>OY998246.1:62998009-63695509 GCA_963922005.1 Cornus suecica | reverse complement strand
TTGAAAAGAAATTAATTTCAAAATTTATATATATTTTTTAATTTTATATTTATTTTCGAATTTATAATATTTTTCAAATTTTAATATACATATTTTCGAATTTTATATATATTTTGAAATTTTAATACAAATTAAATTATTAAATGATGTGAGGGGGTCTAATTGATAAAAACACTATCCTTGATTCCAAACAGAATAAGGATAAGACATTGAGGGTAGTTTAGGAATTTTTTAAAAAATTCAGGCTGATGTCATCGTTCAGGGGGTCTAAATGATGAGAATATTGAACAGTATGGGGTGTAAATGAAGATATGCAAACCTGAGGGGTCAAAGTGAAGATAGGACAAACCTCAGAGGATGTAAATGAAGTTAACCCAAGTATATATTATGTTCAAAAATATGATTTTTTTTCCAAAAAATACTTTTTTTGCGAAAAATATATATTATGTTCCAAAATATGATATTTTTCGAAAAATATTTTTTTTCTGCGAAAAATATATACTATTATATACCAAAATATGATATTTTCCAAAAAATAATTTTTTTCAGAAAAAAAAAAATATTTTTAAATTTATAATTTTCACAAAAAATATAATTAATTTTCAAAAAATAAATTTTTTATTTTATATTTATTTCACTAAACCTCCTTATACTATTAAGGATAATTTAGACATTTTGACTCAAAATATGAGATGAGGGGCATAATAATAAAATTTAATAATATAAAAGGCAAAGTGGACACAGTAGGAATTAGTTGATTAAACTGGATAAAGTCTCTTGAAATTAACCCTTATTATTATAATGGGCTTCTCAATTCTCCACTTTTAAGCTTTGGGCAACTCACTTCACCCCATCTTGTTATACAATAAGTAAAAACAAAATTTCAAAACCATTGTCATTCCGGCACTTCGCCCACTAGAATAAAAAACTAAAACAGGGGAAATTTTCAGTTAGATACAACAGCAACAGATTCCAAGACAGGTTGATCTTTCTTAATTGATTCCCAATCAACTTCTCTCAGAATTTTGAACCTTTCATCTAAAGTCACAAAACCATCTTGAGCAGCTACAACACCACAGGTTCCAGCTCTATGAAGCAGAAGCACACTAGAACCCATATCTGGGCCATGGAGCTTTCCTGTGAGCAACACCCGGAGGGGCATGAAGAGAGATTTTCCCTGCCGTAAGCACAAAAAATGGGCAAGTTTTTAGTTGCATCAAGTACAGCAGGAGAGTAGGAGCAAACTAACCTATAATCAATAACCAGTCTATCTGTTTACAACTAACCTTGCGCTTAAGTGATTTTCCAAGGTTCTTCACCCACTTCTGCCATCCAGCATGGCCTTCTGTTAGAGCTCCAATAAGCTCACCGCTACCATAGGCAGCTAACAGGCTATCTGCAACTTCAGAAAGCCGATCTTCTAAGACAGATTTTGCTTCAGGACTGCACACGACACACGATAAATTATATTGCGCCACCATATTTTCTACTAATAAAAAGAAATGCACCATTCTAATCAAATGGTGTGTATTGAAGTAGAGCAAGTGATCAGCAACTAAAGAGGTTCGAAGGAGATATGGATTTGCAAAGAATTGTCGCTCCAAAAATAAATGAGAAATAGAAATACTACAGGGATACCTGAACCCTATATCGCAAAATGATGAAGAACAAACTATCAAGGACATATACGGCACAATCTAAACCTGTTTAGGTAACTAAACACAGTGTTTAGGTAGGGTGCGCTTTCAAGGCGTCTAGGTTCTAACCCCTAAAGGTATAGAAGTGATAGCACGTGCCATTTTTCAGTAAGGAAATTACTATTGTATAACTCAAGGTTAAGTACCTATTAGTGGGTGGATGAGATCCTTGCCAAAGCAATATATATATATATATATATATGTGTGTGTGACCAACATAAATTTTCTTTATCAAGAGAGATCGCATAAATGGTAACATATTTACAGTAACCACTAAATCTTACGATGATTTTACAGAAATGCTTGAAATTTTTAAGGTTCAAACTGATGGAGGCCCAAGCAGGATGTAGATGATTGTGAAGCCACATAGCTCCAAAGACGCATGAGAGCTATCAATAATGCAATGGTTGTAACATTTCTGAAACACAATTTATCGGAAATGTAAAAACAGATGATCAAGGGCACCAAGTTCTGTGGCCTTGGGTATTGTCTGGGCTTTGATCAGTACAGAGACAGATTTTCCATTTCCTCCCCATCAAATGATGAGCAGTTTTCTGTTGCATGACTCATATTTCAACATGCCAAGTTCCTTTGCAAACATACTCGAGTCAATGCTATGCTGATTTAATGTACTCTATGCGATCTTCATAATAATGCTGCGCATAAACTTTTTAGTTTGTTCAAAATCAAAAAAAGAACTTTGCATTTAAGATTGTTCATTTCCTCGTTCGTATGATACAATACAGTTTTCTCAAATTTCAAAAATTCATTTCCAGTTGGTGAAAGAAAAGGGAGCTTTGAACATTAACACGTCTTGGACCCAAAGAAGGCCCCACAAGAGGGGCTGTGTTGAGGATTTAAATCTCAAAGTTACATCTTCTTCAACCACTTAAGCTTTTGGAGTATATGGTGAATAACATCAAGAAAGATAGAGATCCAAAAGCCCATAAAAGATTTCAGAGAGCCTCGTGCAACTAAAAATATTCACAAAAAGAAGTTCAAGATTACCTTTCTAGAGTTGTGTACAAAGGATAGGACAGCAAGTTTGAAAGTGCTTTCTGCGAGTCCGTTATTAAGTCAATCCCATCCTTGAGGACCCCAACAGCCTCCTGTTTATAGAAAAAAGCTCAGTCAGCATTGATAGATGCATCTCCTCTCGGTCACATGAGATTGCAAATCATAACCATATGTAAATTAGCCAAATTAACAATGAACATACTCATGTTTTGCATAGTTTTCACCTTTTCATAGATTAAGCAGCAACTCTAGATGATAATCAACTACAAGTATACTTGTGTTTATTTATCACTTCCCTGGCAAGTGTTGTCACCACTCTCCTTTACAGTCAAGCACTTTCATACCTTCACAAGATAGGGGCGGGCTTTTATATTAAAATGAGGTCAATTTAGACCCAAATCATAATCACTACGTATATCCACCAGCAAGGTAACTGATTATATTAATCGCTTGCTTACACAACTATTTGGTAAACTTTCCATTGCTGATTAGAGAAGACTTTGTGCAAGTCTGGTCTTAAACTATACAAAAGACTGAAACTATCTAACCATCAAGTAACTGGCACGGAAAACTAACATATCTGTAAACAAAATCAGAAGACAAATCAAATGAATGTATAAGAAAGAATTCTCACTTCTACAAATTGCCCCTGTGATTCTGTGAGGATGCCAGTGCTCTTCCAGTGTTCACCGATAAGTTTGGTCAACTCTTCTGATGGAAGAGATCTTAAATGCTGGCCATTCATCCACCTTTATATGTAGAAGCATTAGGAAACTAACGTCTATAGTCCAAGGAACATGTATACTGTAAGCAGACTAAATCATGATAATTAACGGCCATAATCCCGTAAATCACTTGAATCAGAACTAAAAGTAATGCAGTATCAGAAAATATTCACATTGCATCTAAACATGCCAGTAAATACTGAGTCATGTACTGCAAAACACTTTGTCAAGCTACAGGTCCCCAGAAAACCAAAAAAAAAAAAGTTCAGGAAACACTTTTGAAAAGCAACGGGGCAAAGGGGTTTCGGGGCATAAATTAGTTGGAAGGCCATAACCACCTTAGTTTAGTAACATCAAAAATTGCTCCACTCTTGTTGACACGGCCGATTGAAAACTTTTCAACTGTGAACCATGTCAAAATATACAAGGAAAAGCAAAACATGAAAATGTTAGAACCAATTCCAATGCATTTTGACATGTATTTATCAGCTTCTGAAGATTAACAAGTGTGATGAAAAGAATATGATCGAAGTATAATAGACTGACCAAGCTGGTTGAGGGTGAAAAATTCATTTTCGGTACCATCGCCCCAACCCAACAGAGCTAGGTAGTTTACCATTGCTTGAGGTAGATAACCCATCTCCCTCAACTGTTAGAAGATAGTCAAAGTTAATGATCTAGGTCTTATGCACTTGACAAGAAAGATTGTTTGTGTGTGGACAGGGAGAGTGGCAGAATGCCCTCAAGTATAGGGAACTTAACTTTACCAAGGTGAGCACAAAAATATTAGCACTGTTAATACCTGACCCACTGAAGTTGCACCATGCCTTTTCGATAGTTTGCTCCTATCAGGAGCAAGAATTAAAGAAACATGCGCAAATTGAGGCATCTGAAATCTGAGAGCCTGTGACAAAGTAATATATAAATCATTCATAGTGAGCCATTAGAATGAAGAAACACTGTAAAGGAAATGGCAGCAATATAGTGAAACACTTAAAAGAGTCTTGGAATGGCAAACAGTTGTCATAACAAATGGTAGAAAGAACGAAATTTACCTTATAACATGGGAAATGGCCATTGTAGCATCATCAACTGTGACACAAAAATTATAAACAGGTTGTCCATTACTTCTCATAATCACAAAATCCCCAAGTGTGTCCAAGTTCCAGCTAACCTTCATGTCACTATCAAGCAAAATCAATAATCTATACAAATTGGGAATCATTTGATGAGATGTTTCTCCATGTGATAAAACTAGACAATTGTCAAATGCAAAGATGCCTAAGTAAGCTTTGCAGTTAGACCGACTTCACTTACGAACCACTTTAAATGAAAATTATAACTATAGAACTAGTTGCATCGATCCACTATTTCTCATTCCATAAAAAACACGTGTTGAACTTCATTCTCAAACCCTTGGTACCTTTATATAACTTCTAAATCCAGGTATCTAGCTTTGAAACTACAAGCAATTTGTTAGTTACGTCGAATGAAAGGGTATTCTCAAGTTTTTACTGGGTTCTGGTTCTAACAAATTAGATTGCCCTATAACATAAGCCAGTTCCACTAGAAAACATCGTCAAACAAACAAAACAGATAGGCCCCGTTTGGAAATCTTGTTTTTGTTCTGTATTTTGTTTTTTGGCACTGTTCAGGAGAACAGAACATGTTTGACAACCCTTTTTACTGTTTGTTCTGTTCTCAATTTGGAAACTATTTTCGTGAATAGTAGAAAAAACAAGGGAACAACAAAAACTTTTTTTTTGTTCTTTTTGGGATTTTTCAAAAAAAAAAAAGTTGTGGTAGAGAGGAAAAATTGTGTGAGAACGTGTTTTTTGCCCCAAACATGTTTTTTGTTCTTGTTCTTTTGGGTGAGAAAATAAAAACAAGAACAAGAATTGTTCTTGTTTTTTGGTTCTCAAAACAAAAACAAAAACAATGGTTCCCAAACGGGCCCTATAATAGCTTGGGGAAAAGAAGAAAATTAACATTCTTTGGGTCCATATGCAAAATACCTCATCCACGTCAACCAAGAATAACATAAATAAAAATATTACAAATCTTGATTTTGCATTTTCTTAATCATTTGAGGTTAGGTGTGGCAAAATGAATAATAAAAGAGTAACAGAAAGAAAGGGATTACATGTTCCCAAAAAATTATAAGTAAAATAAAATGGGTTCCATCTTTTTTCTTTTTATCATTGTCGAGTCCTCGGAAATTTATCAGCTCAACAACCACTAATCACCAAGTTATTCAGCGTAGACCGCTTGAAAGCAACTAACATCAAAGTCTCACTAGCAAATTGAATTCAAAAACAGTACTTACTTCTCCTCGGATGAGGTCATCGATTTTCAACCTCCCTTGCTTAGGCACACGGAATCTATATGTGAATGGGGTTCCCTTCTTCAACTCTTCTTGTACTTCTTCATCTGTGGCACTGGCCCACTTTCCACTGTACACTGGAGGTAGTTGCTTTAATTTAGCAATTTCCTTCATTTTTTCTAATTCCTATACCAGCAACAACGGAAGCCTTCTATAAGTACAACTTCTCCAGCCAACAAAAGAAACTAAGCATAGTTCAAAGGATAGTAATAAATGAACAACTGACAATAATTAAGTGAAGGCAAGGAAAAACCAACTTTGCAACAAAAGATGCTACCTTCAAGGTTTATCACACCCATAAGCCAACATCATCTATTTAACTACTTCATTATGCATAGTTAAATAATGCATCACAGGAGAATCACATGCTTGCATCAATGTTTAACATTATAGCACTTGCACAAGTAATAATACTATTGGTGCTAGTTAGACCTGATGAACTTTAGAAACCCTTCACAAAGGTAACTTGATGAACTTCAGTCTGAGCTGAGGGTCGATTGTCAAAAAACCTAGTATTTTGCTACTTACATATGCACCATTTAAACAGTACAGCATCATGCAAACATTAAGGTGATGAATGCAACCAGCATAGTAAAAGGCAATACCAGTAAATCCAAGAATAAAATACAAGAAGATTATAGCTCGAAAACCAAAGAAGAATAAAAGAGAATTAAAAAAGAAGCCAGGTAAGGTAAGACTTCCCTTTGCACATATAATATCAATAAAGCATTGCCATTGTCCCATTAATATTCATAAAGAAACTCTAAATCCCTAGCACCAAAGTGATTCACCATCAGATATTAACCTCGCATGATTGTCAAGAAGGAAAGCCACCTAAAATTTGTATATAGGAATCTAAACAGTCTTAAATGTCAATCACTTGCAACCTAAAATTTGACATCTCAAAGAAAATCTTAGCTAAAAACAAATAGGTTGAACACCGTTGGTGCAAAGCAATTTCTAGTGATCAACTGCCTTGATCAAATCTAGCATCCCCAGAAAAAACAAATGCAATTCTACAATGGAAAAATCACCTAAAAGCAAGCAAATAAAGGTAAGAGGGGGTATTGAGAGTGTTATAATTCAATATTGCACAGAGTTTTTAAAGTATAGGGGATCAGGCACATACCTTTGCCTTCCCATTTCCAACAATTCAGCACAGATTAACATTTTGGCATTAAAATTTTCACAAACAAAAATTAAAAACAAAATTGCAATATGAGAGTTCAAAGTGTCATCCCACCCCATCTAGACAGGAAATCCCATATTGCAGCAGTAAGCAAGATTCACATATCATTAAGTATCGGACGCTTCCTTTCCCAGCATTAAATAATGGATCAAACGTCACAGGGGGAAACAAAAAAAAAACGTTTTGAGGTTAAAACACAATTATTTCAATAAAAGACCCATTTTTGCCCTTTCAAAGCATCAAATTATGAGAACAAATGCCATCAAATAAGAGGTTTGAAGTTTAAATAAAATTACCTCACTAGAACAAAAGCAACGATAAACATCACCAGATTCTAAAAGTTTCTCTGCATATTGCTTGTACAAATCATTTCTTTGAGATTGCCAATATGGTCCATAGTCTCCACCAACACCAGGGCCTATACACATTTACCACAATTCATTGTCAGTGCAAGTCCTTACATGTATCGCCCATCAGCATTATAAAAAATGAAGGGAATCTCTTAAACTGGAATGTGTGAAAAAACATGCAACTATTGCAAAACAAAATGAATAATCAGCAAAATTATACTCAAGCCACCAAATATGATTCATTATGTCGTGCAACTGGTATCTTTAGTTTACCGCAAGCACTAATTATATTTGGCCACTCACTTGTATTAGAGATGAATGTCATATATACATATTGTTTTTAGGAGCACGGAATTGGCGCCTTGGAATTGGAATGAATGAGAGAAATTAATTAACAGGAAAAAATAAGAAATTTTCGGCAATTGGCAAATAAAAACCTACATTAAAATTTTAAAGCAAGTAGAAAACTAGCAGTCATAGAATGTGCTTCCTCATATTTTTGTCCTTGTGAAATTATAATGGCAGAATGCAAGTTGTTCACCCAAAGTTAAGTAATTTACAGAAGAAGAAGCAAAACGAGGTAAAGAGGATAAAGGATATATAAGCCATTTGTTGAATGTAGATAAAATCAGTGCAGTAAATTAATCACAAGGCAAGGCATTTTTGAACGAAACAAATTTTAAATGGGAGAAATTGTATTCCAAGAAATGGAAATGGGATGAGCCAGAATTAATCCTAATCCCATCAGAAACCCTATCGAGTATGATATTGTCAGCAAGGGTAATTGATTGATGATACATAGAGACGGTTGAAGCATGGATTGCGATACATGTATGTATACAAGAAATAGTTGACAGAAATGGGGTGTGTTTTACCTTCATCCCATTGAAAACCGAGCCAAGAAAGATCTTGTAGCAAGGCTTGCTCGGATTCCTTGGTGGATCTCTCTAAATCAGTGTCTTCAATTCGAAGAATGAACTTTCCACCATTAGACCTAGCAAATAGGTAATTGAAGAGGGCAGTTCTCGCACCTCCCACATGGAGATTACCAGTAGGCGATGGCGCGAATCGGACTCGAACTCCTCCTACATCTCTACCAGAATTTGATGCCGAAACCGAGAAAGTCTTTCTTGTCCGCCATCTCCCTCTACCGTATGATGAACGCCGGAATAGCTGCGGACCAAACTCGCCGATTGTTGTTCCCCATCCCACCAGTGTCGCCATCATTTCTATATATATATATATATATATATTTACCAATTTCTTTTGCAATGTTCGCTAGAAAAGGATTTGTATTATAACTAGGTTACCAGTATATGGATGACAATATACAACTTGAATGGGCCTTTTTGGCAAAAAAAAAAATTTATTTTTGTTTTTTGTTGCAAAAATCAGAAAACACGTTTTTTGTTTTTTCATCCAAAAACAAATGTTTGGTAGGGATTTTTTTGTGTAGAAATTCAAAAAACAAAAATAAAAAAACACGTTTGGCAGAGTTTTTTTTTCTGAATTTCTGAGAACAAAAACAGAAAAACACGTTTAGTGACTTCAAATATTTTTTTTATTTCAAGTACAAAAATTAATGAAGACAAATCTTTGGCAATTGAAAGGCACTTCTGTACCAAATGTCTTCTTCCAGAAATTGGTATTGTTCATCATGAGCACATTGAAGTCTACAATATTATTGAAATATTACATATGTAGTACACTAAATTTCAAAGACATCCAAAAAGTAACTCAATTTCAAAGCAACACCAATGTAGTACACACAAGACATCAATTACATATGAAAATACAAGATATTACTTCCTATTGGCAACAGATATCAAAAGCATGGGCAAATCATGGAACCTTACATATACACAAATTAAACAACTTTACGGATCAAATAACACTACATATACATACTGACATAAAACTATCTTAATTAAGATGGAAATAAAATAGAAGTAGTCATTTATAGAGTAGACACACATTTTTCTTAATAGTAGGCTTAACCTTTCCAATAACAGATACATGGTGAGTATAGCAAACAAACACAGAGCAAGACAAGCTCTGTATAATTTCATCTCAGCATAACTAGATTATTTGAAATTTAAGTATGGAACGCCACAAATAATTATGAACATTAAGTATGACCCTCCACATATATAGCACAATTCCACCAAACAAGTTTTTTCAACACTTTTCCACAATGTGCTATATATGTGGAGGATCATAATGTTCATAATTATTTGTTGCATTTCATACTTAAATTTCAAATAATCTAGTTATGCTGAGACAAAATTATACAGAGCTTTTCTTGCATCTACTTTTTTTTTTTGAGAAGTTAGGAAAAACCCCAATTTTTCAGCATCTTTTTTTGAGAAGGAAAAGACCCAATTTTTCAGCATCTAATTTATTTATTTTTTTGAGAAGTAAGGAAAAGCCCCAATATTTCAGCATCTAATTTTTTTTTTTTGAGAAGTTAGGAAAAGCATCTAATCCAAGAACAGGTTACACCCCCCACCAATATGCCCAACATACAATGGACCCATCTTTCATTAATCCGTTGGTCCCCCAAAAATTTGAATTTCAAAAACTTTATAGCCATTTAAGGGGCAACGACTCTTAACTCTCCATCCATAAAATTCATCTTCACATCCCACATTCTTAGCCAATTAATCCATATTTTTCTACACATTCCTCTCTGTTCTGGTTGATCACTCTTCATCGTCTTTCCCTTCTATATCTTGCTTCTTTCACCTTTCTTGGTATAGAATTTTTTTATTTTTCTTGCCCAAATATTTTATAAAAATATTTCATGGCACCCTCTAGAGATGTAAAAGATGTTAGATCCACCATCAACGTGAAGTTTCTCAGTGAATTGGAAGAGGGGTACTTGATACCGATCAATGTCAGGCTTCAAATTCCGGACCGTCAAGAGCGGGCTCATGACTGCCCTACGATGGGTTCTAATCGACAATGAGAGCTTTGCGGATTTTCTATTCTCCGAAGCTTTTGACAAGATGGGTATAGGAAAAGAAAGGCTGAAGCCATTCAAATCACCCCTAGTCGGCTTCTCCGGAGAGAAGGTATTTCCAATAGGAATAGTGACCATTCCGTTAACTGTCGGGGTCGCACCAAGACAACTTACAATCATGGTAGATTTCTTTGTAGTGGATTTTTCTTCCACCTATAATGTCATCCTTGGAAGAAGTACTCTTAACACTTTGAAAGTAGTGACCTCAACTTATCACCTGTCAATGAAGTTCCCAACCGATCATGGCTATGACGCAAGAATGTTATGCAGTCGCTCTGAAAGACAGAAGGTCATGGGAGACACTTTCCATCGAAGGTCTTGAATTAGTTTCGGATGAATCCACTCCGCGACCAGAACCGGTGGAGGACCTCATGGAGGTGAGTCTGGAAAAGGAAGATAACTAAAAGAAGGTAAGCACCAGGTCATTGCTCCTCGATGATGTTAAAGATCAACTTATCCAATTCTTACGGCATAATCAAAACATGTTTGCATGGACACATGAAGATATGCCTGGCATTGACCCTCGAGTTATGCAACACCGGCTAAATGTGGATCCTACTGCCAAGCCTGTAAGGCAGAAGAATAGGACATTCGCCCCCGAGAGGAATGCAACCATAATGTCAGAGGTCGACAAGCTTTTGAAAGCAAAATTCATTCAAGAAGTCCATTACCCCGACTGGTTGTCGAATGTGGTCCTAATGAAAAAAACAAATGGAAAATGGAGGCTCTGCGTTGACTTCACAGACTTAAATAAAGGCTATCCAAAAGACAGTTTTCCTTTACCAAGAATTGACATGCTGGTGGAAGCTATTTTGGGAAATGAGTTGCTCAGCTTTATGGATGCATATTCAGGGTATAATCAGATCCCTATGCATTCCCTTGACTATGAAAAGACCCTTTTTATCATCGATCGAGGCATATATTGCTACAAAGTAATGCCATTCGGGTTGAAGAATGATGCTGCAACTTACCAGAGGTTGGTTAACAACATGTTCAAAAATCATATTGGAAGAAACATGGAAGTCTATGTGGATGACATATTAGTGAAGAGTGTTAAGAAGGAGAACCATCTGGCAGACCTCAAAGAAGCTTTTGAGGTGCTTAGAAAACACCAGATGCGCCTCAACCCAACTAAGTGTGCTTTTGGTATATCATCGAGAAAGTTCTTAGGATTTATGGTCAGTAGAAGGGGCATCGAGGCCGACCCAGAGAAGATCCAGGCCATCATGGATATGAAGTCTCCCAGTCAACCAAAGACGTGCAGCGGCTGACGGGGAAGGTGGCTGCCCTCAATAGGCTAATTTCTCGAGCCACTGATAGATGTCTACCTTTCTTCAATGTGCTTAAAAAGGTCTTTGAATGGACCCCTGAGTGTGAGCGAGCATTCATATATTTAAATAATTATCTCGCCTTTCCTCCTTTGTTGTTCCGAGCGGTGCCAGGGGAACAACTTTTACTATACCTGGTCGTCTTCCTAATGGTAGTGAGTTCCACCTTGATGAGAGATGATGGAGGGGTTCAGAAACCGATTTACTATACAAGTTGAGCCCTACGGGGAACAGAAGAAAGGCATCCTGTAATGGAGAAGTTGGCATTTGCCTTGGTTATTTTTGCTAGGAGACTGAGACCATACTTCTAGGCTCATACGATAGTAGTCCTCACTGATCAACCACTCAGGCAGGTACTCCACAAACCTGAAACATCCGATCGACTGGTGAAATGGTTGATTGAGTTGGGAGAATTCGACATCTAATACAAGCCCAAAGCCGCGATTAAGAGACAGACACTTAAAGATTTCATGGCAGAGTTCACTTATCCTTTATAAGAAGCCCCTGAAGTTGTCGGTGAACTAGTCATCCCTGTGGCGAACTAGAAGTACTTTGGACATTATTCGCGGATGGTTTATCCAACCCCTAGGCAAGCGGAGCCGAGTTGCTATTAATCACACATGGAGGGAGAAAGATTCCCTTACACCTTTCGATTCAAGTTCAAGGCTACTAATAACAAGGTAGAGTACAAAGCCTTAATAGCAGGACTCCGAATAGTGAAAGCCTTACAGGCTCCCTACCTGAAAGTCAACATGGACTCCCAATTGGTGGCCGACCAGATTAATGGAGAGTACGAGGCAAAAGGAGAAAAAAATAAAGGCTTACCTGCATAGGGTAAAAGAATTAATCAGCCAATTCAAGAAATATGTAATCTGCCCAATACCAAAAGCAGAGAATGGTCATGCAGATGCCCTAGCCCAATTAGCCACAATTATCGAGCCAAATGATAATATATTTCCCTTGGAACACTTGCATCAACCAAGCATTGCCCCGGAGGAAGCCACCATAATCATGCAAGTGGAGCAAGGTCTGGAGTGGGCGTAACCCGTCATCAAGTATATTCGGGATGGGGAATTACGAGAAGACCGAATGGAAGCTTAAAAGATAAGGCTCCGTGCCACTAGATATGCTCTCATCAACGGAGTTCTTAACAAGAGGAGCCTTTCTCTTCCATACTTGCGTTGCATTTTTACTATAGAGGCAAAATACATCTTTAAGGAGAAACATGAGGGTTTATGTGAAAACCATGCAAGGGGCAGATCGTTAGCCTATAAGGCTATAAGACAAGGGTTTATGTGGAAACTATGCGGGGGGCAGAACGGAAAACTGGATTGGGAGGCGACCTCGACATACTGCCACTACTCTGAGTGTCGGTAGCCCTACTAGAGGAAGGGAGAAAGGGTGCGACCATATATGGGACACTACGACCATGAAGGCTTAGGTAGAACTTAACCAAGTAGTCTGGCTCCAGGATATCTGCATCATAAGTAGCCAGGAAAGTTTTTGTTTTCTCTATCCTGACCGCCTCGTGCATTAAAGGTGTGGTGAAATGATTTTTGCTCACTAAAAAAAATGGTGTTGGTACTAGCATTTTTTGTTTAAAAAAGGGTAAAACTTTCTAGCTTCAACAAGGTCACCCAACGTCCTAAGAACAAAGGGGCTATCATCAATATTGCCAACAATGTCTAGGAACTCCTATCCATTTCCCCTAACAAAGAAGAACTGCTCCACCCAATTTCTCTTATTATCTTTCTCAACCAGCGGGAAACCATTCTTTGTTGTAAGAAATGTCCAAGAGTCATTCCTTCCAAGGGTATAGATGGATTGAAACTCGTCAAGAGTCATAAATCCATTTCCGCAGAGATGCCAAAGATGGCTAGCCCCAAGTATCATATTCCACGCGTTGGGGTTGAATTGCGCAGGAAGAAAACCGAAATGATGCAAGATCTCTCTTAAAATTCGGGGAAAGGGGAGACGTAGCCCGTCCAAAAATAATGCGCAGTAGAGAGCCACCTTACCTATAGGGCAATCAAGAGCCCATTCTTGACAGTCCAGAATTCAAAGCCTAACATTAATCTATATCAAGTAGCCCTCTTCTAATTCACCAAGAAACTTCGTGTTGATGGTGGATCTAACATCTTTTACATCTCTATAGGGTGCCATGAAATATTTTTATAAAATATTCGGGCAAAAAAAATAAAAAAATTCTATACCAAGAAAGGTGAAAGAATCAAGATATAGAAGGGAGAGACGGTGAAGAGTGATCAACCAGAACAGAGAGGAAGGTGTAGAAAAATATGGATTAATTGGTAAAGAATGTGGGATGTGAAGATGAAATTTATGGATGGAGGGCTAAGAACCGTTTCCCCTCAAACGACTATAATTTTTTTGAAATTCAAAATTTTGGGGGACCAGCGGATTAATGAATGATGGGTCAATTATATGTTGGGCACATTGGTAAGGGGTGTAACATGTGATTGGATTCCACGCGCACACCACATGAAAATCCATTGGTGTGTAACATGTGCTTGGATTCCACATGCACACCACCTGACTGATTCAAAGTCTGACCAAACAAAAGTACAACCTTTAATTTCTCTCTCCTACTCACGCCATTTTTTCTCTTAATTTCACTCAAATTATTTTCTCATTCTCTTCCTCAATCTTCTCACATTACACCAGATTATCTATATATATATATATGTTATATATTAATGGGAATATGACCAAACGTCAAATGACCATTTAATATATATATATATATATATATATATTAGTACACTCACGTGTAGTTTCAGATGAGGAAAAATCAAGGGCACAATATTTTAATGACTAAAATATTTAGCTTTAGGCCCGCTTGATTTTTTTTATAATTACACAGGTGATCCTCTAGCATATTAAATGTTAATTGTATTTTATTTATAATATATATATATGTATATTCTCTTATTTAAGGAAAGTGAGATTGTTCCTTAAACTCGGCTAGCGAATTCGAGAACGGGGAACTATTCTACGTATCATAAAAAATACCCATTTTTGCCTTTTCAAAGCATCAAATTATGAGAACAAATGCCATCAAAGAAGAGGTTTAAAGTTTAAAATAAAATTACATCACTAGAACAAAAGCAACGATAAACATCACCAGATTCTAAAAGTTTCTCCGCATATTGCTTGTACAAATCGTTTCTTTGAGATTGCCAATATGGTCCATAGTCTCCACCAACACTTGGGTCTATACATATTTACCCCAAGTCATTGTCAGTGAATTAAGCCTATCAAGTTTATTGTAAGCAAGGGTAATTGATTGATGATACATAGAGATGATTAAAGTATGGATTGAAATACATGCATGTATATAAGAAATAGTTGAAGCATGGATTGAGATATATGTATGTATATAAGAAATAGTTGAAACATTTATTGAGATATTGACAGAAATGGGGGTGTGGGTGTTTGTTTTACCTTCGTCCCAGTGAAAACCGAGCCAAGAAAGATCTTGTAGCAAGGCTTGCTAGGATTTCTTGGTGGATCTCTCTAAATCAGTGTCTTTAATTCGAAGAATGAACTTTCCACCATTATGTTAGGGTTCACACACCCTATGTACGAAGCCGTGCACACTTGCAAATCAGAAAACGCACACAAACACACCAAACAATCGACACAAGAATATATACGTGGTTCAGCCAAATAAGCCTACGTCCACGGAGAGCACCGTTTCACTAAAAATCACTAAGAGGATTACAAGGGCGTGATTCACAGATCACACACGCACACACACTATGTATACTCACACCTGTATCACCGGAATAATATAAACGTATATTATTCTTAACTCTCTCTGTCTATTTCTGTGTACACAATTCAATGGGAGAAGCCCTATATTTATAGGTGAGGACATAGATGTGGGTTTCCAATCTTCCGATGTGGGACAAGTTAATATAACAAAGTAGTCATATTATATATATATTCCAATATATAACAATCTCCCACTTGACGACTTTGCCTTCATCAATCAACTCCATCAATGATCAGTGCTCGGTGCCCTCATTTCTGTCTTTAAGCTTGAAGACCAACTGAAGTTGCGCACAACTTCAGTTTCTCTGTTGTCACCACTTTGGTCAACATGTCGGCCGGATTCTCGCTTCCTTGAATCTTCTTAAGTGTTAATACTTCATCCTCTAATAGAGATCTGATAAAGTGATAACGAAGATCTATATGCTTAGTTCTCAAATGAAATGCTGAATTATTCACCAGATGTATAGCACTCTGACTATCACTATGCAAAACACTCTTCCTTTGCTCGAATCCCAACTCTACCAACAAACCCTATAACCAAATCATCTCTTTGCTAGCCTCTGTCACGGCTACATACTCAGCCTCTGTAGTAGATAACACTACAATCCTCTGTATCTACGAAATCCAACTGACTGCTGTAGTACCTACGGTAAAGACATAACCAGTAGTGCTTCTTCTGTGATCTATCTCACCAGTAAAATATGAATCTACATAGTCATGTAAATTCACTTCACCTTTTCCAAAATAAAGGCATCTGTTTGTGGTACCTCATAGATATCGCAATATCCATTTCACTGCTTCCCAGTGAGTCTTTCCTGGATTGGACATGAACCTGCTGACTGCTCCTACTGCATATGCAATATCTGGTCTTGTACAAACCATTGCATACATCAAGCTACCAATAGCTGAAGCGTATGGAATACTGGCCATGTTGTTCCTCTCTACTTCTGACTTGGGAGAATGCTTTTTGGATAATCGAAAATGACTAGCCAAAGGTGTGCTAACTGACTTAGCATCACTCATGTTGAATCGCTTCAAAACCCGTTCAACGTAGTCAGCTTGAGACAACTGCAAAATTCCCTTATGCTTGTCTCTGATGATTCTCATACCAAGAATCTGCTTCGCTGTGCCTAAGTCCTTCATCTCGAACTCTTTTGCCAACTGCTTCTTCAACTTACTGATTTCCACAAAATTAGATCCAGCTACTAACATGTCATCAACATAAAGTAGGAGGATAATGTAACTCGTGTCAAACCTCTTGAAGTAGCAACAATGGTCAGCGTTGCACTTCATATAACCATGTCTCTGCATAAATCCATCGAATTTCTTGTACCACTATCTTGGAGCTTGTTTCGAACCATACAAGCTCTTTTTCAACTTACACACAAGTTTCTCTTTCCCTTTCTCTAAGAAACCTTCCGGTTGCTGTATATAAATCTCCTCCATTAGGTCACCATGGAGGAAAGCAGTTTTGACATCTAACTGCTCTAGGTGCAAACCCTCTGATGCAACAATGCTAAGAATTGAACGAATGGTAGTCAGTTTCACAACCGGAGAAAATACGTTGGTGTAGTCGATTCCTAATTTCTGCTGAAAGCCTTTTACTACAAGTCTCGCCTTGTACCTCTTAGAACCATCATGTTCTTCTTTGACTTTGTAAACCCATTTATTATGGAGAGCTTTCTTTCCTACCGGTAGCTCGGTTAACTTCTATGTCTTATTGGAAATAAGGGACTTCATCTCATCTTCCATCGCAACCTCCCACTGGCTCGCATCTGTTGCACTACATGCTTCATCAAAATACTCTGGTTCACTTCCATCTGTGAGCAACAAATAATTCATGTATCTCCGATTCGGCATATGCTGTCGTGAAGACCTCCTAGGTACAAGAATAGGAGTCGGAGACTGCGGTGTATCAACCTGTTGAGTATTTCCATCTGTAATATGTTCGTCTGACTGAGTACTCTCACTGTCTTGAACATCATCTAACTCAACACACACAGGATCACTCTGTGCTGTAGCCTCTGAGGTTGTTGTGTGTCTGTCCTTATACATAACCTTTTCATTGAACACTACATCTCTGCTTCGGATCAGTTTTCGGTTCTGATCATCCCACATGCGGTAACCATACTCTTCACCGCCATAGCCAATGAAAATACACTTTTGTAACTTGGGATCAAGCTTTCCCCTCATAGTGTCACTAACATGTACATATGCAACACAACCAAAAACTTTTAAATGTAAAAGTGTTACCTCTCTACCGCTTTAGACCTCTTCTGGTATTCTGTGCTCCAATGGTACTGATGGACCATGATTGATTAAGTACGCTATTGTACTGACTGCTTCTGCCCAAAACTATTTTGGCAACCCTGCCTGAATGCGCATGCTTCTGACTCTCTCAGTCAATGTCCGGTTTATCCATTCTGTTATGCCATTCTGTTGTGGTGTACGTGGAACAATTCTTTCTAATCTGATACCGTTCTCATAGCAAAATCTCTTAAACCCGGTGTCCTGATACTCTTCACCATTATCGGATCATAATCTATTGATCTTCAAACCCGTCTCATTCTCTATCATAACCTTCCAACTCTTGAACACATCGTACACTTCAGATTTATGTTTCAAGAAATAAACCCATACCTTTTTGGAATGGTCATCGATGAAGGTGACAAAATAGGACTTTTCGCCAATAGATGAGACATTTACTGGCACCTAGACATCAGTGTGAACTAGCTCAAGCTTTTCCTTTCTGAGTTCTCTGTCGATTTTCTGAAAACTAACCCTCTTCTGCTTATCGAATACGCAATCCTCACAGAAGTCGATATCAATCGAATTTAGACCTGGTAGCTTTCCCTTTGCGAGTATAACCTTGAGTCCCTTTTCACTCATGTGACCTAGCCTCTAGTGCCACAAATTATGATCCTCCTTGCTTTCTACAATTGCTATAAATGTGCTAGCCTTGGTGGTAGTGTACAACTTACCTGTTTTCTTTCCTCGTGCTATAGTCATAGCCCCCTTGGAAACTTTCCACTTATCTTCACTGAAAGTGGTCACATAACCTTCACTCGCCAACTGGCCTACTGAGATAAGGTTCTTCCTTAAGTCTAGAATGTGTCTAACATCCCTCAGCTTCCATATCGATCCGTTGAGTCTGATATGTACTTCACCCTTGCCAACAACACTGCAGGGTTGATCGTCACATAGATAAACCTTGCCGAGGTTTCTAGGTGCATATCTCTCAAAGAGCTCTCGACTTGAGGTGGCATGGAATGATGCTCCAGAGTCCAAAACCCAAGACTCTGATTTGCTCTCCAAAGAGCATATCAGTGCATCATCTGCTTCTTCTAAGATAATATTTTATTCTGTCTTGTCATCCGTTACCTTCTGCAGGGATCTACACTGGTTCCTTAAATGACCAGTCTTGCCTCAATTCCAACATTCGATTGCTTTGGAATTTCTAGGACCTCGAGACTGTGATCTTCCCTATCTCGACTTGGAACGACCACGCCTTTGGTTTTCGCCTTTTTGTCTGTTCGAACCTCTGCCTCTGGTGTCGACATTCAATGTTGTGCCACTGCTTGAAGAGTCTGACGACTGTCTTCAGATCTCTTCTGTGAGTATCATACTCATAACGGTATCATACTTCAACGGGTCTATCCCTGAAGAATTACTGATTGCAACCACTGTGGCATTCCAGCTCTCTGGCAATTGATTAAGGAGAAAAGCTGATTTCACCTTGTCTTAAAACATTACTTCAATTGATTCCAACTGCCCATAAATGTCATTAAGCTTACTGAGATGTTCACCAACATTCTCATTCTCGAACATCTTCAGATTCGTCAATCTGCTGATAAGATGTAATGTATTTGCTCCAGACGACTGTTCGTACATCTTCGAAAGAGATTCCATGAGAGACTTTGTAGTATTCTCTTTCCTGATATTGAAGGCAACAGATTTTGCCAACGTCAACCTGATCGTGCCAAGAGCCTTTTGATATAGGATATTCTACTCCTCTTCATTCATCAAATATGGCCTCGTCCTTTCTAGCGGTAAATACAAATTTTTCTGGAATAACACATCCTCAATTTGCATATCCCAATAGGTAAAGTTTGTACCATCAAACTTGTCGATCATTACTGCCTTTTCTTCTCCCATAGCTTCCACTGAACCTATTAGAGATATTCAGAGTCTAAGTACGTAAAATCGAGTATATGGTTGCGTCGGGGGCGGTTCAAAACCTTAAGAACGCCTCTGACCGCGTCCAAAACGGGTCAAAAATGACTCCAAACGGGCCAAAACAAATTCGCACAAAAGATAGAAATTTAATCACGAAGTCAGTACCTTCTCGGGGTGTGTGCGGGCACGTCCCTGCTTTAATTGGACTGATTCTTGCGCCAAAACATTGGGCTTCGAATTCTATTTATGTAGATATATTATAAGCCTCGTTCTGATAAACGATGCTCCGGAAAATCACGCCGAACCGAAACTGCTGCTCGACGGAGCCAAAAAATTGGCCGGAACTTCAGGCGGCGCGTGGGGGCGAGTGCGGCACTTTCCGGCAACGTGCTGGACACTGCTGGATTTGTCTCGTTGAGCCAAAGCTCTTGATGTGGTCGGTTTTTTATTTAGGGCACTCGAAAAAATCAGATTTGGACCAGATCGTTGGGCTTCGTGATTTTCTCCAACCTGGGGCTCTAATACCACTTGTTAGGGTTCGCACACCCTATGTACGAATCGTGCACACCTGTAAATCAGAAAACGCACACAAACACACCGAACAATCGACACAAGAATATATATGTGATTCAGCCAAATAAGCCTACGTCCACGGAGAGCACCGTTTCACTAAAAATCATTGAGAGGATTACAAGGGGGTGATTCGCAGATCACACACGCACACACACTGTGTATACTCATGCCTGTATCACCGAAATAATATAAATGTATATTATTCCTAACTCTCTCTATTTCTGTATACACAATTCAATAGGATAAACCCTATATTTATAGGTGAGGATATAGAGGTGGGTTTTCCAATCTTTCGATATGGGGCAAGTTAATATAACAAAGTAGTCATATTATATATATATGCCAATATATAACACATTAGGCCTAGCGAATAGGTAATTGAAGAGGGTAGTTCTAGCACTTCCTACATGGAGATTACCAGTAGGCGATGGCACGAATCGGACTCGAACTCCTCCTACATCTCTTCCAGAATTTGATGCCGAAACCGAGAAAGTCCTTCTTGTCCGCCATCTCCCTCTACAGTATGATGAAAGCCAGAATAGCCGTGGACCACCGATTGTCGTTCCCCATCCCACTTGTGTCGCCATCATTTCTATATATATATATATATCTATGTCACAAGTCCTTATAGATACCCTTCACAAAGGTAACATGATGAACTTCAGTCTGAGCTGAGGGTTGATTGTAAAAAAACCTCCTATTTTGCTACTTACATATGCACCATTTAAATAGTACAACATCATGCAAACATTAAGGTGATGAATGCGACCAACATAGTAAAAGGCAATACCAGTAAATCCAAGAATAAAATACAAGAAGATTATAGCTCGAAAACCAAAGAAGAATAAAAGAGAATTAAAAAAGAAGCCAGTTAAGGTAAGACTTCCCTTTGCACATACAATATCAATAAATCATCGTCATCATTGCCATTGTCCCATTAATATTCATAAAGAAACTCTAAATCCCTAGCAATAAAGTGATTCACCATCAGATATTAACCTCACATGATTGTCAAGAAGAAAAGCCACCTAAAATTTGTAGATAGGAATCTAAACAGTCTTAAATGTCAATCACTTGCAACCTAAAATTTGACACCCCAAATAAAATCTTAGCTAAAAACAAATAGGCTGAACACCGTTGGTGCAAAGCAATTTCTAGTGATCAATTGCCTTGATCAAATCTAGCATCCCCGAAAAAACAAATGCAATTCTACAATGGAAAAATCACCTAAAAGCAAGCAAATAAAGGTAAGAGAAGGTATTGAGAGTGTTATAATTCAATATTGCACAGAGTTGTTAGAGTATTGGGGATTAGGCACATACCTTTGCGTTCCCATTTCTAACAATTCAGCACAAATTAACATTTTGGCCTTAAAATTTTCACAAACAAAAATTAAAAATAATAAAAATAAAATTGAAATATGAGAGTTCAAAGTGTCATCCCACACCATCTAGATAGGAAATCCCATATTGCAATAGTAAACAAGGTTCACATATCATTAAGTATCAGACGCTTTCTTTCCCAACATTAAATAATGGATCAGACATCACAGGGGGAAACAAAAAAAAATATTGAGGTTAAACCACAATTATTTCAATAAAAGACCCATTTTTGCCTTTTTAAAACATCAAATTATAAGAACAAATGCCATCAAATAAGAGGTTTGAAGTTTAAAATAAAATTACCTCACTAGAACAAAAGCAACGATAAACATCACTAGATTCTAAAAGCTTCTCCGCATATTGTTTGTACAAATCATTTCTTTGAGATTGCCAATATGGTCCATAGTCTCCACCAACACCAGGGCCTATACATATTTACCACAAGTCATTATCAGTGCAAGTCATTACATCTATCGCCCATCAGCATTATAAAAAATGAAGGGAATCTCTTAAACTGGAATGTGTGAAAAAGCATGCAACTATTATAAAACAAAAGGAATAATCAACAAAATTATACTCGAGCCACCAAATATGATTCATTATGTCGTGCAACTAGTATCTTTAGTTTACCGCAAGTACTAGTTATATTTGGCCACTCACTTGTATTAGAGATGAATGTCATATATACATATTACTTTTTGGAGCACGGAATTGGCGCCTTGGAATTGGAATGAATGAGAGAAATTAATTAACAGGAAAAATATGAAATTTTTGGCAATTGGCAAATAAAAATCTACATTAAAATTTTAAAGCAAGTAGAAAACTAGCAGTTATAGAATATGCTTTCTCATATTTTTGTCCTTGTGGAATTATAATGGCAAAATGCAAGTTGATCACACAAAGATAAGTAATTTACAGAAGAATAAGCAAAATGAGGTAAAGAGGATAAATGATATATAAGCCTTTTGCTGAATGTAGATAAAATCAAGTGATGTTAGATCAAATCAATGCAGTAAATTAATCACAAGGCAATGCAGTTTTGAACGGAATAAATTCTAAATGGGAGAAATTGTATTCCAAGAAATGGAAATGGGATGAGCCAGAATTAATCCTAATCCCATAAGAAACCCTATCAAGTGTGATATTGTAAGCAAGGGTAATTGATTAAGGATACATAGAGATGGTTGAAACATGGATTGAGATACATGTATGTATATAAGAAATAGTTGACAGAAATAGGGTATGTTTTACCTTCGTCCCGGTGAAGACCGAGCCAAGAAAGATCTTGTAGCAAGGCTTGCTCAGATTCCTTGGTGGATCTCTCTAAATCAGTGTCTTCAATTCGAATAATGAACTTTCCACTATTAGACCTAACAAATAGGTAATTGAAGAGGGAAGTTCTCTCACCTCACACATGGAGATTACCAGTAGGCGATGGCGCGACTCGGACTCAAACTTCTCATTCTCCTCCTACATCTCTACCAGAATTTTATGCCAAAACTGAGAAAGTTCTTCTTGTCCGCCATCTCTCTTTACCATATAATGAACGTCGAAATAGCTGCGGACCACCGATTGTCGTTCCCCATCGCGCCAATGTCGCCATCATTTCTATATATATATATATATATCTATATATATTTACCCATTTCATTTGCAATGTTGAGTGAAAGAGGATTTGTATTACCCCATTATATAGATAACGGAATTCTGTTGATGTTTGACGTCTTCCCAAAGGAAAAACACTTATAACAATATACTACTATTTTAATAATGAAATATATATATAATAACTTTTTTTTTATCCTATTATATATATATATAGACATGTTATAAATTGGGTTGTGAATCTACAAGACATATAACAAAAAACACAACATCATAGCATTATATATACAATAACATGTATATATATATATATATGTATATATACAGAAATATAGAAAGAGAATTGAGATAGAGAGAATATAGAGCGCCGTTCATTCTCATCATTTGTCTATAATTTCATGACCCAAAGGCCTCTATTTATAAAGTGCTAAAAGTGTCTTTGTGCACTATATTAATTGCCGAGTGGACACCACTTTCAACCACTATATATATAACACTCCCCTTTGGTGTCCACAATACTAATAATATGCCTCATTAAAACCTTGTCAGAAAAACCCAGTGGAAAAAATCTAATCAAAAGAAAAAGAGTTCAAAATTCTTGTGTTTCTGGTAATGGTATTGCACTAGTTGAAACAGTCTCATTAAAACCTTGCTAGAGAAAACCCTTAGCGAAGGAAAAAGAGTAAAGTATGCAAATACCCTTTTCATATGATTACTCCATATCATAATCACATAACTGTATTTCCTCATGATGAGATGTCTTGGAGTCGATTCATTCCAATATTCTGCACTAGTTTTCTGAATGTAGTAGTTGTCAATACCTTAGTGAATAATTTTGTCAGATTATCACTTAAAACTAATCTGCTGAAAATGGTGTATCATAGCTGTCTCGTTAAAACCTTGCTAGGAAAAACCCAATGGGAAAAAAACCTGGTCGAAGGGAAAAAAGTATAGTATGCTGATGTGGACGGAAATGGTATTGCATTATATCTGCCTCGTTAAAACCTTACCAGAAAAAACTAGTGGAAAAAAAATGTGGTCGAAGGAAAAAGAGTACAACATGCAAATCTTGTTCTCAGTATTGATGAGTAACCTGTTATGTTTTGCATGCCACCATTATGTTTCTCTGTTGGTTATTTGCGGAATTAATTTTCCCCATTCTAAAAATTTCAATAGAAATGGTACTTGCAGAGTTAACAATTTCAGTTGCTAGAACAATAACCGCAATTTCATGACTTTCACAATTTAGCCTTTGCAAAATATTTTCTCTCCCTCATCAGTAGAAATATTAGCAGTAACTCAATATGACATCTTTTTGAATGTTAACGCACTTGAATATAACGTACTAATTGCTTTAATGTTGCAACTCAATATCCAGACCTTATAAGGACTTCCGACTCACATAATGTTTTGATGTGTCTGAAATGATAGATCTATATTTGATAACGGTGTTGTTATATACGTAGTTTGACTTTATTGATGTATATGCATAGAGAAATAGAATTATCCTCACACGTCTTATGTAATGAATAGTTGTTGAGGCGACTGTGTCACATCAATCCAGATCACATTAATTCGTACAACGATTGTTGTAATTCGATTGAATACATGACACGTGGTTTTGCATGAGTTGCTTCAGGAATATCATTATCAACTGAACCATGTAAATATATCATTACCACGTCCACTAGATGTACGTCCATATTTACTACAACTGCAAAACTTGTTAATAAACAAATATAATTTCACATATTATATAAGAATACGTGTTCTTATATTCAATACTAGTTCTATGTTAAAAACTGTGAGTTACCATTTTATTTAGTTTTCGTACAAACACCTATTTGTACCCAACAGGTTGAACAACTTTAGGTGTATGGACTACATATCCATAATACTGCATATTTTGCTAAATAAATTAGCTATGCATGTACTGCATATTTCCATTTTAACCAATCATTTTTTATGTTAACATTCTTTGATAGTTTGAGATTCCGGATCATCATTATTTATATCGAGAGCAACTACATATGCTAAAATGTTGTTTATAACAACTTCATTTTTTTTCAATATATTTATGATTTATAAAGATCACTTTATTTACATGTACCAATGGCTCTTCAATTTCATGTGCCTCGTCAGGCAATATAAATTCATGCTCTCTTGGTACATGGGCCTCAGCCTTATCATGAAATTCAGATTGATCGATCATTTCTTTTTGCTCTATCGATATTTGTGGTCTCCTTATGAGCACCAAATCTATTTCATTGTACTTTCCTTATTTGAGGAACAATATATTTTGCATTGACTGGTCTACCATGCTCCAGGCGTGTCTTAGATGCATTTGCTGCATCACTGACAGATTTGTCCAACAGGAACATTAAATTTTCTGGATAGTTTACAACTGGTATATGTGACTTTATCACTTTATTCATGTCAGTGAATACATCTAGTAATTAATTTGCAATACATTACTTATAAATAATCCTTTGAACTTCTTGTTCACATTGATTTGTGCGATGATTAAAATGAGATAAAGTAAAAACATGTTTCACATATATATTTAAGTAGATATATGACACAAAGAACCAAGTGGCTTAGTGGCAAGATAATTCAAATTTGTCATAGTCAAATATGGTCGGATTCCCCATGGGCTAAGGTTCGAATCCTTTTGCAACCATATATAATTTTTTTCTTTTCAAAACATATCTAAATTGAAGCACTTGGTGTATGCACTTCAGGAGCAACATTACATATGATTCAACTATTATGATAGTTGTAGAATATAACTCATAAGAGAAAGTTGGGAATTTTTTTTTCATTACATGTTCCTGCCATGATATAAAAAGATGATAACATGATCACTATGATATTCATTTCAGTGAATATATTTAAAACTCAACATATTTCTTCTGAATATGGAGGAGTATAATGCATCATCAAAATATAACTTTCTTTCATAGGTTAATAAAATACTAGGTCTTCCAAAGCCTTTAATATATTCTGCAGGACCTTTAGTAAATTTGTTCAACTTCAGGTTGATACAAAATTAATCAACTTCCGGATAGTAGGATTAACAAAACAAATCTGAAATATCAAGGTTAGACATGTCCATAGTTTAATCATAATCTATAAAATCATCAATAAAATTAATTTCAATTTCATTTACTTTTTAATTTCATAGAAGCTTGATATAGATTTGCCAAATTTCTAAACATACTGCAGGTATGCGCCTAATGTGCTTTTATTCCACACAGTAAACAAAACTTATCAATATAAGTCACATATGATTGAATCTTGATACCTTTTCCATTTTCTTGCTTGTTGGCAGACCACTTATGGTGGCTAGGTGTGAAATTCCTTCTGGGAATTATAGAGGAAGCACAAGTACCAATATACACGAGGTAAGTTAAAAATACTTAGAGAACATTCACTCCTTATGTTTCTACTACTGGAGCAGTCAATTGGACAAATTCGAGCGTGACAATTTCAAGCTTTGTGAGATTAAAAATTATGTCCTTTTAAATAAATAACTAACACAAATCTAAATCACATAACAATAGACAATAATTTAGTAAGTTAATGCAGCTTCAAGTTGTCACAAAAGTAATGAACTTCTGGCCACTGATAAATATGAGACTTCGGGCTCGCAATAGATTGCAGGTTATTATATCAACAAATTCAATTTTTTGATAAATAGCAAATCACTATTAATCTTTTGGTTTGAAGGATTATCAAGCATATTCAAACTTTAGGTTTGTAAATAAATTCTAATACTTGTATTAAATCCCGATTAAATAATAATTTTTGGGTTAATGCCTACATAAATTTAATCTTTGTGGGAAACTTTAGGTTTACAAAATTAGATGAGAGACTCTAATCTCAATCAAAATAATAAAATTTCATTTTGGGAGACTTCAAGCTCTAGTAATCAAATAATATTTTAAAGCGTGGGAGTCTGTAGGCTCAACCAAACCAGTTATGATAAATAGGTGGTATAACCAACCATATATTAATTAAAATTAAACAATATAATTCAAACTTCAATTTCAGTGTAGTTTAAGGATTAAATTGTAATTCCAGCAAAGTTTAGGGTTTATACTATAATTCTAGCACAGTTTAGGGGTCGAATTATAATTCTAGTAACTGTTCGGGGTCAACCTATAATACCTCAGGGGTCAAACTATTAGAACCATAAATATCAGGGGTCAATACTGTAATTTCAGTGAACTTTTGAGGTCAAATTGTAATACTGTAGGGATCAAACTATTATTGTCATAAAGATCAGGAGTCAATACTGTAATTATCACACACACACATATATATATATATATATGTTGGTGTAAGAAATATGCTTTGGTTCGTGAAACTGTTTATATATATATGGGTAAATAGCTTAAAATCCCCCTCATCTTTCTTCTCTTTATCTACTATACGCCCTCAATTTCAAAATTAACTTTAAACCCCCTGAACTTTCTCGCAAGCTTGCACCATGGGCCTCTCGTTATAACTGAGCCATTAAAAATTACTGTGCAAGTGATGTAGCATTTCAAAATTCCAATAATACCCTTTTCTAGCCTTGTATCTGATTTGTAAACAAATGGCCCAAACAAGGCCTAAGGTTTCCCACCTCTCTTCCAACGCTCGCTCTCACTCTGCAACCCTAAAACATGAGATTGAAGCTATGAATCGATCTAATCTCCTCTCTCTCTCTCTCCATAGGTTCGCAATTACAGTGTTGGCAAAACCCCTAAATCCATTCTAGGTTTGCCCTTTATCTTTCTCTCTCGTTCGTGCTCCAATATGTACGAGTGGACATTCACAATCTTCTTCCTATTATTTGGAGGCTACCTGCACTTGATTTATCAGTGGGCACAGAGGAGAGCAAATCAGGCGGCATCCTTTTCTTCTCGTGATGAAGATCCCAATTATGATTCTGGAAAATGTTTTTGTTTTGTTGCTCATTCCCAATTGGTCCACATTTTTTTTTCTTATAAAATTAATTTGTTTTCTCTTATTACAGGTCACCAACGACAAATGTCTTGTGATTTTTCTACATGGAATTATTGGTTAGGGATAGCCTTTCTGGCAGCTGCTGCCCATTTGTTGCCATGTCTTTTTGGGATCACTACTTTGTTTGGGAACACATCATAAAATGAAACTTCGATTCTTTGAGCAGAAACTCTTTGTGAATATATCAATCGTTATACAGGTAATCCGATATATTCATATGTAAATATGTATATATACACACTATATACTTATTATATATATATATGTTAATCATAATCTCAACGAGAGTAAGGTACCCTGTGAGAAATTGAAGGAAAATAAAAGAGGGAATGTATTATATTGTCTATCATGAGTGTGTAAATTAATTGATAAGTAACAAGTCCATAAACGCTAATTTTAAGTGTATTTTAGCATTTTCTATATCGATAAAGCCCTAGGGTTTTTTTGTTGTTCATTATTTAGTATAATCCTAGAACCAAGAAGAGATTTTTTTTTTCTTTTGTATGTTTGTTCAGCTCTTAGATATAATGGAAATTAGTTTTAAGCATGTGAAATTCTTTGGTTGCTCTAGCTCATCTAACTTGCACGATATAATACATGTTTTTTTCTTAGGTGTAAAAATCACAAAATGGGGAGGTGAGGGGTTCGAGCCTCATAAGAGGCATTGTGGGTGTGTGGTGTGTGAGTTTCTTATCATTCAAAAAAAAATCACAAAAAAATTTAAATTAAAAATATCTAGATTGTCCTTGGTTTTCATTTTTGTATAGTTTTCTCACATGGATTAGGTAATTTACTTTATGCGATTTTATGTTCTGGCACCTGTGTTACACAATTGTTTCCTTACTTGAGTCTTGCTTTTAGTTGGGTATCAGTTGCAAAGAGATAATTTATCTCATTGTTCCTTTCAATAAAAGGAAGTAGAGAAAATTACACTTACCTCCCCTGAGATTTGACAATCACAGTGACCTACCATCTTGTTTGTTCAACGATTGGGCACCCTTAATATCCAATAATAGACCAATAAATAGAATATATTCTTAATGAATTTAGCATACCCTTAGGAGATTCGATGTTTATATTAGAAATTTATTGTAGATACAGAGTGAATTTCGATATGCTTTTTTTGATGCATTCATTTAAATGAATGCAAGATGCTAAATGAGTGGAGAAAAAGTACCCATACCATCTATCTACAAAAATAATAGTAGGTATATGCAAATTGGGGTAGTGCTGGTGCAATAAATTAAAGAGTCATAAAATAAACCTATGGAAAGGCTGGTAAATATTTTATAAATAATTTGAAAATGTTAGGAGAATATCCACTCTGGGCAATACACTGAACTTAAAATTACTAGTAATATAGTAGTCAATGGAAGAAAAGAAAACAAAAGCAATAAACATCTAAGCGTGAGGTTTCATTCCCTGAAACTTGGCATAAAACAAAAGCAATAAATATCTACGCATGATTTTTCATTCCTAAAACCTAGCAGAACACCAAGGAACCTTAATTCATCATCTTCACCATACAACTACTCCTATCATCTTCCATATCAAAAGATTTGTAGCTCTCAAGACAAATTCAGACCAGTTAACACCAAAAAATTCAGGATCAATACATAACACATGAACAAAAATAATACCATAACTGCTAAAATTTATGGATAATATTCTAATTATATTTTAAAGATAACAACAACTATACAAATATAAATGAAACAATTTGGTGTGTGTGTGTATTGCCGGGGGGGGGGGGGGGGGGGGGGGGGGGAGAAGTACCTGGTTCGATGAGGCTTCAACAAGATCCTTGTGTTTGTGAGCCTACGACAAGATAAGGCCACCTAAATATTATACATTAACACCCTTTAAATGGCCCAAAATAAACCAATAATTAACTCAGTTGCACTTTTATTAGACACCGAACATGCTGCAGCTTGCCCTTTTTAGTGCCTAGACAAACTTCTAGCGAAGCTGTGCGGGCATTGTATTCGTGTGGAGTTTTGCATATAGTTGATTTTGAAAGCTTTTTTGGTCTTATTGCAATTTTAACTTATTGGTTTGTATATTTGTTGACTAAGAAATTAAATATCTTTGATTAACCTCTTAGACTTCATCACAAATTGGAAAAAAAGTTCCCCTTTCCCCCTCTTTTTGGACTATAGAAATAGTGAAAATGTATACAATATTCAAATGACCTTCGACTTTAATAAGAACTAAAGATATTGATATAGATCGTCGGTATTACGTTTTTCTCATTGAAGCATATTTTGGTATTTTTGTTACGAACCATACTATATGGCTGCTTGAAAGGGCTTGATAGTTTCATCTTCCACTATTTCTCCATATAACTAATGTCGGCGATGGTGTTCCATTTTTATGTTCACATGTTAGGTTTGATGGTTGTGGGAGGCATAGTTTTAGCATCTTTCATGACATATGCTTCAGAGCACCTAGTTATTAGATCATTTTTGAGAGGTCTTGAAGATAGGGACACACCAAGAACCAGAACCATATGTTTCTTGTGCTGATTTTGTAGTACAATGATGTAAACTATGAACAATTGTATTATTGTATTTTTAAGTTCTAATTTAACACAATTTTCATCAATGATTCATTGATTTTGTAAAATATTATAAACATTTTCTCAATTCAGAAATGTCATTTTTGTATGAGGTTTTGCTGTTTGATATTTTCAGTGTCAACATATAAATATTTTTCAATTTAGTTGAGGGTGACCTAGTTTTTGACATTATTTGCAGTTATTTGCAGAAATCAAATGTTTTCGTATTGGAATCTTATTAGCTTCTATGCTTGATATATTTGAGTCTTTTTATCACTACCACATTATATGTATATTTTTTGTTTAATTTATATTTAATCAATAAGGGGAAAATGTGAAATCTCTTTCATTGATATATGTATTGCAAATGATTGAAGCTGCAAACAAAGCCATTGATATGCTCTTGGTAATGCTTATAAAAAACAAAATTGGATATCAGTATACATATATGCATATATATATATATATATATATTTATGTACATACAATTATCAAGAGATTGTGTATATTTAATTGGGTAAATAGCTTAAAACCCCCCTCTAGAATTCTTGGCCACATCAACACCAATCTCTACTAACACTTGAAGGGCAAAAATGTAAATTCCCTTTTCTGTTAACAGATTTCTTCACAGCAAGCCCATGGTGCAAGAATTTGAAAGTTTAGGGGGCTAAATTTCGTTGAGGGTGTATAGTAGTGTTTCTTCTTAAATCGGCTAGGCCAGCCGATTATGTTTATTTGCGCGGGCATGCCAAGAACCTTGACCTCGGCTCCAGAGGTTGATCGGAAAGCAAATATAGTTTCCTTGGTTTTGACTTCTCTGGCGATACGTAGGAGGGAGAATATGAAACTCCTACTTTGGGTACTTTTCTGTGTCTCAATTAAGAGGACTTAAACCAGTTGAGAATGTAACATTGGAAACAACAAATTTCACGCAAACAATCGGCATGTTTGGATGAAAAGTGATGAATGTAAAGTGAACAAAAATAATGGATTGAATGAAGAACTTGAATTTAAATAAAAGTTTTTGAGCTTGAATCGAAATAACTTGAATAATGGAAATTGCAATGCCGAATTTAAAATAAAGACTTGAAGAAAATAAATGGTGCTTGAATTGAAATGACGAGACTTGATTAAACTAAAGACATTGGAAGACTTTGCAAGGAATAAAAATAAAAATGAGAGTTTTGGAAATTAAAATGGCAATTGAAGTAATTGTACTGTTTGATTGATTGGTGTGAGACCCCTGCCAAGTAGCAAAAAAGTCTTTATTTATAACATTACAAAATAACAAACTTCCTAAAAGTTTTTTTAAGGGTAACTTACCTACTTAAATTTAAATTACAAATCAAAACAATTTAAAACTAGGATAACTATTCTGTTGGAACCCATCCATATCTCCATCCATTGACTTAATCTCAAATTCAAATCATTCTCTCTTATTCAATTGGCGCGCCTTATCTTTTGGCCTCTTATTCAAACTATAATTCCTTATATGCAATAACTTCCATTTTTAAATGCCTATCATTATATCCAATGGGCCTTCACTTCTCTAATTTGGATAAGAACTCTCTTTCTTTGCTTCGGCCCAAAATACCAGCCTGAAACCCGTACACTAATTCGGCCCAATTATACCACACTTCCTTGCCACATCACCTATCAAAATGGGGTGTCAACAATGCCCCCCAATTTCAAATATTTTATCGGCGGTCGGCCGCCCAAGCCGATAAGATGTTTGAAATTTAAAGATGTAGAGAAATTATCCCCCACCATGCTTGAATCAATCACGTGCAACAGATGGAGAGTCGACGAGCTTCAACATTTTATTTAATCATTTATCAATATAAAATGGGTTAATTTCAAGAAACCCCCCTATACTATCCAGTTTAATCAACTAACCCCCACTGTGTCCACTTTGCTTTCTATACTATTCAATTTTATCATTATACCCCCTCACCTCATATTTTGAGTCAAAATACCTAAACTACCCTCAATAGTATAAGGGGGTTTAGTGAAATCAACCATTTAAAAAAATTATTTTTCGAAAATCAATTATATTTTTCGCAATAATTATAAATTCAAAAATATATATATATTTTTTGCAAAAAAATTATTTTTCGGAGGGAGTATATTATTGTCCAAAATATAAATTATTTCAGAAAAAATAATATTACATAGGCTGGTTTCAATGACACTAATTAAGCTTTGATTATAGTCGAGGAACCTAGCATCTCTTAGACAGAGAAGAATCGATGCATTTTGTCTTAAAATAGTTAATGGATCAACAACAACTTGTATAAGACCAATATGGATAAAATTATTTCCTCTTTCGCGATGTTGTTTTATAGTTTTTGGAGAAAATAATTGGCATTTTTCGTGTTCTTTATTTATAGCATATACTTGTTCAACAGTTTTAACTGTGTATTCTGTAAAAAATGTTGACTTAATGAAACTGGTTTTGTAAATTTGATTTGTGGATACTCTTGGGATATTCCAAACATTGTGACTTTCAAGATCAGTGTAGGTGTGTTCTTCTTCATTAATTATGTACTATCTGGAATGGAAGGTAAGTTTGTTTGACTAGGTTGAGAGGAGGAAGATCTAAATAAATGACTCATGATTAATCAATTTGCTTATTATCTGAACAGAATAATTGTGCTTTATCCTATTTTCAATGTTTGTTGTATTTCATAACACATACCTTATCCCAACGACATCATCGCTCATGCCCTAAAATGCCTAAAAGCTCACTAAAGGACTTAATGTTTGGTTTTACGGTTTATGGGGAGGTGACACCAATAAGCAGAGAAAGAGAAGATGAAGAACAATAAAAAGAAACAGATAAATGACTATCGATTAACAGATCTGAGCAATAAAAAGAAACAAATAAATGGCTATCGATTAACAGATCTGAGCAGATTACTAGATAATTACCTCAACTTTATGGCTCTGATACCAAAGGGTAGGGTTTCTTAATTGTGTTTCTGTTCGTTTGTGACTTACTTCTTCTTTTAAAGAATTTAAATGTTGTTCTTTATGATGAAGAATGTAAATATTTTTAGAAACTGAAAATTCAATGATGCTTTCGAGTTTTTTACTAGAAGATTTTTGCAAAAAAAGAAAAGTAATATTTTGACCAAAATGTGTTGTATAGAGACCATCATTATTAATGGTAAATGGGTAAAGAAGATATAAAAATGGAAGGCCAAGGATAACCGTATCAGTCATATTTTTTACTAGGACAAATGTAGTTTTGAAACAAACATTATTATCACAAATATGAGCTTTGGATAATTCATACTTGATTTTCATTGCACTACCATTAGCAGAACTGAGTTTCTCATTTGTTTTTTCATAGTATTTGCTAGGAATCAGACCTTCTTGTATACAGTTAAGATCAACTCCAGAGTCAACTAGAGCAATGACAGTTTTTTGATATTCCTTATTAATAACTAATGTGACTTTTATTTTGCAGAACCCTGATGGCAAACAGACAACCACAACCACGTCCCAGATGAGGGATCCCTCCGGTCAGACCTCCTCCCCTAGTAAAAACTAAACCCCTGATACCAAAGGGAAGCATATTACTTGAATTGAGCATGAAACAATTTAACAGAATAATCTTCAAAGGGAAGCATATTACTTGAATTGAGCATGAAACAATTTAACAGAATAATCATAAATCTAAATCATAGAAATACATACAATTATATAATATTAACAGTATACATATAAGTATATATGACACAACCGTCCAAGCAGTTTAATAATAAGTATAAGCAGTTTAAAAGTATATAGGACACAACCGTCCAAGCAGTTTAATAATAAGAATAAGTATAAGTATATGTATATAGGACACAACCGTCCAAGCAGTTTAATAATTGAAGTGGTCTTGGCAGAGCGGGACTAAGGTCCGTCGTACATCATAACTCTCTTCAGATTAGAGTGATTATAGAAGAATTTAAGACAAAATAAGTAATTCCAATTGACTGAAAATCTTAATTGAATATTATAGTGATTCAAAAATACATTTGACTATGATAGACGAACTTACAAGTGGATATGTGACAATCCATCTAGGTTCGGAGGCTTAGCACGCTTTCAGAAGATAAGAGAAAGAGAGAGAGATTACAAAGTATAAAGAAAATTGGGAAATTAAAACCTGACTTAAAACCATTACATTTTATTGCTTATATAGAGGATATAACAGAGTTTACTGTAGGTTTTGCACTGTTGACTTTTTGACTTTCAGGGCAGACAACTGTTATCTTTTAGTGTAGTCTTTTTGACTTTTGGGGCAGAGAACTGTGTCATTTTACTGTTTATAATAGTAGTCTGTCGGTACTGTTAAACACTGTATTTGTTTTTTGTGTCGACGGTTTACTGTAGCAAAAAGTCACTATTCACTTCCTCTTAATTTTTCCATTTTCACTATTCTTGTCTTTTTGTGCCTTTCTTGTATCTTTTTACTTGAGCTTGACTGTGTCCCTTCCTATTAATTTTTTGATAGATTGAAGGAATCTTGGGCATCCTGGTATGGCCTGTATTTGGATTCTGTAGACGATTCATCTTCTTCCTCACTGCTTGAATCTCTTTCTATTTGGGTAATGAGTTTTTCCATTTTCTCTTTGAGCTTAGCTTTGTAAGTCGACTTCTTGGAGGCTGATTTCTTGACTGCGGTTTCTGTAGATAAACTTGATTGTGCTGTTTCAATGATTTGTGTGACTGGGCTAGCCTTGAGTGGCTGAGAAACTTCTTTTGGGAATTCCAGTTGGACTTGTTGAATGATTCTTTCGATTTTGAAAGGATCCCACCATTTAGTATAATGGACTCTACATACTGTGCCAATATCACCTTTAATGTTGTAATGACATTTGAAGATCCAAGGGATTTTGTATTTTTTAGCAGAAATTAGTAGTAGGGGGAATTGATGATCATAGGAAGAGATTTTGAACTTTGTTTCAAAATAGTTGATTTGTTCCCAAAGGATTTTAGGGATCACATCGTCGTTAGGGCCATGGTCATTCCACCACTTAACAAACCAAGAAGGAAGTTGACAGTTAAATTTATGAACCAAGAATGACTAAAAGTTTCAGTTTGAAAAAGGAAAATTTTAAACCAGACATCAATATAGTCATAGTAGGTGAATGGGAGTGAGTTATCTAACTTTTTGGGTTCAGAGGGATGTTTTCCCCACTCTTTAAGGGAGACAACTCTCAAAATGTACAAGGAGTGGTAAATGACTTTGGTTGGATCATTGCGATCAGGGACAAGTTTGATGAAGACAAAATTGGTTTGGTAAATGATATCTCTGTAATATTGCAAGTTGTGACTAGGGGTGTGTGGTATCCAGTGAGCATTTGGGGGGAAAACTGTTTTACTAGGGCAATTGGATCATTTGTGTGAGAAAAATGAGGTTCTATGTAGAAAAGGGTATGGTAAGTTTTTTGAAGATATTCTGATCTTCCTAGAGGGTTGTATCTAGGGAGAGGTGGAGTACTTGTGACTGGGGCATGGATGGCGAAAGGATCATGTGGAGTTGTTAGGGCTGAACTAAAGGTAGGACGAGGACCTAAGGGAGTCCTTAAGCTTGTGAACTTGTTTATTAAAGCGAGGGAAGTAGAGGGTTCAGTTTTTACTAGGGGAGAAGGTCTGACCGGAGGGATCCCTCCTCTGCAACGTGGTTGTGGTTGTCTGTTTGCCATCAGGGTTATGCAAATACATACTTTTTCGCAAAAAAATTCAAATTTTGGAACATAATATATACTTTTTCGCAAAAAAATATTTTTTGAAAAAAAAATCATATTTCGGAACATAATATATATTTTTTGCAAAAAAATTATTTTTCGGAAAAAATTCATATTTTGGAACATAATATATACTATTTTGCAAGAAAATTATTTTTCGGAAAAAAAATCATATTTTGGATCATAATATATATTTTTCGCAAAAAAATATTTTTTGGAAAAATTCATATTTTGGAACATAATATATACTTTTTCGCAAAAAAAATATTTTTTGGAAAAAAAATCATATTTTGGAACATAATATATATTTTTCCCAAAACATTATGTAAACCCGTTCGAAGTTGCCGAACGAATCTCAACTTTTGTAAAATAAACAGAAGCTACGAAAAAGAATAATGGCAAGAAGAAAATAGAAAATTCAAGAATCAGCAAATATTGGAGCAATCTAGGATCCTTTTCCCTTTCTTTTTTCTTTATTTTATACATGAAAAATGGTCTTTCCCACATGAATGGGTTTAATACATGTTAAAGACAATATCTACATTAATTTAAAATTTAATGTTTATCAAAAACTGCCATAATAAAATCTTATGTCAGTTTTGATTCTATATATTTGAAACGGTCATTTCCTTAATGGCTTTAATCTGAAATGGGCTTATATCCTTGGGCTTTATTTTCTATTTGGGCTTTGTTTTCTATTCGGGCTTTAAAACAGGTATGCTGATCTAGTGTGAGTCTTTGTACAATGGGCCTGATGAGAAAAATGGGCCTACACTTTGCCCCCAATTCCCAAGCCCATTTCATTTTTGAAATAGGGTGGGAATTCGAAGAGCCATGTGTAACTGCCACTTTCCTTATTTCTTGCGTTTCCTTCAATATTTCTTCCCCATTTACAAGAGCAAATTCACTCCATTTGAAGACGATTCCCAATAAGGAACTCCTAGAGGTTAGTTTTTCTCTTCCGTCCTTCATATTTCTTTCATTAATCAAAAAGTATCATGAGTAGTGATAGCAGCCGAACCCCTTCTCTGGAGGTGGTTGTTGATGATGCCCCTGTTATTTCTTCTTCTGAGGTTGCCCCCAATTTGATTGAACCAAGATCTCAGAAACTTTCCCGAAAACAATTACGTAAATTGCCTTTAGCCGATAGGTGCCGAATTGAGTTTGACATACCAAAGGATGTTTCGATTTCTGAGTATTCTTCTGATTTGAACTTCAAAGCTTATGAAGAAGTTGAACCGGGCGAAGTCTTGTTTTCTGCACATCACTTGGCCGTTCTTAGATTTCCTTTACATCCGTTCTATCACTATATCCTTTTTTCTTTAGGACTTACCCCTTTGCAAGTAAACCCTAATTTCTTCAGGGTTCTATCTGTTATGCTCGTTCTGAACCACTAACGGGGTTTGAACCTAGGTTTGGGTGATCTTCTGCTTTGTTACAAAGTCGATCAGATCAGAAAAAACCCCGGTCGGTACCATCTGCACCCCCATTCAACCTTGAAACTTTGTGAAGGCAATCCTTCTTCTGAGAAATAGTGGAAAGATAAGATGGTGAAAATTGGGGGAATTGGAGAGTGGATGCGTCCGGCCCGTATCCGCTGCTAAGGACCTTCGGTATTTGTAAGAAACTGAAGTGTGAATTCAAAAATCCTGGCAAGTGTATTTTTGTGACTTATAAGTTTCGCTTGTTTTACTTTGATCTGCGTATTTGTTTGTTTGCTGATCGTATGCATGTGTTTTGTATACAGTCGAACGTGTTGAATATCTGAACGAGAAAGTATTCGCAACTCTTCCGTCCAGCAAGTCACTTTTGACTTCCCAAAATTTGAATTTAATTGCTGTCAGTGCTTCAAAGGCTACTATCATGGAAATTCTGGTCCCCGCCTCCAAGCGTGCTGCTGCACAAAAATCTACTCCCCTAACCAGCTCGACAGCTGATAAAGGCAAGGGCCAAGTGGTCGACCTGACTGAAGATCCGAAGAAGACAAAGGGGCATCTGAAGAGGACGAACACCGAAGATAGTGGTAATGCTCCGAAAAAGTTGCCGCTGGGCCCCCCTTCTGAACATGCAAAAAGAAATGATTCCGAAAAGCATAAAAAACTTGTTAAGAAAGCCAGATCTGTGAGAGGCTACACTATTCCGGACTGTTGCTTTCCTCCATCGTTTGATCCTGAAGGTGAATGGATCCCCAAATTTGAGAAGAGCGATGGTAGTGTTCTGAATCGCCGAACGTTGGCAATGTCCAATCTTGATTCCTTGATGGCTCTTGCTCGTGGCATGTGGCCTCTTAAGGATGAAGTCTTTCAGCAGCACGTTGATCAGAACGAGCTTCTTGCTAGGGCTCCTATTTCTATTCTAGAGGTACCAAAGTTGTTGTTTTTTTTTTTTTTTTTTACAAACTTTCTTCTCTTTTCAGTCTGTGTTCAATGTTTTAGCTCTCTGTAAGGCTATGGAAATGGGAGAGTATAAGAGAAAGAGCATTGATGATGCATACCTCCGAGCTGACAAATGCGCCATGTTGGCTGAAAAGCAGAAGAAAATCTTGGAGCTTGAGGTGGAGAGCTTAAAGAAACTCCATCAGAAGGAATCTGATCGGAATGCTGAGCTGACTAAGCAGATCCATAACCTTGAAACTTCTAATGCCATTCTGAAGACGGGTTTAGAAATTTGCCGAAGGGGAGGTTTGGACATGCACCGGAGATATGTGAACATCTTTGACATAAAGTTCTGTGATGGGTTCAGATTTTGCTTTGACCAAATGTCATCAGATCCATCTGCCCGTACATATGATAATCCGACCGTCCATGATGCAGCTTGCGGAATCGTTCACCCATATAAAGAGCCTGAGTCTTCCCAAGATGAAAAAGATTTAGCTCAATTTATTTTGCATGGGATCATTCCTGCCGAACGACCAGAGCCTGTGGCAGATGCCAATGAAGTGTCAGCTGAGCCTTCCGTTCCAGGTTCAGAGAGTCAGCAGCCTCCTACTGATGATATTACTCCTCCACCTTCTTGATTAGAAGTTTTTATCATTTGAACAATTTTTTAGGTCTGTATATTTTTGATGCTCCTGTGGTGAGCGTTTTTCGGACAAGTTTTTTTTTTTTTTTTTGGAATAGTACTGATGTGTTTTAATATTTCCGAACAGGATGGCACCTAGGTGCATAGATATTTTCCGAACAGATGGCACTTATTGTGCATTATATATTTTTTGAACAGGATTGCATTAAGGTGCGCAGTTATTTTTTGAACAGATGACACTGAGGTGCATATAGTTTTTCTGAACGATGGCACCGAGGTGCATAGATGTTTTTCTGAACGGATGACATTGTTGTGCCATATATATTTTTTGAACAGGATGGTGCGTTCTTTTGAACTACCTTTTTAATGCGTATCTATATACGTCTTTGTGAAAACAGGAACTTGGTGCCATCTTCATGATGGTCTTTTGTTTAATTGGCTTATGTATTTTGGCCAAGTTTTTTCACTTGAGCTTTTCTTTCTTTTTTTTTTTTTTTTTTTTTTTTTTTTTTTTTTACAGTTTGAACAGAAACATGAAAAGATATGAATAATATCTTTATTGATTCGAAATGGATCTTTATCATACAAAATGAACAATATAAATTTTATTGAAAATACCTTTTGAGGTGTATAGCATTCCAAGCTCGTTCGATTTGTTTTCCATCCTGATCAGCCAATCTGTAGGCACCTTTCCCGATCACTTCTGTTACTATGTATGGACCATCCCATGTGGGATCCAACTTGTTTGACCTGCTAGTCAACACCCTTAGTACTTGATCGCCAACTTGAAATGATCTTGGTTTCACTTTCTTGTTATAACTCCTCATCAACCTTTGTTGATATTCTGCCAATCTTATTGAGGCCATTTCCCTTTTTTCATCTATGAGATCACCTTCGATTTTTAGGATTTCTTCGTTCTGTTCAGGATCGAATAGATGAGTTCTTGTCGTGGGGACTTCCAACTCAATTGGGATTACCGCCTCGACCCCGTACGCCATAGCGAATGGAGTCATACCGGTTGGCTTGCGAGGAGTTGTTCGGTAGCTCTAGAGGACCCTCGGTAATTCGTCTAACCATCGTCCTTTTCCTTCGATTCCCTCCAATTTTCTTTTTATCCCGGCGAAAATCGCTCTGTTCGTTATCTCAGCTTGTCCATTAGCTTGCGGATAGCTGACAGACGATAAATTCTAATTGATACCGTACTCGTCCAATAACGCCCGAACGTATTGATTGTCCAGATTTCTGCCGTTGTCTATCATTATGTATTTTGGCACTCCAAACCTGTAGATTATATGATTCAAAATAAAATCTATCACTTGAGTGTGAGTGATTCTTACATAAGCCTTTGCTTCCACCCATTTAGTGAAATAATCTGTTGCCAAAAGCACATGCTTTTGATTTGATGTTGCCCTTGTTAATGGTCCGACCGCATCCATTCCCCATCGTGCGAACAGAACAGGTGAGGCCATTGCTGTGAGAAGCTCTGTTGGTTGATGGATTATATGCGCATGTCTCTGACATTTGTCACACCTTTTTGCGTATTCCTCCGCGTCCCGGATCATGTACGGCTAAAAATATCCTTGTGTTACTGCTCTATGAGATAAAGATCTTCCACCAACATGACTTCCACAAGTTCCATCGTGCAACTGCTTGAGTACCTCTTGTGCTTCAGATGGTGTCAAACATCGCAGATAGGGCCCACTTGTCGATCGGCGATATAGATAGCCATCGATCACTGAATACTTGGTAGAGGTTGCTCTTATTTTCCCAGCTTCTCGTCGATCCTCAGGTAGAACGCCGATCAATAAATACTCAAGGATTGGATCGATCCAACTTGGCTCGTACGGGATCACGCATACCTCCTTCTTTTTACCGATCGAAGGAGTGAATAGTTCATCCACCGGAATTATTCTGACTATATCGTCTCCTGCTGAGGATGCTTGATTTGCTATATGATCGGCCCCATGATTTTCTGTCCTTGGAATTTGTTTAAAAGTGACTACCTGAAAGTTCCGTATTTCTTCCTGAACGACATTTTTATACTGCAACATTCTTTCCTCGCTTGTATTATAACTTCATGTGATCTGATTTACAACTAACTGAGAATCACTGAACACAGTTAGTTCTTTGATCTGGAGCTCCTTTGTTAACCTTAACCTGCCAACACGGCTTCGTACTCAGCTTCATTGTTTGAACTACCAAAAGACAATTTGATCGACTGCTGCAATTTGGTGCCTTCTAGGGATATTAGTTCGATCCCCACATCTGCCCCCATACTATTCACTGATCCATCTACATAAAGCAACCACCTTGGATTTACGTTGCAGATCTCATCTTCGGCTGCTTCATATTCTAGGAGGAAATCTGCCACAACTTGACCTTTTAAAGATGTTCGTGGCTCATAAGTAATGTCGAACATGCTCAGTTCTATCGACCACTTTGTCGTTCGTCCCAAGAAGTCCGGTTTTGACAAAATTGCTTTGATCGGAAATATAGTTGGAAATCTGATCGGATGGGACTCGAAGTAATGTCGAAGCTTTCGTTTTGCCTGGACCAATGCCAAGATGATTTTTTCTGTCTTTGAATATCTTCTCCCGGCGTCAAGCAATGTCTTGCTCGCATAATAAATTGGGTATTGTCTGCTCCCATCATCTCTTACCAACGCTGAACTGACTGCGTTCGGAGAAACCGCCAAGTATAAAATTAAGGACTCATGATTCTTGGGTGCCATAAGGATTGGTGGTTTCGCCATATAGAGTTTCAGCTGATCAAAGGCTTTTTGCTGTTTCTCCCCCCAAACAATCATTTTCTTAGACTTTAGGACGTCGAAGAACGGCTTGCATCTATTTGACAATTTGGAAATGAACCGACTCAGGGCTGCTAATCTTCCTGTGAGTACCTGGATTTCCTTTGGGTATTCAGGTGCCTTCATCTGAATCAATGCTTGAACTTGTGCTGGGCTCGCTTTGATTCCATCTTTATTAACTATGTGACCTAAGAATTGTCCGGAAGATACACCGAAAGTGCATTTTTTCGGGTTTAGCTTCATTTTGTGTGATCGCAGGGATGCGAACACATCCTCCAAGTGCTTCAAATGATCATCCTTATGCTGGCTTTGAACCACCATGTCATCAATGTATGCCTCCACCGTGTCTCCTATCTGGGTCTTGAAAATCCTATCAATCAGTCGCTGATATGTCGCACCTGCATTTTTTAAACCGAACGACATGACCTTGTAACAATAGGTCCCTCGTTCGGTGATGAACGCCATTTTGTCTTCATCCTTTGGATTCATTGGGATTTGATTGTATCTTGAATAAGCATCCAGGAAGGTGAGACGCTCGAACCCTGTAGTCGCGTCGATCATGCGATCAATCTTCGGCAGAGGAAAACTATCCTTCGGACAAGCTTTATTTAGGTTGGTGAAGTCCACACACATTCGGAACTTCCCGTTCTTCTTTTGTACAACAACAACATTGGACAACCACATGGGATAGTGAACTTCTCTGATAAAACCAACATCTAGCAAACGACTAACTTCTTTAGCTACAAACTTTCCTCGTTCGGTTCCGATCCTTCTGGGTCGTTGCCGTACGGGTTGGGCATCGGAGTAAACATTTAATGTGTGCATCATGGTTCCTGGGTCGACCCCAGGCATGTCGCTGTGCTCCCAAGCGAAAACATCAATGTTTGATATCAACATAGAAATCAAGCTGTTTCTTTCATCAGGGTTCAGTCCCCTTCCAATTCGGGTGGTTCTTCCCTTGCCCCCATCGATCAGATCTACTGTGATGGTATCCTCTGTGGCCTTCTCATCATCGTCAGTCTGATCACGGAGGCTCGGTAATTGCTACATGCTTCGTTCGGAAATTTCGCCTTTCAATCCTTTGGTAACGATGACATAGCATTCTTTCGCCACCACTTGATCGCCTTGAATATCAACAAACCCTTTCCTTGAAGGGTCAACACACCGCATCACCTAATGTAGAGTAGAAGGAACTACTTGCATTCGGTGAATCCAACCTCTTCCCATGATCAGATTGTAGGAAGGTTGTACGTCTACTAGCATGAAATTTTTTGTCAAAGTTCGCTTTGCGGCTGTCACTGGTAAATTCAGGACTCCGATCGGACAAATCCTCTTTCCATCAAAGCCTTCCAGTGGACTGGCGGTTGGTCTGATCACCTCCATGCTGATGCCGATCTTCTCGAAAACTGATTTAGTCAGGATGTTCGTGCTGCTTCCTGGATCAACTAACACCCTTTTAACTAAACAATTTGAAACTATGATTGAAATTACCAGTGGATCTTCATGCGGAAGCTGTACACGCCTTAAGTCCTCTTGTGTAAATGATATTGTGGGCATTGGGTAGTTCCGAATGACATTCACCTCCCCAACCCTTCGGATCTTGTTTGCATTACGCATGCGTGAACGCTGAACCGAACGACTTTCCTCGTCCTCTTTGGGTTTCCCATGGATTGTGTCAATAATTTTTACCGGCTGCCCACCCACAATTTTGTTAGGCTTCGGCCGATCAAAATTTTTGACTCCATTGTCCACGTACTCTTTCAAATTTCCTTTGGCTATCAAGGTCTCAACCTGCCTCCTCAATTGTCTGCACTCATTGGTTAGATGGCCAAAGTCATTGTGGAATGCACAATGCCTTGTACGGTCCTGCAGCTCCGGTGGCGTCTTCAACGGAAATGGGGGTCGAAAAATACCCTTCACCTTATTCTCGTTGTACAACTTTGCTAAGGTTGTTCGGAGTGGAGTTTAAGGTATGTCAAACCTTGGCCTCCTCTCCTGTTGCCTGTACGGAGCCGATCGGTGATTGTTCGTATTATCTGCCTTCTTGATTATCCTTTCCTTTGATTTACTTTCGACACTAACTAATGCCTAACGATGGCCTCTTTCTTGCTCATCCTCTTCCAATCTCAGATATCCCTGCGCCCGTGAATTCAACTGACCCATGTTGAGGGGTGTTGATTTCACCAAGGATCTATGGAAGCTGGTCCCTTGTTCGATAGCTACCTTGAAAGCTTCCACTGCAGCTGGTTGATCACAACTGGGTATCATTCCCATTTCCAAATTGAATCTGGAAAGGAAATTCTTCAACGTTTCACCTTTCGCTTGTCTCATCGTAAACAGATTAGAAATGGTCCTCTTCTGCTTCCGATTCCCGAAATACTGTGCCAGGAACTTTTCCATCAGCGTTTGGAAAGAATCGATCGAACTACCTGGAAATTGCCTAAACCATAACAGAGCGGGGCCCGTTAGGCTTGTAGAGAAAGCTTTACACATTAGTGCATCATCAGCCATATCGAGAGTCATCATCTGCTCCACATGAAACAGGTGCTCGATTGGGTCCTGTGTCCCATCGAACATAATGAATTTAGGCATCCGGAATTTATCTGGCCTTCTCGCATGCTATATTTCGGGGCTGAACGGAGATTTAATCATTTTAGCCGTCATTTCGATGGCTAGATCGGCTGGTGACTGTGTTCTGAGATCCTTTACTTGTTCATCTACGATCTTTTGAAGTCGGGTTACCATATCGAGCGGAACTGCACGATTATTGATATTTGCTTCATCTGCGATTGGTTGGGTGTGAGTAGGATCTGCTGTGCGATCTGCTGAACTTGCCTCATTATGATTGTTTTCTTCTTCATCACCAGGGCCATTACGGCGCCCTGCTATAAGCAATTCTGGATGTTCGGATTGATCAAACATTTGCTTTAATTCTCGATTTTCTTTCTCGAGTGCCTCCAGACGCTGAAGGATAGCAGCTGTATCACCTAGCTGTGTGGTGGTTTCTCCCGCCATTGATCTAATAACTTCTGTTTGGATATCGAGTTCCCACAAACGGCGCCAAAAAGTGTAAACCCGTTCGAAGTTGTCGAATGAATCTCAACTTTTGTAAAATAAACAGAAGCTACGAAAAAGAATAATGGCAAGAAGAAAATAGAAAATTCAAGAATCAACAAATATTGGAGCAATCTCGGATCCTTTTCCCTTTCTTTTTTCTTTCTTTTATACATGAAAAATGGTCTTTCCCACATGAATGGGTTTTAATACATGTTAAAGACAATATCTACATTAATTTGAAATTTAATGTTTATCAAAAACTGCCATAATAAAATCTTATGTCAGTTTTGATTCTATATATTTGAAACGGTCATTTCCTTAATGGCTTTAATCTGAAATGGGCTTATATCCTTGGGCTTTATTTTCTATTTGGGCTTTGTTTTCTATTCGGGCTTTAAAACAGGTATGCTGATCCAGTGTGAGTCTTTGTACGATGGGCCTGATGAGAAAAATGGGCCTACACATTATTTTTCGTAAAAAAACATAGTTTAGAACATAATATATGTTTTTCGCAAAAAAAATATTTTTTGGAAAAAATCATATTTTCTGAAATTTATATATATTTTGAAATTTATTTTTTTTACGAAAAATATAATTTATTTTTGAAAATTAATTTTTTTAAGGGTTGTGTTGGCTTTGAAATTTACTCTCGGCAAACAATTCCAAAATTGATGATAACAAACCATTGAAGAGTGTTTGATACTAATGAATTATCGAGTTTATATTTTCAGCAAAAGACAGGTGAACGACTCAGAAATGAAACTCGGAAAGGAAATGACTCGAAAAGCAAGCTCGGAAAGAAAGCTTGATTTAAAGCGAAAAGCTGTGAAAGAAATTGAAGCGCAAAATGGAAAATCATTTAATTCAACGGCAAAGGCGAAAGTCGAAGACTCAAGACTTGGGGTAGATAGGTCGGGGAACGATCATTGTAACAAGGTAATTTTATGCGTCGATATTATCGTATAAGCTCAAGTATAAAATGAACCGAACTTAAATGGAATGAAAAATGCTTTACCGAACTTAAACGGAAAGAAAAATATTTTTATTAAATATTTTTTAAGTTGTGGTCGACTAGAATCACCATGTGTATTTCAATATAGTCGACTAAAACAATCAGTAGCTTCAGGCTTTTCATCCACATCAAAGTAGTCGACTGAAATAGGCTTAAGTCAACTAGACTACATTTTGTAGTCGACTAGAACTTAATCTAGTCGACTAGATGGTCCAATGTAGTCGACTAGAACTCAATCTAGTCGACTAGATGGTCCAATGTAGTCGACTACAACTTCAATGTAGTCGACTAGTTTGTTCCTTAAAATCTGCAGATTCGGCACAAACATTTTCCATGTTTTAAGCAGATGTTTATGGACTTCAAATGGCTGTGTTTTCTCAAATACAATAATCATTCTTCAAAACCCTAATGCAATGCTATATATAGAATGAGATGTGTATATTGAAGAGGTAGAGATTGAAACACAAAGAGAAAGAAAGCTATCAAAAATTCTGCAGAAATTTCCTCTACAAAAACCATTGAAACCAAGCTTTGAAAATCTGATTTTCTCCAAGTTTCTTTGAAAATCAAAACCTCTAGTATCTCTTCTTATTCTCCAAATATCATTCATTGATCATATCCTTTGAGAATACATTTCTAGAGCTATTGTAAAATCACCAAAAACACTTGAGCTTATATTGATTTATCTTCCATAAAAACCTTTGGGTTTTGAGTGTTTTTTGTTCTTGAGTGAATTTATTGATTACATACGAATTTGTAATCTTGGACAAGTGAAGTCCACCGATTGTTCAAGAGAGGGTTGTTCTCTTAATTGAGAGACAAGCTCGAGAGGCTTGTGTTGTAAAGGTTTGCCATTCCACCTGTGAAGGAAGGGTCATAGTGAAAGGATCGGGAAAAGTCTCAAGAAGGGGTTCTTGAGCCGAGGAGTAGGAGTTACCGAACCTCGAAAAAATCACGGTGTCAAACTCTCTATCTCTTTCTCTTTACTTGATTAACTTGCATGCTATAATCACTTGAATATCCTGTATGCTACAATTTGTCTTGAGATTAATTGTTAGAGAATTGAAATTGAATCATTCACTTGTTTATTGAGAAATTGTTTTTTGGTTATAGCGTTTTCCAATTTTCAAAAGAATTAGAATTATTTTTGAACACCCTATTCACCCCCCTCTAGGGTTAATTAGTGACTAACAGGTTGATTTCACTAAAGTCCCTTATACTATTAAGGGATGGTTGTTTAGACATTTTGACTCAAAATGTGATGAGGAATGGGCATAGTAATGAAATTGGATAGTATATGGGGCAAAAATGTCACAGTAGGGGTTAATTGATTAAATTGAATAACATAGGGGAGTTTCTTGAAGTAAAGCCATATAAAATATATCTTTATTCTGATGAGCAGCATCTTGCTGATCACAATTCTACCTAAGAAGAAACACTGGTTGATATTTTATTTATCGAGCAATGGATCATTGAACCCATTCAACGACCCACCACTTGAACTTTGTAATTCTTTCAATGGTGGGTAAGCACGATCGATCGGAATTAAGGTATTATGCAATGTCATGTTGGTCGATCACCCTACCGGTTATATTAGGGGAACGACATAGTAACCATGAAACTTTTTGTCAAACGACCTTTTTAAGAATTTGTATTCTTTTGTAATTTCAACTTTATTGGCTGAAATTATAAAGAACAAAGTTTCGACATCGGCAGATGCACCCCTACTTATCAATCCATTATCAGCCGTTTCACTCTTGGCAACTTCACTATCAACCAATTTATTACTAGCCGATTTATTATCAGCTGATTCATTATCGATCGATTCTTTATCAACCGATAGATCATGAACATATTCATTTTAATATATTTATCATCGATTGGTTATTTAGCCGATTCGCTCTAGCTTGATTCTTCATCAGCCGACTCAATATGATCCGAATTATTATCGACAACTACATTATCAGCCAATTCATTTTCAACAGATTTACCATCGGTTGATTCCTTAGTCGATTCATCTATGGCTGATGCACTTTTTCTCGCTGTAATTTGTTGGTCCTTACCATAAATTATAGTAAGATCTTCAATGAACTTATCAAGTACCACCATGATTTTATTACACTTTATTGATCCGATCAAAAGGTTTATCAGCTGTTAATTGACCTTGTTTTACTACCAGCTGTTGATTTACTACAGGTGGCTGCTGACATTCGGGCCAAGCTTGTCGTTGATGTGTCAATCGTTGTTCCCCATGTATTAAAGGTTGATGTTGATATTCTGACCAATTTTGATATTGATCGACCTTTTGTTGTTGTTGATTAATCATCATCGATGGGTATGTCGCCGTTGATTGATAATAATCGGTCCAATATTATGGATGATTATCTACATCTTGCCCCCCATGTATCAAAGGTTGAGGCTGATATTCTGACCAACCTTGATGCTGATTGACCTGTTGTTGTTGCTGATTCATCATCGGAAGATATGTCACCATTGATTGATAATAATTAGGCCAACCTTGTCGCTCATCGACCTCTTGTTGCCGCTGATTCATCATCATCAACGGATATGTTCCCATTTATTGATAATAATCAGGCCAATCTTGTGGATGATTATTTACCGCTTGCCCTTCGATTTCAAAGGATGGATGAGAAACGACTTGTTGATTATACATCCAACAATTTTGGTTGTCCACATTGTTTACAGGCTGCTTATATGAAATGGTTGGGGCTAAAGGTCGCTACTGATATGGAGTTGATGGATGATAGGCCGACCAAACTTGTTGCTGATTTAGCTCTTCTGCCGATCCTTCTGGCTGATCAGCTGGTTACATAATTGGCAGACCTGCTGATTCTCGTGCATATTCTGCTAGCATCTAGTTCCTCTTTTGAAGAAGGGATTCCAAATAGTTAGCATAATCCGAATCAATGCGCCTTATAGTCTTGATGATGCGAGGCCATGGATCTAGTTCATCTTCTTCATCATCTTTGGAATCTTCAGCCGTGGTACCGGTTTTAAAACCCCTTGTTGGCTGCATGTTTCAATTTCTTCCCATCCGATGGTCCGGCCAGGCGTGCAAAAAAATTGTTTCCTCTTAAATCGGCTATGTTAGCCGATTATGTCAATTTGTATGGGGGCTTTCCAGGAACCTTAACCTCGGCTCTAGAGGTTTTTGGAAAGCAAAAATAATCTCATTTGATTTTGACTTCTACATGCGCACATGAGAGAGAGAGCATAAAACTCTTACTTTAGTTTCTTTTCTTGGCTCAATGTAGAGGACTTGCAACGGTTGAGAATGTAACATTGGAAACCACATATTCCACACAAACAATCAACATGTTTGAATAAAAAGTGTTGAATGTTACATGAAATAAAGAACTTGAAATTAAAAGAGAGCTTTGAGAATTGAATAAAGGAAAGCTTAGAAATGAAATAACAAGACAGTGAATTAAATTGGAAATTGAAATAAGCAAGACTGAATTTAAAATAAAGACTTGAATTACAATTTAAAACTAGGATAACTATTCTGTTGGAACCCATCCATTGACTTAATCTCAAATTCAAATCCTCATCTCTTATTCAATTGACATGCCTTATCTCTTGGCCTCTTATTCAAACCATAATTCCTTATATGCAATAACTTCCATTTTGAAATGCCTATCATTATATCTAATGTGCCCTCACTTCTCTAATAAACATTAGCCCAATTTGGATAAGAACTTTATTTCTTTGCTTCGGCCCAAAATACCATCCTGAAACTCGTACACTGATTCAGCCCAATTATACCACACTTCCTTGCCACATCACTTGTCAAAATGGGGTGTCAACAATGCCCCCCAATTTTAAATATTTTATCGGCGATCGGCCGCCCAAGCCGATAAGATGTTTAAAATTTAGAGATGTAGAGAAATTTCCCCCACCATGCTTGAATCAATCACGTGTAACAAATGGAGAGTCGACGAGCTTCAATATTTTATTTAATCATTTTTCAATATAAAATTGATCTTTATTCTAATCAGCAGCATATTGCTGATCACAATTCTACCTAACAAGAAACACCGGTTGACCGAAATTAAGGTATTATGCAATGTCATGTTGGCCGATCGCCCTATCGGTTCTATCAGGAGAACGACATAGTAACCATGAATTTTTTTGTCAAACGACCTTTTAAGAATTTATATTCCTTAGTAATTTCAGCTTTATCGGCTGAAATTATAAAGAACAAAGTTTTGACATCGGCAGATGCACCCTTACTTATCGATCCATTATCAGTCGTTTCACTTTCGGCAACTTCACTTTCTGTCAATTTGCTCTCAGCTGAATCACTTTCAGCAGCTAAATTATCGTCGGTCGATTCATTCTCACATGCCGATACTTGTTTGGCCGATTCGACATCAGCCAATTTATTACTAGCTGATTTATTATCAACTAATTCATTATCGATCGATTCTTTATCAATCGATATATCATCAGCAGATTCATTTTTAATATATTTATCATCGGCTGGTTCATTAGATGATTCGCTCTCACTTGATTGTTCATCATCCGAATCAATATCATCCGAATTATTATAGACAATTACATTATCAACCAATTCATTTTCAACAGATTTACCATCGATTGATTCATTAACCGATTCATCTATAGCTGATGCACTTTTTCTCGCTGCAACTTGCTGGTCCTTACCATAAATTATAGTAAGATCTTCAATGAACTTATCAAGTACCACCCTGTTTTTATCACACTTCATTATCAGCCGATCATCCCCTACCTTGATCCGATCAAAAGGTTTATCAACAGTTGATTGACCTTATTTTACTACCAGCTGCTAATTTACTGCAGGTGGCTACTAACACTCGGGCCAAGCTTGTCGTTGATGTGTCAGTCGTTGTCCCCTATATATCAAAGGTTGATGTTGATATTCTGACCAACCTTGATGCTGATTGACCTGTTATTGCTGTTGATTCATCATCGACGGATATGTCGCCGTTGATTGATAATAATTAGGACAACCTTGTCGCTCATCGACCACTTGTTGCTGCTGATTCATCATCATCAGCGGATATGTTGTCGTTGACTGATAATAATCAGGCCAATCTTGTGGATGATTATTTACTGCTTGCCCCCAAGTCCAAAGGATGGATGAGGAACGACTTGCTGATTATACATCCAACAATTTTGGTTATCCACATTGTTTACAGTCTGCTTATATGAAATGGTTGGGGCTAGAGGTCACTATTGATATGGAGTTAGTGGATGATAGGCCGACAAAAATTGTTGTTGATTCAGCTCTTCTGCCGATCCTCTTGTCTTATCAGCGGGATACATAATTGGAAGACCTGCGGATTCTCGTGCGTCTTCTGCTAGCATCTGGTCCCTCTTTTGAAGAAGGGATTCCAAATAGTTGGCATAATCCAGATCAATGTACCTTGTAGTCTTGATGATGCGAGGTCATGGATCTAGATAATCTTTTTCATCATCTTCAGTTGTGGTAACGACTTTAAAACCCCTTGTTGGCTGCATGTTTCAATTTATTCCCATCCGATGGTCCGACCAGGCGTGGCAAAAATTGTTTCCTCTTAAATCGGCTAGGTCAGCCGATTATGTCGATTCGTATGCAGGAGTGCCAGAAACCTAGACCTCAACTCCAGAGGTTGTCGGAAAGCAAAAACAATCTCATTTGATTTTGACTTCTACAGACACACGTGAGAGGAGAACATGGAACTCTCACTTTAGGTTATTTTCTTTCCTCAATGTAGATGACTTGCAACGGTTGAGAATGTAACATTGGAAACCACATATTCCACACAAACAATAGACATGTTTGAATGAAAAGTGTTGAATGTTGAACAAAATAAATAACTTGAAACTAAAAGAGAGATTTGAGAATTGAATAAAGGAAAACTTAGAAATGAAATAACAAGAGAGTGAATTAAACTGGAAATTGAAATAAGCAAGACTTAATGAAAATAATAACTTGAAAGTAATGAAAAGAATGCTTGAATTGAAATGACAAGGTTGAATTAAACTAAAGACTTTGCAAGAAATAAAATAACAACGAGAGTTTTGGAAAATAAAATGACAAGTGTAGTACTTGAATTGTTTGATTGGTGTGAGACCTCTTGCACAATTGCCAGTAGGTCTTTATTTATATACATGATAACAAACTTCTTAAAAGTTTGTTTAAAAATAACAAACTTATCGAGTTTAAATTCAAACTTAGATAAACTCCTTTTTATTGATATAAGCACTCTATCCTTATCTTTTAATTTATTTCTTCAAAAGTCAAACATATCCCCTTGGTGATCTTCTTTGCACTAGAGTCCTTCCTCCAACAACAACTTGCACCCTTCAAATTAATGTTGATGGGCCATAATTATCATCAACAACTCTCAGCCCAACTTGGTCACTTTCTTTCCTTGCCTTGGCCCAAAGCATAAGCCTTTAAATTTATTCCTTTTAGCCATACATTCAAACCCACTTCATTTTCCTTCTTGCCACGTCACTTACCAAATTGGGGTGTCAACAATGCCCCCTAATTTCGAATATAAAAGATTTTGTCTCCTTTTATTTTTTGAATTATCCAACCCCCAATTTGTTCCTTCCCGATTAATTGATAAAGCTCAAGAGTCCTCTATTGATTATCACTTAAGGCCTTGACCGTCAATTCCCAAAATGCAGTTACCTCTATCATTAATCACTTCTATTATCCCTATACACCTATATCTATCTATATATACTTGCTTATATACATTACCACCATACACCAAACATCTTCTCATTATAATTTCCTTTTTCCTTCTGCAAAACCCTAGCTGATTTAACTTCAAATTCTACCTTTCACAGATTCAAACATGGCACCCAAAATTGACAAGATTGAGCTTCCATTTGAGTCATCAACTCGTGACCCTAATTCGAGTGCAGCAAAAATCTACAAAGTCATTGATCTTCTTCCACCAAATCGACTCTATCTTGACGATATAATTCCCTTACCTTCTATTTCGTTTGGATTAGGGCCAGTTTTTACCCAATATCATCCAATCGAGTTAGATCCTCACTACCCTCTTACCGAATCTCGTCTCCCTTTCATTCATGCTCGAAACCAACTCCATAACAACACCAAAATTCCAGTAAATATACGAAACTGGCATTCCTCAACTCCTGATTAGATTGTTTGGGTCAATCGGATGGCCCCTGTGAAATCGACAATATGGAAGCAACAAAGAATTCATGATGCCATCCTTCTTAGCCGATATACCATGGCAGCCTCTCAGGATTGATCCTTCTTTTGTGTGGCTTCCCATTTTTAGTCCCCCACTACCAACTCTTTTCACTTCGAGTGTGGGATGATGGGACCTACAATGAGGGACATTTATTTCCTTACTGGCTTAAAAACCACCAGAGCAGAAGTCAATTGCCTCATGATTACCCCCAACATCCCTTTTGAATTCCCCGAGAAAACCGATGGTGCCAAATCGACAGAGGGCTCTCATAGCCCTTTCATCACAGCAAAGAAAAGAAATGAGGGCACGCCGATTGATGATGACGAGCATGTCGCTTTCCTCCCATGCTGGCTCAACAAATGTTTACTCTGCGTCCCAGCCATACAGGTTACAAAAGAACTCATACCCCTGGCCAAAGGATTGGCCACTGGTCGTACTTACACCTTAACACCCCTGGTTTTGGCATATTTATAACGAGGTATGTATGACCTCCAAAATAGTAATTTTACTCGCACCGGTGGCCCGTTATGGCTTCTCCAGATGTGGTTTCAATTATATTTTCCCGAACTTGCCCCACTAATCAGTCTCTCCAATAAAAATCTACTGATTTCCTTTACTTATGCACAAATACCCACTCCTACATATTCTGTTTCTGAGTATTTTGATTTCTTTTCTACTAAATGCAAAAGTAGATTACCCCTTCAATTCATGCCATTTCTGAACTATAAAAATGTTCCTTCTTGGCTTTTTGAACCATATGAGGCTTTATCTGATCAAGAGAAAGAAGATTTTTACTCTTGTTGGGCCTCTTGTCTCCTCGGTAGAGATTTGCATTACGGTTTTACAAAACCTGGTCCCCACTACAGCCAATCTGGAGTTGAGAAATATATCCCTTCTCAATTTGCTCGGCAGTTCGGTTTGACTCAGCTAATCCCTTCCCCCCCATGCCTCTCTTCCAATCAAAAATTTCCATCATAGGGTGAGATTTGATGTTAAAGAACAAGTTTTATAGGTGACCAACAAATTTGAACATTCGAAATTGGGCTTTGTATTCAAGGAATTCACTGTCACCACTGTTGCTGATCCTTATTTCTCCTAATAGTGGTCGCAATACTGGGCTCAAACAACTACTCTCCCTCAAGATTCACAAGTATGTTATCACGAACTCTACATTCTTGATTTTCTTGATGCAATTTTAATGTTGTTTACCCATTTCATCTTATAGCAGCAAGTTCCTCAGCAACAAGTTCCTCAACAAACTGTCACTAGTTCATCAAGATAAACTGAAGCTTCTTCTGCTTCTAAGGTCCTATCAACACCAGCTAATCAAACTAGATCATGAGCTAAAAAAGGTATAAAACTCTCTCAAATGGCTTCTTTGATCTGATTGATAATTCCACTATGCTAATTTTCCCGTTGAAACTGTTGATGCTAAAGCTGCTGCAAAAAACTCCATTTCCCAATAATTGATCCTCAAGAAGCTATTCCAAAACCCAAGGTATTCATCATTCAGGTTTTGACTTATTTTTTCCTTGTTTCGATCATCTTAATTTTACTTTTCCTCAGCCCAAAAGAATCAAGAAAACCTCTTTAGGTCTTAAGGGCGCCAAAAAATATTATGAGGGCAAAGAAGTAAATGTCTTTGGATCTTCCAACGATGAAATGGATCATACTCAACAAGCTCCAATAAGAAGACTTTTTCTTCCTTTAAAAACAGTATCATTGTCTCTTCCTTAAATTGCAAACTTATTATTGTTCTCTATGTGAAACAGGATAATCCAAAACCAGAGCCGATGAAGACATCTCTCGTGAATAAAAACCAAAGCCCTTTCAAAGGCCAAAATTATTCGATTCCAGTAACCTCTGATACTCCAATGTCTCATTCTCAAGAAACTCCAGATCCCTTAGGCAACTCATCAGAAGTTCAACAACCCTCAGCAAACCCATCAGCAATCCAACATGTTCCTCAAGTTCCATCCTCATTCTCTCCTCAAACAGTTGCCGATCAACAGCATGAGATTCCTTAATAATCAATAATAGTTTTTCCAATAAAACTTGTTCCTTCGACTCAGCAACATTCTGATTCCCAATCTGCACAAGCCTCTGAAGTCTTAGCGAACTTTAAATTTTCGTCTGGCAGCTATGATGATTTGTTTAAGTCACTTTTGGCTGAAGTTTCCGAAGCATTTGAGTCAATTGTTGACTCTGATTCCATAGTAAAGGCATTCCTCAAGGCCCAGCTCCTTCAACTTATCAATTCTGATAGCAAAACTTGGCCAAGATTGGCCAATGATTTTAGGTCATCTTTGCAAAAACTCCTTGCTTGCAGAAGTATCCTGCCGATCTCAGAGCCACTGCTAATGAGATTCTGCCTAGACTCCTTTCTTTCACTACTTCTTTGACCTCTACTTTTTAATTATTGGACTCCATTATTTTGAAAGAAAAAGCTAAGTCAACCTTGTAACAGAAAATCTTGTCTTCAACCCAAACTTATGCTGATAAGAGAAAAGAGGATGAAGCTCTAGCTCAAGAAGAGAAAACCCTGTTAGAAGCTTTAGCTGAGGTAAATGCAAGACAACACGTGGTGAGCTGTCATCTTAGCTAATTGGCCAGGGAACCTGAGCAGGACGGAGAGAAATATCAATCTCTTAGAAACGAGCTTCAATATGTGGAAGTCGAAAAATGCATTGCCCTTGCCTCAATTTCAAGTGCACAAGCAATCTGGGAGAATCTGAAGTCCCGTATTTTAGACATGTAGGCCTTTTTCAGGCCCTTATCTTTTGTCGCCTCATATCTGCTGTTTTGGATATAACTTTTGCAATTTTGTAACAACAAACATTTATGTGGAAATCAAACTTGTCTTTTGAAGAAATAAGAACAAGCTATGCTTTTGATTTTATTGTGTTTATTCATCTTTCAACATGCCAAACAAGTGACAAAATTAAACTTCAAAAAGAAAAAAAAAATCAAAGATTAAAAGGAAAAAAAATACACATGAATGGCTGCCAATTTCTGAACTTGACCCTTCCACTTATAAAGACTAGGCCGATATTGATTCAAATATTTCCAGTTAATCGTCCTTGGGTGTTCCATCATATCTAGATCTTTTAATTTATAAGCTGTTCCTTTTAGTACTTCCAAAACTTTGAAAGGACCCTCCCAATTAGGAGTTCATTTCCCCATTTTCCTATTGATCTTTCCTAAAGGTAATGCTACCTTCTAAACCAAATCTTCTTCAGTAAATCCTTTAGGCTTAACCCTTTTATTGCTGGCTCTCATCATCTTTTTCTTGTGGGTAACCAGACGATCAAGAGCTTCCAATATTATATCTTCTACGTCTTCCAACTCGGCCAACATTGCTTCATTATAATCAGCTGAAATCAACTTGTGTTGCAAAGCTACCCTTGCCGATTTAATATTCATCTCCATCGGCAACACAACATCATGTCCAAAAGTCAATCGATAAGGAGTTGTCCCAGTGCTTGTTATCTTTGAATTTTTGTAAGCCCACAATGCCTCTTGCAAGGTATCATGTCACCCCTTAGGCTTCTCGTCGATCATTTTCTCAATAATCTCTATCAGAACTTTATTGGAAGCTTCTGCTTGTCCATTCCCTTGGGTATAATAAGGAGTAGAAGCTAACATCTTTACTCCTTGACTCTCAACATATTTCAATACCACATCTCTCCTAAAAACTGCTCCATTATCAGCAGCGATTGTTTCTGGAAAGCCATATCTAGTAAAGATATCTTTTTCCAGAAAATTAACCACTATAATTTGAGAAATAAATTTGTATGGAATAGCCTCTACCCATTTCGTGAAATAATCGGTCGCTACCAAGATCCAATGATGCCCTTTTGATGATGGAGGATTGATTTTACCGATTATATCCATAGCCCATCCTCTAAAGGGCCATGGCTTGATAATTAGTTACATTTCAATTGTTGGAGTCCACTGGATCGGTCCATGCTTTTAACAAGCCGCACAACCTCTGACATATTATATGCAATCTCTTTTGATATTTGGCTAATGGTAACCATACCTTTTGATTAGCCATCTCATCTTGATTCCTGCTTGATGGGATCCAGAAATTCCTTCGTGTACTTCAACCATGATTTTAAGAGTCTTGGCCTTCCTGATGCATAATAGTAACAACTCATCTTCTACACTCTTCTTGTATAGTTCTTTATCAATCAGCACATACTACACACAAGCCTTCTGATTTTCCTATCAGTTCTAGTACTTGGGTGTTTTAAGTACCTTGCAATGGGAGTTCTCCAATCATCATCATCATCCAATCCTTCTAATTCAATGGTAAATGTTTCTGCCATATCATTATTTCTTTCCTCTACTGAAGGTAAACTCCTCCTAGAAACTTTGACCAATCTCTCATTTAAGCCATCTAGGACTTTGATGCCTGATGCTAAATGAGCTATAAATCATTAGCCTCTTTATTCATAGATTTTGGCCAATACTCCAGTTTTACTAATGTAAACTGTTGAATCAGCTGAGATGCCATTGAATGAAAAGGCCTAAAATGCCAACTTAGGCATTTAAAATCTTCAGTGATCTAATTAAGAACCAATCTTGAATCTCCCATTATATGCACATCTTTTACTGCTACTTTTAAAAAAATTTCCAAGCCAATTATTAAGGCCTCATACTCAGCTTGGTTATTTGAGCACTTGAAATCAAGGAAGAAATAAAATCTGTTTTTATTCCGTTTGGTGAAATTATGACGATTCTAGCTCCAGCTCCATTGGCGGAACTAGAACCATCAAATTTCAAAACCCATGGTACCATGAACAGTGCATCCATTTCTAACTCATCGAGGACAAATGGATCAATATCAATGAAAGGATGAGCGGCGAAGAAATCTGCCAACGCTCTTCCTTTCACTGACTTTTGTGGTAGATAAGTAAGATTAAACTCTATTAGAGCAATAGCCCACTTATCTATTCTACTTGTGATCAAGGGCCTAGACAATATATATTTAATTAAGTCAGTTTGACACACGACATACACATCAACATGCATCATATAGACCATTAATTTCATTGCTGAAAAATACAAAGTCAAACATAATTTTTCAATTGGCGTATATCGGCCTTTAACAGGAGAAAATGTTCGGCTAAGATAATAAATTGCCTGTTCTTTGCCGAACTCATTATTCTGTGCTAACATGTTGCTGATTAACTTTTCCGTTGTTGATAGGTACAATTTCATCGACAACTTTTCCTTGGGGGCATGATAACTGGTGGATTTGACAAGTACTCCTTGATTTCATCAAAAGCCCTCTGGTGTACTTCTTCCCACTTGAACTTTTCTTCTGACTTCAGCTTCAAAAGAGGTGAAAATGGTCGTGTCTTTCTGGCTCAATTGGTGATGAAGCACCTAAGAAAATTAATTTGGCTGATGAACCTCTATAATTCTTTCTTGGATCTCGGTAGCAATGCTGCCTTTATTGCTTTAACTTTATTCCTGTCAATTTCGATGCCGATGTACCAAAAATCCTAAAAACTTGCCTGCTAATACCCCAAATGCACATTTTGTTGGATTTATCTTCAACTTGTGTGATCTTATCCTTTCAAAAATGGCTTTAAGATGCTATAAATGTTGGTTTTCGGCAAAAGATTTAATAACCACATCATCAATATATAATTTCATAAATCGGCCCAACATATCATGAAACATTGCATTCATAGCCCGCTGATAAGTTGCCCCTGCATTCTTCAATCCAAACGGCATGACTATCCATTCAAAGGTACCTATTGAACCTGGGCAGTGGAATACCATTTTTGGAGATGTCTTCTTCCACAATATAAATATGGTTATACCTTGAATGACCATCCATAAAAGTCATGATCTGATGTTTGGCAATCGCATATATCAATTGATCGGCCACGGGCATGGGATACTCATCTTTGGGTGTCGCTGTATTCAAATTTCAAAAATCAACACATACCCTCAGCTTCCCGCTTTTCTTGATGAGTGGTGCAATATTTGATATCCATTTGACATACCTTGCTGTTCGAATGAATCCATCCCCTAGCAGCCTTTTGATTTCCTTTTTGACCTTCAACACCATTTCTGTAGACATCCTTCTAGGAGGTTGTTTGTAAGGTCTAAAACCTTCGCTCATAGGTAACCGATGTTCAACTCGCTCTTTTGATAAACCCAGAATTTCTTCATAACTCCAAGCGAAACAATCTTTATACTACCTCGGCCTCATAACTTCAATAAGCTGATGTTGAAAATCGGCTTCAAGTAATGCACTAATATATATAGGCCGTGTGTCTCCTTTAGTACTTGGATTAACCTCCAATAAAGGATCTTCTACCTCGGCCTTCACATCTTCCAATTTGGTAGGAGCAGCTTTCAGATCCGTTAGTTGGATTGTATCCAGCTGATATGTTTCCTCCTTTTCGACTTCGGCCATATTGTTCGAATACAACTCTTCTAAGCATTCCGCTTTAACCACTCTTTTCTCATCCAAATACTCTTTTAATCGAATACAAGCGGTCCTAAAAGCCTGCTCATATTCTTCTTTCTTCTCTTTACTCAGCTTCATCATTAACAACAAGTTTAACAGCAAAGGCCTGAGGCAAAAGCATCCTCGGTCTACTTCCATCCTCCATTAACTTTGAAACCTATGAACTTACCAACCTATGCCTGACAGTGGCCATTTTTGGCCTACCTTCTTTGTCGGTGCCTTCAAACCTCATTGGTACTCACCTTTCATCATAAAATACTGCTTCACCGAAATACACCCTTGCTACAAAGGGTTTATTGTCCGCTTCAACGATCTTGACTTCATTCCCATCCGAGAACATAAGCATTTGATGTAAAGAGGACGAGATGCATATATTCGGATGTATCCAGTCTCGGACCAACAACATATTATAAGCAGCTGTTGAATCAACAATAAAAAAAGGCCGAAACGGATGCTCGTCCCCCAACTGATACCTCTAAAGGTAGCATCCCCCTGGTGTTGGTCACACTTCCACTAAAACCACTAATAGCAACCTCGGTTGGTATTATATTGTCCAAAGTCTTTCCAAGGATTGGCAAATTTGAAGAAGGGATGACATTTAACATAGAACCATTATTAACGAGAACTTGGTATAATGGCCGCCCCTCAACCCATACCTTCACATACAATGGTATGGGTTGCTGAGTCATAGCCATATGAGGTTTTTCAAATATAATTTTCTCTATCGACTTTGGCTTTGCTGATTCATTTGTTTCTTTCGATTGATTAAAATCCTCATCAACAATAGATTTTTTTCCATTCTCTAGGTTTTTGCTTGATGCTTGGAATGTGGCTGGTAGAAGAAAAGCCATATTGTAACTTACATCTTGGAAAATATTGCCAAAATTTAACTTACGCTTCACAGAGTGTTTGGGATTTCGATCCGAAAACTCATCACTATCGTCATCACCTTTTAAGATTCTAACCACTTCAGCTGAACACTTTGAATCAGCAGATTTCCCTGATTCAATAACCGTAGGATCTTCCTTTTCTGGAGATATTGATTGAGCACGTTCCATTATCTTTCTTTTATACTCCGTTCTCCACCTTTGTATCCTCCTCTTCTAACTCCTGGAAGGCCATTCTGACCCTTCTTCCCTTGGCGTAGGGAATTTGGGGCGTCGAACTTTGGTCCACTTATCAGTCGGCACAATGGGTGCTCGCACTGCCCTTGGTCTTTGATAATCAGTACCCCTCTGTGTCCAAACCTCTGACTGCATCATGGTTCTTCGCGCCGGCAAGTGATAACGATCTTGCCTCCTGGGCTTGATGCTTGCCCCCAATCGAGGACCAAAGATGACTTCTTAGCTTTTTGTCTGGTTATAGTTGAGCCGATCATGAACATTCCTCCTGGAATCAACATGACTCCTAATCTGAACTAGAGTTTTACTGCGATTCCTACAATTTGGACACCTTCTTTGGGCTAGAGCTACACGTGCTTCTTGAAGCTCTTTCTCCAATTCCTCCATCGTTTTTATCAGTCGACCTGATTCACCATTTTCTTATTTCTTTTCTGGCTGATCAGCCAAAGTAATGGTATTGGATGGCGCAATCTTTGGGAAAGGATCTTCATCCACCCCCACAACTTTTTTTTTTCCAGGGAACTGCAATGTGCCATCCTCAATAGCCTTTTGTAAAGTATTCCTAAAAATAGTACAATTATTAGTGGTATGTGTCTAAGAATTATGAAAGTTATAGAATTCCTTTCCTTTTATTTCATTAGATGTAGGAATTTTATGTCCTTTAGGTAAAAGAATCTATTTGCCAGCAATCAAATGATCAAAAATCTGTTCGGTCTTAGAAAGGTCAAAAGAATAATTCTTCCCTGTATCAGCAGATCCCTTATTGAATGTTGATCCCACCGACTGACCACCTCCAGTAGTTGGCTTTGGTTTACTTAATGCTTCACAAATATAGGGCTTCTTAATGGACATCTCTACCAAATTCGCCTCCAGATCTTTTTCGACTTCAACCTGAAAAGTTTTATAGTTGGGATCTCGGTAATAAGTCCCCTTTGAAGATGTCTTGCGCTCCTTCTCCTCTTTCAACAATGCTTCATACCTCGAGGTTTTATCGGCAAGATCAAACAAATCATGGAAATTCATTCCTTCGAACCACTTCCTTATCTCAAACTCTAGGCCATTCAAAGCAAGTCTCACAAATTCAGCTTCTGGCAAATTAACTCGGCATCTCATCTTTAAGCGCCTAAATTGGGAAACAAAAGTTTTAACAGTTTTGTTCGGCAATTGGCTTAGACGAGAAATATCAGCCAATGTTGCTTTTGTCTTTGTTTGATAAAATTGAGCGTGAAACTGTTCTTCCATTTATTGCCAATTGAAAACTGAATTAGCTGGCAACCTGATATACCATGTAAACGCCGCTCCCATCAATGAATTCGGAAATAGTCTCATTTTTAAAAAACTAATTGTTGCTCGTTTCTCCACATTGAATAGTGAAACGACCGATGTGTTCGATCGTTGATTGGTTTCCCTCTCCACTAAATGTCACAAAATCAGGCTATGGAATTGGCACATGTTGCCCCCAGGCAACGACACATTGATGTTGTTATTCCTCCATCTATTTTGGTTGCCCCTAGTATTCGCGGGTTCTTGTGCAGGATTACCTTGATGTCTCTGCAGGTTTTGCCTTAGTGCAGGCTGCTGATACGGTGGGACCACCGGTTGGAGCGGAACTTCCTCCACTGGAATTGTAACTGTAGCAGAAGTTATCGGGTTCACCGGCGTGTTCGTTGCTTGCTGATGACTTGTTGTATTTGCTAGCAAAATTGCCAGATCAGCAGGTGGAACGGTTGAACCCTAAGTGCTAGATCCCTCACCAATAATCGGCCTTCGATTAGCCGTAGCTTCTTCAAGTATTTCTTTGATTTCTTTGTTGAGAAATCTAATCATATCAACTATTGGAACCAAACTATCCTGAAATAGTGATAGTGGTCCCTGAATAGTGGTTTCATTTATCCGTTCCCGCAGCGTTTCCTCCGTTTGTTGTTCTGGCAAGAACTGTACTTCATCTTCAGTATCATCATCTTGAGAAAGCCTAGGACGTCTCCTAGGCGGCATGCTTCCAATTTCACTCCCAACCGATGGTCCGGCCGGACGTGCCAAAAATTGTTTCCTCTTAAATCGGCTAGGTCAACGAATTATGTCGATTCGTATGCGGGCGTGCCAGGAACCTTGACCTCGACTTCAGAGGTTGTCGGAAAGCAAAAACAGTCTCCTTTGATTTTGACTTCTACTGGCGCACGTGAGAGAGAGAACATGAAACTCTCACTTTGGGTTCTTTTCTTGCCTCAATGTAGATGACTTGTAACGGTTGAGAATGTAACATTGGAAACCACATATTCCACACAAACAATCGACATGTTTGAATGAAAAGTGTTGAATATTGAATGAAATAAAGAACTTGAAACTAAAAGAGAGCTTTGAGAATTGAATAAAGGAAAACTTAGAAATGAAATAACAAAAGAGTGAATTAAACTGGAAATTGAAATAAGCAAAACTAAATGAAAATAATAACTTGAAAGTAATGAAAAGAATGCTTGAATTGAAATGACAATGTTGAATTAAACTAAAGACTTTGGAAGAAATAAAATAACAATGAAAGTTTTGGAAAATAAAATGACAAGTGTAGTACTTGAATTGTTTGATTGGTGTGAGACCTCTTGTACAATTGCCAAAGGTCTTTATTTATAATACTACATGATAACAAACTTTCTAAAAGTTTGTTTAAAAATAACAAACTTATCTTATTTAAATTTAAACTTAGATAAACTCCTTTTGTTGATATAATCACTTTATCCTTATTTTTGACTTTATTTCTTCAAAAGTCAAGCATATCCCTTTGATGTCTTCTTTGCACTAGGGTCCTTCCTCCAACATCAACATGCACCCTTCAAATTAGTGTTGATGAGCCGTAAGTATCATCAACAGCTCTCAGCCCAACTTGGTTACTTTATTTCCTTGCATTGTCCCAAAGCATAAGCCTTTAAATTTGTTCATTTTTAGCCATACATTCAAGCCCACTTCATTTTCCTTCTTGCCATATCACCTGTCAAATTAGGGTGTCAACAAGTAGAGAAAGAGAAAAAAAATGAGGGGGTTTTTTAAGCTATTTACCCTATATATATAATATACATTATATGTCAGTATATATATATATATATAATATAATATAATATAATCAACCCACTAGTAAATTGTCTAGAGTGGGTGCACCATGCATTTGTATTCTATAATTAAAAACGAACAATTCCTTACAATCACTTAATCAATAACTGCAATTCCAATCTTTGTACTCAAACTGCTCAAATATATATATATATATAAACTCTCTGTTATGATTATAATATATATATATTTATATAATTTAGATAGATCAACTGAATTTTCTTACCTTTCTTATAAGAAAGAAAATATACCGTACCAATTTAGATTTCAAGAAACTAACCATCAACTGAGCATGGTAGTATTGTGCTGATAACGTGTTATAAATCGGGTTGTAAATCTGCAAGATATATAACAGAAAACACAATATCATAGCATTATATATACAATAATATGTATATATTCAGAAATATAGAAAGAGAATTGAGATAGAGAGAGCCGTTCATTCTCACCAGTGTCTTTGTGCACTACCACTTTCAACCACTGTATATATAACAAGACATATATTATAGGTAAAAAAATGCCATTATTTTTCACAATAATCATAACAGAGAATCGAAAGCCTCTACAGAGAGGGAGAAACCTCAGCATCGAAGCAATACAAACAGTACAGGCACTCAAAAGAGCCTCAACCTCACCCCACTCCTTAGACCAAGTCTTCCAATCTAAGCTCAGTCGTTTACTCAAATTCGATATGATGGCCGTCCTTCGCGAACTCCTCCGCCAAAATCAATGCTTTCTCGCCCTCAAGGTTACGCTTCCTTTTTTCCTTTTCTTCTTTCAAGTGTGGATGAATGATTTAGGTTTTCGATGATGTTCGCAAGGAAGAATGGTATAAGCCTCAGGTCTCCCTCTACGCCCAAATCATATATGTTTTGGCTAGCAATGGGCTATTAGAAAAGGTACAACTTGTTTTCATGCAATTCAAATTGGAAACTAGTTTACACCCCGATACCGAGGGATTTAATGCAATTTTGGAGTGTCTCTTGATATATAACTTGGCTGGAATGGCTATGGAGTGCTTTCACTTTATGAAAACAGCAGGATCCGAGCCTGATAAATCATCGTTTAGGATATTGATAAATGGTTTTGAATCAAAGGGAGAAACAGGTTTTTCAGAGACGGTAAGGCTAGAAGCTCGCAAATGTTATGGTGAATCTCTAGATTTCCTAGAGGAGGATGAAGAGACGATAGTGAATTAATACAACTACTTGATTCTGCCAGATGAATGATTCAATTACATCTAGGGAAAGTGAGATATATATCATGTCCACTTTTAAGTGTTCAAAGGTTAGTGACTCTGTAAATTGCACTGTGGCAGAACCAATTGAAGATTTGTTTCATGCATGAGACATTTTCCAATTCCTAAATGACAGAGTCTTATGGTGCACCTGTGTACAATTTTTTTTTTTTTTTTTTTTTTCTGTTTTTTGGCATAGTATTTCTAGCTTCCATAGAATGTTGGAGAATGCTGGTTTAGTTTGTGTATTTAAACTCCACTTGTCGCAGCATGTTGTCAACTAATTAGCGACTTCATCACCACCTCAGTTCAAGTTCATCAATACCTGGTTTATTTTGTGTATTCTCTCTTCGTAGATGAGTACAGGTCATGCTTCGGATATCAGTCTATCTTCTTCTTAATTTTTTACTATTTACACTAGCCCCATTCGGGTCTGGCATATGAGTTCATGGGCTTGACCCGAATTTCACCGAAATGATTGCTTTACAGCTGTAGGGTGACGTCAGCGTCATAATTGTTAAGAGGCGTGTGGTTTTTGAAATTCAGAAAGACGGCTGCCTGTTCCACTTTCACCATGTTTGATGCATTGGGAATCGATGCGCCTCCTCATCCATTTAATGGCGGCGGTTGGCATGTCTGAGTGTATATAAGCCTTCCTTTGGCTTCATTTTTTATTATCACTTTCTCATCTCTTTCTTGTAGTTCTAAGCAATCATCTTTCAAGTCTTCGCCGATATCTACAGTTCGACGGTCGGAGCTTCATCGATTTTCTCACCTGAACATTTTGTGTAAGTTGATATTTTTTATCATGTCTGGTAGTGATACTTCAAGGTCGACCGAAGGGACAATTCCTCGGGAATATGGGGGATTTGATGTACTGAGCCCTCCTTCCGTGAACCCGTCTTCTTCATCTTCATCTTCATCTTCTTCCTCTTCGCCCTTAATCAGTCGCCTGAACCCACCTAGCTTAGGAATTCCAGTGCCGGACCATCATGAGGGGGTTTCTATTTCCGAAACGCACAATGGGATAGACGTGCCTGTTATTCTGCCTGTTGGGGCTTCTATTCCTATTCATTCTGTAAGGGCAGATGCACCTGAAGGCATTCCTGTTGGGGTCTCCATTGAATCAGTCCCTTTTATGGCTGAACCTCTTGAAGCCCATAAGAGAAAAAATGTGAATATCAAGAGTCTGGGGAGGGATTGCAAGATCCCTAAAGAGGTGATTCTGAAGGAGTATGACCCTTCTTATGATTTTAGAATGGGAGACGGAGTGGGTCCGGATGAAGTGCTAATGTCTGCTCTTCAGATCAAAGCGTTTCGGTTCCCTCTTCACCCCTTATTTCACTTCATTTTTTTCACCCTAGGAATTGCCCTTCTGCAGGTCAATCCAAACTTTATTCGGATAATATCCATGTTGATCCTGATAAATAGAGATAAGAATCTGGCACTGGGTCTGGCTGATCTGCTCCGATGTTATAAAATTGTGGATTTGAAGGACTGTGAGGGGAGGTACAACTTTTGCCCCTTCAAGAGTCGGTCAATCTGCAATGGAATAGAAAAACCGGAGAAGTATTGGAAGGAAAAGATGGTTCTGGTGAAGGGGGCTTGGTTCTATCCTCATTCTAAGGAATGGCCGATCCCGAGAGTTTTTGGGCGTCTGACCCTTCTTCCCTTTTCTTTTATACATAAGGAGTCATGCCTCTACTTTGGGTGTGATCAACTTAGAGCGGATTTTGTATATAAGTTTATAGGTTTTGATGATAGGGATATAGTGGCTCAGGATGGAGATGCCCGCTTTGCTCTGATGAAATCTAAGGTCTGGTCGGACCGTAAATCATGCACTGACATGCTTACTCCTGCCAATTTGCAGGGTATATCAAGGTTGGGAGCCAGCTTCAGGATGATGTTGAATCCGATCAGACCCGTATTCAAAGATGATGATGATGAGGTGGAAGAGGTAACTGTGCCACCAACGGAGAATGAACAAGTGCCTCCAAACTCTAAGGCTCTAGTTGTGACCGTCGTAGTGGCGGGTGAAACATCTGGGTCTGCTCTTGTGCATACCACCATTCCCGAATTACTCAATTTTTCCTCTGCCCGATCCAGACCTGTGGTCGAGGATAGACCCGCCAAGAGGATGAAGCACAAGGGCAAGGACAAAAGCTCAGGATCCTCTGATCAAACTACCTCCAACCTTACTTCAATAGCTGCGATGATTGCTCGGGCAAAAGATCTTTGGACGCTTGAGGAGCTTGAGGTCCAAAGAGAAGCCAATCTTGATGACATTGTTGCTCGGACTCCTGGCTTGATAATGGGGGTATGTGTTTACCTGATCTTAAGTTGCTTTCTTTGTTTTAACACGTTTTGTTGATGCACTTTCCCTTGCAATATTTTTCTAGGCTCTTTTTAGCAGGAATGCCTTATGTATGCATTACAAGGCTAACGTTAAGGAAATTGAGCGCCTCAAGACCAACCTGGACGAGATGGATGAAAAAGAGAGAGAGTTGAGGGCTCAGCTGGGGGAGCTTCCTACCAGAGTTACTGAATTGGGAGATGAACTTGCGCAAGCAAAGGAGCTGAATGCAAAATTGTCCAGTGAGAAGGACAAGATTGCCTCTGATCATGAAGCTCTTCAGCATCAGTTCGGTATATCCCAGTCTGCTCTGGAGATGTGTAAAAATGGAGGTATTGACATGCATAAGCACTATTCAATGCTCAACCGGATAGTGGCTGGGGAATTCTGGCGAAAAGGCTTTAATGCTGGAGTGAAAGATCCAACACAGAGGAAGATTAAGGACCCCGATGCCATTGATGAGGCCCTAAGGGTGAAGAAGCCCTATGCCAGCCCTGAACCCAGCCATGCTCAGAACCTTTTTACTAAATTCATCAAAGGATACCTGCCTGCTGACCCCCTCAACCCTTCTATAGAGTTCTTTCCTCCGACTGAACATGTCAATTCCCTAGGAAAGGACTTCAGCGGTCCAAGTCATACTTAGGCTTTTCTATTTTTGTTTGTAATGTTGTACTTTGTACTATGTCCCTTGGATAATTTTTGTAATATTCACAATACAGCAATTTTGTTCATCAATCTGACATGTACTTTTGCCATTTCTTCAGATTATTTGCATCTGCCACTTAATATTTAATTCCTCTAATAATATGAGTCAGACTTATTAGCCTCTGTCATTTCTACACTTAGAAATATTTTTATATTTTAATCCTCTGAAAGTGTGATTCTGGCTTATGAGCCTTAGTCATTCCAACACTTTAGGGAATATTCTCAATTTTGATCCTCTAAGAGTGTGAGTCAGGCTTATGAGTCTCTGCCATTTTAACACTTTTAGGAATATCTTTTCAATTTTGATCCTCTGAAAGTGTGAGTCGGGCTTATGAGCCTCAGTTATTTCAACACTTTAGGAATATTTTTTAATTCTGATCCTCTGAAAGTATGAGTCAGGCTTATGAGCCTCTTTCATTTCAACACTCTAGGAATATCTTTTCAATTTTTGATCCTCTGAAAGTGTGAGTCAGGCTTATGAGCCTCTGTTATTTCAACACTCTAGGAATATCTTTTCAATTTTGATCCTCTGAAAGTGTGAGTCAGGATCATGAGTCTCAGTTATTTCAACACTTTAGGAATATTTTTAATTTTCATCCTCTGGTATTGTGAATCTGGCTATTTCGATTTATTTACAAAAAAATTGACCATCTTTTATTATAATAAGGAAATAACAAAAATAACAGCATCTGACTCAGCCAGAATAACAGACTTGGAAATTTCAAATACATATGAATATGGCTAGGCTCGGATACTTCTGCCTATTTATTCTACTCATAAAACATAATGAACTCGTTAAGGATAGTACCTCTTCAGCCGTGAGGCATTCTGTGAATTGGGCTCCATATAGCCATCATTATGCCTGAGGCGATAAACCCCATGTCCTATGACTTTCACGACTGTGTATGGTCCTTCCCAGTTCTCCCTGAGCTTGCTGATTATTCTGTCATCCGTCAAAACCGACCAGAGGTGTCCGAGCTGGGCACAGCTACAACACATCAATTCCGATTTTATCGAAAGCCCACTTGGTCATGATGTTGGTGATGCTTCCTGGATCAATCATTACACGTTTGATTAAGAAATTAGCTACCAGAGGATCTTCGTGGGGTGTCTGAACATTCTGCATATCGGCCTTTGAAAACGTAATTCTTGACTCTCCTTGGATGAGGGATGTTTGACAAATTTCACCGATACGCCTGAGTTTATGTGCCTTTCGCAGCTTTGACCTTCTACTTCCTTCGAACTCAATGTCCTCTTCACTTCCTTGGACCATGTGGATGACCCTCGCTGGTTGTCCTATTGTAGAGTTACTCTGCTGTGTCCGGTTTGACTTGTCCGGCCTTAGCTGATCTTTCATTATGTAGTCTGCAAGTTCTCCTTTGGCGATCATCGCTTCGACCTTCCTTCGGAGGTTCCTGTAGTCATTTGTATGATGACCATACTCGCTGTGAAAGGCGCAGTGCTTGGTCATATCCCTCAACTCCATCAGTTGCCCGATCGGTGGAGGTGATTTGAAAATTCCTTTGTTTTTGTTTTCTTGAAAGAGTTTTCCAAGGCTGGTCTTGAGCGGAGTTGTTCTCTCTTCTGTCCGTTGACGCTTGTCTGGCAGTCTGGATTATGAGGTTTGTTAGGATGGCCCGGGTCGTTGAGGTCTCTGATCCTTCATCCTTTATTTGGATTTTACCTCCACTGTTACTAGTGAGGCTCTCCTCTGCCTGACTACTTCCTCTTCTTCTATTCTGAGATACCTTTGTGCTCTGGAATTGAGCTCGCCGATGTTGATAGGGGAGCGTTTCACTAGCGAATAATGGAATTTTGTGCCAGGGATGACCGCTATACAGAATTCCTCTATTGCTGACAGTTGGTCGTAGTCATTAATAGAGGACATCTTCACGTTGAATCTGGATTAAAAGCTCTTGAGGTTCTCTCCTTTCTCTTGTGTCATGGTGAAAAGGTTTGATATCGTCTTTTTCTGCCTTCGATTGCTGAAGTACTGACTAATGAAACGTCTGCAGAGGTCATTCCAGCTATTGATGGACCCGGGGGGGCTGCTTCCTGAACCATAGAAGTGGTGCTTCTATCAAACTGGTTGAAAATACCTTGCACAGAAGTGCTTGGTTTCTTCCATAAATGGTCATTTTAGTCTGCACTTGGTAGATGTGGTCGAGTGGATCCTTCGTACCATCATATAATGTAAAAATTGGGAGCACAAACTTCTTCGGAAATTCAGTTGCCTCAATCTCTTCTGTGAATGGGGATTGGGTCATATCTGTTGTTGCATAGATGACCAGTACATCAAGGGTCTGCATCTTTAAATCCTTCATCACATCTCTTTGGTTCTTGGCAGCCATTTCGTGGAGGGCATTCAGGGTCGGGACATGCATCGTTGGGACCTCCCTTATTATGGGATGGGAGGACTTTTCTTCCCTTGGCAATTTGTCTGCTCGAGTGGCCGATACGTTTCGCCCATGAGGAGAATTTGAGGGCTCTGGCTCATCATTCCTTGGTTGATCTGTACCATCTGCTGGATTGGAACTTCGGAGGGACCCTGAGCCACTCGATGGATTAGCTCAGCATTCTGCTGTTCAAGGGCGGCGTTTCTCTGCTCTACAACTTTCAATCGTCTCATGACTTCTTCGAACCTGACTTCATTGTTCGTGGACCAAGTAGATACCATGTTTTGCCGAAATAAGAATAAAAGTGTTCTAAAAGTGGAAAAAAATGTCGTTTCTCACAGACGGCGCCAAATGTAAGTGTTGAAAACTTACTTACATCAAGAGATACCTTTATTGAGGCACTAATGGCCAAATTTATACAATTCAATCCATAATATTTTTCCTATTTAATAGTGACATACTTGATTAATAACTACCCACTATATTTTGGTAGTGGGTCGTTACTTCTTATTATCTAAGGTAATGATGGGCTTGAAATCATGGGTCAGTTAACCATTTATATCTACATGGGCTTAGATATATATAACTCTTCAAATGGGCTTGGGCCTATTATATTTTTACTATTTACGGTTGGTCATTTCATTGTGAAGTTACATAGTTACATTTATGCGCACCTCTAACGGTGAGGTCGATTACGGACAAGAAATTTCACCAAAACTTGTATTACAAATTCAGCATGTTATCAATATAACTACTCCTTCCCTTGCTCCTCTGTTCCTTTTCTTCCTTTTCTTATTAAAGATATATTGTGTGGCCTTCAAATTCGTGTTCTTTCTATCCTCCAAATTTGAATCCTATCTTCAAACAGGACTTAGAAGTTGTCCGCTCGTTGGCTGTTTTGAGAGGTTGTTATGTGGGTCTCCATCTCCATGCTTCTGATTACTGGAGAGTGGCACCCTTTTGTGTTTGTGGAGTATATAGGAGGGGAAAAGAAGCTCTTCTATGAAGAGGAATCTTCTTTATCAAATTTCATATTGTTAGCTTCCTTTTTCGTTGGGTTATGGGGAGAAATAGTTGATTTTTTTGGTTTCTCGAGCCCTTACAATATATTTGGCCTAGTGTGGGGAGCCTTTATCCTGGTTATCAGTTCCATTGCTTCTATATCTCTACTGCTTGCCCGCCTCAAAGGTTAGTAACATTCTGAACTCATCAGTCATCAATGTCTCATCTATCCACATTCTCATGGTAGCATCATATATGTAACTTAGCACAGCTGGTTTTCACATTCTTAGATGCCCTCAACTACTATCTTCAGATGCCTGACATCTCTGTCCTCTTCCACATTAGGTAACACTTTCACTAATTCTCTCTTACCCACTCTTCTATTTTCCCCTTTCTTGTTTTTTTTTTACTATAGCTTCTTTTATTCTCTGCTATATATTTATCTGCCCTCTTCGTTTCACTTTACGTTCAAATTCACTCTTGGATTGGAGTATCTATAATTTTAATTGTGAAAATAAATTGGGGTTTGTCTCTAAATTTCGATTGATAGATACCCATGAATATGAATTTGGTGATGTAAATCAAAGAAATTAGTCTAATTAGATTTTCTTGGACCCCAGGAAACTGTATCTATTAGATTTGGTCTGATCGTTTTTTCTAGTGTATTTCAACATCAAAATCACATTGTTTTCTTTTTCTGCTTATTTTCTACAGTTTTGTTTGACAATGACAGTCAATTGAAAAGGAAAGGAATATTTTCTTTACTAATTAAATCTTTCAAAATTTTACCCAACTGTGGACCATGAAAGAATTCAAGTGCGGAAAATTGGAAATCAAATCGGTATTATTAATTTCTACCTTAGCAATAGATTATGTACTAGTTAGTATATGTTCGACAAATGATAAATTAGTTTGTTTTGTTATTACCAGCAACTACTACACTTTAGGTTATACCGCACATCAATTGTGGTTTATTTCCCACGAAACGAGATGAATTCTAAGACTAGTTTCTATGCAGCTTAGCACTTTCTTCATTTGTATAATATGAATTTACAATGTTTTCAGCATTGTAAGTTATATATGAATGTCATTTGAAATATGACAGGAGCAACATGAATGATACATGAAATTTAACCTGCTTCAACTAGAAAAACAGAGAAGCATTTTCAAGCACATAGCTTATATGTTCCGACTAACGACTTTCACTCAATCGTGTGAAAAATGGAGCATTAAGGGGACACAAACATATATCAAAGGGGATGGGACATGAAGCAATATTGTTTCAGCAAAAAAGTATCACTTCTAACTGCTGTCATGGTGGTCCTATTTCTCGCTTAAATTAATATTTTTTGTATTTCAGCTCCTCAAACTTTCGACAAATTGTACCATAATTTCACAGTAAATTCCATTTTGCGATACAGATTAAGGACATTATAGTTTTGCATAAATATTGCTAATATCTGCATGGGTAGTGTTTCTGAGAATTGAGGGGATGCTGTCCTTTTCTTACTTTAGGCGGGAAATGGGAAAGGAGAGTTAAAAAGTTGGTGCCTACTGCCTGCTATCAATCTGAAGAGAGACACAGATTCATGACAACTTGTGGCAGACATAGGGCCAGCGGAAAGTCTTAAAATAGGGATCCAAGGGATCCATGTCCTTACCCAGAAAGAAAAGTTTATTAGTAGTTTGGTAAGTAATAAAATATAAATACAGAAAAATTAATTGTTGTGATGCTGATCCTAGTAGCGATCCTAACTGATATATGACTCGACTCTTAGATATATATATATATATATGACTATATGTATATAACACTTCAAGTTCTTTTGTCAATCCAATAGATTTTGTGGGCTAGGACAACAAACCCAATCAACAGAAATAATGTTTTTGTAATTTCTTTTTTCTTTTAGGACTTGTTTAAGGTTATGTGTATTCTTGTTTTGATATTGATTATAAACAAGGGACGTTTGAATAATGAGAAGCTCCATCTTCTAGGTTCGGGAATATAAAGATTATGTGGCAATTCTCCCTATTCTACTCCTTTGGTAAATTGTTTGAACAACATTTAAACATGTAATTTGTTATAATTGTTTCGCCATCAGCTCTCAGGACCAACTCAAGTCTCGGGATTGGAAAGCTACTTGACAGAGCATGAAACAATTCAAGTTCGTGAAAATCTGAAAAAAATGAAATCATATCATGTGTTAACGGATGAATTTCCCAAGTCACGTCTCTTAAACCCACTCCACTCCATCCATATTAGGTTCAAATATATTCATGATATTTTTCCACTGCAATGATGTGTTATTGTGTATATTCATGTGCATATCTAACAGGGATATTATAAAAAAGGGTGTAAAGTCTGTAAGTTCCATACCCGCCGTATGCAAACAACCACCATCAACATCACATGCAAGTGAAGTCAAGAATATCATGCTACGCATGATCTGATCATGCCTGGAGTTTTGGCAGCTTCTTAAGTCACGCGTGAAGACTTCAGACATATCCACATGCCACGCCTGAGCAAGTTGGATTGTTTGTATTTGATTCTACTTCGGCTATAAATATGAGCCATTTGTATGGATTGTAATATAGACAGAGAGTGAGAAAAATAGAACACAGTTGTAAAAGAGAGAAAGAAACCCAGAGAATTTCTATGAGTGAGAGTGTGAGGTAGAGTTGAATTGATGCTTGTATCCTCCTCCCCACCATTGTTTTTCTTCAACCGAAATATAGTGAAAACTCTCTCAAAGTGGACGTAGGTATCAATTGGACCGAACCACTATAAACCTTGGTGTCTATTGTGTGTTTTGAATTGGTTTGGGCATAACAAAGTGGTATCAGAGCCTACACTAAAAAACAGAGTCATTTTTTGCAATCCTATTTCAAACCATTCCAGTCATCACAACACCACACCGAAGGTATTTTCGAGCAACCCATCTCTGGACGAACAATTTCCAGTCGATAACAGCCGCAACCGGCGACGCGTGCGCTCGGCACGTCAGAATCCTCGGTGTCACGCGCCCCACGCGTCGTCTACCTCCAGCGCGCGTGAGGCCCAAGCGCACCACGCGCCTCACGCACTTTCAACCTCCAACGCGCATGAGGACCACGCGCAGCACGCGCCGACACGTCACCGATGATGTCATCACTCATGCTACGTCACCGCTGACGTCAGCAGTTGCCACATGTCATCCCCAGACTGTGCCACGTGTCCTGCCGCGTGTCACACCACCATCCAGCCACGTGTCAACTTGACACCCTGCCACGTGTACTACCACGTGTCACTCCCTGCGGCTGCCATGTCATCAGTACTTTACTGAAATTATAGTTTTGCCCCTCGTTGTTATTTTGACCATTCCGGACTCATCCTAAATTGGATTTGAGTTCAGTCAGAGACGATCATAAGGTTTTTGACCATTCCGGACGGAAAGGTACACTCCGTTTTGCGTAATTCCACTCCAAACATATCAAACATGCCAGGGAGAGCTTAAAGTTGATCCGATTCGATGAAAGATTCAAGATTTTGAGCCATCATTAAATTATCGGCATCAAATTATGCCATATGGAAACCCAAGATGGAGGATCTCCTTAATTGCAAGGACCTGACGGACCCGTTGGAAAACGAAGGCGTAAAACCCACGTTAATCACGGAGAAAGATTGGACCAAGATGCACAGAAATACTATTGGCCAAATCAGACAGTGGATAGACCACAGTGTATTCCACCATGTTGCGCAAGAGACCAACGCCTACGAACTCTGAAAGAAGCTTGAGGATATGTACTAGGCCAAGACTGCTCGAAACAAAGCGCTTCTAATGATACGACTGGTCAATTTGAAGCTGAAGAGCGGAACCTCTGTAGCCGAGCACACCAGCGAGTTTCAGAACCTGGTGAACCAGTTTGCAGCTGTAGAGTTAAATCTTGGCGATGAAACTTAGGCTCTACTTCTGCTCAGCTCCTTACCTCCCAATTGGGAGACATTGGTGGTTTCCTTCGGCAACTCAGCACCGAATGGCAAACTCACTATGACGACAGTAAAGGATGCCATATTCAGCGAGGAAACCCGAAGGAAGGAGACCAGCATGAACCAATCACATGCCTTTGTCACAAAAGGTCAAGGAAAATCTTACGGAACTGGTAGAGGCAGAAGCAGAAGCAGAAGCAGAAGCAGAGGAAGGTCCCAAACCCGTGGCAGACCCAGCAATGACAAAAGTCAACAAAAGGGTAAATATGTTTGTTATCATTGTGGCATCGCAGGACATTTAAAAAAGAATTGCCTCAAACTACAAAGGGAGCAAGGTCAAAGAAGCCACCAGCCATAGAAGGAAGATGGCGATTCCATGGTCACTGTTCAAGGAGATATCACTATATGCTCAGTCGATGAAGAGGTATGCCTTCACGTAGGAAGCAATGAAGTCGAGTGGGTGATTGACACAACAGCATCTTACCACGCCACTCCCCACAGTGATTTATTCACCTCGTACAAAGCAGGAGACTTTGGTACAGTGAGAATGGGCAATACAAGTTTCTCAAAAATTATGGGAATCGGCGATGTCCAGATCAGGACCGGTATTGGTTCCAGTATGGTGTTAAAAGATGTCAGACATGTGCCCGACCTTCGTCTCAACCTTATTTCCGGGATAATCTTAGATCGAGAAGGCTACGACAACCACTTCAGCAATGGCACCTAGAAACTGATAAAAAGAGCCATGGTTGTCACCCGAGGATAGGTACACGTGACACTATACACAACCCATGTGAAAGTAATTTCTGACAGTCTCAATGCAATTGAAGATGAGACTTCACCAAATTTGTGACACAAAAGACTCGGACACATGGGGGAAAAGGGGTTGCTTACTCTGGCAAGGAAGAAATTAATCACAGTATCGAAAGGTATTCAATTAAACCCTTGTGATCACTGTTTATTTGGAAAGCAACATAGAGTCTCTTTCAACTCAACTACCAAAAGAAGATCAGAGTTGTTGAGTTTAATACACACTAATGTTTGTGGTCCCTTAGAAGTGGACTCTTTAGGCGGTAACAAATATTTTCTCACATTCATTGATGATGTTTCACGAAAGGTGTAGGTATATTTTTTGAAAACAAAGGACCAGGTACTCGATTACTTCAAGGCATTCCACGCCATGGTAGAGCGGGAAACTGGAAAGAAGCTAAAGTGCCTCAGATCAGACAATGGAGACGAGTATACTTCCAATGAGTTCCAAGCATATTGCTTTGAACGTGGTATCCGACATGAGAAAACGGCCCCACGTACCCCACAGCATAATGTTATAGCCGAAAGAATGAACCAGACCATTATGGACAGAGTCAGAAGTATGATCAGTATGGCTAAGTTGTCAAAGCCATTCTGGGGTGAAACAGTTAGAGCCGCCGTCTACCTGATCAACAGATCGCCATCTGTACCACTGCAGTTCGAAGTTCTAGAAAAGGTATGGACTAGAAGAGATCCTTCATATTCTCACTTGAGAGTATTTGGGTGCAAAGCATTTGCACACATATCCAAGGAGCAAAGACAGAAGATCGATCTCAAATCAACTCCATGCATCTTCATCGGCTATGGAGACGAAGAATTTGGATATAGACTATGGGATCCAGAATCGAAGAAGGTTATCAGAAACAGGGATGTTGTGTTCCAAGATAACCAGATATACAAAGACACTGAAAAGACCACAAAGTCCAGTGATTCTAGTTCGAGTATTACAGACATCATCCCAGATCCTGCACCAGTACAGTTGATCCCAGATGATGAAATTCCAGAAGCAGATGAGGAAGAAGAACCTGAGGGTGTCAAGTAGGTGGTAGCCACAAACCCCTCCACTAGAAGCTACAAAACCAGAAGTAGCTCCTCCAGTTGAAGAACCTCAGCCAAGAAGATCTGAAAGAGGCCAACCTCTGATTCCGTCGAGGAGATATCCAAAGTCAGACTATATTCTGCTTACTGATGAGGGAGAGCCAGAATGTTTTCAGGAAGTAAAGACCCATACAGACACAGGTAAATGGGTGCAAGCTATGCAAGAAGAGACGAGTTCCTTGCAGAAGAACCAGACTTATGATTTGGTGAGACTTCTCAAAGGCAATAAAGCATTGAAAAACAAATGGGTGTTCAAGCTGAAGAAAGACGCCAACGGAAAGCCGATAAAGCACAAAGTCCGATTGGTTGTCAAAGGATTCCAACAAAAGAAAGGCATCGACTTTGATGAGATATTTTCACTAGTCGTGAAAATGACCTCAATTCGAGTGATTCGGGTTGACAGCTAGTCTGAACCTAGAGCTTGAATAGATGGACGTCAAGACAACATTCCTCCATGGAGATCTACAGGAGGAAATTTACATGGACCAACCAGAAGGTTTTAAAGTTACAGGGGAAAAGCATATGGTCTGCAAACTGAAGAAGAGTCTCTACGACCTCAAGCAAGCACCGAGGCAATGGTACATAAAGTTTGACTCATTCATGGTGGGTCATGGTTACAAGAGAACTGCTGCAGATCAATGCGTCTACATTCAGAAATTCCCGGATGGTAATTTTGTTATTCTATTGTTGTATGTTGACGACATGTTGATAGTTGGACAGTATGCTAGTATGATCAGCAAGCTGAAACAAGAACTGTCCAAGTCCTTTGACATGAAGGACCTAGGCCCAGCTCAACAGATATTGGGAATGAAGATTGTTCGTGACAGGAAATACAAGAAATTGTGGTTGTCATAAGATAAGTACGTTGAACGGGTGATTACAAAGTTCAACATGGGAAATGTCAAGCCAGTTAGTACTCCGCTAGCTAATCACTTCAGCCTAAGCAAGCGATCGTGTCCTTCTTTGACGAAAGAAAAAGAAGAGATGGAAACAATCCCTTATTCTTCAGCCGTTGGTAGCTTAATGTATGCAATGGTGTGCACCAGACCGGATATAGCTCACGTTGTAGGCGTTGTGAGCAGATTTCTTTCAAATCCAGGCAAAGACCATTGGGAAGCAGTCAAGTTGATTCTTAGGTACATGAAGAGTACATCAAAACTATGCTTGTGCTATGGGGGAGCAGAACCAGTCTTGGAAGGCTATACAGATTCAAATATGGCCGATGACATTGACAGTAGGAAATCTACATCAGGATTTATATTTACTTTTGCAGGGGGAGCTGTATCATAGCAGTCCAAATTGCAGAAGTGTGTTGCTTTATCTACAACTGAAGCAGAATACATTGTCGCAGCGGAAGCTGGAAAGGAAATGTTGTGCGTAAAGAGATTTCTCCAAGAACTGGATGTTATTAAGACATAATACAAAGTGCTCTGGACTTGAGCAAGAATTCAATGTACCATTCTCGCACGAAGCATATCGACATTCACTATCACTGGATACGCGAAGTAATGGAGCAATAATTATTGAAGATTGTGAAGATCCACACAAACAAGAACCCTGCTGACATATTGACAAAAATGGTTACTCGAGATAAGCTAGAGCTATGCTGAGACATAGCCAGGATGGACATCAACTAAAGTGTAGTTGAAGACATTCTCCTCTAATTGATATGGAAGGGGCAGAATTGTAAGTTCCATACCCGCCGTATGCAAACAACCACCATCAACATCACATGCAAGTGAAGTCATGAATATCATGCTACGCATGATCTGATCACGCCTGGAGTTTTGGCAACTTCTCAAGTCACGCGTGAAGACTTCAAACATATCCACATGCCACGCCTGAGCAAGTTGGATTGTTTGTATTTGAATCTACTTCGGCTGTAAATATGAGCCATTTGTATGGATTGTAATATAGACAGAGAGTGAGAAAGATAAAACACAGTTGTAAAAGAGAGAAAGAAACCCAGATAATTTATGTGAGTGAGAGTGTGAGGTAGAGTTGAGTTGATGCTTGTATCCTCATCCCCACCATTGTTTTTCTTTAACCGAAACATATGAAAACTCTCTCAAAGTGGACGTAGGTACCAATTGGACCGAACCACTATAAACCTTGGTGTCTATTGTGTGTGTGTGTGTGTGTGTGTGTATGTGTTTTGAATTGGTTTGGGCATAACAAAGTCCCATAATTTTTAACTCAAAATCCAAGGTGTTTAAAATGATCCTTACTATTAGAAATCTTATTATCAATTGGATTTACCTTACTTGTCCATAAAACTAGTATTTGGAAGATCATAGTTTAAGGAAAGAAAACCACATTCAATAATTTAAGCACGAAGACCTGTACGTTGAAGAGAAAACATGAACTCTTTTTCCCCTAAATATTCAATGGAGATCATAGGAAGAATTTATCAATCTCTACACACTACAAATTACTACACATGTCAATAACTATTTTCCTAATTTTGTACACATATAATAATAATTCATAACAATTCAATCCTAATCAAAACCAGGGGCAACCTTTTCATTTTCAAAACTAGATTCCATGTAGTCTAGGAATAAGAATATGCATTTTCTTTTAAAACTTCTTAGGAGTTCAGAATTTTGAATCACAGTTCTACTCAATAATTCTTCAAATTTAATACAACTTTTGCTTAGTACCATAGGTAGTACAAAATAAATTTACAAATCAAAGTACAATTATACACATCTCAATTTTCAAGTGAGACCTAGATTCCAACTCCCAGACTACATGAAGTTTCCAATTTTCACAACTTGAGGTGCAAAGGTACACAACAGATATTCCTTTCTTTATTCCATAAGTAGCACAAGTCATGCCTAATAACATATAATTCACCAAAAACAAGTATTAGCAAATCTAGCTTATATAATAAGTAATGAATCCCTTGCTTATGTTAATTTTCCTTATGGATGACCCGTCCCTATATTTATAAGGACTTTAAAGTGGTGGTGTTAATTGGATGACCACGTAGCTGTCTTGATAAGGTTGTGACCTGTAGAGTTTTCCTTTGTAGCTTCTAGGTAGAGTCCTTCCCGTAGCCGGTTGTCAACTCTTATGTCATTACAACCTTATTTGTGTTGAACAAGTCTTACTTGTCAGTTGTCCCCCGTTCCCGAATTCGCTAGCCAGGTTTAGGGAACGATCTCACTTCCCTGAAATAAGAGAATATACATTTATATATATATATATATATATATATATATATATATATTATAAATAAAATGCGATTCACATTTAATATGCTAGAGGGTCACCTGTGTAATTATATATGAAAAATCATGCAGGCTTAAAGCTAAATATTTTAGTCATTAAATATTGAGCTCTTGATTTTTTCTCATCTGAAACTACACGTGAGTGTACTAATATATATATATTAAATGGTCATTTGACTTTTGGCCATATTCCCATTAATATATAACATATATATATATATATATATATATATATATATATATATAAGGTTATACTTTTGTTTGGTCAGACTTTGAATCAGTCAGATGGTGTGTGCGTGGAATCCATGCATAGGCTACACACCAATGGATTTTAAGGTGGTGTGCGCGTGGAATCCAAGCACAAGTTACACCCCCCACCAATGTGCCCAACATACAATGGACCCATCCTTCATTAATCCGTTGGTCCCCCAAAATTTTGAATTTCAAAAAATTTATAGTAGTTTGAGGGGTAACGACTCTAAACTCTCCATCCATTAAATTCATCTTCAGATCCCCTACACATTCTTCACCAATTAATCCATATTTTTCTACACATTCCTCTATGTCCTGGTTGATCACTCTTCACCGTCTCTCCCTTCTATATCTTGCTTCTTTCACCTTTCTTGGTCTAAAAAGATTTAATTTTTCTTGCTCGAATATTTTATAAAAATATTTCATGGCACCCTCTAGAGATGTAAAAGATGTTAGATCCACCATCAACGCGAAGTTTCTCGGTGAATTGGAATAGTGCTACTTGATACCGATCAATGTAAGGCTTTGAATTCAGGACCGTTAAGAGCGGGCTCATGACTGCCCTATGATGGGTTCTAATTGACAATGGGAGCTCTGTGGATTTGCTATTCTCCGAAACTTTCGACAAGATGGGTATAGGAAAAAGAGAGGCTTAAGCCATCCAAATCACCCATGATCGGCTTCTCTGGAGAAAAGGTATTTCCATTGGGAATAGGTGACCACTCTGTTAACTGTCAGGGTCGCACAAAGACATCTCACAATCATGGTAGATTTCTTTGTAGTGGATTGTCCTTCCACCTACAATGTCATCCTTGGAAGAACTACTTTTAACACTTTGAAAGCAGTGACCTCAACTTATCACCTATCAATGAAGTTCCCAACCGACCATGGCTTGGCACGAGAATATTATGTAGCCGCTCTAAAAGACAAAAGGTCATGGGAGGCACTTTCCATCGAAGGTCTTGAATCAGTTTCGAATGAATCCACTCCGCGACCAGAACTAGTGGAGGACCTCATGAGGTGAATCTGGAAAAGGAAGATAACCAAAAGAAGGTAAGCACCGAGTCATTGCTCCCCGATGATGTTAAAGATCAACTTATCCAATTCCTAAGGCAGAACCAAGACATGTTTGCATGGACACATGAAGATATGTTTGGCATTGACCCCCGAGTTATGCAACACCGGCTAAATGTGGATCCTATTGCCAAGCCTGTAAGGCAGAAGAAGAGGACATTCGCCCCCCGAGAGGAATGCATCCATAATGTTTGAGGTCGACAAGCTTCTGAAAGCGAAATTCATTCAAGAAGTCCATTACCCCGACTGGTTATCGAATATGATCCTAGTAAAGAAAGCAAATGGAAAATGGAGGTTCTGCATTGACTTCCTAGACTTAAATAAAGCATGTCCAAAGGATAGTTTTCCTTTACCAATAATTGACATGTTGGTGGAAGCTACTTCGGGAAATGAGTTGCTCAGCTTTATGGATGCATATTCAAGGTATAATCAGATTCTTATGCATCCCTTCGACTGTGAAAATACCTCTTTTATCATTGATCGATGCATATACTTCTATAGAGTAATGCCCTTTGGGTTGAAGAATGCCGGTGCAACCTACCAGAGGCTGGTCAACAACATGTTCAAAAATCAGATTGGAAAAAATATGGAAGTCTACGTGGATGACATGTTAGTGAAGAGTGTCAAGAAGGAGAACCATCTGGCAGACCTCGAAGAAGCTTTTGGGGTGCTTAGAAAGCACCAGATGCGCCTCAACCCAACCAAGTGTGATTTCGATGTATCATCGGGAAAGTTCTTGGGATTTATGGTCAGTAGAAGGGGTATCGAGGCCAACTCAGAGAAGATACAGGCCATCCTGGATATGAAGTCTCCCCAGTCAATCAAAGACGTGCAATGGCTGACAGGAAAGGTGGTCGCCCTCAATAGGCTAATTCCTTGAGCCATTAATAGATATCTACCCTTCTTCAAGGTGCATAACAAGGCCTTTGAATGGACCCCTGAGTATGAGTGAGCATTCATATATTTAAATAATTATCTCGCCTCTCCTCCTCTGTTGTCCCGAGTGGTGCCAGGGGAACAACTTCTATTATACCTGGTCGTCTCCCTAACGGCAGTGAGTTCCGCCTTGATGAGAGACGATGAAGGGGTTCAAAAACCAATATACTATACAAGTCAAGCCCTATGGGGAGGAGAAGAAATGTACCCTGCAATGGAAAAGTTGACATTTGTCTTGGTTGTTTTTGCTAGGAGACTGAGACCATACTTCCAGGCTCATACGATAGTAGTCCTCACTGATCAACCACTTAGGCAGGTACTGCACAAACCTGGAAATTCGGTCGGCTGGTGAAATGGTCGATTGAGTTGGAAGAATTCGACATCCAATACAAGCCTAGAGCCGCGATTAAAGGACAGACACTTGCGGATTTCATGGCAGAGTTCACTTATGCTTTACAAGAGGCTCCTGAAGTTGTCTGTGAACTAGTCATCCCTGTGGCGGAAGTGCCGATGAACCCAGAAGTACTTTGGACATTGTTCGTAGACGGTTCATCCAACTCCCAGGCAAGCGGAGCCGGGTTGCTATTAATCACGCCGGAGGGAGAAAGATTCCCTTACGCCCTTCAATTCAAATTCAAGGCTACTAATAATGAGGCAGAGTACGAAGCCTTGATAGCGGGACTCCGAATAACGCAAGCCTTACAGGCTCCCTACCTGAAAGTCAACACGGCCTCCTAATTGGTGGACGACCAGGTCAATTGAGAGTACAAGGCAAAAGGAGAAAAAATAAAGGCTTACTTTCATAGGGTAAAGTATTTAATCAGTCGATTCAAGAAATGTGTAATATGCCCAATACCAAGAGCAGAGAATGGTCATGCAGATTCCCTAGCTCGATTAGCCACAACTATCAAGCTAGAGGATTATATATTTCCCTTGGAACACTTGCATCAACCAAGCATTGCCCCGAAGGAAGCCACCATGATCATGCAAGTGGAACAAGGTATAGAGTGGGTGCAACCCGTCATTAAGTATATCCAGGATGAGGAATTACGAGAATACCGAATGGAAGCTCGAAAGATAAGGCTCTGCACCACCAGATATGCTCTCATCAATGAAGTTCTTAATAAGACGAGTCTTTCTCTTCCATACTTGCGTTGCGTTTCTACTACAGAGGCAAAGTACATCCTTAAGGAGATACATGAGGGTTTATGTGGAAACCATGTAGGGGGAAGATCGTTAGCCAATAAGGCTATAAAATAAGGGTTTATGTGGAAACCATGCAGGGGGTAGAATGGAAAACTAGACTGGGAGGCAACCTCAACATACTGCATTGCTCTGAGTGTTGGTAGCCCTACTAGAGGAAGGGAAAAAGGGTACGACCACATATGGGACACTACCACCACTGAGACTGAGGCAGAACTTAGCCAAGTCAGCTGGCTCCAAGATATCTGCATCATAAGTAGCCAGGAAAGTTTTCGCTTTCTCTATCATGACCGCCTCCTACATTAAAGATGTGGTGATATAAGTTTTGCTCACTAAAAAAAAATGGTATTGGTACTGGCATTTTCAAGAAAAAAATGGGTAAAACTTGTTAGTTTCGACAAGGTTTCCCGAGGTCCTAGGAATAGAGGGGTTGTCATCAATATCGCCAACAATGTCCAGGAACTTCCATTCATTTCCCCTAACAAAGAAGAACTGCTCCACCCAATTTCTCTTATTATCTTTCTCAACCGGCGGGAAACCATTCTTGGTTGTAAGAAAGGCTCAAGAGTCATTATTTCCAAGGGTATAGATGGATTGAAATTCGTCAAGAGTCATAAATCCATTTCTGCAGAGATGCTAAAGATGGCTAGCCCCAAGTATTATCTTCCACGCGTTGGGGTTGAGTTGCGCAGGAAGAAGACCGAAATGATGCAAGATCTCCCTTAAAATTGGGGGAAGGGGGAGACATAGTCTGTCCAAAAATAATGCGCGGTATAGGGCCACTTCACCCGTAGGGCAGTCATGAGCCCTCTCTTGACGGTCCATAATTCGAAGCCTGACATTGATTAGTATCAAGTAGCCCTCTTCCAATTTACCAAGAAACTTTGCGTTGATGGTGGATCTAACATCTTTTACATCTCTAGAGGGTGCCATGAGATATTTTTATAAAATATTCGGGCAATTTATTTTTCTATACCAAGAAAGTTGAAAGAAGCAAGATGTAGAAGGGAGAGACGGTGAAGTGTGATCAACCAGAATAGAGAAAAAGGTGTAGAAAAATATGGATTAATTGGTGAAGAATATGGGATGTGAAGATGAAATTTATGGATGGGGAGTTAAGAGCCATTGCCCCTAAAACGACTATAAATTTTTTGAAATTCAAAATTTTGGGGGACCAATAGATTAATGAAGGATGGGTCCATTATATGTTGGGCACATTGGTGGGGGGTGTAACCTGTGCTTGGATTCCACGCGCACACCACCTTAAAATCCAATGGTGTATAGCCTGTGTTTGGATTCCACGCGCACACCACTTGACTGATTCAAAGTCTGACCAAACGAAAGTACAACCTTTAATTTCTCTCTCCTACTCATGCCACTTTCTCTCTTAATTTCACTCAAATTATTTATGCATCCTCTCTCCTCAATCTTCTCACATTACAGCAGATTATCTATATATATGTTATAAATTAATGGGAATATGGCCAAAAGTCAAATGACCATTTAATATATACATTAGTACACTCACGTGTAGTTTCAGATGAGGAAAAATTAGGAACACAATATTTTAATGACTAAAATATTTAGCTTTAGGCCTGTTTGATCTTTTTTATTATTATTACACTGGTGACCCTCTAGCATAATAAATGTGAATCACATTTTATTTGTAATATATATATATATATATATGTATATTCTCTTATTTAAAGAAAGTGAGATCGTTCCCAAAACTCGACAAGTGAATTCGGGAATGGGGGACTATTTTACGCATCATAAAAAATACCAATTTTTGCCTTTTCAAAGCATCAAATTATGAGAACAAATGCCATCAAAGAAGAGGTTTGAAGTTTAAAATAAAATTACCTCACTAGAACAAAAGCAACGATAAATATCACCAGATTCTAAAAGCTTCTCCACATATTGCTTCTACAAATCATTTCTTTGTGATTGCCAATATGGTCCATAGTCTCCACAAACACCAGGGCCTATACATATTTACCACAAGTCATTATCAGTGTATTAATCCTATGAAGTTTATTGTAAGCAAGGATAATTGATTGATGATACATAGAGATGGTTGAAGCATGGATTCAGATACATATATGTATATAAGAAATATTTCATGCATGGATTGAGATATATGTATGTATATAAGAAATAGTTGAAGCATGGATTGAGATATTGATAGAAATGGGAGTGCTGGTGTTTCTTTTACCTTCGTCCTAGTGAAGACCGAGCCAAGAAAGATCTTGTAGCAAGGCTTGCTCAGATTCCTTGGTGGATCTGTCTAAATCAGTGTCTTCAATTCGAAAAATGAACTTTCCACCATTAGACCTAGCGAATAGGTACTTGAAGAGGGCAGTTCTCGCACCTCCCACATGGAGTGGCGCGAATTGATCTCGAACTCCTCATTCTCCTCCTACATCTCTACCAGAATTTGATGTCGAAACCGAGAAAGTCCTTCTTGTCTGCCATCTCCCTCTACCGTATGATGAATGCTGGAATAGCTGCGGACCACCGATTGTCGTTCCCCATCCCAATAGTGTCGCCATCATTTCTATATATATTTACCAATTTATTTTGCAATGTTGAGTGAAAGAGGATTTGTATTACCCCAAAATATGGATAACGAAATTTGGTGAATGTTTGGCGTATTCCCAAAGGAAAAACACTAATAACAATATACTACTATTTTAATAATGAAATATATATATATAGTGACTTTTTCTTTTTTATTTAATCCTATTATATATATATGTAGACATATATTATAGGTAAAAAAAAGGCCATTATTTTTCAAAATGACGTTGGCGTCCTGAGTGAGTTGAGGGGGAAAAAATGAACATGTTGTATATTATTATTAATGTTTTTCATTTGGGAAGATGCCAAGCATCCACCAGACGCCAAACAATATACAATATATTGTTACCCATATATTGGTAATCTAGTTACAATACAAATCATTTTCCAGTGAACATTACAAAAGAAATTGGTAAATATATATATATAGAAATGATGGCGACACTGGTGGGATGGGGAAAGACAATCGACGAGATTGGTCCGCAGCTATTCCGGCGTTCATTATACGATAGAGGGAGATGGCGGACAAGAAGGGCTTTCTCGGTTTTGGCATCAAATTATGGTAAAGATGTAGAAGGAGTTCGAGTCCGATTCGCGCCATCACCTACTGGTAATCTCCATGTGGGAGGTGCGAGAACTGCCCTCTTCAATTACCTATTCGCTAGGTCTAATGGTGGAAATTTTATTTTTCGAATTGAAGACACTGATTTAGAGAGATCCACCAAGGAATCCTAGCAAGCCTTGCTACAAGATCTTTCTTGGATCGGTCTTCACTGGGTCGAAAGTAAAACACATCCCATTTATGTCAACTATTTCTTATATACATACATGTATCTCAATCCATGCTTCAACCATCTCTATGTATCATCAATCAATTACCCTTGCTTACAATATCATACTTGATAGGGTTTCTAATGGGATTAGGATTAATTCTAGCTCATCCCATTTCCATTTCTTGGAATACAATTTCTCCCATTTAGAATTTGTTTCGTTCAAAATTGATTTAATCTAATGTCACTTGATTTTATCTACATTCAGCAAAAGGCTTATATATATTCTTTATCCTATTTACCTCGTTTTATTTCTTCTTCTGTAAATTACTTATCTTTGTGTGATCAACTTACATTCTGCCATTATAATTCCACCAGGATAAAAATATGAGGAAGGACATTTTGTGACTGCTAGTTTTCTACTTGCTTTAAAATTTTAATGTAGGTTTTTATTTGCCAATTACCGAAAATTTCTTCTTTCTTCCTGTTAATTAATTTCTCTCATTCATTCAATTCCAGATTTTTTTCCCACTGGGTTTTTTCTTGCAAGGTTTTAACGAGACATCTATAATGCAATACCATTTTTGTCCACATCAACATATTGTACTATTTTTCCTTCGACCAAGTTTTTTTCCCATTGAATTTTTCCTTATAAGGTTTTAACGATGTAGGGGACTATTTTACGCATCATAAAAAATACCCATTTTGCCTTTTCAAAGCATCAAATTATGAGAACAAATGCCATCAAAGAAGAGGTTTGAAGTTTAAAATAAAATTACCTCACTAGAACAAAAACAACAATAAACATCACCAGATTCTAAAAATTTCTCCGTATATTGCTTGTACAAATCATTTCTTTAAGATTTCCAATATGGGCCATAGTCTCCCCCAACACCAGGGCCTATACATATTTACCACAAGTCATTATCAGTGAATTAATCCTATCAAGTTTATTATAAGCAAGGATAATTGATTGATAATACATAGAGATGGTTGAAGCATGGATTCAAGAAATACTTGAAGCATGGATTGAGATACATGTATGTATACAAGAAATAGTTGAAGCATGGATTGAGATATTGATAGAAATTAGGGTGCGGGTGTTTGTTTTACCTTCGTCCTACTGAAGACCGAGCCAAAAAAGATCTTGTAGCAAGGCTTGCTCGGATTCCTTGGTGGATTTGTCTAAATCAGTGTCTTCAATTCGAAGAATGAACTTTCCACCATTAGACCTAGCGAATAGGTAATTGAAAAGGGCAGTTCTCGCACCTCCCACATGGAATGGCGCGAATCGGTCTCGAACTCCTCTTTCTCCTCCTACATCTCTACCAGAATTTGATGTCAAAATCGATAAAGTCCTTCTTGTCCGCCATCTTCCTCTACCATATGATGAATGCCGGAATAGCTGCGGACCACCGATTGTCGTTCCCTATCCCACTAGTTTTACCATCATTTCTATATATATTTACCAATTTCTTTTGCAATGTTGAGTGAAAGAGGATTTGTATTACCCCAGTATATGGATAACGAAATTTGGTGAATGCTTGACGTATACCCAAAGAAAAAACACTAATAGCAATATACTACTATTTTAATAATGAAATATATATATAGTGACTTTTCCTCTCTTTTTATCCTATTATATATATATATATACATATATTATAGGGAAAAAAAGGCCATTATTTTAAAAGTGACGTTGGCATCCTGAGTGAGTTGAGGGAAAAGAAATGAACATGTTGTATATTATTATTAGTGTTTTTCATTTGGGAAGACACCAAACATCCACCAGATGCCAAACAATATATAACATATTGTTATCCATATACTGGTAACCTAGTTACAATACAAATCCTTTTTTCTAGTGAACATTGCAAAAGAAATTGCTAAATATATATAGAAATGATGGCGACACTGGTAGGATAGGGAACGACAATCGACAAGTTTGGTCCGTAGCTATTCCGGCATTCATCATATGGTAGAGGGAGATGGCGGAAAAGAAGGAATTTCTCGGCTTTGGCATCAAATTCTGGTAGAGATCTAGGAGGAGTTCGAGTCCGATTTGTGCCATCGCCTACTGGTAATCTCCATGCGGGAGGTGCGAGAACTGCCCTTCTTCAATTACCTATTCGCTAGGTCTAATCGTGGAAAGTTCATTCTTTGAATTGAAGACACTGATTTAAAGAGATTTACTGAGGAATTTAAGCAAGCCTTGCTACAAAATCTTTCTTTGCTCGGTCTTCACTGGGACGAATGTAAAACACACCCCATTTTTGTCAACTATTTCTTATATACATACATGTATCTCAATCCATACTTCAACCATCTCTATGTATCATCAATCAATTACCCTTGCTTACAATATCATATTACTAGGGTTTCTGATGGGATTATAATTAATTCTGGCTCATCCCATTTCCATTTCTTGGAATACAATTTCTCCCATTTAGAATTTGTTCCGTTCAAAACTTCCTTGCCTTGTGATTAATTTACTACACTGATTTGATCTAATATCACTTGATTTTATCTACATTCAGGAAAAAGCTTATATATCATTTATCCTTTTTACCTCATTTTGGTTATTCTTTTATAAATTACTTATCTTTGTGTGATCTACTTGCATTTTGCCATTATAATTCACAAGGACAAAAATATGAGGAAGCACATTCTATGACTGCTAGTTTTCTACTAGCTTTAAAATTTTAATATAGGTTTTTATTTTCCAATTGCCAAAAAATTCTTATTTTTTCCTGTTAACTAATTTATCTCATTCATTCAATTCCAGATTTTTTTCCCACTGGGATTTTTCTGGCAAGGTTTTAACGAGACAGCTATAATGCAATACCATTTTCGTCCACATCAGCATACTGTACCTTTTTCCCTTCGACCAGGTTTATTTCCCATTAGGTTTTTTCTAGCAAGGTTTTAACGAGGCAGAGGACTATTATACACATCATAAAAAATACCCATTTTTGCCTTTTCAAAGCATCAAATTATGAGAACAAATGCCATTAAAGAAGAGGTTTAAAGTTTAAAATAAAATTACCACACTAAAACAAAATCAACGATAAACATCACCAGATTCTAAAAGTTTTTCCGTATATTGCTTATATAAATCATTTCTTTGAGATTGCCAATATGGTCCATAGTCTCCACCAACACCAGGGCCTATACATATTTACCACAAGTCATTGTTAATGAATTAATCCTATCAAGTTTATTGTAAGCAAGGATAATTGATTGATGATACATAGAGATGGTTGAAGCATGGATTCGGATACATGTATGTATATAAGAAATAGTTGAAGCATGGATTGAGATACATGTATGTATATAAGAAATAGTTGAAGCATGGATTAAGATATTGACAGAAATGGGGTAGGGGTGCGGGTGTTTGTGTTACCTTCGTCCTACTGAAGATCGAGCCAAGAAAGATCTTGTAGCAAGGCTTGCTCTGATTCCTTGGTGGATCTGTCTAAATCAGTGTCTTCAATTAGAAGAATGAACTTTCCACCATTAAACCTAGCAAATAGGTACTTGAAGAGGGCAGTTCTCGCACCTCCCACATGGAGTGGCGCGAATCGGTCTCAAACTCCTTCTCCTCCTACATCTCTACTAGAATTTGATTTCAAAACCGAGAAAGTCTTTCTTGTCCGCCATCTCCCTTTACCGTATGATGAATGCCGGAATAGCTGCGGATCACCAATTGTCGTTCCCCATCCACTAGTATTTCCATCATTTCTATATATATATATATATATATCTATATATATTTACCAATTTCTTTTACAATGTTAAGTGAAAGAGGATTTGTATTACCCCAGTATATGGATAACGAAATTTGGTGAATGCTTGGCATCTTCCTAAAGGAAAAACATTAATAACAATATACTATTATTTTAATAATGAAATATATAGCGACTTTTCCTTTTTTATCCTATTATATTATATAGACATATATTATACATAAAAAAAGACCATTATTTTTCAAAGTGACGTTTGCATCCTGAGTGAGTTGAGGGAAAAAAATGAACATGTTGTATATTGTTATTAGTGTTTTCCTTTTGGGAAGAAGCCAAACATCTACCAAATGCCAAACAATATACAACATATTGTTATCCACATATTGGTAACCTAGTTACAATACAAATCATTTTCCAGCGAACATTGCAAAAGAAATTGGTAAATATATATTGAAATGATGGCGACACTGATGGGATGGGGAACGACAATCGGCGAGTTTGGTCCGCAACTATTCCGGCATTCATCATACGGTAGAGGGAGATCGAGGACAAAAAGGACTTTCTCGGCTTTGGCATTAAATTATGGTAGAGATGTTGGAGGAATTCGAGTCGGATTCGCGCCATCGCCTACTGGTAATCTCCATGTGGGAGGTGCGAGAACTACCCTCTTCAATTACCTATTCGCTAGGTTTAATGGTTAGGGATGGCAATAAAACCTACCCAGCCCTGTCCTGTTTATCCCTGATTTGGGGTCCCGATTAAGTTAATCGGGCCGGGTATGGGGCGGGAAAAAAATCCTGCCATTAGACCTAGCGAATAGGTAATAAAATAAAGCAGTTATCGTACCTCCCACATGCGATGGTGCGAATCGAACTCAAACTCCTCTTTCTCCTCCTACATCTCTACCAGAATTTGATGTTGAAACCGAGAAAGATCTTCTTGTCCGCCATCTTCCTCTACCGTATGATGAACACCGGAATAGCTGCGGACCACCAATTGTTGTTCCCCATCCCACAGGTATCGCCATCATTTCTATATATATATATATATATTTACCAATTTCTTTTACAATATTGAGTGAAAGAGGATTTGTATTACCCTAGTATATGGATAACGAAAATTGGTGGATGCTTGGCGTCTTCCCAAAGAAAAAATACTATAATAATATATTACTATTTTAATAATAAAATATATATATAATGACTTTTTCTATTAAGCCCATTATTTTTTATAGTGACGTTGGGGTCCCGTGTGAGTTGAGGGGAAAAAAATGAACATGTTGTCTCCATCAGCATTAGCAGTAACAGGAGGAGGAGAAACCCTAAAAGGAGGGAAAAAATGGAAAGATAAGGGGAGGATGGGGATGATGCCTCACTGATGTACCAAAAATCCTAAAAAATTGTCTGCCAATACCCCAAATGCACATTTTGTTGGATTTATCTTCAACTTGTGTGATCTCATCCTTTCAAAAATGGCTTTAAGATGCTATAAATGTTGTTTTTAGGCCGAAGATTTAATAACCACGTCATCAATATATACTTTCATAAATCGGCCCAACATATCATGAAAAATTGCATTCATAGCCCGCTGATAAGTTGCCCCCGTGTTCTTCAATCCAAACGGCATGACTATCCATTCAAAGGTACCTATTGAACCTGGGTAGCGGAATACTATTTTGGAGATGTCTTTTTCCGCAATATAAATCTGGTTGTACCTTGAATGACTATCCATAAAAGTCATGATCTGATGTTTGGCAACCGCATCTATCAATTAATCGGCCACGGGCATGGGATACTCATCTTTGGGTGTCGCTGTATTTAAATTTCAAAAATCAGCACATACCCTCAGCTTCCTGCTTTTCTTGATGACTGGTACAATATTTGATATCCATTTGACATACCGTGCTGTTCGAATGAATCCAGCCCCAAGCAGCCTTTTAATTTCCTCTTTGACCTTCAACACCACTTCTGTCGACATCCTTCTAGAAGGTTGTTTGTAAGGTATGAAACCTTCCTTGATAGGTAACCGATGTTCAACTAGATCTCTTGATAAACCCGAAATTTCTTCATAACTCCAAGCGAAATAATCTTTATACTACCTAAGTTATTCAATAAGTTGATGTTGGAAATTGGCTTCAAGTAATGCACTAATATATATAGGCCGTGGATCTTCTTTAGTACCTGGATTAACCTCCAATAAAGGATCTTCCACCTCGGCCTACACATCTTCCAATTTGGCAGGAGCAGCTTCCAGATTCGTCAGTTGGATTGTATCCAGCCGATCTGTGTCCTCATTTTCGACTTCGGCCATATTGTTCGAATACAACTTTTCTAAGCATTCCACTTTAGCCACTCTTTTCTCATCCAGATACTCTTTTAATCAAATACAAGCGGCCTTAAAAGCCTGCTCATATTCTTCTTTCTTCTCTTTACTCAGCTTCATCATTAATAACAATTTTAGCAACAAAGGCCTGAGGCAAAAATATCCTAGGTCTACTTTCATCCTCCATTAAATTTGAAACCTATGAACTTAGCAACCTACGCCTGGCAGTGGCCATTTTCGGCCTACCTTCTTTGTCGGTTCCTTCAAACCTGATTGGTACACACCTTTCATCATAAAATATTGTTTTACCCTAATACACCCTTGCTACAAAGGGTTTATTGTCCGCTTCAACGATCTTGACTTCATTCCCATCTGAGAACATGAGCATTTGATGTAAAGAGGACGGGATGCACATATTCAGATGTATCCAGTCTCGGCCCAACAACATATTATAAGCAGCTGTTGAATCAACAATAAAAAATGCCGAAACGGATGCTCGTCCCCTAACTGATACCTCTAAAGGCAATATCCCCCTGGTGTTGGTCACACTTCCACTAAAACTGCTAATACCAACCTCGATTGGTATTATATCGTCCAAAGTCTTTCCAATGATCGGCAAAGTTGAAGAAGGGATGACATTTAACATAAAACCATTATTAACGAGAACTTGGTCTAATGGCTGCCCCTCAACCCATACATTCACATACAATGGTCTGAGTTGCTGATTCATAGCCAGATGAGGTTTTTCAAATATAATTTTCTTTGCCGACTTTGGCTTTGCTAATTAATTTGCTTATTTCTGTTGATTAGAATCCTCAGCAACAATCACTTCTTTTCCATTCTCTAGGATTTTGCTTGATGCTTGGAATGTGGCTGGTAGAAGAAAAGCTATATTGTAACTTACATCTTGGAAAATATTGCCAAAATTTGACCTACGCTTCATAGAGTGTTTGGGATCTCGATCCGAAAACTCATCACTATCGTCATCACCCTTTAAGATTCTAACCACTTCAGCTGAACACTTTGAATCGGCAGATTTACCTGATTCAATAACCATAGGGTCTTCCTTTTCTGGCAATATTGATTGAGCACGTTCCATTATCTTTCTTTTATACTCCGTTCTCCGCCTTTGTATCCTTCTCTTCTAACTCCTGGAAGGCCATTCTGACCCTTCTTCCCTTGGCGTAGGGAATTTGGGGCGTCGAACTCTGGTCCACTTATCAGTCGGCACAATGGGTGGTCGCACTGCCCTTGGTCTTTGATAATCCTTACCCTTCTGCGTCCAAACCTCTGACTGCATCATGGGTCTTCGCGCCGGCAAGTGATAACGATCTTACCTCCTGGGCTTGATGCTTGCCCCCAATCGAGGACCAAAGATGACTTCTCAGCCTTTTGTTTGGTTGTAGTTGAGCCAATCATGAACACTCCTCCTGGAATCAACAGGACTCATAATCTGAACTAGAGTTTTACCGCGATTCCTATAATCTGGACACCTTCTTTGGGCTAGAGTTGCACGTGCTTCTTGAAGCACTTTCTCCAATTCCTCCATCGTTTTTATCAGTCTACCTGATTCACCATTTTCTTGCTTCTTTTCTGGCCGATCTGCCAAAGTAATGGTATTGGCTGGTGCAATCTTTGGGAAAGGATCTTCATCCACCCCCATAACTTATTCTTTTTTTTCCAGGGAACTGCAATGTGCCATCCTCAATGGCCTTCTGTAAAGTATTCCTAAAAATAATACAATTATTAGTGGTATATGTCCAGGAATTATGAAAGTTATAGAATTCCTTTCATTTTTGTTCATTAGATGCAGGAATTTTATGTCCCTTAGGTAAAAGAATCTATTTGTCAGCAAACAAATGATCAAAAATTTGTTCGGTCTTAGAAAGGTCGAAAGAATAATTCTTCTCTGTATCAGCAGATCCCTTCCCTTCTTAAATGTTGATCCCACCGACTGACCACCTCCAGTAGTTGGCTTCGGTTTACTTAATGCTTTGCAAATATAGGGATTCTTAATGCACATCTCTACCAAATTCGCCTCCAGATCTTCTTCGAATTCAACCTGAAAAGTTTCATAGTTGGGATCTCCGTAATAAGTCCCATTTGAAGATGTCTTGCGCTCATTCTCCTCTTTCAACAATGCTTCATACCTCAAGGCTTTATTGGCAAGATCAAACAAATCATGGAAATCCATTCCTTCGAACCACTTCCTTATCTCAAACTCCAGGCCATTCAAAGCAAGTCTCACAAATTCAACTTCTGGCAAATTAACTCGGCATCTCATCTTTACGCGCCTAAATTGGGAAACGAAAGTTTCAACAGTTTCGCTCAGTAATTGGCTTAGACGAAAAATATTAGTTAATGTTGCTTATGTCTTTGTTCGATAAAATTGAGCGTGAAACTGTTCTTTCATTTGCTGCCAATTGAAAACTGAATTAACTGGCGACCTGATATACCATGTAAACGTCGGTCCCGTCAATGAATTAGGGAAAAGTCTCATTTTTAAAAACTGATTGTTGCTCGCTTCTCCACACTAAATAGTGAAACGACCGATGTGTTCGATCGTTGATTGGTTTCCCTCTTCACTGAATGTCACAAAATCAGGAACTTTATACCCTCTGGGGTACTCATGCAAATCTACCTGCTTCGGGTATGGCTTCCTATATAGTGGTCGGCCATTGTGTCTCATACCTTGGCCGAGTTCTTGCTGGATAAAATCTAACACTTGCCCCCTGTCGAGCAGGCCATTTCATGGAACTGGCTCCACCAAAGGTAAAACTGGCTATGGAATCGGCACATGTTGCCCCCCAGGAAACGACACATTGATGTTGTTATTCCTCCATCTATTTTGGTTGCCCCTAGTATTCGCGGGTTCTTGTGCAGGATTACCTTGCTATCTCTGCAGGTTTTGGCTTAGTGCAGGCGACTGATACGATAGGACCACCGGTTGGAGCGGAACTTCCTCTACTGGAATTGTAATTGTAGAAGAAGTTGTTGGGTTCACCGGCGTGTTCGTTGCTTGCTGATGACTTGTTGTATTCGCTAGCAAAACTGCGAGATCAGCAGGTTGAACCCTGAGTGCTAGATCTCTCACCAATAATCAGCCTTCGATTATCCGTAGCTTTTTCACACATTTATTTGATTTCTTTGCTGAGAAATCTAATCATATCAACTATTGGAACCAAACTATCCTGAAATAGCGATAGTGGTCCCTGAATAGTGGTTTCATTCATCGGTTCCCGCGGTGTTTCCTCCGTTTGTTGCTCTGGCGAGAACTGTACTTCATCTTCAGTCTCATCATCTTGAGAAATCCTAGGACTTCTCCTAGGCGGCATGCTTCCAATGTCACTCCCAACCGATGGTCCGGCGGGGTGTGCCAAAAATTGTTTCCTCTTAAATCGGCTAGGTCAGCCGATTATGTCGATTCGTATGCGGGTGTACCAGGAATCTTGACCTTAGCTCCAGAGGTTTTCGGAAAGCAAAAACAGTCTCCTTTGATTTTGACTTCTACTGGCACATGTGAGAGAGAGAACATGAAACTCTCACTTTGGGTTCTTTTCTTGCCTCAATGTAGAGGACTTGTAACGGTTGAGAATGTAACATTGGAAATCACATATTCCACACAAACAATCGACATGTTTGAATGAAAAGTGTTAAATGTTGAATGAAATAAAGAACTTGAAACTAAAAGAGAGCTTTGAGAATTGAATAAAGGAAAACTTAGAAATGAAATAACAAGAGAGTGAATTAAACTGGAAATTGAAATAAGAAAGACTAAATGAAAATAATAACTTGAAAGTAATGAAAATAATGCTTGAATTGAAATGACAAGGCTGAATTAAAATAAAGACTTTGCAAGAAATAAAATAACAATGAGAGTTTTGGAAAATAAAATGACAAGTGTAGTACTTGATTTGTTTGATTGGTGTGAGACCTCTTGCACAATTGCCAGAGGTCTTTATTTATAATACTACATGATAACAAATTTCTTAAAAGTTTGTTTAAAAATAACAAACTTATCTAGTTTAAATTTAAACTTAGATAAACTCTTTTTGTTGATATAACCACTTTATTCTTATCTTTGACTTTATTTCTTCAAAAGTCAAGCATATCTCTTTGATGATCTTCTTTGCACTAGAGTCCTTCCTCCAACATCAACATGCACTCTTCAAATTAGTATTGATGGGCCATAAGTATCATCAACAGCTCTCAGCACAACTTGGTCACTTTATTTCCTTGCCTTGGCCCAAAGCATTAACCTTTAAATTTGTTCCTTTTTTGACATACATTCAAGCACATTTCATTTTCCTTCTTGCCATATCACCTGCCAAATTGGGGTGTCAACAAGTAGAGAAAGAGAAAAAAGATGAGAGATTTTTTAAGCTATTTACCCTATATATATAATATATACTATATGTCAGTATATATATATACACACACTATGGCTTTTGAATACATATATATATATATATATAATATAATCATCCCACTAGTAAATTGTCTAGAGTGGGTGTACCATGCATTTGTATTCTATAATTAAAAACGAACAATTCCTTACAATCACTTAATCAATAACTCCGATTCCAATCTTTGTACTCAAACTGCTCAAAAATATATATATATATATATATATATATATATAAACTCTCTGTTATGATTATAATATATATGTATATATTTATTAATCTAATTCAGATAGATCAACTACTTAATTTTCTTACCTTTCTTATAAGAAAGAAAATATAACGTATCAATTTAGATTTGAAGAAACTAACCATCAACTCAGCATGGTAGTGTTGTGCTGATAAGGTGTTATAAATCGGGTTGTGAATCTGCGAGATATATAACAGAAAACACAACATCATAGCATTATATATACAATAACATGTATATACATATATATATATATATATATATATATATATACAGAAATATAGAAAGAGAATTGAGATAGAGATTATAAATTAATTTGGAAAAAAAAAACAATCAAAACCCTAGTTCAATAAATAAAAACCCACTTACCAATTATGGATCAAATAAATTATGATTACACAAAGTTGCAGACCAACCGATCCAAACTTGCCAAAGGACTCGGCCATGAGGCCACCGTAGGTATTGGAGTCGCCGGAATGCGTATATCGGAGTAGGAACTCCACCATGACCTCCACCAGCAAGGCAACAATCAGGATCACAATGAACCCCGGAATCACCCCCAACACCTTCAGAGTTGCCGGAATCGACATGATTCCGGCACCGATCATGGTCGTCGACACGTTGAATATGCCCCCCCCTAAATGGATGCTCCACCTTCCTTTTGTAGGAGCGAAGATAGGGTTCCGGCATCGCTCCTCCTTGGCTTCATGCTGTCGGTCATCGTGCCGGAGAGAACTTAATTGCCCCTAATATACAAAATTTGCATTGACACGCCCTGAGGTATTGGTCAATTGCAAGTAAATGCTAGTCAACGGACTATTTTGCATTGACACCCCCTGAATTTTATAAAATATTGCAATAACACCCCTTGGAGGCATAAAATGACTTTAGTGCCCTTGATTAATTTAATTTTCATGTTTAATCTCTAAGTTACTCCATGCCTAAACTCTACATTTTACCCAACCACATTTATCATCACACTCTTAGTATTAAAAAAATGTACAATAAATAAATACTACTAAGATATACAATATATATAATTTTATTTTAAATATAAAAATTCAAACAAATTTTGAAACATATATTTAAGGGAAACTCTTGGCTTAAGATATGGGTGGACCACATTTTCTAGTCGATAATAGAAGTTACATCAACCTCGTACTAGATGAAGGAAAAAGGCACATGATTTCTCTCTATCAGCAAACGTTGTATGGATTCAGACGGAATAGAGGTTAGGGAGATATCTCCCTCTAAAGCAATAAGGAAAGTCTCATCAAGGGTATCTTTACTAGGACAGAAGGTTTTTTTACCCAGGACCAGAATACATCATGAGGAAGGTTAAGGAATGTTGTTTTCCTCTACTCCGGTGATGGAAGAACATGAGGAACAATGCCTAAAAGAGGGGCAAACGACTTTGGGGCATTGGGAGGTTTCATGAAATGGCTAAAAAGGAAAAGAATGAAGAAGAAAATGATTTTTGAGGTCAAAGGAAAGGAATGATGAAGAGGAATGCAAAATATTTGAAGTGTCCTTTAAATAGGAAATAAGATGGTATTGTAGTAGATGGGATGGCACTGTTGAGAATCGCGACAAATGAAAACTATGTTTTGTTTAAGGAAAAGGGAAGGAATGAGGTCAGTTGCATTCTAGTCCTTGGCTAAGCACTAGAATGCAGGGGGGCAAAATGTAGTGGGGGTCGCGGGAATAGGCCCGCAACCTGAGTTTTTGGCATGTTGCGAGAACAGGCCCGCAACCCGGTATTTTGGCATGTCACGGGAACTGGCCCGTGACCTGGCATTTTAGTTAGTCATGGGAATTGGCCCGTGACTTGGCATTCTGGTATTTGGCTAAGTACTAGGATTCAAATGAGGAAGTCGCGGGAAATGGCTCGCGACCCTAGTACTTGGCTAAGTACTAGGCATCAAGGGATTATGAAGTAAACACTATAAAGAGGTATGCGTGAGGGGCCAATGAGAGATATAGGATCACCGATACTCAAGTCCCTATGTGTTTCGTCACAATGGGGGTCCTGAAATGGAGCTTTAAGGGGACCTTTTCAAAAGGACAAGTGATTGTCACGACATCACTTAGCATCATTGAAAAGTGCACTTTAAATATGCCATTTAAAGTGCGTGAGTTATGAAAAGGTATGCATGTAAAAGGTCATAGCTCAGGCAAAGGTATGCATGTAAAAGGTCATAGCTCAGGCAAATCATATGTCATCAGGTGACAGTATGTCCAAAAGCGCGGAAGGGTCGCGACATGAAAGGTCGCGAGAAATGAGGGTCGCGGCGAGGAAGGTTTCCAGAAAAGAGGGTTGCGAGAGAGGTCGCGAGAGAGGTCGCAACGGGAAGGGTCGCGAGATGGTAAAGGTTCGGGTTGATATCCCGGTGCGGATTGGTGCTGACATGACACTAACTTATGCCTGACCCAAAATCTATAAATAGGAGGTCAAAGTCTTATTGTAAAGGATTTCAGAGTTTAAAGAGAGAAAGAGTGAGGGAGAGAGATAAACATTCTCTTGTAAAGCTCTTGTTGGTTCTTTTTTCTGTGTACTCTGTATTTATCTTCTGAACATCAATAAAATCTTATTTATGGCGGGTTGGTTAGTTGAGAAACTTTTCCAGCATCATTCGCATCACGAACCCCCTACAATAAATTGTATATTTAATTATCCTAATATATACCGTATATTGTGTAAATGGTGGTGGTTTTTATTGGAGTAATTTTCAAAAGGTGCAACTAAATCATATTGAGTTTTTAAAACTTTAATATTAAATATTAATTAAATATTTGTAAAAATTAAAGTTAATATGTGACATTTGGTTCTAAAATATTTAATTGATCTCCTGACTAATTATTCGGGATATTATCTAATTGATCTCGTAACTAATTACTCAAATCTCTTAATCCTCCATATATTATCGAATTAACTAATATTATAGATCATGGACTTGTCTCAATTTTAGCCACTCACTCATCCTATGTTATGCTCAAGACACAAGTCAATCTCATCTTATTTGTTATGTAACTATTATTAAAATGAGATTAATTTTTTATTATTTATATCAATTTCAATTGTTTTTTTAAAAATTATTAGTATATATATGTGCTATTTCTCACCATTATTAATATATATATATTCTATATCTATAAAGTCAAAGAGCTTTTAAATATTTTTATATCTTCTTAATATCTTAACTCCATAATTGTGTGAAATTTTAAAAATAGTATATAGCATAAAAATAAATTATAAAATATAAAAATCTTTTGAATTATATATTTAAATACTATAGGACTCTTAAAAAGATTTTAAAATCAATTTGATTATATTTCAAGTAATGAACTACTAATGATATTGAATTTTTTTAGATTATGGATATAACCAGTATAATAAAAAAATTCAAACCCATTGATCGGTGGCGGAACCTTGATAGGATTCAGCCAACTAGGCTTGGGTAGTAAATAATAATAATAATAATACTGTGTGCAAGAAGCCCTTAAATGTGACCTAGTTTTTCCTATCGCAAGTGCACGAATCTATTGTAATAAACTATAGATGAGATAAGGTATATCGTATCTACAGAGACTAATGATTCTTCAACTCTTTTTGTAATTATTCTAACTAAATTATTAAAGATAGTTTGTTTGTTTGGTTTTTGATAATTAATTGACAATAAATAAAATAACATAAAATAAGATAGATAGTTGTGATATCAACGGAGATAAAGATCTAGGGTATTTCTAACTCCACCACTAACCACATAATATATTCTCTAACTCATTCAATTATAAAGGGCGGTCCATGATGCGATGTCGGGTGTATAAAAATATGTGGTTAAAAATAACATTTTAACAACTTTAGGTTTTACCCTACACAAGCGCACATATCAATTGTAGAAGAGCAAAGCGGCTTGAGTAAAGGATATCAATCCCATAGAGACTGAGATTGTTCACTTTAGCAATTTAAAAACACTGAATTATATTTTCTGAAGGATGATTTGTTTGAGTGGTCAAAGACCAAATTATCTATTTTAACTACGAATTATCTAAAAAGCAAAGTAAATTGGTTGTGATTCAGATGAGAAAGAAAACTAGGATTTTCATCACTCCACCACTAATTGCATAATATAGTTCTTCACTGTATCAACTATAAGAGGGCGATCCATATTTGTGAATCAGGTCATATCGCATATAGCTAAATACGATCCCAAAAAGGAGTACCATCAACCGGATCGCGACAACCCGTCTCATGACTGACCTAACTAGTACATGCCAATTAAATCACTCTATTCTACTCCTAATGCATGAAAATAAACTAAAACATATCTATATTAAATCGCCAAGGCACGACATGTGTCAACCTAGGGCTTCAAGTTTCATTACCACCATTGTGTAGAAACCTATGATTAAGCATCCGAGTTCCAGCCTATAGTGAATAATCATAATTGTGCAAAACTATATATTCATTCCATATAAGATAAGAATTTAGAACGAACATATAATTTTATATTACAAAACAGTACGATCTCTTAACTACTACAATCATCACAATATGGTCAATAGTTTCCCCTCGTCACAGTTAAAAACAATGAAATAACTACATTAATTGGCTAGGGTTTTTGCTAGAAAACCTTAGATATCGAGTTAGTTGGCTATGGTAGAAGGTGCTTGCATCGTTGATGTAGAAACGCTCTCCATAGTCTTCTTCTCCGGATATCTAGGTTTGATATGGTTCTCAACAACAAGAAGTTTGAATGAATGAACCTCTCTTGAATGAACAACCAGAAAAACAACCTCTTTTTTTCTGATGTACAATCATGTATATATAGACAATGGTATAAAGAGGCCCTTCTCAATCTTTTCACTCTAAAACTGCAAACCCTAACTTCTCATATATATAAGTGTATATACATGTATACAGAGGTTTGGAGTCGCAGACACGTCTTCCAATTAAGTCAGGGGTGAAATAAGAAAAATCCACACAAAAACCACCAAACGTTGATGCACCTACACTTAGAGCTTACATGGCCTACGCTTCAAGCGTAGGTCCAAGCGTAGTTTTGTGATTTCTAGCCACTTTTTGGAACTGGAAGCGTAGGTATTTTATGGAAAATCAATTTTCTCCGTGAATGCACCAAAACGTCCATCTTGAACCCACGATACTTTTTGCTGAAGATGACGGCTTTTGGAAATGCCGTTTTTGCCCTCCGGGAGTCATTTTTGTCTCAGACTGCATCTTTGACTCTCCTCTTGGATAGAAAGAACACACTCTTTAGTTAATTCACCGAAGTTAGCTCAATTTCTTCATTAAGCTCCTGAAACATGCTTTAACACGCAAGCAACATAAAAATACCAAATAATGGAATAAAAGAACGTAATAATATTGAGTTAAGGGGTCAAAATGACTAATATTTGACACTTATCACACCCCCAAACTTACATATTGCTAGTCCATTAGCAATAAACTCGGGAAACTTTTTCTTGTGATGATCTTTTTAATCTAATTACTTTAACTACTGTAACCTAATCCCTTGCTTTCGTGAGGGTCGACGATTACACTTAGCACGTGTAATAAGCCTTTTAAACCCCTAGGTTACCCCTAGTGGACGAGTGAAGTCTCGTGAAAGTTTTCATTGATGGTACCTATAAGAATCTCAGTTCTCTATAATCATGTAATCATGAATTCACACACAAATTCAATTAAGTCATGATACAATGCAAAAGACAGCATGAATGCAAATACTCCCACTCACTACCGAACAACAATTATATCAAGCTTCGTGTCATGAATGGTTCCCACTTAAGTGAATGATTTTGCTACTTTTTACTTAAAATCCAGACAAATGTTGTCCGTCGGGTGTGGTTAAAAATATGTGTTAAGAATGCACCCTTATGACAACCTAGGTTTTACCTATCGCAAGCGTACGAATCGTATTATAGTATAGTTCGGCTTGAGAAAGGTTATCGATCCCACAGATACTAAGTCATATTCTGAATTCTCATAAAATAATACTCTTAAATTGCTAGAAAAATACAATTTGTGGTTTGTGATTGATTAACTAATTAATTAATAAAGCAAGTAAAAATAGATTAAGACAAGAACAATAGAAATAAAATCTAGGGTTTCCATTCTCCACCACCAATTGCATAACATAATTCTTTAATTGCTCAATTGCAAGAGGGCGATTTATAACTGTAAATCAGGCCATACCGCAAATAGTCGAATACAACCCCCAAAAGGATACCATCAATCGGATTCGCTACAACCCATCTCTGGACAGAGTATGACTAGTACATGCAAACTACTTTACTCTAATCTACTCCTATAGCATGAAATTAAACTAAAGCATGTCTATATCATCTAGCCGAGGCATGACCTGTGTAAATCTAGGGTTTTAAGTGTTAAGAACCATTATGTAGAAAATCATGTATTAAGCATCTGAGTTCCAGCCTATATTGAATAATCATGATTGAGTAGAAAAATATATTTATTCCATCTAAGACAAGAATTTAGAACAAATATATAATTCTATATAAAAATCAAAACGATCACTCATCTACAACAATCATCATAATATAGTCACAGTTTCCCCTCGTTACAATTGAAACAAATAAAAGAACTACATTACTTGGTTATGGTTTTGCTATAAAACCCTAGATATCGAATTAGTTGCTCATGGTAAAAGGTGACTGCATCGTTGATGTAGAAACATCATCCATGGTCGTCTTTTCCGGATCTCTAGGTCTTGAATGATTTTTCCCTTTTAATGATATGTGAATAAAAGCTTTGAAATTATGTGAAGATAAGTCCCCAAAATCTGTAGCAGACCTTGGTATATATAGGCAAAGGTGAGGGAAACCCTAACTTGTGTTAGAGTCCTATAGAGAATAGAATTCCCCTTTGGTATGATTTCCTTCCAAACTTAGCCAAACCCTTCAATATAATGTATAATATGTATAAACAAACGTGCATATAGGTATTAGAGTTGAATATAAAGTCATCCGGGTCAATTCGGATCAATTTGGGTCAAAATAGGATTTTGGCCCGATTATGAAAGTTCCAGTTTTTTCCTGCAGGACACTTCTCACTCTTTTGATCATATATGGAGCTACACATATTGGATGGAGGCATGTAATAATATTTTGGAAATATGACTTCAAGATCTTGATAATAGGCTCAAGAATCACCCTATTTGGATATGTTTTTATCGAGATATGGACTCCCGAAGTTGGCTAAAAGTTTGTGCTGAAAACACTGTTCACTACGCTCTAAGCATAGGTTCAAGCGTAAAAATGTGTTTTCTGGCCACTTTTTTAGTCTGAAAGCGTAAGTCAAGTGTAGGAAAACCCTTGGAAACTATTTTTCTTAATAATTACTCCGTTTGAACCCCATCGACTCCCTTAAGATGATTATTGAAGTTATGGCTCCGAAAAATGACGTTTTAACCCTCTGGGAGACACTTTTATCTTGAAAACACCTCTTTAGCTCTCTTTTTGAATAGACACAAGCACTTCTCTTGTTAATTCACCAAAGTTAGCTCGTAATCTTCTTTAAGTTTCTGAAACACGCTTAAACATACAAACGACATAAAAATACCAAATAATGGAATGTAAAGACGTAACAATAATAAGATATGGACTTAAAATGGACAATATTGAGCACCTATCAACAATCTTCCGTGATTTTGTGAACACTCGATTACAATATTTCAGTTTCTCTTCTCCTACTTCATTGATCAAACTTTGCTATTTTTTTTTCATCAAAACGCATCTTTCCAACTTTCCACTTTTCATCCCTTTTTGTCTTTCTAAGTCTTCGGACTTTCCAGCGAGAATTTTTAGTCCCGACCAACTGGGCTCGAGCTTCTTCCATGAGATTTATGTTCATCAACCTTCTCCCTTTTAAACGCAAACAGTGATATTGGTGATACCAAGACCCAATTACTCAAATAAAAGAACTATTTTTTACATTTTATTTTCTTAAAATATTTCTTTCAATTTTCTCCATTTCAACCAAAACAACTCCTCATCTCCCCTTTTATTGTGACAAAATTATATTTCAACTACATAGTAAAAAATCAACATTTTTCTCATAGTGAATGTGTGTTTGTGCTTATAGGTCAAGGTCATTTTTCTTAATTTCAATTTCACTCATGTAAAACCACATCACTTTACTAACTCGATCTAATCATTACTCTCATGAATGGGAATATCACATCACATACTACTCATGCATTATAAATACAACTTAATCAAATTGTAATGCAAAACATTCATGCGTGAAAACAAAGAATTACTCCAAAAATTTTAAAATTTCAAAACAAAATTTCAAAATTTTCATTCCTTGTAATACTATACCCTCACCCCAAACTTAAATAAGACCATGTCCCCATGGTCAAAAATAATATAGAAGAATAAAGACAGTTACCCTTGAAGCTCAATTCTGGATTCCAAAGTAAAGCATGAATCTTCTTCCCCAAACTTGATTTGGATCACTGGTAGATATCATCAACACAACACAAATACCCAATCATAGTAAGGGAAAAGAAATTTTATCATAAATATCTAGAAATTAACACATGTTTTCAAGGAATCAAAGATTATTTTTTATTTATTTATTTTTTATTTGTTTTTTTAGAAATAATAAAATAAAACAAAAATTGATTTGGCCTTAAGGGCCTACAATCCTAAAATAAAATGAAATAAAAGAAACAAATATGTGGCCTTAAGGGTCTATCGTCCCTAAAAACAAAACAAACCCAAAAATCATAAACCTAAACCTAAACCCTAATCTTCCTCCTTTTCATCACTTGACAAGGCGTTTTTCAACCATATCCGGCAGTGTGCAGTTTCTTTCAACTTTTCCAAATCTTCCTCCGGATAAATTTTCATAATTGTCCACCGCGTCGAATCCATCTCCTTAATCCTATCACCCAGCTGCTCAGCAATGATCTTAGATAACAAAAACCGGAATGGAAGATAATATTCAAATTTATCAGCACCCGCCCACCGTCGACTCACAATCGCTTGAGCAATCGACATCTCGGCCATGATCAATGTTGGAATACACACTTTATACTCATGAGTTAGGGCATATAAAGTTTGAAGCATAGTGTGATCCCTTGCACTAGTTCGATTATTGGGCCGAATTTGAGCCGGAATGACACAATCCAAATAAAGCAGATCCGACTTCAACCACCAATTATCACACATCTTATCTCCTGGATCTGATACTGCACACAATTCCCAAACCAGTTACTCATTCGTATGTGGCCATATTGGAGGATGTTCCTACAATATTCCTTGTAAGTTTGCCGGAGTACCGAGTGGTACATTCCACGTTTTGGCAATAGTTCTTTTTTCAATCACAATAGTATCACTCCATTAAGATACTTTAGCTGATATCACCTCAAATCCAGCTGGCCATGTAATCTTCATATTTTCATATAGTTTTCAGACCAAGCCTGGATACACCTTCTCTCATGTCGAACGTTCCAAACTGTGTAATCCTCTTTCTCGAAGGATTGCCCTCTCGGGTGCAACTAAAATTTGGTCCATCCTACCCGGACGAAACACTTCCTCATATTGCAATATGCACTGCATAAATGACCTCGGTGTGGTTCGGCTTCCTTTTTCGACTTGTGTCTCCTCTATTCGAGCTCTCCATATCCACATGCGGTTCTGTATCTTCCATGAATTCTTCCGGATCAGAATACTCTTCAATAACATTATCCATACTAACCCCTCCGAAATAGAAAGAATAGAATACTAGAAGAAGAATCTCTAACTTTAATGCTCAACTAATTGAGAATTGGGAATTGTGAATTGTGTCTACTCAATAGGTGTTTTTATAGATGGATGTAGTAGAATCAAAGAGGAAAAGGATTTAAAACCCTTGACTGAATAGGAAAGTGGAAACAATGAATAATCAACTCCAACATGTAGTTTCATTCCACTTCGTTATCGGAATAGGATTACTCTAAAAAGTCTACAGAAATTTTACAAAAAATCCTAAACATATTTTAAACAATTCCTAATATAAGTATAGATACAAACCAGGCCAAAACACCCCGAAAACGGCTCAAATTTGTAAAGTTTCAAAATTTCCCTCGTGGTACCCTACGCTTCAAGCATAGGCTTGGCCCAAAGAAAAAAACAATTCTTCAAATAACGGTCTTCCGATCAAACTTAAACGCATAAATGTCTGCATAGTGCGATATAAATTTTTGACATAATTCAAACTATCAGCATATGTAAAATAAGCGTAAAAATCCAGGGATATATCAAACGCAATATGATTGAAATATAAAATTTGCAATTTTATCAACTATGAAAATATCAAAAACATTTAGAAGATAATCGTTCAAGCAGTCACATCAAGCCATATCAAAACTATCCACTCGATAATTTATCTCTAATATATATATATATATATATATATAATATGAAATAAAAATAAAAATAAAACAAAAACTCTAACTAAAACTGGACTAAGCCTCATCATCAGAGGTCCGCGGTGTAGGTGGAACCTGCACACCCGCATGCTGACTCATAGAGGCTATTTTATGAAATAACCGCCTCTAATCTCTCCATCAAGCATGTCTCTCATCTTCCAAAGTTCGCTCTATCCCCTGCATCCGTGCTATAAGAGCATTAAACTGAGCCCGGGATAGAGTAACTGTATCACCTGCAGGTGCCTCTGGCATCACGACCTCCTCAGCAGCAGCTGGCATCTGTGGCATCTCAACCTCATGAGCAACCTCAGCCTCCTGAGCCATACCTGCATCATCATGTGCCATACCCGCATCATTAGCCTACTCCTGATCTTGTGTGTCTGGTATTGGTAATACACCGAACACTGGTCCACATCCCTCTGGCATATGGAGTAACCTCTCTATATCTATTACGCTCGCCCGTATTCATCTCGATCCCGGCATCCATCATAATCTTCATCACCAAGCACGGGAATCGAATCTGAAATAGACGCTGGCTAACCTTGGTCTCTTTGCGCAGATGAATGTAATACGTGTATAGGCCTTCCCACAAAATCCATGGAATAGAAATCCACCTCTCGAACTCAAATACGTAGTGGAGGGCCGAAAATGGTACATAGCACATGGTCGTATGACTGTGCGGAAGAATCTGAGATCGAACTATCACATCCCAAAATCAAAGCATCGGGTGATAGTTCTCCTTCTTTGTGTAGTTTCGATGTGTATCAGCCCACTGCCCAGTAGTATAAAGTACAACCAACTCGGAAATAAATGGGAGTACCTCGGGCATAGGTGGGAACTCAGTAGCTAGCTCGGGTGGACACTCGTCCGGAATACCCCATGCCTCAACAATAGTCTAGGGAGTAATCTCGATCTCTGTACCTCAGACCACTGTCCGTAGTCTCATCCCCCTGCTGAAATAACACATGTCCAGCCAGAACTTTTAGATTATATCCTCACAAATATGTGGGGTGGTCGGGGCTAGAATATGAAGTAAACGTCGGGCCCTCAATTGGCTGATTGTCCAGGCTGGCCCTGGATGTAAACCCTTAAATATCAACATCAGATATGTCTGCTCCTGCTGATACCCCTTTCAGATCGCCCGGTCTAAGAAACCCTCAACCGTGGTCGTCATGGCAGAGGCAAAAATATGGTCAAAACTTCGGGGTCACCCTCTACTGGTGGCTTTGGCACCCCCTCATCTGCCATATCAACATCATCGCCCTCATCGACGTCATCCTCCTCTATCTCCTCAACCCGCTCCTCAGGCATAGGTGGCGGTGATGGTGCCCGTGGAACAACTAGCTCAACTACTAGGTGACCCTGTGGCAATAGAATGTTGTGCCCCTGTGTAGTGCTCTTTGGCACCTCTGCCTCAACAGATGAGGATGCTGAGTTGACATACTGTGGTCTCTTGGTGCGTGTACTCCATCGAAAAATAGGGGATGGTGCAGGAGATGACGATGTCGACCTCTATCGCACCGGTGGATTAGTCACAACTGCAGTCTGAGCCACTCGTCTCGCTAACAACTTGGTCTGTGCCATGCCTACAATAGGGAATTCTTGAAAAGAAGCAATAATGAACCGAACAATGAATCAAACTCAAACTATATCTAAATATATCCAATACAACGATTAAACAAGTCATCATCCCAAAAATTCGATATTTAATCCGATTTCGAAGTCGGAAAACTCAACTTTTAGAAAATGGATCAAAACACGATTTTGATCAGGCTCGTTCATCAATACTAGTTTAGAATAGTTAAATAAGTCATATGAAAACAAAATAATGGAATAAAACTCACTGAATCAAGAGAAACAATGAATTTCCAAAAGTTGAGTTTTTGAGACTTTTCGAGTTCTTCACGCGAATCCGAACGAATCACTAACTAATCTGACGATCCGCTGGTAAGGAATGATGAGGAATTGGATGACTAAATGGTAGAATCAAACCTCATGAAGAATGGTGGATAATTGAGGGAGAGAGAGGAGTTTGAATAGAGAATGAGGGGGAAGCCGTTAACGGGTCCAGTTTATAACAGGCCCGTAGTTGAACCTATGCTTGAAGCGTAGGTCCCTGGCCCCAAAAATGATTTTTGTTCTTTTGTTGTTTTCTTGTCCCATCTTCAAATCCACGCTTCCTCACTGCCTCCTAGGCTCCATTTACACGCCCCTATTCAAATGATAATAGCCTCGCGATTCGATTTTACGAACACGATCTTAAATACCGAAATAACTAAATTACCGTCTACAGATACAAACTAGGCTTCAAAGATACTATTTTTTACCTAGTACCAATGTTTAATGTCGTTGGTATGACGTTGCCGCGTCTCAATACTCCAGATCAAGCTTATCCAACTCGAGTGGTGGTTCAGTTAGATCGATCGTTTCTACCACACACTTAGCTAGTTGAACCTCTATATAATGTTTCAATCTCTGCCCATTTACGACAAACTTCTTTCTAGTGTTAAAATCATTGAGCTCCATTGCTCCATGGGGGAAAACCTTCGTAATCTTATTCGGCCTATCTTATATTGACCGAAGCTTACTAGGAAATAACTTGAGTCTCGAATTAAACAGCCAAACCTTTTGGCAGGGCTCAAAAACTTTCTTTCTAATGTGCTTATCTTGAAATGCCTTTGTTTGAGCCTTATAAATCCGAGAATTTTCATATGCATCATTTCTCAACTCCTCAAGCTCTTGTAGTTGGAGTTTTTGCTGGGCACCGACTTTCTTTATATCAAAATTCAATCTTCGAATAGCCCAGTATGCTCGGTGTTCCAGCTCTACAGGGAGATGACACGTTTTACCATATATAAGATGATATGGTGACATACCAATTGGTGTCTTAAACACAGTTTTGTACGCCCAAAGTGCATCATTTAGCCTTTGTGGTCAATCCTTCAAATCCGAACGCACTGTCTTCTCCAAGATATTTTTAATCTCCCTATTAGAAACCTCCACTTGACCTTGTTATTGGGGGTGATATGGTGTACCAATCCTATGAGTGACACCGTACTTCTTGCACAGAGCGGAAAGAAACTGGTTGTCAAAATGGCTTCCACCATCACTGATCAGAACTCTTGGTATACCAAATCATGAAAAAATGTTTAATTTTACAAATTCTTCCACCACGTCATGATCAACACGTTTGGTGGCAATCGCTTCTACCCATTTCGAAACATAATCAACCCCCACAAGTATATGCTCCTTCTTATCTTCTTTCGAAAATGGTCCCATGAAATTAATATCCCACACATCAAATAATTCTATGATCCGAATCGGGGTTAAAGGCATCATGTCTCATCGAGATATGGATCCAAGCTTTTGACACCGCAGACATGCCTTGCAAAACTCGAAAGCATCCTTGAATATGGAAAGCCAGTAGAATCCATTCTGTAACACCTCATAGGATGTCTTCTGAGCTCCAAAATGCCCTTCACACTCCAACGTGTGACAAAATGTAAGTATGTTTTACACCTCACTCTCGGGGATGCATTTTATGATAATCTGATCCGAGCAATACTTGTACAAACACGGATTATCCCAGATATAGAATTTGACTTGGTTGAAGAATTGATTTTTCTCATTCTTAGACCATTCTTTTGGGATTTGACCTGTGACTTTATAATTAACAATGTCAGCATACCACGGTATTTGTTCCACCACATTCACACTGAACAAATGTTCATCCGGGAAAGAATCCTTAAGAGGAGTAATTTTCTTTGTGGATTCGACAATAATCCTTGATAAATGATCTGCAACAACATTCTCTGAACCCTTCTTGTCTTTGATTTCCAGGTCGAATTCTTGTAGCAAGAGAATCCACCAAAACAAATGAGGCTTAGAGTCTTTCTTTGTCAACAAATGCCTCAGAGTAGCATGATCTGAGTAAAGAACAACCTTGGTGCCTAATAAATATGATCATAATTTATCCAAGGTGAAGACAACTGCCAATAACTCCTTCTCGGTAGTTATGTAGTTCATCTGAGCTTCATTCAGAGTCCTACTAGCATAGTAAATAACATGTGGCAACTTATCTTTTCTCTGACCCAACACAACTCCTATGGCATAGTCAGAAGCTATTGCCTCTTTGTTCTCACTCAGAACCTTGACTAGACTCAATTCCTATTTTTCTGTCAATTTTGAAGATATAATCACAGGAAGAGTCTTATCAGGTCCTAAGAAAACATATTTCAGCTTTTCAGGCAATTCCTTGAGTTCCAAGGTAGGAGGAATAGTTAAGGATGGAATTGGTGGAATATTTGAAACTACTAGAAGTGGTTCAACCGGCTCCCACCATGGTTGAGTGTATAATGTAGTCTCTGTTGCATCCAGCTCTTTATTTTGAAACTTTCAATATGTCTCCCAATCAGTAGTTTCCTCATTTGGCCATTCTTCAGTCATGAATGACTCCAGCTCGTCCTCCTCCAAGATTTGAGTTGTAGATTCTGCTATGATATCATCCAGTTCATCGCACTCATTAACCTGAAAACATTCCCCAAATTCAGGCAATTTGTGACTTCCTTCGAACATATTCATCTTGACCTTCATATTGCCAAATGTCAGATCCATGGCTCTGGTTCTGTAATTGATACATGCATTTGCAGTAGCTAAGAATAGTCTTCCCAATTTTACTAGAATGTGTTTCTTCGAGTCAGGTACAGGTTCTCTATCCAGGATTACAAGGTCAACCGGAAAATAAAACTTGTCCCACTTGTACAATGACATCTTCAAGCACTCCTCTTGCCTATTTGACTGATCGATTGGCGAATTGCAAACAACCGATGTGGGACTAAGCTCACCCAAACCTAGCTGTTGGTAGACTGAATAAGGAAGCAAGTTAATACTCGCACCTAGATCAAGAAGAGCTCTACCAATTTCTTGGTCACCAATGACACATGGAATAGTGGGAGCACCGGGATCTTTCCTCTTAGGTGGAGTATCGCTTAGAAACAATGAACTCACTTGCTCAATCAAGAGTATTTTCATTGGATTTTTCCCTCTAGTTTTTTGCTTCTGGGTGCAAAGATCCTTGAAAAACTTAGCATAAGGCAGTATTTGAGTGATTACATCTAAGAGAGATAAAGTGATATTGATTTGTCGAAATGTATCCAATATATCAGATTCTTTCATTTTTTCGTACTTTGCCGGCTCTCTAAGACGCTGAGGAAATGGCACTGCCTCCTCATAATGTGTTCTTTCTGGCTCTTCAAGTAATGCCTGGTCGAGATTGTCCTCCACTGATGGTTGGTCTTTCTGCACTCTCTCAGCCTCTTTCCTTGCAACCTCATTCCTCTGTTCTTCTTCAGCTTCCTTCTTCTGCTCTTGTTCTATCTCCCTTCTTCTTTACAACCTTTCTTCATGCTCTGCCTCAACTCGAATCTCCACTTCCCTTCCACTTCTCAGAGTCGTGATGGCTTGAACTGACTCATGAGGATTATTAGAAAAAGATCCAAGCTCCAGTGCTTGTTGTGGCTTAGGGTTGACTATTGACTGACTTGACAGTTTTCCTGGCTCTCTCACATTTATCTCATTAGCCATTTGGCCCATCTGCATGTGCAGTTATGCTAAAGATTGAGTATGAATGCCTAGCTTGTTATGAATGTCCATAATGACATGATCTAGCCGACTAGTTTGGAAATCGGGTGGAGGAATTTGGCTTCTTGGTGGCTGGGTTTGGTAGTTATAGGCTTGCACAACCTGATTATTATTGAATGATTGAAGCTCTTGGGAATTATTGAATGGTTGAAGAGCTTGGGAATTATTGGAAGGCTGTAGAGCTTGGTTGTTATTGAATGTCTACAGGGCTTGGGAATTATTGGATATTCGTGGTTGTTAGTTGGACTGAGAATTTCTAGCCATGATTGTTGGTTGTGAGTCGAATGATTGTTGACTCTGTTGAAACCTCAACTATTGGTTGTATGATTGATGTCTTTCAGTAAACCTCGGTTATTGGCTGTATGACTACTGTCTTTCTGTGAACCTTGGTTGTTGATTGAATGATTTCCCTTGCTGGAATTTTGGTGGTGGATTTTCCACATTAGTAGATTTGTAAGACACGAGATGATGATTTCTGGCATTGGAGGTGTATAAATTGGTGAAGTGGGCATTATTGGAATAGTTCCATGATGTTTTGGCATTAGCGGCCATTATCTCCTGACACTCATTTTGGGAATACTCAGCTTCGACTTCAAACGTCTCTCTTGGAAGGGAATGATTTCGCTGAAGGTATTTATCGATTCTCTCCAATCTTTCTCCAAACATCGCCAGTGTATTTCTAACATCATCATGATTCAGCTTATAAGATTTTTCAGATCTCCTATCATGTTGTCCACCTCTAGACCTCAACTCAGATTGATATTAGATTGTATTTTCACTGATATTATCAAATATATCCAAAAGTTCTTTAGCTGGCTTTAAGGTAAACTGACCATGTGTGGCCGCATCTACCAAGGTCTTATAAGTATCACCAAGTCTCATGTAGAAATTTTTAGCAATATCTTGGTTGGAAAACCTATGATGAGGGCATTTATACAAAATTTCATTATATATTTCCCAAGCATCATAAAATGCTCACTATGCACTTGCCTAAAGCTTTTGATTGCATCTTGTGCTTCTGAGGTTTTTCCTATTGGATAATGTTTTTTAATGAATTCTTTCTTAAGGGCTTCCCAATCAATTTTTATTTCTTTTGCTAATTTGATGTACCATCTTTTAGGTATCTCTTTTAATGACCAAGGGAATATCTCACTCGCAAGTCATTTTTGGACAGATTCTCATACCTAACCGTGGACGTGACCTCTAAGAAATCGTTAATATGCTGGTATGGGTCATCTATTCTAAGGCCTGAAATTTTTTAAAGCATATTGATGATGTTTGTCTTGATCTCGAAATGCTTTGGTCCATCTTCCTCCGAAAAATCTGCATAGGAGTCATACGCATTAGGTGTGTCATATCCCTTCAATGATGTCTCCAATGCCCTCGGTGGGTTGGGTCTTCGGTCGCCCATTGCTTCTTCTTGCTGATGACAACACTCTTCAATAGATCGATGCAAGCGATGGAGAGTCTTTTCGATCTCAGGATCGTAAATGACTAACGCAGAATTTGGATTAAAACGAGTCAATCTATCGGTCATATGCTAAACTAAAGACTTTTTTTTTTGAAATTTTAAGAAATAAAATCTAATCTAAATTAACTACTTATAAATTACAGAAAATAAAGCAAGAATTAATATGCAAAAATCTAGGTAACTAAAACTCACAAAAGTTTCAGACGCAACTTTAGAAGTTCCGCTCTTCAAAGTACCTGTCAATCACACAAAAATCTGACTTTAGCTACAACTACAATAACGCAATGCAAATAAATTACTAAAGTTATTGAACAATGCTTAGTCCCCGGCAACGGTACCAAAAACTTGATGCGACGTCAGGTGTATAAAATTATGTGGTTAAAAACAACACCTTAACGACTTTAGGTTTTACCCTAAGCAATGCAAGCGCACATATCAATTGTAAAATAGCAAAGAGGCTTGAGTAAGGGATATCAATCCCACAGAGACTGAGATTGTTCACTTTAGCAATTTAAAAACACTGAATTATATTTTCTAAAGGATGATTTGTTTGAGTGGTCAAAGACCAAATTATCTATTTTAACTACGAATTATCTAAAAAGCAAATTAAATTGGTTGTGATTCAGATGAGAAAGAAAACTAAGGTTTTCATCCCTCCACCACTAACTGCATAATATAGTTCTTCACTATATCAACTGTAAGAGGGCGATCCATAACTGTGAATTAGGTCATATCGCAGATAGCTAAATACGACCCCAAAAAGGAGTACCATCAACCGGATCGCGACAACCCGTCTCATGACTGACCTAACTAGTACATGCCAATTAAATCACTCTATTTTACTCCTAATGCATGAAAATAAACTAAAGCATGTCTATATTAAATCGCCAAGGCACAACATGTGTTAACCTAGGGTTTTAAGTTTCATTGCCACCATTGTGTAGAAACCTATGATTAAGCATCCGAGTTCCAGCCCATAGTGAATAATCATAATTGTGCAAAACTATATATTCATTCCATCTAAGACAAGAATTTAGAACAAACATATAATTTTATATTAAAAATCAGTACGGTCTCTTAACTACTACAATCATCACAGTATGATCAACAGTTTCCCCTCGTTACAGTTAAAAATAATGAAATAACTACATTAATTGGCTAGGGTTTTGCTAGAAAACCCTAAATACCGAGTAAGTTGGCTATAGTAGAAGGTGATTGCATCGTTGATGTAGAAACGCTCTCCATAGTCATCTTCTCCGGATCTCTAAGTTTGAATATGGTTCTCAATAGCAGCAAGTCTGAATGAATGAACAACCAGAAAAATAACCTCTTTTCTTCTGATATACAATCATGTATATATAGGCAATGGTATAAAGAGGACCTTTTCAGTCTTTTCACTCTAAAACTCATGCAAACCCTAACTTCTCATATATGTAAGTGTATATACATGTATACAGATATCTGGAGTCGCATGCACGTCTTCCAATTAAGCCGGGGGTAAAACAAGAAAAATCCACGCAAAAACCACCAAAAGTTGTCGCACCTACACTTGGAGCTTACATGGCCTACGCTTCAAGCGTATCAGGCCTACGCTTCAAGCGTAGGTCCCAAGTGTAGGTAGAAGCGTAGGTCTAAGCGTAGTTTTGTGATTTCAAGCCACTTTTTGGAACTGGAAACATAGACACAAGCGTATGTATTTTATGAAAAACCACTTTTCTCCGTGAATGCACAAAAACATCCATCTTGAACCCACGATACTTTTTGATGAAGATGACGGCTTCTGGAAATGCCGATTTTGCCCTCTGGGGGTCATTTTTATCTTGGATTGCCTCTTTGACTCTCCTCTTGGATAGAAAGAACACACTCTTCAGTTAATTCACTGAAGTTAGCTCAATTTCTTCATTAAGTTCCTGAAACATGCTTTAACACACAAATAGCATAAAAATACCAAATAATGGAATGAAAGAACGTAACATTAATGAGTTAAGGGGTCAAAATGACTAATATTTAACACATATCAGTCTATCATATGTGAATCAGATATAGGGTCGCAATCATTGGCAAAACCCTAATCCCAAAAAATGAACAATCAATCTATTATCGACACAAACCATCTCTATTTCAGTATAACTAGTACATGCATCTACTCTAAACTACTACTACGAACATAGATTAAAAACACATCACTAGTAATCTCTTTCAAGCATGGTCTGTCTGAATCAAGATTTCATGTTAATAACCACTATTGTGTAGAAAATCATGAGTTAAGCATCCGAGTTCTAGCCCATATTGAATAATCATGATTGTGTAAGATAAAACATTCATTCAAAGACATAGAATAAACATAGAATCTTATATAAAATCAAATGTAATCACTCATCTACATAATCATCACATACGTGTACTTTAGTTTTCCCTTATACAATAAAAATTAAGAAAACGTTTACATTACATGGCTAGGGTTTTGCTAAAAACCCTAGATACCGGTTTAGTTGTTCATAGATGTGGTTGTTTGCATTATTGATGTAGACACACCCTCCATGGTTGATAAAGCTCCAAAACTCTTAAACGATCTCCAAAATAACACACAAATGACCTCCCAAAATAACACACCAACGACCTCCTCCAACTTGCAAGGGAGACCCCTATTTTATAGAAAAAGAGGCATCTTTGTTTGGTAATCTGATTGCTTCGCGATTAAGTTAGGAATGTGTATCGTGATATCTTGTGAAGAATGGTATATAATCTCATCAAATATACTAATATTGCATCCAAAATAGCCTAGAGATCATTCCATGTTGGTTCTGGCCGAAACGGGTCCCACAGGTGCATATACAATTGGCTGATGTAACTTGGTCGTCTTGGTCTCACCAAATACTCGGTGAAGTGTCCACCGAGTACTCGGTGGCTTTAGTGGCTCGCATAAACGGGTGCATATGCGCCAAGGCCCTAGTTACTCTCTCTTATCCGTGCAAGTGCGCGGGTTTGCGTACACTACCGAGTACTTAGTGAAGGTCCTACCGAGTACTCGGTAGGTCTTCACATTGCACTTTCATATATCAATCTTGTTGCTTTGTTTCTCTTTTCGGCTTCATTCTTCTTCACTCCTTTTGTATCCTTGACTTGTTTTTTGTCCTTTATAGGTCTTTTATCCATAGTTTGGGCTCTCAAACGATCTTGAGTCACAAAATCAGCTATTTCACTGAATTTAACTCATTTTACATGACATGGCCTGAAACATCTCAAAACAAGAAAACCGCATAAAAGTACCAATATAATGATAAATATAGACATAACAATGTATACTTAGGAGCCTAAAATGTATGATATTTGACTCCTATCACCCATAAAAAAATAATATTTAAATAGAATAATTAATTGTTTTCTTAAAAAATAAAATAATTACCTAATGACCTCTTAAATTTGCGAAAGAAAAAAGAAAAGAAAAGTAAAGAATACTTAAACACCGTTTGATGGGTAGATCCAACATCTTAAAAAAAGCCCTAACAAGTCCCTCACTTATAACATCTCGCCTCTCACTTTCTCTCATTCTCTGTCGCTTCGCTACCCTTTCTCTCCTCAACAAGCCGAGTGAACCAGCGACGCCTGCTTCTGCCGCTCAATCAACGATCGGTGAAGGACAACCCAACGGTTGTTTCTTTGTTAAATTGATTTTTAAGCGCTTTACAATATAGTTGTGTATCAAATGCATCTTGCTCATCCTTGTCATTTATTTTATTTCAACTGTTTCTTGGGGTCGATCGTCAATTAATAGAACAGAGTTTACTTGCTAAATTTTTTTGGGGAGAACTAGAAATGCTATTTTTACTTCTAATTAGATTTAAAGTTGAAATGGTTACAATTTTTTTTTAAAGGTTATTGATTACCATTTTGTCGAGAGACATCTAGATTTTTCTACTGAGTTTATAAAAATAATTTTCCTTTAGATTGAAAGTGGAATGAGCTATAATTTCACCTTGTTTTCTCTAGAATTTTGTCACGCCCCGAATCCGAAAACCCGGATAATGACTTAAATTTAATTAAAATTCATAAAAACATCAAATGGTCAAACTGGTCAATCGACATTGTTTATAATTCACTAGTGCGGAAGCGAAATAGAAATAATAAAATCACACACAAATCCCGAAATCAAATCAAATTACAACACGAACACACTAGTCCAAAGTTAAACAAGTACAAATCATAATAAGCACGCAATCTTTATTATTACATAAAGATGTAATTATTATAAGTTCAAATTCCACAAATTTCCAATAGCTCATGCATCATCCGCCAACGGTTCTTTTCCTGAAAAATGTTAAGGGGTGAGCACAAACGGGCCAGTAGAGAAAAATCATGAAGTGTAAGATTCCGCAAGTATGTAAATTAATGAATACGTATAAGGTCAAGTCTCTACCCTAGTCCAATATCATGATATAAATACATAAGGAATCACAATATAAACTCATGTAGAACAATTTAAATAATACCATCAAGATAATTTAAAAGTTCTATAATCACAAAATTAAAACCAATACTCTCAATATGAACTCAAATCCAACTATCACAACCGAAATAGCATCAAATTCAAAATCATCAAATGGGAAAATTATGTCGTGAAACAAACCCTAGGACATGAACTACCTGTTCATCTGCCTAGTCGTCTTGGGGCTATTAACCCTATGGTGACGTCAACCAATCGCGCGATAATTCGAGGATTTGAACCCCGGGAGCTCCTTCGTCCCTCCATTGCTCACACCACACGACCATTTCCCAAAATCAACAACCAATCCACCATTCACATGCGCACATAAGTAATAAATATATCCGCACTCCATGATCCACCTAATAAAAATTATATCGTGGCATGAATCAATGCATTTAAACACATTAATGCAATTTCACAACTCATGTCAAAAATAGCACAATATGATGATGAATCTATATATAAACATTAAAATGCATAAATGAAGATTCTTAAACTCACACGATATCCCAATAAATCCCTAACTCAAACTTGATAAAATATCCAGTAAAATACCAACAATCTAAACAATATGGTTGCTAAAAAAGATACTTTAAACTTTTATGATCAGAGAAAATTTCAAACTTCTTCCCGTACAGGTAATGTCTCCAACTCTTCAGTGCAAAAATCACTGCTGCTAGCTCTAAGTTGTGGGTGGTATAGTTCTTTTCATGAGTCTTTAGCTGTCGAGATCCATAGGCAACTACCCTCTCTGTCTGCATTAAGACAACCTGTTCGTGGCAAGCGCAAATCTGACAGATGTTACATTTGTAGACAACCAGGCCACTATGCCAGACAATGCCCAAACAAAGCTGCTAGAGAAAAACTAGTCCACTCTATTTCCAAGATCCTCCCGCATGATGAAGAAGATGCAGACATTGAATCCCCTCTCTGGAATCACTAAGATCAGTGTTGATGTCAACCTGTGCTTCAATTCTTTAAAGGCAAGCTCATAAGCTTCATTCCACATGAACTTCACCCCCTTCTGAGTGAGATGTGTCATCGGTTGTGCTAACCTCGAAAAATCCTTCACGAATCTCCGGTAGTAGCCAGCCAATCCCAAAAAGCTCCTAATCTCAAACACATTCCGTGGTTGATTCCAACTCATCACAGCTTCAACCTTAGAAGGATCTACCGAGATTCCTTCCGCAGAGACAACATGTCCAAGGAACTGTACCTTAGGTAGCCAGAACTCGCACTTCTCATACTTTGCATACAACTGGTTATCCCTAAGGGCCCGTTTGGTAACGCTCCCGTTCCTACTTCTAAACGGGTTTGGAAGCTGAAGCGTAGCGAAGCAAGTTTTTTCTGAAGCGGAAGCATGTTTGGTGCCAATGATTCTGATATGAGAAAATGAAAGCTAAAACATGCAGAACATGTTTGGTGGAACTGCTGATTTCCTAAAATGTGAAAGCAAAACATGTTTAGTGAATTCAAATGATTTGAGATTCTGTTTTTTTTTTTTGGATTTTAGATTGAATATAAGAAATTAATAAGTTCTATAATTAAAAAAAAATTTGTATTGCACAAGGCCTCTCATTTGGATATTGTAAATAATTTTTTTATTTCTTGTAAACAATAATTTTGGATAAAAATAATTATATTTTTGTAAACTATAAAAACTTTTGTAGGTAAATTCTAAATTATAATATTGTATTCCACAAGACCTTTGGTTATAATATTTTATTTTGGGTAAAGTACATAAAACCCTTCTCAACAATTGCCCCATGAGCACAAAACCCCCCTCAATTACAAAAGGGGCAAAAAACATCCCTTAATTATCCCAATTGGGTGGAATTTATCCCATCCTTATTGCAAAATTACAATTTTACCTTTGAAAAAATAAAATAAATTATTTTAAGCGATAATTAATATATATAAAATTCAAAAAATAATATATTAAATTTTGAAAAATAATTAAAATTTGAAACAAATATATAAAATTAAAAAATAATATATTAAATTCCGAAAAAAATAAAATTTGAAACAAATATGTAAAATTTGAAATATATATATATATATATATATATATATAATTCAAAAAATATATATTAAATTTAAAAAATAAATTAAAATTCAAAATTTATATATAATTTTCAAATTTTATATATTTTTCGAAATTTATGTATTTGTTTCGAAATTTATTTTTTGAAATATACATATTTTGAATTTTATATTTTTTTTTCGAATTTTATATTTTTTTTCGAATTTTATATATTTTTTTAAAATTTTATATATATATTTCAAATTTTATATATTTTTCTAAATTTAAAATAATTTTTTGGAATTTTATATATTTATTTCTAATTTTATATATTTTTCAAAATTTATATACTGTTTTCGAATTTTATATTTTGAAATATATATTTTTTTCGAATTATATATATATATTGAATTTTATATATTGTTTTCAAAATTTATATATATATTTCAAAATCTATATAATTTTTTTGAATTTTATATATTTTTTTCGAATTTTATATATTTTTCGAAATTTAAAATAATTTTTTGGAATTTTATATATTTATTTCTAATTTTATATATATATTCGGAATTAAAATTTTTTTTTGAAATTTTATACACCTTGAAGAAACCTAATATATTGGAAAGAATTTGGGAGCAATTGGGAGAATTTAGGAGCAACTTATAATGGGACCCACTAAAAATAGTGATGGGAGCAAGTGGAAGCAAGGTGACTCTTGCTTCCATATTTGAGGTTTTTCTCTAGCCTGCTTCCAAATTTTGGAAGCGGGAGCAACCAACCAAACATGTTTGCTCTGTGAACAGTAATAGAAACATGAGCAAAAGCAGGAAGCGGGAGCGTTACCAAACAGGCCCTAAGGATTTGTAAAACAATCCTTAGATGCTCCTTGTGCTCCTTCTCGGACGATGAATACACTAAAATGTCATCCACAAAGACCACCACAAACTTGTCCAAGTAAGCACTGAATACCCGTTCATTAGATCCATGAATGCTGCCGGTGCATTTGTCAAACCAAATGGCATAACAAGGAACTCAAAATGACCGTATCGAGTGCGAAAAGCTGTCTTCGAGATATCCTCATCCTTGACCCTCAACTGGTAGTAACCTGATCTCAAGTCTATCTTTGAAAAGCATTTGGATCCTTTAAGTTGATCAAACAAGTCGTCTATCCTCGGCAACGAATACTTATTCTTTATCGTAACTTGATTCAGCTTCCTATAATCAATACAAAGCCTGAGAGATCCATCTTTCTTTTTCGCAAAAAGAACAGGAGCTCCCCAAGGCGATGCACTAGGATGTATAAAACCTTTCATCCTTAGATCCTCCAATTGAATTTTCAGCTCTTCTAACTCGGCCGGTGCCATAGAAATTGCATCGGTACTGGGAATGACGTCAATGCCGAACTCCACTTCTCGTTTCGGGGGCAACTTGGTCAAATCTTCTGGAAAAACATCTGTGAACTCACAGACCACCCTCGGAAAGTCACCATAAGAACCATGTTTCTCCTCTTCATAGGCCAGAAGATTAGCTAGGAAAGAACTATCTCCTCCTCGACTGCCCAAACTGTGAAGAGAAGAAGTGATAAAATGGCTCTGATCCCCCACGAAACAAAAACAATCACCATCAGGAGTACAGACTGAAACCCTTCCTCGAAAGCAATCGATGTTGGCTCGGAAAGCTGAAAGCCAATCCATCCCTAAGATCACATCAAAGCTGGTCATCTCTAGAAGGATAAATTCAAACACCAAAACTCTGCCTGCAATCGTGATCTTACAATCTTAGCAAACTCTGGCTAAGATCAACTCATCACCAGTCGGTGTATCAACACACAAGGCTCTATCGAGAAACTCAACCTCTAACCCCAATGCAGATGCAAAAGAACTAGAGATGAAAGAGTGGGAAGCACCAGAATCAACAAGAACTCGAGCCCAAGAACTAGAAACAAGAAAAATACCTCGAACAACTGCTGGCCCTGCTGAGGCATCGGGTGGAGTGATCGCGAACACACGACCCTGAGTCCTTTGTCCCGACTGTGCACTGCCCTGACTGCTGCTGACTCATCATACCAGGGTTACCTCCCTTTGAATACTGAGATCCCTGTCCAGAATGTACAGGCTGAACTGACTGTGGAGCCCTGAATCCTGACTGAACTGGCTTTGTTTGTCCTGTCCTCTGTTGTGACCCAGCACTGCTCTGTGAACCCCCTCCTAACTGTGGACAGTCCCTCTTTGTGTGTCCTAGCTGACCACACTGGAAACAAGTGATCGGACCCCTTGATTATCTCCGAGGGCACTCACTCCGATAGTGTCCTTGCTGATGGCACTCGAAACAAGTGACTCGGTCCTTGACTGACCCAGTCAGCATAGTAACCGTCGGAGCAGAATGAACTGACTGTGAACCCTGAGAAAAACAAGATATGCCCTTGTGTTTCTTCCTTTGGTGATCTCCAGAGAAGGAAGTCGTATCCTTAGCATGGTTCTTTGAATCTCTAATCCACTGAGAGTCCTTAAACTCTTCTTCAGCTACCAATGCCTTGCGTAAAGCAATAGCATAAGTGGGAACTTCCAATACTATTATCTTGGCCCGTAGCTCAAACCTCAAACCCCTTACAAATTTCTTTGCCCGGTCCTCTTCAAGAGTCACCATCTCCCTACCAAGCCTTGATAATGAAGTGAATTTGTTAGCATATTCACCCACGGACATACTTCCCTGAATCAAGTGAATGAACTCGACCTTTAGAGCATCCCTCTTAGTCACTGGAAAATACTCGTCTAAGAACAAGGTCTTGAACGTATCCCAGTCCATAGCATCGGTGTCATGAGTGAGCCCCACATTCTTCCACCATATACCCGCATCCTCTGTCAGATGATATGAAGCAAGAGAAACCCGAAGAATGCCATCCTGAATCCCTGCAACTCTGAAATCCCTTTCCATTCGCTCCAACCAATGCTCTGGTACAAATGGATCAGGTCCTTCGATAAAGTCCTGCGGTGCTAGTTTTTTAAACTCCTTCAAAATTCGCATTGTTCCGTTCCCCACATTCAGGTCTTGTGCACCTTGAATAGCCTCCCGTGCAATCCGCTGAAACGTACTGGCCATATCACGAGCGATCTGATCACCAAACTGGGGATCCACTAGCGCTCTCCTCGGAGGCATGATTCTATGTCACAAGAGATAGTGATAAGATACATTTAAGTGCTAAATAACCAGCTTTATACTCTTGTAACTTCATATCAATACATTCCACTCAAAGGCAATAATAAAACCAACGTTCACATAACTATGCCTTATCCCGTCATCCCAAAGGTAAAACGACCTAAAGCTCTGATACCACGTTGTCACGCCCCGAATCCGAAAACCCGAATAATGACTTAAATTTAATTAAAATTCATAAAAATATCAAATTGTCAAACTGGTCAATCGAAATTGTTTATAATTCACTAGCGCGGAAGCGAAATAGAAATAATAAAATCACACACAAATCCCGAAATCAAATCAAATTACAACACGAACATACTAGTCCAAAGCCAAACAAGTACAAATCATAATAAGCACGCAATCTTTATTATTACATAAAGATGTAATTATTATAAGTTCAAATTCCACAAATTTCCAATAACTCATGCATCATCCACCTTAACAAGAACACAAAGCACCCCTTTGTGTTCTTGTTCATTTTTTTCTTTTCCTGAAAAATGTTAAGGGGTGAGCACAAACGGCCCAGTAGAGAAAAATCATGAAGTGTAAGATTCCGCAAGTATGTAAATTAATAAATACGTATAGGGTCAAGTCTCTACCCTAGTCCCATGTCATGATATAAATGCATAAGGAATCACAATATAAACTCATGTAGAACAATTTAAATAATACCAACAAGATAATTCAAAAGTTCTATAATCACGAAATTAAAACCAATACTCTCAATATGAACTCAAATCCAACTATCACAACCGAAATAGCATCAAATTCAAAATCATCAAATGGGAAAATTATGTCCTGAAACAAACCCTAGGACATGAACTACCTGTTCATCTGCCTAGTCGTCTTGGGGCTATTAACCCTACGGTGACGTCAACCAATCGCGCGATAATTCGAGGACTTGCACCCCAGGAGCTCCTTCGTCCCCCCATTGCTCACACCACACGACCATTTCCCAAAATCAACAATCAATCCACCATTCACATGCGCACATAAGTAATAAATATATCCGCACTCCATGATCCACCTAATAAAAATTCTATCGTGGCATGAATCAATGCATTTAAACACATTAATGCAATTTCACAACTCATGTCAAAAATAGCACAATATGATGATGAATCTATATATAAACATTAAAATGTATAAATGAAGATTCTTAAACTCACACGATACCCCAATAAATCCCTACCTCAAACTTGATAAAATATCCAGTAAAATACCAACAATCAAAACAATATGGTTGTGTAGAGAATGAAGAAATGAACGGTTCTCCCTTCACGCCTTCATTTGTACCATGTTATGGCCGAAACCAATTAACACATATTGAATAAATTTGTCTTTATATACATAACCTTATTTATTTTTATAATAAGATTTGCTAATAAACATTCTGATATATATAAATATCTACTCAAAAATATTCGGGATTAATAGACAAAATTTAGTTACTTAATTAAGAATCGAAAAGTTCGGTTTCGAATACTACCGTAAAACGGACAGCAGGTAATCTATGATTTTTAGAAAACTCTACAGGTTTGATAAAAATATGAAATTTATAGGATACACTCCAAATCTCTACGTAGGTCTACTGTAAAATTTTCATAAGCTTTAATCAAAGGAAAGTGGTCCAAAATAATTATAAAAGACAACTTTCCTAACAGTTCCGAAAACTGAACACCCTTTACTCCAAGATTTTTACAAAACTATCCATGAATTATATGACTACCAATCCATATTTACATATTATATACTCAATATTAGGTGATAAAATTATAAGTACAAAATTAGAATTATAGATAGCTCAAATCGGTAACACAAGTTCCGGTTTTGAAATACGATTGAAACTGAACATTTACTACTCAACAATTGTTTTTACCGGTATAAATTAACTTACAATACTTGATCTTCAGTACATATGTCCTAGACATATACAAAATGTTATAATAAAAGTTTCAAGATTTATAAGGATACTAAACCATATGAAACAATTGGCTAAACCGAAACCGAAATCGGATCAGCAAGTCGTAAAATATCACTGGACAGCCTACTTCCGTGATTTTTAGAAAATTAATTATTTATCTAGATGATCTGAATTTTTGTGAGATGATAATAAAAATATACAAAAGCATACTATAAAATGTTCAAAAATTTATAAATAATTTAACATGGTTTATAAATTGCTCAAACTAAGGCAAGAAAACAATTCTGCAAAAGGAACTATATCCGAAAATCATGAAATTCCAGATTTTAAATTAAATCTATATTGATCTATAATTTCTGACATTTTCAGGAACATATAATATCATACATATACATATGCTATAAAAGTTTCAGAAAATAAAACGAATCCTTACATATTTAAAAAAATCATAGATCAAAGGCTTTGATTTGCTAGAACAATGAGAACAATAATTTGAAATTTTTGAAAAATCAAATCAAATTAAATAATATAGATCACATACCGTAATTGGTATTAAACCGAAGATCGGAACACGTAGAACAACTTCCTAGTTGAGCACAAAATTGAATCCCCACTCTAAGATGCCCAATATGTAAAGAGAAGAAGATAGGAACAATGGAGGAGAAAGAAAAAAAAATAGTTCTTGGCTGAAAATTTTATTTGCAAAAGCCAAACTCAACACTTCAATATAATAGCTGAAAACTTTCATCAATAATGTCACAAAGTGGTGTCAATATAATAGATGTATGATTGCATCTTTAAATGATGGAGGAATATGCTTTTGGAAAGTTGAAGATATAAATAAAAATAAAAATGTGGAATTCGGTCACACATTAACACATAATGAATATATTGTAAAAGTTACCCTCATCTTTATCATACTCAAAAGTAACCCCTACATTTAATTAAAATATCGAAACTACCCGGTCAACGACAAAAATGAAAATTTTACAAAACATAGGAATGAACCAAAAAATTCAAATCATGCAATCCTTAATACACGAAAACACATGCAATGCCACGTAATGCACAATAAAAAATATATTATAACCAAAGAAAAAGAAATTATTTAAATAAACCCGGTCATTACAAATTTTGTGCTTCATTGATTGTGTGGTGGTTCTAGTCAAACCTGATGCCAACTTCAGTTATTTATACAATTTAATGTAAATTGGATCTTGGGGTTCCCATCACGGAAGTTGTATGGGAGATCAATGCTTTAATTGGACAGTATGTGTTTGCATTTTTCTCGTCAATGGTTTGGTCTCACCAAACTTAAACTAATTTTACTTCAATTTGGTTTCATAAACCTTATCTAGATGTTTTTCTATGTTTTGTTTAATGTAGGTTGGAGTTATTTTGGTTCAGATTTTTAGAAGTTGTCATATGATATTTTGGGGTTTTGATTGTTTGGAAAGAAGTGATTTGATTTTTGGGATTCTTTTTTTTTTTTTTGGGTTCTGAAATGTTATATGTACATGATGTAAATTTTGTTTAGTGATATAAACGTTTTCAGATTTAGGACTGTTTATATCTAATTTTGTTTAATGATATAAAAATTTTATTCATTAATTTTTATAAAACAAACTAGCCTAACGAGCTTGAACAAATTTTGAGTACTAGATAAAAAAAAAAATTAAACGAGTCGAGAGGAGCCTGAGATTTTCATGTTCATGATGAGCTTGAGCCCGATCATAAATTTTAGAGCTCGTCACGAGCCCAAGCCGATCCCGATCAGAACTAATAAACAAACGAGCCTAGCCCGAACAACCCAAAGCTCGGCTCGGTTCGTTTGTAGCCCTAGAGGCATGGACTTAGTGGGACCAGAAGATAAACTAATGGAACCCACCCACAATAAAAAAAAAATAACTTGCCGTCAATCAAACTTTTACTCATTTTTCTCTTTCTCACGAAGGTCAATTGGTTCGTCCCTCATCCTCTGATTCTCTGTGCATACACTCTCACCCTGGTGGCCACTCCTCACTACCGCTCACCACCGCCGCTTTTAGATCTGGTATGCCCCCTCTTTCTATATATATAATAGATATTTATTTGATATCCTTAATAAGCTATCTATCTTTGTATTTTTTCTCTGTAAATTCTTGGATCTTCAAACGATTTTTGCATGACTCAAACAGAAACCCTAAGTGCAACTGGGGGTCGGGGCGGGGGCAGGTATGGGGCGGAGAGCAAAAAAATCTACCAGGGGCGGGGCGGGTATGGGGGGCCAAATTTTAACCTGGGTTAGGGATGGGGGAGGTGATCCCCGTCCCACCCCATTGCCATTCCTACTATTTTACTTTCTTTTTGGGTTTCTCTATTCCTTGTTGCCCTCTCTCCGTTGGATTTAGGGTTTTCTCTCGTATTTTCTCTAGTATGCTCTCTCTCATCTTCTTCTTCCATGATTTTCGCTTCTCCTTTTCTTTTTCACAGAGGTTTTTGTAAACGAGTATATATGTGTATGTATAGAAAGGTATACATAGGGCTGCAAATGAGACGAGTTGTTCATGAACAGCTCGGACTCGGCTCATTACGGGCTCGAGCTCGTTAGTAAACGAGTCGAGCTTGATCACGATTTCTAGACTCGTTTAGTAAACGAGTCGAGCTCATCTCGTATATGTTCGTGAACATAAGATCATTAAGGCTTGTTTATGTTCGTGAACAAAAGTTCGTATAAGCTCGTTAATATTATACTTCTTATACATAATTACATATTTTAAATTTAACTAGAGAATTAAAAATAATAATCTTTGTTCCTTAATTTTCATAAAGCAATATAATTTTTTAAAATAAATAAAATTTATTATCTAACTTAAAATTGTTTAAAATCTCCATAACATTATATCAATAGACAAAACAAGAGAGAAAAATAAATTGAAAACCAAAATACACATATGTATGTATAATAAATTTACAATTCGCATAATAAAGTAATTACCATATGTTGAATCGGTGAAAAACTCAATTTTAAAATAGTGAAAATCATCTAATTCAATTAATTAGATTTCGTGGCTTCTTTGATGTGAGGCCTCATTTGTTTCTTTGATTTTGTCCTTGTGCTTAATTTTTGTAGGTTACGGATAATCTTATGCATTTCTGTTCTGTTAGCTTGAGAAATTTTGACATATATAGAGATAATTTGTGGTTTAGTTTCCAAATTAGGTTTTATATATATGGTCTGTATTTGTATATATGTGAGTGTGGATTCATTGTGAAAGTAATTACATTTTTCTTGTAAATCTTATTTCGACTATTTTTTGTAAAAAGGAGTAAGTTTTTTTCCTTTGCCTGGTGTGTGTTTGAAATCAACGCTGCAAATGTGATTTTCTATTCTGTGCTTAATTTTGTCTGGAATCTTATCCGATTCTGTTATGTTAACATGATTTATTTTGACATAAATTGATTGTATTTGTTGTTTAGTTTTAAAATCAGGTTTGGATTCGTTGTGAAAGTAATTAAGTTTTCCCTTGAAAATCTTATTTTAACTATTTGTAGGGTAAGGGATTAAAATATTATTTTAACTATTTGTAGGGTATGGGGTTAACTTTTTCCAGTATGTGAATTCGTGGCAGTCAAATTTGATTTGTTGTTCTGGATATTTTTTATGGATGTCTGCATTATGATTTGTGTGCTTTTGCATTTCTTATGTTTTGTCGGATTGCCATTGTTTATATTTTCTAGCTGAATCTTCAATGCACATTTGGGGGCAAGCCAAGTTTATAGGATTGCCTTGGTTTAGCTTTGGTTTTTAATTCTATTATCATCTTTAATTCTATATTTGAAAGAGGACATGAAGATTACTTGAAATTTCATTATCTTGCAAGTAATTCTATTAGGTTTAATTTCTTCATAATATTTTTCCTGAAACTACTTGAACTGTGTTTTGAAGTATTATAAATTTTCAGTATATTATTTCTGTTAAAACATGCAAGTTGTATTATATTTATCTGGGTATCTTGTATCTATTAAAAGATGAGTGTTCATTAATTGAATGGATATGAAACTTTGGTGCAATTGCATGTTTATTAAAGTGAAATTTTTGTAATTCAATTGATTTGAAATTTTGCAAAGAAAAAACTAGAGAAATTAAGCATCTCTGCAGAAGACTTCCTAGCATCCATGAAAGGTAAATGAATAGGAATTTTTTTATTAAAGTGAATTTTTATAATTCAAGTGCGATGAAATTTGGGGAATTTTGTAACTTCTTGTTAATTTAAGTGACATAAACTAATTGCAGGTTGAATTGCTGTGAATTTTGTTCATTGAACTGAAATTTTTGTAATGTTTATAATGTTGTTTGATTGTGATTTGATTGAGGATTGTGTTTTTTTTTATTGAGGATTGTGTTTGAATTTGTAGCTTCAATTAGAAAAAGTGATTGGGTTAACGATAAAGAATGGGAATGGATTGGATTCGAGCATTTCGAATTCGAAAAGTGTTTGTGTTTATATTGCAGGGTGTAATGGTGGTTCACAACCTTGATTCCTTTAAGATATTAGCTTTGTGTCGAGTGTAAAGTTTGAATATGGTAATTTGTTAATTAGATGGAAAAGAAATAGAAAATTTGTGATTTTGATTTAGATTTGTTGCTTGATAATTAGATTAAAAAGAAACATAAAATTTGTGGTTCATGTTACCATGTAGTATGGTGGATTTTGGTATATCTTTAATTGATTTTTTTAATTAATGATAAAAAAAAACTTTTGTTCATTAATTTTCATAAAACAAACAAGCCTAACGAGCTTGAACAAATTTTGAATACTAAATAAAAATTAATTTTTAAACGAGCCCGAGATTTTCATATTCATGACGAGCCTGAGCCCGATCATAAATTTTAGGGCTCGTCACGAGCCCGAGCAGACCTAATAAACAAACGAGCCGAGCCCGAATAGCCCAAAGCTCTGCTCGGCTCGGTTCCTTTGCAGCCCTACTTGGAAAGGCTCATACCAGCCTAATATAACGATCCAAATCACAAACCCTAGATATTATTACTAATATAAATACGAGTTGAAACCCTAGTTCTATACTTCTTCCTTTCATTTTTCGTGCTTCCAGTTTAGGCCTCTCTCCGTAGGTAGGTCTGTTGTCACACCCCGAATTTCCTAGGACTCCGAAAGCCGAGCCTAAGAACTCAGGGGGTGAACGAAAGTGAAAAGAGAAAAGAGAACCAATAACCTTTAACCATCAAACACCCTCAAAGGGTTACAATGAATGCTCAGATACCAAGTTGTAACGTCCCTAGCTCTGATATCATGCTGTCACGCCCCTAAAGGGTGACGCAAGCCAAACGACCACTAGAGTCAACAATAACAAGAATAAACGCATGGAATAACAATAAAAATATACTCCATGTCAAGTAGAATACTAGAAACTCAATAGTATCCTCATATACCAACAGACACGCCCCTAAATCCCTAAGACTCCCGAAACTGGGACATCCAAGGAATCCAGGATGTGATCCTTAACATGAATGACCAACTAAGACATCATTCACCATGAAAACATATGGGTTAATGATAGAAATGGTATATTCCATACCCAAATGACTAACAAAACTAAGCAGCGGAATCTAACGAAAATCCGGCAGAGTTCCGTTTGTAAATGGAACATCCGGACAACAACCACAATACAATAACCTGCCCAAAGCAATTCAATAAGCACAATGGCTTCCAAGCCCCACATTCATCCATCTACTAGGGCCGAGGTAGTGGAAAGAAACCAAAACCCCTCCAAACCCTCTAACATTAACAGAGCCACAAATGCTCGAATAAGAATACAGTAAAGCACCTAGCTGTGCAGAATAAATACAATAATCTCCTGAAAGAATAAATACAGGAAGTAAAAGATACATCAACAGGGATATGCCAACAGACTGGCTCCCAAAAGAAATACATGATAATCCCATAACAATGGGTAAAGAACCTGAAAGAAGAATACTACCGTCCCCAAACCCAGTCGCGCTGCAACCGTAACCGCATCACCCAACGCAACTCCAAACCTGTAACAAGAAAGCAAGAGAAAACTGCCGTTGCATCGCATCCTGCCCATAGCTGTATATTTCCTGCAACCTGACGTGGAATACCAGGGGGCGAATGAAATTCCCCTGTGAGCAAATAAGCTCAGTGGGAAAAGATACTCTAACTACCACATCCTCTGGCAGTTTAGGTAATGCTAAACTATCTAGCAAGATATATATATAGCCCAACTAATCCCATCCACGCAAAACTCAAGGCACGCTCATATACTACCGTACATAAGTATATAACGGGGATATATATATATATACACGTATATATATATAAGTATAAATACACAACAAGATTCTACAAGGTACGACTAAGACTCGTACTCTAAGTACTCATACCGGTAGTCTACACTACTCTCATCAACATATACTAAGTGCACAACTCCTAAGTCAAACCTCACAAATCATCGATTACTCACAACACAAATTAGAAGATCCAATAGAGGAGATCACACTCACCTCTAATATCCACAGGAAACAAAATCCACCACTAGTACCAAGGAAGGCTCAAATCCCACATCCCGATAACACAGGAAGGAAAATACCCACGTCCTTGCGTACTAACACAACCATCATCAATATATATATATATAACAAACCTCATTCCATTTCTAGAGAAAATACACCTCTCAAGTACTGGGTCACCTCAATTATATCACTTCCTCAATACCATGAATCACATCACCACATTAACCTCATAACACTATCATCAATGGGTGAATCACATCACTAACACTCTCACTGTAGGTGAGGAAAACCACACAATCAAGTCACTATGAGTAGACGAACTCAACTCACGAGAACGACCACCTAAAGGTCACCAAAACAAGGCAAAGGGTAGGAATTCCCAATGCTAACCAACAGCTAACCAAGACAACAACGTCAAGGTTAAGAATACCCGAACAAGGAAGAACACCACAAGTGAACAAGGAAAGAACACCAAAAGTGAACAAGGAAACCAAAAACGAATGGCCGAAAGTGAAAGTAATGAAAAGATGAATCCCAGAGATTCAATAGTTCTTAAGAAAAAGGTTTCTAAACTCGAACCAATCCATTCAGTATCCATGCCCCTAACTTAAGAAAAACTCCTATCACCTAGGTGGTGACATCAACAACCAAGAAGAAGTGAGAGGCAACACTATATGTGTGCACTGAACAACACCAAGCCTCGTAACCGAGACTTAGAATGATCCGAAGAAAAGGAGAAACAGGAAATCCCCTTTCAAAACACTACAGGTCGAGATTTTGAGAAAGAAATCTCAAAATCTCAGAATCATCAAGACAAGTAATAAAAATAGTTTTCTTTTAGAAAATCACACAGTAGAAATGACCGTCTTGCCCCCGGTCTCCGTCAGTTGCCATCACCGGCTTTTAAAAGTTGAAATCTTTTCAAAGAAGATCCTAAGATCATTTTATAAGGTATTAAAACTTTTCATTTCTACGGGGGTAGGCGAAAACGGGTTTTTCCCTTTAAATACAAGAGTTTACTTCAAAACTTAGGAAACACCGTTTTCGAAATGACAGCCAATAAGAGAAAACACAACTCTATAGAATCAAATGACAACACCAGGAAAAGGTTCGGCACCACGCCGTAACCGACGACTCAAGGAATGACATACAAGTCAACGACTACGTGCTAGTGTACAAAACACAGTACAAGGAATGCTTAGGGAAATGAACTAAGCATGAGGAACCACCCTACAGTACTCCAAGTACTTAATGAAATCACTTCAATCATAACCTCTACCCATTCCTCAAAAGAATGAAAACACTTAAGGGTCTATACTACCCCATCCACTAAGACCACAATCACATCAACCACCTTATCTAAGGCCTCAATTACAATTGATACTAAATCAATTACTGATCTCAAATCTCTAAGGATATCACACAACTAACTACAACCACAAAACAATTAACAGTCCTCTCTAAAGCCTCAACTCAACCTCAATTCTACAATCCATCTCTAACTTCAACTAATCACAACCACAAGACTACTAACCACATCTCTGAGGCTACGAACCACAATCTCTAAGGCCTCAACTCAAGGTCAAGCCTACGGTCCACCACTAGCCTCAACTAGCTACATAGATCACTATGCCAATACATAACCTCCCCTACGGGCACAAAGTATACAACACAAGTATAAGGATATACGCCTCGTTTATACTTTAATAATTACTGCTTTTAAATTCCCGTTTTCACATTTATCACTTCCAACTGAGCATTTTATAAAATGAATTCATTTTGCATATTCATAAATAATCATGCTCCAACATATATATATATACATATCAATAAATCACATGCTGATATGCAACGCACCGTACTCACAGACCGCCTGTGGTACACACACACAAAAACACACCCTACCAAAGGGTCCTGGATCATTCTCCACCATTCCCCTAAGTCTGCAGGCTCACTAGGGAATGTGGACTCATCGACCCGTACATCCCAAGTGCTTTTGACACTTACACTTTTAATCGGGAAGACGTTCTCCACGACCTAGTCGCGCACTAGGGCCTTGGACTATATGTCCTCCCCCTATCGTCTGCATTTCTCAGCTTTTTAGTTCTGTGGGAGCAAGAAGCACCCCCTGGCCAGTTGTTTCGACGATCCAAACACAAACGTCTACCCGTGCACCACGTGCACAAAGGAAGTAGACCACACCAAATAAATCTCTCTATAAATGGTGAAATCATGCAATACATGCACCAACACCCATGTCTCACAATACATGGTGTACACAAATAAATCATGTCCAACATAAATATGTCATGCATCATATTTATGAAAATACCCACATGGTAATATCAATATAAATCTCAAATCTCTGTACATGCTTTTAAAAATATATTAAAGCATTTAGATCACATGTAAATAATTTCATATACCATTCATATTCTCCAAAAATATATTTTCTTTAATTCTTTAGAAAATATCTCATTTTCAATTAATATGCCTTTTTAAAATAATTTAACAATTATTTCACATATTCCAAAAGGAACCTAGCACATCGTCTAAGCTTTACGAATCTCTACTAACCCATTTAAATTCGTAAGGGGTTTCTAAGCCGTCCATTCTTATTTAATTTAAATAAGAATATTATTTAATCACGTAGGAATAATTTAATAATTTTTCTTAAATTAATTCCTTAGTCCCATTCTAATCCTAAACAATTTATAGATATTTAAACTAGCAATTTAATATATCTATAATAAATTAAATAAGGGTTTTGCACCCCTAAACTAATTCAATAATGCGGAGTGAGAAATATAATTTCCCACCTAATTATACGTTACCGAACAGTCGGAAACAGCACAGTGCCGGCGCCCGAATATGAAGCCCGCCGACCAAAATTGTCCGATAATTATTTCGAATATATCGAAATGTCCGTCTTGACAACCTATACGATATATATGAAGCCCACTAATAATCGGTTAATTAATTGGGTTAAATCTAAAATACCCCAAACGAAAACTATAACCTAAAAATGCGATTTCCGGGAAAACCATTCATCCTAAATTCACGAAATTAATATATAACGAATACATGGTAGGTAAGAAGCTACTCACCGAAAATCGGCTCAAACCGATCACCGGAAGGTCGCCGAAAAATTAGCCGAAGCTCAGCTGAAATGCCCCTGCTCACGCGCGTCACCTCTGCGCAACTGCCGCCTTGCACCACCACCTGGGCCACCACCTGCTAGCCTCGCCGACCACCGCGAACCGCCGCCGTCAACCGTCGTCGCCCGCTCCAGGTCGCCGACCCTGGCTCCAGCTGCGCGATCGTCTGTTATGTCGACCCGCTCCTCAGCTCTCTCTCTCTCATCTCTCTCTCGCCGGCGTTCATGGAGGTGAAGGTGGAGCAGCTCGATCGTGCGCCAAGGAGAAGAAGAAGATGCAGAGGTGTGGTCGTCCATCAGCAATGGGGAAACAGGTCTGTGGTAGCAGGTGAAACGTGAAGCTGAGAATGAGTGGTTGCGTACAAGTATACATATATATGTACCATATTGCACAACTAACCCCCAACTTCTCTATAATTGCCAAATAATCCCCACATCAATATATATATATATATATAATTAAATATATATATATAATAAATTTCAACAATTATCGGAACGTCCAGACATAATTTCGTAAGCCCGAAATAATAACGGGACGTCCAATTAAAATTATATCGGGGTAGAAACCCAAATGTCGGAACACTTAAACAAGCCCGACCAATTAAAATGTGTCGTCCTCCAATCGAGACGCTAATCATTAAACGTCGAATTGAAACCGCGTAGTCGAGAATAATAACTCGCGTAACGTCGTCCAGTCGACTTTTATTCTTGGTATCAAATACCAAGAATAAACAATACGTCAATAACAAGTGACGTCATTACCGAAATTAAATTAGAATTAATTTCAGTAAAAAGGAAAATAACACGGGGTGTTACAACCTTCCCACCTTAGGAGATTTCGTCCTCGAAATCAGGGAGTACCTTAGTATGCAAGTCACATCCGGTTAGCTAGGCCGTATGATCTACTCACATTCCTCGGTAACCAACCCATGATACAGGTACGAAGAATACATGTGACTGAGGAATTGTCTCACTCCGCTGGAATTAAATCACAACGGGATGCATCTAGTAAGACACGCCCTCAACACAACACAAGTGAAACACACACAAGAATACTGAAGCACACAAAGGACGCAGATCGAAATCGTAGATAAACGTCAAACGTCGAACGTCGCATCGACCATCAACCATCGTCCCTAAGATAGTGGAACTAGAGTACACAGAGAACACGCAGAACGTAATCGTGCAGATTCGGCACAAACATTTTCCATGTTTTAAGCAGATGTTTATGGACTTCAAACGGCTGTGTTTTCTCAAATACAATATTCATTCTTCAAAACCTAAATGTACCAATATATATAGAATGAGATATGTGTATTCAAAGTTAAGAGAGTTGAATAAAATTGAGATAGAAATCTTCATCTTCTACAGAAAATTTCTCCGCAAAATCTATTGAAGGCTAGAAGCAAAAATCTGATTTTTTGCAAAATCTTTGAAAATCAAAAACTCTAGTTTCTCTTCTTATTCTCCAAATATTATTCATTGATATATCCTTTGAGAATATATTTCTAGAGCTATTCAAAAATCACCAAAAACACTTGAGCTTATATTGATTTATCTTCCATAAAAACCTTTGGGTTGTGAGTGTTTTTGTTCTTGAGTGATTTTATTGATTACATACAAATTTGTAATCTCGGACAAGTGAAGTCCACCGTTTCTTCAAGAGAGGATTGTTCTCTTGATTGAGAGACAAGCTCGAGAGGCTTGTGATTGTAAAGGTTTGTCATTCCACCTGTGAAGGAAGGGCCATAGTGAAAGGATCGGGAAAAGTCTCAAGAAGGGGTTCTTGAGCCGAGGAGTAGGAGTTTCTGAACCTCTAAAAATCATGGTGTCAATCTCTCTATCTCTCTCTCTTTATTTCATTAATTTGCATGCTATATTTAATTGAATATCTTGTATGCTAATTAGTCTTGTGATTAGTTGTTAGATAAATTGAATTGAATTTATTCACTTGACTATTGAAGAAATTGAGTATTGAATATATATATATATATATATATATATATATATATATATATATATATTTTTCCAATTTCGAAAAGCAGTAGAATTATTTTTGAACACCCTATTCACCCCCCCCCCCCTCTAGGGTTAATTAGTGACTAACAATTGGTATCAGAGCTTAATCTATATTAATCGTAGAGTTAACCGTCTTAGAGAACTATCATGTCATCTAACTTAGTCACTCATGTTGAAGGACAATCAAATAATAGGCCCCCATGGTTTGATGGATCAAACTATAGCTATTGGAAAACTAGGATGATAGATTTTCTTCAAGCCATTGACTACCAAATATGGCAAGTAGTTCTTAAAGGACCATTTGTACTAACTAAAATTGTCGATGGAAAAGCCATCCCCAAATTACCAAATGAGTGGGATAATGATGACCGCAAACTCATGTCATACAATGCTAAAGCCAAAGTAAATTTAAATTGTGCTTTAAGTCCAAATGAATTTAATCGTGTATCTACTTGTTCAACGGCAAAAGAAATGTGGGATAAACTTGAGGTAACCTATGAAGGAACATCTCAAGTACGAGAATCTAAAATTGACATACTCATGCATGAATATGAATTATTTGCTATGAAAGATGATGAAAATGTGAATTCTATGATGTCTCGCTTTACAAATATTTTGAATGGACTAAAGCATCTTGGTAGAATTGTTCCTAGATCAGATGTGTCACGAAAAGTGCTTAGAAGTCTCCCGACAAAATGGGATGCTAAAGTAATGGCTATCAAAGAAGCTCATGACCTCAACACCATGAGTCTCGATGAAATCTTCGGCTCTCTACTCACTTGGGAAATAACGTTAAAATCTTGTGAAGACGACATCAAGCCAAGAAATGGAATAGCCTTGCAAGCCTTCACCAAAAATGAAATCAATGAGCCAAGTGAAGAAGAAGAGGATGAGGACATTACTCTTTTCACCTAAAAATTCAAGAGACACCTTCAAAGAAAGAAAGCCAATGGTGGAAGATTCGTGAAGAGAATCGAATCAAAAGGCGAGATTAGCAAAAAGGAACCCCCAACGTGTTTCAATTGCGGAAAGCCGGGACACTACAAAAGTGATTGCTTCAAGCTCAAAAAGGAAAACGACAAAAGACCTAGCAAGATGGCAATGAATGTCACATGGGAGGACTATGACTCATGCGACTCAGATGAGGAGAAAAGTAGCGAGGAAACGGCAAACATTTGCCTCAAGGCAAATGAAGAAGAGGTACACTTAAATTTACATGATTTAGATAAACTATCATATGATGAACTTCTTCTTGATTATAACGAATTGCAAGATGTGTTTGAAGAACTACATGATGAGTTTGAAAAATTAGCTAGAAAATATATCCTTCTTAAGAAAGCAAAATCTTCAAGTAGTCTCACTAGTTCAAGCTTAGAAGTTTCTTGCAATGACAAAAGCATAGAGCTAGAAAATGAAAATATTCGGTTAAAAATACTATTGATGATCAAATAAATATCTTAGCTAAATTCACAAATGGAAAAGAGAACCTTAGTATCATGCTAAGAAGACAAAGAGGATCATTTGATAAATGTGATCTAGGGTATGATGTTTTTGACAAAGATGCTCTTATATTGAAAAAGAGAAAATCACTTAGCTCTACAATTGTTCGAAAATCATCTCATGCATCTTCAAATGTTTATAAACATATTACGTGTTACTATTGCAATAGAAAAGGACACAAAACAAATGTATGCTTTCATAGAAAGAAGAAAATTATGTCAAAAATGGTTTGGATTCCGAAAGGAACTATAGCATGCTCACATAGAAAAGAGAAGGTTGTAACTGAACAAATTTGGGTTCCAAAAGGAACTATCGCATCTCTATCTAACCAAAATGGACCCAAAATAGATCGGGTACCAATAAAAGTTACTTGAACTTGTTTTGTAGGCATGCTTGAAATCCGCTTCAAACGAAAAATGGTTTCTTGATAGTGGATGCTCAAGGCATATGACGGGAGATAAATAAAAGTTTATCTCACTAAAAACTTATGAAGGAGGGAACGTAACTTTTGGAGACAACTCTAAAGGCAAAATTATGGGAATTGGCTCAATCAGTATTTCCTTTTCTCTCTCTATAGATGATGTGTTTTTAGTTGATGGTTTGAAGCATAATTTGTTTAGTATTAGCCAACTATGTGACAATGGTTATGATGTTATATTTAGGACAAATGCATGCATAATCAAGAAAGATGGGAAGCAAATGTTCAATGCCAAACGAAATGGAAATTTGTATACTTTGTTGCTATGTGATTTGCATGAACAAGATGTTAAATGTTTTGTCACATCTAGCAAAAATAGTTGGTTATGGCATAGATGCCTAGGACATGCTAGTATGGATCTCATTCATCGTTTATCCAAAAATGATTTAGTCAAGGGCCTCCTAAAGACAAATTTTCGAAAGATAAAATATGTAGCGCATGTCAAGTAGGCAAACAAGTAAAGTCCTCTTTCAGGAGAAATAAAGACATTACCACTTCTAGACCCTTAGAGTTACTTTAGATGGATCTTTTTGGTCCAGAGAGAACGACTAGTCTAGCCGGGAAACTCTATGTACTTGTTATAGTTGATGACTACTTTAGATATACTTGGGTTCACTTTCTTGCTCATAAAAATGAAACTCACTCCATTCTTGAAAGATTTTATAGAGTCATTCAAAATGAAAAGGATTTGAAAATCAAGAAAATTAGAAGTGATAGAGGTAGGGAGTTTGAAAATCAAGACTTAGAGAAATTATGTGATGACCTCGGTGTTTCTCATGATCTCTCAGCCCCTAGAACTCCTCAACAAAACGGTGTAGTTGAAAGAAAGAATTGATCTCTACAAGAGATGGCTAGAACCATGTTAAATGAGCACAACCTTCCCCGAAGTCTTTGGGCGGAAGCGGTAAATATCGTTTGCCATATAATTAATCGTGTTATTATTCGGATGAAGTTGGGGAAGACGCCTTATAAGTTGTGGAATGGTCGAAAGCCCAATATTGGGTATTTCAAAGTTTTCGGGTGCAAATATTTTGTGTTAAATGATAAAGATAACCTTGGAAAATTCGACTCCAAATCGGATGAAGCAATTTTTCTAGGATATTCTACAAGGAGTAAAGCCTTTCGTGTTTTTAATAAACGGACTTTAACTATGGTTGAGTCTATTCATGTTGTCTTTGATGAATCACCCTCATCACCATCACCTAGAATTGACCTAGAAGACGATGAGGTTGGTGGGATTGAGGATAATTTAAATACTCTCAATATCTCCAATTCATCAAGTTGCCAAAAGGAAATGAGGGAAGTTGAGCATCAATCAAATGATGACTTGACAAACTCAATGCCTAAATCATGGAGGATTGTTCACAATCATCCTATTGATCAATTCATAGGTAATCCATCAAAAGGGGTTAGTACTAGATCTCAACTTAAAGATTTTTGCAACCACATGGCTTTTGTATCGCAAATCGAACCCAAGAACTTCCACGAAGCTCAATGTGATGATTCTTGGATCGTAGCAATGCAAGAGGAACTAAATCAATTTGAACGCAATCAAGTTTGTCGTTTAGTTCCTAGACCCGAAAATCAAACTATAATTGGCACAAAATGGGTTTTTCGAAACAAAAAGGATGAGAATAGAGTAATTATTCGAAATAAAGCAAGATTCTTAGCTCAAGGATATAATCAAGAGGAAGGCATTGACTACGATGAGACCTTTGCACCGGTAGCTAGGTTATAAGTAATCAGAATGGTTCTTGCATTTGCATCATATAGAAATTTTACTCTTTATCAAATGGATGTCAAAAGTGCTTTCTTAAATGGCGTCATAGAAGAAGAAGTCTTTGTGAAGCAATCACCCGGTTTTGAAAATAATCTTTTTCCAAATCATGTCTTCAAATTAGCTAAAGCTCTATATGGTTTAAAGCAAGCTCCTCGAGCTTGGTATGAGAGACTTAGCGGATTTTTGACTAAAAATGGTTTTATAAGAGAGAGAGTTGACAACACACTTTTTACAAAAACCATTAAGAATAATTTGTTGATTGTCCAAATTTATGTTGACGACATTATATTCGGCTCAACAAATAATTCTTTATGTAGGGAATTTGCTACAAGCATGCAAAATGAATTTGAAATGAGCATGATGGGTGAGTTGAATTTCTTCTTAGGGTTGCAAATCAAGCAAAGCTCGGATGGCTTATTCATTAGCCAATCCAAGTACACTAAAGATTTGCTAAAGCGATTTGGTGTGGAGGCTACCAAACATGCCATAACTCCTATGAGTTCCTCTATTAAAATTGATAAAGATGAAAATGGTAAATGTGTTGACATTGAGGAATGATCGGTAGTTTGCTTTACTTAACCGCTAGTAGACCGGATATAATGTTTAGTGTATGCCTATGTGCCCGGTTTCAATCATGTCCTAAGGAATCTCACTTGCTTGCGGTAAAACGCATTTTTCGCTACCTAAGTGGTACAATAAACTTAGGGCTTTGGTATCCACGAGGAACTTCAATTGATCTTATTAGTTATTCGGATGCCGATTTTGCGGGATGTAGAATTGATCAAAAAAGCACAAGCGGCACTTGTCATTTTCTAAGACACTCACTAGTATCTTGGTCAAGTAAAAAGCAAAATTCCGTTGCATTATCTACGGCCGAAGCTGAATATGTGGCAACCGGTAGTAGTTGCACTCAAACTCTTTATATTAAGCAACAACTACTTGATTTCGGTTTTACTTTATCTCACGTGCCTATAAAATGCGATAATACGAGTGCGATTTGTATTTCAAAGAATCCTATTCATCATTCACTCACCAAGCATATAGAGATTAGGCATCGTTTTTTACGTGATCATGTTGTTAAGGGTGATGTTGAATTGATTTTCATCGACACTAAAAATCAATTGGCGGATATTTTTACAAAACCACTTGCGGACGAATCATTTTCTAAAATTTGTCGAGAAATCAGAATGGCCATGGATTTTGATGTTTAATCTTAATTGTTGTCATAATCTTTATTTTCCATATTTTCTTGCTATTTTTGTGTATTTATTTCATGATTTTTTATCTATTTTTATCATTTTCTTATTTTACCTTCTAGTCGACTCATCTTGTGTAGTTTAAACCAATCTAGTCGACTACTTTAGTCAGTAGCTTCACCATTGCATGATCTTCACCATTCTAGTTGACTACATTGGTCTTTTAGTCGACTCAAATGCCATTCTAGTCGACTCAAACCTTGTTTTAGTCGACTACTTGGTCTTCCTAGTCGACTCAAACCACATCTAGTCGACTCAAACCCTATCCTAACCAACTCAACCCTAGCCTTAGTCGACTCAACCCCTTTAAAACCTAACCCTCTTCTCATTCTCTCCATCCACCTCCCTCCATCTTCACACACCTTTATTTCATCCCATCTCAATACCTCTCATATTCCCATTTCTACCTTCATATCTTCACAAATCCTTCATTTATTTTGCATTTCTACCATCATTCACCCATTTTCTTCATTTATTTTCTTCACTTTCATCATCTTTATCACATTCATATATACACAATCATATATCTATATATACACCATCATATATCTATATATACACCATCTTCTTTACATATTTGTGTATCATCATCCACAATGCCACCGAAGACTCGAGGTCTATTTCAGAAACGTTCCCGCATTGATGGAGGTCAAAGCTCCACCAATCCAAGCATTCCTACGGCTATTGACGAAGAGGAGTCGAATGAACCTCTTATTCTTGAGGTACTTCTTCTTAATGATGATGATAGAAATAAATTCATCACCGTTTTTTATCATCGTGCTCCTACACCTTGCCGTATTGTCACACAAGATTTATGCACTGAAATTAGGGCTCGAACTTTTGAGTTGTTCCGAGCAATTGGCTGGGATTTTTTCATCTCTCTTGACATTCCGGTACTTCCGCGAATTGTCAAAGCTTTCTATGCTTCTCTTGACAATCACAAGGAGAAATTACTCCCTCATCTTCATTTCAATATGTGTGGTAATGAGGTATATGTTGATGACGGCGATATCAAGCGCATTTTCTCACTTCCGACTGATGGAATTCGCCATTTCTCTAAGGATTGGTATAGGGCTGATGGGTTCGACTATATTGAAGCGGTTCGAACTATTTGCAGGACGTCGGTATTCTCTCTTCTATGCTACTACCCAAGGCTAGATTAATTCATAATGTCATTACTTACTCTATTTTGCCTAAAACTGGTAGTCGTAGTAGTGTATCTCGCATGGAGGCATTTTTAGTTTACTGCATCATGACAAGAACCCGAGTTGATTTAGCTTATATTTTCCGTTTCGTCATACTTACCTGTCAGCGCAAGCCATCCGGCCCGCTTTTCTTTCCCGCGCACATTACATATTTACTGCAGCGGAAAGGTTTTTCATTTCTGAATGAAGTGTCTGAGCATCACCCTATTTTTCTTGACGCCACTCATGTCAAGCATATGCACATTTCCTCTGATGCGGAAGGGAATTTTATTTCTGAGAATGTACCTACTCCTCGTTCGCGCCCAGCTCCTAGTGGTTCTGCAACGCGCCAGGAAGCCTCTTCCTCGGCTCCTCAGTTGGACAGTGTATCTGCTTCTCAAACTACTCTTCTCACCCAAATTCTTAGGGTTGTTCAGACTAATGCAGAAACTCTTCAGCGCCTTGATGCAACCGTGAACAAAAATACGGAAGCAATTCGATTGATCAACGAGCGCCTTGTTCTTATTGATGAGGAAATGTCTAGCCGTATAAATGGTCTTGCCGGGTCACTTGATGATCTTACTCTTGGGCTCTCACACCCTCGCTCACGCACCACTCGACGCTGACAAAAAGGGGGAGAAATTATGCTATCGTACTATCATGTATTTCATTATCCGACAATAGCAATTTCTATTTTTGTGTGGCTTGTTATGTTCTTGTTATGTTTATTTGCGACTTGTTTGTTATTTCCGTGTTTTCATTATCTTAAACAGCTTGTATTAAATCGAACCATCTATGAAATGATGTTTCTTTTATTATCTCAATGTGCATCTATTTATATATTATATCAAAATGCCTATTAAATTGCAAATTTCATTTACCAAGGGGGAGCATTTGAATAAAATATTATGCACATGTTGAGAGGGAGCAACACTTGATGTTTCGCCAATTACCAAGCAAACACAAAATGTTTTGTCATCATCAAGGGGGAGATTGTTGGCTTTGAAATTTACTTTAGGCAAACAATTCCAAAATTGATGATAACAAGCCATTGAAGAGTGTTTGATACTAATGAATTATCAAGTTTATATTTTCAGCAAAAGACAGGTGAACGACTTAGAAATCAAACTCGGAAAGGAAACGACTCGAAAAGCAAGCTCGGAAAGAAAGCTTGATTTAAAGCAAAAAGCTGTTGAAAGAAATTGAAGCGCAAATGGAAAATCAATTAATTCAACGGCAAAGGCGAGAGTCGAAGACTCAAGACTCGGGGTAGATAGGTCGGGGAGCGATCATTGTAACAAGGTAATTTTATGCGTCGATATTATCGTATAAGCTCAAGTATAAAATGAACCGAACTCAAATGAAATGAAAAATGCTTTACCGAACTTAAACGGAAAGAAAATTATTTTTATTTAATGTTTTTCAAGTTGTAGTCGACTAGACTACATCTTGTAGTCGACTAGAACTCAATCTAGTCGATTAGATGGTCCAAAGTAGTCGACTAAAACTTTAATGTAATCGACTAGTTTGTTCCTTAAATTCTGCAGATTCGGCACAAACATTTTCCATGTTTTAAGTAGATGTTTATGAACTTCAAACGGCTGTGTTTTCTCAAATACAATATTCATTCTTCAAAACCTAAATGTACCAATATATATAGAATGAGTATGTGTATTCAAAGTTAAGAGAGTTGAATAAAATTGAGATAGAAATCTTCATCTTCTACAGAAAATTTCTCCGCAAAATCTATTGAAGGCTAGAAGCAAAAATCTGATTTTCTGCAAAATCTTTGAAAATCAAAAACTCTAGTTTCTCTTCTTATTCTCCAAATATTATTCATTGATATATCCTTTGAGAATATATTTCTAGAGCTATTAAAAAATCACCAAAAACAGTTGAGCTTATATTGATTTATCTTCCATAAAAACCTTTGGGTTTTGAGTGTTTTTGTTCTTGAGTGATTTTATTGATTACATATGAATTTGTAATCTCGGACAAGTGAAGTCCACCGTTTGTTCAAGAGAGGATTGTTCCCTTGATTGAGAGACAAGCTCGAGAGGCTTGTGATTGTAAAGGTTAGCCATTCCACCTGTGAAGGAAGGGCCATAGTGAAAGGATCGGGAAAAGTCTCAAGAAGGGGTTCTTGAGCCGAGGAGTAGGAGTTACCGAATCTCGAAAAATCACGGTGTCAATCTCTCTATATCTCTCTCTTTATTTCATTAATTTGCATGCTATATTTAATTGAATATCTTGTATGCTAATTAGTCTTGTGATTAGTTGTTAGATAAATTGAATTAAATTTTTTCACTTGACTATTGAAGAAATTGAGTATTGAATATATATATATATATATATATTTATTGTTCCCATTTCGAAAAGGAGTAGAATTATTTTTGAAGACCCTATTCTCCCACCCCCTTCTAGGGTTAATTAGTGACAAACACACACATATACACATGTATATATGTAAGTGCGGAAATCTCTTGGCCCACTGAAGCCCATCAAGCATCGGGCCCAACAAGGTTATCAAAAGCCCAAAGACTGGGCCCATTTCAACATATATTTCTTTAAAAACATAGATAATGATGCAATAATTATGTAAGCAAAGTTGTGTTGCCTTAATGGGCTAAAATCCCAAAAATGAAATGTATATAAATAAAAAGCCAAAACTGAATAAAGCATTGAATTCTCGTGTTGTGCATTTTTTGACACTTACACATTGGCGCCGTCTGTGGGAAAGTCAAGGAGTTCTTAAATTTTCAATCTGTTCTTCAGGATTTGAAAACCATCTCCTTCTTCTCATCTCGTTAAGTTGAGTTTATTTTTTCAATCTGAAGATCTGAGAGCTTGTCTCCATTCTTCACCACCTTCTAAAAATCTTCGTTCACACAGTCCCGAACAAATATGCCGGTCACCCGTTCGCAGGCGAACGTTTCGACCACCGTTGATAGCAGTGCAGAAGGTCCCCAATCCATCGAGCGAATCATCCAACGCCTGATAGCTGCTGAGGAGCGTAGCTTAGCTCTTGAAAAGCAGAACGCAGAGCTCAAGGCGAGATTAGCTCCACCACCGCCTGCCCTTCCGGTAGCGGCGCTCAACCACTCTGAGAACCAACAAGATGTCGACAGGCTCGAAGAGCACGCCGAGTCTTCCCAGCACTCAAGAAAGGCTCCTGCCACTGATGAAGCCCTGACCCCCCAAAAGCTCTAGGCAATGATGGCCAAGTTCTAGAGGAAAATCCTCGGGGATTTGAGAACCAATCCACCGATGACCTAGCCATCCAGGCATCAACCGAGCTGGTACAATCACCCTTCGTCCCTGAGATAACCCTGGAACCCTTTCCAAAGAAGTTCGTTATGCCTCGGTTCACCCCCTACGATGGCACCAATGATCCCGAGGAGCACATTTATCAGATCCATCAGAAGATGACCATGTACGCGGAGAACGATTCCTTGCTCTGCAAGGTATTTTCCACAAGTCTTGTTAATGCAGCCCTATTATGGTTCAGGAAACAGCCACCTCGGTCCATCGGCAGTTGACAACAATTGACCAGGATTTTTGTTGCCCAATCTTATGGGAACAAGAGACAGAAGAAGACCATATCCTGCCTCTTCATTATGATCCAGGAGAAAGGAGAATCACTGAAAAGTTTACTGTCCCGATTCAACATCGAATCTTCTTCTGTCGATAATTGTGACCAGCACTCTGTTGTTGAGGCCTTCCAGATTGCCCTTATTCCAGGAACTATGTTCCATCAGTCTCTGGTGAAGCGCGCCCCATCGGGCATTAGGGAGTTAAATTCCAGAGCCCAAGGATATTTGAGGATTGAAGAAGAGGAAACCGTCAGGCAGAGGAGGGCGGCCTTGGTCAGCATTGAAGCCCAATTAAAGGATCGGGCGACCGATCAAAAGCGTCCAACTTCATCAGGACCGCTAGCTCCTTCGGGACCATCAGTCTTGAAACCATTCAAACGCTTCAAATTTGAAGAGAGAACGACCCCCCTGAGGGTCAGCCTTGCCAAACTCTACCAAGAAAACAAGACCAAAGGGATCTTCCAGCAACCCCCAACCATCAGACAACCACTTGACCAAAGGGATAAGTCGAAGCATTGTGCTTTCCACAGGGATTTCGGGCATGTCACAAACGAATGTCGTAATATCAAGCAGCAGGTCGAGACACTGTTGCTTCGTGGAGAGCTTCGGGATTACGTCCAACAGGACAGACCGAGGGCCGATCAACGTGCTCCTCCAAGATGATTCTTGGCAGACCCGCCTCCAAGAATACCGAGGATCTAGCCGGAGCCCGCTGCGAAAGGCCCACAAGATGAGAAAAGTCAACAAAATCAATGATGTCCACCACAGGACAGGAGAAACACAGATCATTTTCTCTACATCAGACCTCCGGAGCATCTAGACCCCATATGATGACCCTCTAGTTGTGACCCTGATGGTAGTCAACTGCCTTATGAAGAGAGTCATGATCGATCCTGGGAGCAGCGTAAACGTCATCACTAAATGGGCTTTTAAAAAACTTGAAATCGACCCGAATGAAATTGTGACGTCCCAGTGTCGTATTGCAGTATTCGATGGAAAACAAATCGAGCTAATCGGGGAGGTCCAGTTGTCGGTATCGGCTGCTCAAAGAACCCTAACTGAGACGTTTGTTATAGTGGACGTGAAGCCTTCATTCAATTTGCTCATGGGAAGGGGATGGATTTACCGGATGCGGGGTGTGCCTTCAACCCTTCACCAAGTGATGAGATGCATAAGCCCGAATGGTTTTGGCACCATTGACATCAGGGGTGACCAGGTGGCCGCCAAAGAGTGTTATGCGGTCACCCTGAAGGAGATCCGGAAGGGAAAAGGCCCAGCGGTGCCCCATTCCAAGGAACAGAATCCAGGCCCCAAATAACAATCAACGGAAAGGGATCCGGCTACCCCGATCGTGGTCGAGCCATTACAGCCAATCTCTGTTATACCCGATAGGCCGGAAAAAGTTACTTTTGCAGGTACAAACCTTACCAACTCCGAATTGAGAGAACTGACACAGTTATTGATGGATAATGCCGATGTCTTCGTATGGGAACATACAGACATGCCTGGAATCGACCCCCTTGTTGCCCAACACTCGTTAAACGTCGACCCGAACGTGAGACCGATCAGGAAAAACCAGAGATGCATGGGAGCGCATCAGAACCAGATCATAGCAGACGAAGTGTCCAGATTACTTCAGGCTGGTTTTATCAGGGAAGTCAAATACCCCGAATGGCTCGCCAATGTAGTGGTCGTCCAGAAGAAGAATGGTAAATGGAGGGTTTGTGTTGATTTTACTAACCTGAATAGGGTATGCCCGAATGACAGCTTTCCACTGCCAAAGATCGACCAGATGGTTGACGCTACCGCCGGCTACGATCGTCTAACTTTTTTGGATGCTTATTCGGGATACAATCAGATAAAAATGAACCTGATGGATGAAGAAAAGACCTCTTTCATCACTGAAACAAGTACTTATTGCTTTAAAGTTATGCCCTTTGGACTGAAAAATACAGGTGCCACTTTCCAGAGGTTGGTCAACAGGATTTTTAAGGGGATGATGGGTACAGTAATAGAGGCTTATATTGATGACACTGTGGTCAAGAGCAGGAAAAAGGAAAACCATCTTACCCACTTGGAGCAAGTGTTTGACACCCTCGGGATGCATGGCATGAAACTTAACCCAGAAAAATGTTCCTTTGGTGTATCATCCGGAAAGTTCTTGGGACACATCATGGACAGAACCGGGATCCAAGCCAGCCCGACACAAGTCAAGGCCCTGATGGAAATGAGGGAGCCCCGTACACATAAAGACGTTCAAGTCTTGACGGGAAGAGTGGTGGCCCTTAGCAAGTTCATTTCACGACTCACTGATTGATGCAGACCATTCTTTCAGGAAATCAAGGCAAAGAAGGGGGAAGTCTGGGGTCCTGAGCAGTCTGAAGCCCTGGCGAGGTTAAAAGAGTATATAACCATACCCCCGATCTTATCCACACCAGCTCCCGATGAAGTCTTGCATCTGTACTTAGCAGTATCCTCTGTGTCGACCAGTGCAACCCTCATCAGAGAGGATGGGAACCTTCAGATGCCAGTCTTTTACACCAGCAAATCCTTAGCTGAAGCAGAAACCCGATACAGCAGGCAGGAAAAGTTGGTTTTATCACTGGTGAATGCGAAAAAATGACTAAGGCATTACTTCGAAGCTCATCCAATCATTGTCTCGACCGCCACGCCTCTTTGGGTTATTATGTCGAAACCTGATCTTTTAGGGAGAATCTCCAAATGGACCATTGAATGGGGCATATATGACTTGACTTACATACCTCGGGTTTCCATCAAAGGTCAAGCAGTGGCAGATTTCCTGCTCGAAGATGAAACTGAAGAACCCGACCGGCTGACTGAGCCAGACACTTGGAAGCTTTTTGTGGATGGTTCAGCCGGCCCTTCCAGATCAGGAATCGGTTTGGAAACCCTGACACCCGATGGTACGTATCTCCACATGTCGGTGCAACTGCAGTTCCCAGCCACCAACAATGAGGCAGAGTATGAAGCGGTCGTATCTGGCTTGAGATTGGCCCGAAGCCTCCAGATCCAAGCCCTAGCAATACACAACGACTCTCAGCTAGTCATTCGATAAATTAAAGGGGAATACGAGACAAAAGATCCAAAAATGGAGTCTTACCGAGCACTTGTGTTAAAAGAAGCAGAAAGCTTTCAAAAATAACCTTCACTCAGATCCCGAGAAGTGAAAACTCTGTAGCTGACCACCTAGCCGGCCAGGCATCTTCAGCCGGAGAGGACCTGACCCGAGTTGCACTGGTAGACTTTATAATAAGGCCAAGTATTCAGGAGCCCGAACAAGTGATGCTTATCCCAAGGAAGCCCAGCTGGATGGATCCCCTGATGGATTACCTAAGAAGTGGGACACTCCCAGAGAACAAATTGAAGCTCACAAGATCATGAGGAATTCAGCTCGATATTCAGTTATAAACGGGCAACTTCATCGAAAATCCTTCTCAGGTCCTTACTTGAAATGTATTACGCCATCAGAATCAAGAGCAGTGATGCAGGAGATCCACAGTGGATCTTGCGGGAACCACTCCGAAGGTTGATCCCTTGCCCATAAGATACTCTCCCAAGGATATTTTTGGCCCTATCTGTCACGGGATGCCGAAGAGTACGTCCGAATGTGCAAACCATGCCAGATGCACGGAGACGCTATCCATCGGCCACCAGAGTTTTTACATCCCACCATAATACCGCACCCATTCGCCCGATAGGGAATGGATATCGTAGGACCTCTCCCGAAAGCAATTAGGTCAAATGTCTATGTCTTTCTGGTCACTGATTACTTCACCAAATGGGTAGAAGTTGAAGCCTATCCCGTCATCAAGAGTAGCCACGTCATCAAATTCATATGGACCCACATAATATGCAGATTCGGGCTACCAAGGACAATCATGATGGATAATGGGACAAATCTTGAAAACAAAGAGGTGAGAGCGTTCTTTGCCGAGCATGGTATCAACCAGAGTACGTCCTCCATCGGTGTAGATGTCTAAAATTACACAACACAATAATCCCCTTTTTATTTAACTTTTGTTTTTCTTATATACATTTCTTTTTTAGGCTTTAGGCCCATTAGGGCAACACCACTTTAATTACATCATTATGACATCATTATTGCTATTTTTAAAGAAATACAAATTGTAATGGGCTTAGCCTTCGGGCTTTAAATAACCATGTTGGGCTATCAGCCCGATGGGCCTACTGCTTGATGGGTCTCAGTGGGCCAGGAGATTTCCACACTTACACATGCCCTCTTCTTGGTGGTGGGCTTTCGGGCAATCAGGCCCAATAACAAGGGGGTAAAGTTGAAATGAGGTGCATTCATCTTTTCGGGGTGATATGGTAGGTCTCTTTAATCATGACAGCCATCTCAGCATTTAACCACTTGAAGTTCATATATTAGGTTACCTCGATTTGCGGAATGGGGGCTGAGGAGGCGCATGTGAAATGATGTGACGTTTCGCTTCCCTAGCGCACGGCATTCCAAACATTTCAGAAACCTCTATAAATACCCATTGCATTTGCTGAAAAGTCATTATATTTCAAAGCCACTAGCTCTCAGAAAGCTCTCCGCAACGTGAGTTCTTTGCTTATCATTGCCATAATCAGTTTATCATTCCAGGAAAACAATCGAAACATCGTCGGGATTCATCTTAGAGTAAGTTCTCTTCTTTCAGCTTTCCTACTTCTATTTCAATATGTCTGATAGTGATGACACCTGGTCGGGTAACGACCGTCTCCCATCTTCTGTGGACTCAGATGCTTCTTTTAGTTCTCCCTCAGTAGAAGTGGTTAGGGTGGTCGGGTCCAGTCCTCCTGGGGTTAACCAAGACATTGCAGTGGGTGGGAATCAGGCTGCTGGGAGTTCAGGAGATCAATTTTATGTCGACCCCCTCCCTCCTGCACATAGGGTAGAAACGGTATTGAAAAGGTTGAGGGTCAAGTGCGGCATACTTGATCGGGTAATTATTAAGAATTATCCTAAAAAATATGACTTTAGGAAGGGTGAGGGGGTCATGGACCATCAGATTTTGCTGTCAGCCTTCCACCTTCAGGTTCTTAAATTCCCGATCCAGCCTTTCTTTCTTTACACCTTAGCTACATTGGGTCTGGCCCCGCTTCAAGTGGGGCCTAACTTCTTCAGGATCATGGCTATGCTCCTGATAATTAATCGGGAGCTGGGTCTTGATCTTGGTCTGGCTGAGCTCCTGTTCTGTTATAAGATACAGGACCAAAAGAACTGTAGGGGTCGGTACAATCTTTTTCCTTTGAGTGGGAGAAAGATTTGTGATGGCACTGAAAAGTCCAAAAAATGGTGGAAAGAAATAATGATCCTGGTAAGCGGGAATTGGAGGCTTCTTGGCTCATCGGGATTCAAAGTCCCCAGTGAATTCGAAAGACCCTTATTCCCTTCCTTCAAACCATTTCATAGGGGGTCATGCTATTGTGAGCAGTGCAATGATAAGTTGGGGCGTCATGTGCTTGAGTTTCTGGGAGCACCCGACCACTTTAAAACTCCAACTTACATCAGATCCTGGTTTGATCTCGTTAAATTTAAAATTTGGGGACAGCCCCTGAGGATGTGTAGTAACTATCTGATGGGTTCTAATTTGCAGGCCTTGTCAACATAAGGAAATAATAGCATGTTGAGGATTCCAACGCATGTCCTTAAGAGGAAGGCCAAACGAGCAACGGGCCCTCAAACAAACCCTCAGGCACCGAAAAAGGCCCAAGACGATCAGCCGCCATAGAGTACTCCGGCCTCTTCCTCTGGGGCAGTCGCTCCAGCACTGATGGGAAACGTCCAACCTATTCCACCTCCTCCTTCGGGAGTAAGTACTACTGGATCGGCCATTGTCCTTTCTTCGGGAGAAATACCCGTTCCTAGATGACGAAAAATTGAGGGGGACGAGTCAAATCTGACAGGAACACCTCATCCTCGATCCGAGGATCCGGCCACAATCCCTGATCGATCAGTTAGGCCTCGCTTGACTACAGCGTCTTCGCCGAGCATAGTGGCGGAGACTGAGGCTGCAACTAATGAGGAGCGACCAGTCCCATGGGCACCGAAGATAATACTTCCGGGTGGCGACTTCTTGGTCAGGGGATCTGAAACCATTGACAATGATGCTGCCCTTTGGGCAATGGGCTTTCATATCTGGACACCTGCAGACCGAAAAAAGCTGAAGTAGGTCGATCGGACGGATTTGGCTATAGCTGGTCCGGAGATTGCAATGAAGGTACGTTTTTGACACTATGTTCCCTTAGTCATATTTTGTGTATCTTCACATTATTTATTGATATGTCTAACACTTGTTTTTTGGCAGATGTTTTACTTAACTCAAGCCTACAACGCCAAGATGGAAGAAGACACAAGGCTGCTCAGCAAATCTAACGAGCTCCTGAAGGTGAAGGAAAATGTCAGGCAAAAGGCTGTCTCCCTGTTGTTAATATCCAACGAAAAATTAGAGGTTCAGACAACGAGGGAAATCACTACAGAGCAACAGCTTCGGGCTACCCGTGATCAGATCCAGGAGATGGAGGCGGTACGACGGGCCCTATTTGCTGAAACGGAGGCTTTGAAGATTGAGAACGAGGGCCTGAAGGTTGATAATGAGGGCCTGAGGACCTCCAAAGCGAAACTTCTGGAGGAGAAAGTGGAAACTGAGCATCTCCTGGCAGTAGAGAGGTCAACAGTGGAGATGTGCAATCGGGGCGGCAACCAGATGTACAAGCGCCTCTGCAATACTGCCCAGCATAGGATCGGGTATGGATGGAAGACATGCTTCAAGGACATTCAGAAACCTGTTGAGGAGAGGGAATTCGCCTCAGTGGAGGAGCTGGATGAGTCTCTAGGCATTGCTCCGCCGTATAATGATCCGTTTGGAGGTCCCGATGACATTCGCTTCTGTGAATTCCTCACCAAGCCTCTTCCGGGGTCTATGTCCAACTCTGCTCCTTCTGTACCCGATGGGGATGTTGTTCCTATTAGCTCAGACGTAGGGGGCACTGATGCTGGCACTTAGGATATGATTTTTCATCTTGTAAAACATTTTGTAAGCCTTGGCCACTGGGGCCCCTTTTCAAATGAAAGATCATTCTAGATTATTTGGTTTTATCCGATTTACCTTTTCAATACTTAGATTATTTTATTCAAAAATAGTATTGTTTTTCTGGCATTTCAGGCCATGCGGTAGATAAAGTAATACTTAGTTTAATTTATTTTTTTTGCAAACTTTGATCTCTTCAGGATCAGTGTCGTGTCTTTCGGGCACTTGAGGCCATGCGATAGACAATGCAACACTTAGTATATTTTTTTCAAACTCTGATCTCTTCAGGATCAGTGTCGTGTCTTTCGGGCACTTGAGGCCATGCGATAGATAATGCAACACTTAACATATTTTTTGCAAACTTTGTGATCTCTTCAGGATCAGTGTTGTGTCTTTCAGGCACTTCAGGCCATGCGATAGACAATGCAACACTTGGTTTATTTTTTGCAAATTTATGATCTCTTCAGGATCAGTGTTGTGTCTTTCGGGCACTTCAGACCATGCGATAGACAATGCAACACTTGGTTTATTTTTTACAAATTTGCAATCTCTTCAGGATCAGTGTTGTGTCTTTCGGGCACTTCAGGCCATGCGATAGACAATGCAACACTTGGTTTATTTTTTGCAAATTTGTGATATCTTCAGGATCAGTGTTGTGTCTTCCGGGCACTTCAGGCCATGCGATAGACAATGCAACACTGTCTTTATTTTTTGCAAATTTGTGATCTCTTTAGGATCAGTGTTGTGTCTTTTGGGCACTTCAGGCCATGCGATAGACAATGTAACACTTGGTTTATTTTTTGCATTAATAGATATTTATAAGTTATTTTGCCATAAAAATGATTTTTTTAATTGATCAGGCGCTATAGCCTTTTTACAAAAAGATTAAAGTAAAATCAAAAGCAAAACTTGGCCCTTTACGGGTAATACCTCTTTAGGCGAGAGGCGTTCTGGGAGTTTGGTTCCATTCCGCCGTCCATATTCCTTCGGACGCGGTATGTTTCGCGCCCGATGACTTCGGTAATTGTGTACGGGCCCTCCCAAGGCTCCCTGAGCTTGCCTATGAGCCCAATTTTCCGCCTAAGGACCATGTCTCTGACCTTGAACTCTCTTCTTTTGACTTTTTGGTTGAAGTGGGTTTCGGACGTGCTGTTGGTAGGCGGCCAGCCTGATCCCGGCAGCATCCCTTCTTTCATCTAGTAGATCAAGGTCGTGAGCCAAGTGTTGGTTATTTGGTCCTTCAACCCAGGCTTGGCTCCGGAGGGTTGGAACCTTGACCTCCGTTGGGATCACAGCCTCAGCTCCGTATGCCATGGCAAAGGGGGTCTCCCCAGTGGGTTGTCTGGAAGTCGTTCTGTATGACCAGAGAACTTCAAGTAGTTTTTCGAGCCAGGCACCTTTGGCCTCCTCAAGCTTTTTGGCCAGGGTGCTGAATATGGTTCGATTTTTCCTTTCCGCCTATCCGTTCCCTTGCGGGTACCCGACGGAAGACGTACTCTGGTTGATACCATGTTCGGCAAAGAACGCTCTCACTTCTTTGTTGTCAAGATTTGTCCCATTATCCATCATGATTGTCCTTGGTAGCCCGAATCTGCATATTATGTGGGTCCATATGAATTTGATGACATGGCCACTCTTGATGGTGGGATAGGCTTCAGCTTCCACCCATTTGGTGAAGTAATCGGTGACGAGAAGGACATAGGCATTTGACCTAATTGCCCTCGGGAGAGTTCCCACGATATCCATTCCCCATCAGGAGAATGGGTACGGTACTACGGTGGGGTGTAAGAACTCAGGTGGCTGATGGATAGTGTCTTCGTGCATCTGGCATGGCTTGCACTTTCGGACGTATTCTTTGGCATCTCGTGACAGATAGGGCCAAAAGTATCCTTGGGAAAGTATCTTATAGGCAAGGGATCTACCTCCGGAGTGGTTCCCGCAAGATCCACTGTGAATCTCTTGCATCACTGCTCTTGATTTTGATGGTGTGATACATTTCAAGTAAGGGCCTGAGAAGGATTTTCGATAAAGTTGCCCATTTATAACTGAATATCGGGCTAAATTCCTTCTGATCTTGTGAGCTTCGGCTTTGTTCTCCGGGAGTGTTCCACTTCTTAGGTAATCCATCAGGGGATCCATCCAGCTGGGTTCCCATGGGATAAGCATCACCTGTTTGGGCTCCTGAATAATTGGCCTGATTATAAAATCCACCAACGTAACCCGGGTCAAGTCCTCTCTAGCTGAGGATGCCTAGCCGGCTAGGTGGTCAGCTACAGAGTTTTCGCTTCTTGGGATCTGAGTGAAAGTTATTTTATGAAAGCTTTATGTTTCCTTTAACACAACTTCCCGGTAAAACTCCATTTTCGGGTCTTTTGTCTCGTATTCCCCTTTAATTTGTCGAACGACTAGCTGAGAATCGCTATGCACTACTAGGGCCTGGATCTGGAGGCTTCGGGCTAACCTCAAGCCAGATATGACTGCTTCATACTCTGCCTCATTGTTGGTGGCTGGGAATTGCAGTTGCACCAATATGTGGAGGTGCGTACCGTCGGGTGTTAGAATTTCTAAACCAATTCCTGATCCGGCAGGGCCTGCTAAGCCATCCACGACAAGCTTCCAAGTGTCTGGCTCAGTCATTCTGTTGGGTTCTTCAGTTTCGTCTTCGAGTAGGAAATCTACCACCGCCTAACCTTTGATCGAAACTCGAGGTACGTGAGTCAAGTCATATATGCCCAATTCAATAGCCCATTTGGAAATTATCCCCGAAAAAGAACAGGTTTCGACATAATGACTCGGAGAGGTGTGGTGGTCGGGACAATGATCGGATAAGCTTCGAAGTATGCCTTAGCCATCTTTTTGCATTCACCAGTGATAGAACCAGTTTTTCCTGCCTGCTATACCGGGTTTCTGCTTCAGCCAAGGACTTGCTGGTGTAGAAGACTGGCATCTGAAGGTTGTTATCCTCTCTGATAAGGGTTGCACTGGTTGACACAGAGGATACTGCTAAGTACAGATGCAAGACTTCATCGGGAACCGGCGTGGATAAGATCGGGGGCATGGTCATGTATTCTTTTAATCTTATCGGGGCTTCAGACTTCTCAGGACCCCAGACTTCCCCCTTCTTCACCTTAATTGCCTGAAAGAACGGTCTGCATCGATCAATGAGTCGTGAAATGAACCTGCTAAGTGCCACCACTCTTCCCGTCAAGACTTGAATGTCTTTATGTGTCCGGGGCTCCCTCATCTCTATCAGGGCCTTGACTTGATTCGGGCTGGCCTGGATCCTGGTTTTGTGCATGATGTGTCCCAAGAACTGTCCGGATGATACACCGAATGAGCATTTCTCTGGGTTAAGTTTCATGCCATGCATCCTGATGATGTCAAACACTTGTTGCAAGTGGGTAAAATGGTCTTCCTTTTTCCTGCTCTTGACCACAATGTCATCAATATAAGCCTCTATTACTATACCTATCATCCCCTTAAAGATCCTGTTGACCAACCTCTAGAAAGTGGCACCTGCATTTTTCAGTCCGAAGGGCATAACTTTAAAGCAATAAGTACCTATTTTAGTGATGAATGAGGTCTTTTCCTCGTTCATCGGGTTCATTTTTATTTGATTGTATCCCGAATAAGCATCCAGAAAAGTTAGACGATCGTAGCCAGCGGTAGCGTCAACCATCTGGTCGATCTTTGGCAGAGAAAAACTGTCCTTCGGGCATGCCCTATTCAGGTCAGTAAAATCAACACAAACCCTCCATTTACCATTATTTTTCTGGACGACCACTACGTTGGCGAGCCATTCGGGATACTTGACTTCCCTGATAAAACAAGCCTGAAGCAATCTAGACACTTCGTCCGCTTTGATTTGGTTTCGATGCGCTCCCATGCGCCTCTGTTTTTGCCTGATCGATCTCACATTTGGGTCGACGTTTAACGAGTGTTGGACAACAAGTGGGTCGATGCCAGACATGTTTGTATGTTCCCATGCGAATACATCGGCATTATCCTGCAATAACTGTGTTAGTTCTCTCAATTCAGAGTTGGTAAGGTTTGTACCTGCAAAAGTAACTTTTCTCGGGCTATCGGGTACGACAGAGATTGGCTATAATGGCTCTACAACGATCGGGGCACCCGGATCCCCTTCATTTGATTACTATTTAGGGCCTGAATCCTGGGCCTTGTAACGGGGCACTACTGGGCCTTCGCACTTCCGGATCTCCTTCAGGGTGACAACATAACACTCCTTGGCGGCCACCTGGTCACCCATGATGTCAATGGTTCCAGAACCATTCGGGCTTATGCATCTCATCACTTGGTGAAGGGTTGAAGGCACTCCTCACATCCGGTTGATCCATCCCCTTCCCATGAGCAAATTGAATGAAGGCTTCACGTTCACTATAACGAACATCTCGGTCAGGGTTTTTTAAGCAGCGGATACCGGCAACTAGACCTCTCCGATTGTTCGACTTCCTTTCCATCGAATCCTGCAATAGACCATTGGGATGACACAATTTCATTCGGGTCAATTTCAAGCTTCTCAAAAGCCCACTTGGTGATGATGTTTGCGCTGCTACCAGGGTCGATCATGGCTCTCTTCACAAGGCAGTTTGCTACCATCAGGGTCACAACCAGAGGGTCATCATGCGGGGTCTGGATACTCTGGAGGTCCGATGAAGAGAAAATAATATGTGTTTCTCCTGTCATGTGGTGCACATCGTTGACTTCGTTGACTTTTCTTATCTTGCGGGCCCTTCGCAGCTGACTCCGGCTGGATCCTTCGATACTCTTGGAGGCGGGTCCGCCATGAATCATATTAATGATCCGGACCGGCTGTGCGGCTACTGGATTCCTGGGGGCGTTAGGAGCACGCTGATCAGCCCTTGGTCTGTCCTGTTGGACGTAATCCCAGAGTTCTCCACGAAGCAACAACGCCTCGACCTGCTATCTGAGGTTACGACATTCGTTTGTGATATGCCCGAAATCCCCGTGGAAAGCACAATGCTTTGACTTATCCCTTTGGTCAAGTGGTTGTCTGATGGTTGGGGGTTATTGGAAGATTCCTTTGGTTTTGTTTTCTTTGTAGAGTTTGGTAAGGCTGACCCTTAGGGGAGTCGTTTTCTCTTCGAACTTGTAGCGTTTAAACGGTTTTGGGGTTGATGATCCCGAAGGAGCCGGCGATCCTGATGAAGTTGGACGCTTCCGATCCTTTGATGGGGCTTCGATGGTGACCAAGGCTGCCCTCCTTTACCTGACGGTTTCCTCTTCTTCAATCCTCAAATATCCCTGGGCTCTAGAGTTTAACTCCCCAATGCCCGATGGTGGGTGCTTCACCAGAGACTGGTGGAACTTAGTTCCTGGAATGAGGGCCATCCTGAAGGCCTCCACGGCAGAGTGCTGGTCACTGTTGTCGACAGAAGAAGATTCGATGTTGAACCGCGACAGGAAGCTCTTCAGTGATTCCCCTTTTTCCTGAATCATAGTGAAGAGGCAGGATATGGTCTTCTTTTGTCTCTTGTTCCCATAGTATTGGGCAACGAAGAACCTGGTCCACTACTGCCAGCTGCCGATGGACTGGGGTGGCTATTTCCTGAACCATAATAGGGCCGCATCAGCAAGACTAGTGGAAAACACTTTGCAGAGCAAGGACTCGTTCTTCGAGTACATGGTCATCTTCTAATGAATCTGATAAATGTGCTCCTCGGGATCTTTGGTGCCATCGTAGGGGGTGAACCGGGGCATAATGAACTTCTTTTGAAAGGGTTCCCGGGTTATCTCCGGGACGAAGGGTGATTGTAACAGCTTGGTTGATGCCTGGATGGCTAGGTCATTGGTGGATTGGGCTCTCAAATCCCCGAGGATTTTCTTCTGGAACTCGGCCATCATTGCCTGGAGCTTCTGGGGGGTCAGGGCTTTATCGGTGGCAGGAGCCTTTCCTGATCACAGGGAAGCTTCGGCATGCTCTTCAAGCCCTTCGACATCTTGCTGGTTTTCGGAGGGGTCAAGCGCCGCTACCGGAGGGGCAGGCGGTGGTGGAGCTAATCTCGCCATGAGCTCCGTATTCTGCTTCTCGATAGCCAAGCTACGTTCCTCGGTAACTATCAGACGTTGCATGATTCGTTCGATGGATTGGGAACCTTCTTCACGGCTGTCAGCTGTGGTCGGAACGTCCGTCTGTGAACAGGTGACCGACATATTTGTGTGAATGGAGATTTTTTATAAAGAGGTGAAGAATGGAGACAACTCTCAGATCTTCGGATTGAAAAAGTAAACTCAGCTTAACGAGGTGGGAAAAAGGAGATGGTTTTCGAATCCCGAAAGACAGATTGAAAATTTTAAAAACTCCTTAGTTGTTTCCCACAGGCGGCGCCAAAGTGTAGATGTCTAAAAATACACAACACAATAATCCCCTTTTTATTTAACTTTTGCTTTTCTTATATACATTCCTTTTTTAGGCTTTAGGCCCATTAAGGCAACACCACTTTAATTACATCATTATGACATTATTATTGTTATTTTTAAAGAAATACAAATTGTAATGGGCTTGGCCTTCGGGCTTTAAATAACCATGTTGGGTTATCAACCCGATGGGCCTCTTGTTTGATGGGCCTCAGTGGGCTAGGAGATTTCCACACTTACGATCGGGTACCCACAAGGGAACAGACATGCGGAAAGGACAAATCGAACCATATTCAACACCCTGGCTAAAAAACTTGAAGAAGCCAAAGGGACCTGGCTTGAGAAGCTACCCGAAGTGCTCTGGTCATATAGAACAACCCCTAGACAACCCACTGGGGAGACTCCCTTTGCCATAGCATTCGGCGCTAAGGTAGTGATCCCAATAGAGGTTAGGGTTCCAACCCTCCGGAGCCAGGCCTGGGTGGAAGGACCAAATAACCAGCACCTGACTCACGACCTTGATCTACTAGATGAAAGAAGGGAGGTTGTCGAGATCAGGCTGGCCGCCTACCAACAGCATGTCCGAAACCACTTCAACTAAAAAGTCAAAAGAAGAGAGTTCCAGGTTGGAGACATGGTCCTTAGGCAAAAAATTGGGCTTGTAGACAAGCTCAGGGAGCCTTGGGAGGGCCCGTACACTATTACCGAAGTCATCCGGTGCGGAGCATACCGCGCCCGAAGGAATATGGATAGCAGAATGGAACCAAACTCCAAGAACGCCTCTCGCCTGAAGAGGTACTACCCGTAAAGGGCCAAGTTTTGCTTTTACTTTGATCTTTTTGTAAAAAGACTATAGCACCCGATCAATAAAAAAATAATTTTTATAGCAAAATAACTTATAAATATCTACTGGTACAAAAATAAACCAAGTGTTTCTTTATCTATCACATGATTTGAAGTGTCCGAAAGACACAACACAGATCCTGAAGAGATCAAAGTTTGCAAAAATAAACCAAGTGTTGCTTTGTCTATCGCATGGCCTGAAGTGCCCGAAAGACACAACACAGATCCTGAAGAGATCAAAGTTTGTAAAAACAAGTCAAGTGTTGCTTTGTCTATCGCATGGCTTGAAGTGCCCGAAAGACACAACACAGATCCTGAAGAGATCAAAGCTTGCAAAAATAAACTAGGTGTTGCTTTGTCTATCGCATGACCTGAAATGCCCGAAAGACACAACACATATCCTGAAGAGATCAAAGTTTTCAAAAATAAACCAAGTGTTGCTTTGTCTATCGCATGGCCTGAAGTGCCCGAAAGACACAACACAGATCCTGAAGAGATCAAAGTTTGCAAAAACAAGCCAAGTGTTGTTTTGTCTATCGCATGGCTTGAAGTGCCCGAAAGACACAACACAGATCCTGAAGAGATCAAAGCTTGCAAAAATAAACTAGGTGTTGCTTTGTCTATCGCATGACCTGAAATGCCCGAAAGACACAACACAGATCCTGAAGAGATCAAAGTTTGCAAAAAGAAGCCAAGTGTTGCTTTGTCTATCGCATGACCTGAAGTGCCCGAAAGACACAACACAGATCCTGAAGAAATCAAAGTATGTAAAAATAAACCAGGTGTTGCTTTGTCTATCGCATGGCCTGAAGTGCCCGAAAGACACAACACAGATTGTGAAGAGATCAAAGTTTGCAAAAACAAGCCAAGTGTTGCTTTGTCTATCGCATGGCCTGAAGTGCCTGAAAGACACAACATAGATCCTGAAGAGATCAAAGATTGCAAAAAACAAACTAAGTATTGTCATGTCTATCGCATGGCTTGAAGTGCCTGAAAGACACAACACTGATCCTGAAGAGATCACAGATTGTAAAACAAAACAAAGTGTTGTCTTGTCCATCGCATGGTCTGAAGCGCCCGAAAGACACAGCACTGATCTAGGAAAAACAGTACTTTTTGGATAAAATAATCTAAGTATTGAAAAAGTCAATTGGACAAGAACAATGATTTTTCATTCAAAAATGGGCCCCGATGGCCAAGGCTTACAAAATGTTTTACAAAATGAAGAATCCTAATCGCCAGCATCAGTGCCTGCTGCATTTGAGCTAACAGGAACAATAGTACCATCAGGGACGGAAGGGTCAGAATCGGACGTGGGCCCTAGAAGAGGCTTGGTGAGGAATTCACAGAAGCGAATGTCATCAGGACCTCTGACAGGATCGTCATACGGCGGGGTAAAGCCTAGAGACTAATCAAGTTCCTCCACTAAGGCGAAGTCCCTCTCCTCAACAGGTTTCTGGATGTCTTTGAAGCATGTCCTCCATCCGTACCCGATCCTGTACTGGGCAGTGTCGCAGAGGCGCTTATACATTTGGTTGCCACCCTGATGACACATCTCCACCGTTGACCTCTCCACTGCCAGGAGATTCTCTATTTCAACCTTCTCTCTTCCAAAGCTTCGCTTTGGAGGTCCTCATTCTCAACCTTCAGGCCTTCATTCTCAGTCTTCAGGACCTCCGCTTTAGCGAATAGGGCCCGCCGGACCGCCTCCATCTCCTTGATCTGCTCTTGGGCAGCCTGAAGCTGTTGTTTCGCAGTGATTGCCCTCTTGGTCTGAACCTCCAACTTTTCATTGACTATTGATAACAAGGTGGTAGCCTTTTGCCTTGAATCTTCCTTCATCTTCAGAAGCTCATTAGATTTTCTGAGCAACCTAGTGTCCTCTTCCATCTTTGCGTTGTAAGCTTGGGTCAAGTAGAGCATCTGCCAAAATGCAAGTGTTAAGCAGATCAATAAATAATATGAAGAATTACAAATTATGACTGAAGGAACATCGTGTAAAAAACGTACCTTCATAGCAATCTCCGGACGAGACATGGCCAAATCCGCCTGATCGACCTGTTTCAACTTCTTTCAGTCTGCAGGGGTCTAGATATGAAAACCCATTGCCCGAAGGGCAACATCATTGTCAATAGTTTCAGATCCCCTGACCAAGAAGTCACCACCTGGAAGTATTATCTTCGGTGCCCATGGGACAGGTCGTTCCTCATTAGTTGCAACCACAGTCTCCGCCACTATGCTTGGCGAAGACACTGTAGTCAGGCGGGGCCTAACTGATCGATCAGAGACTATGGCTAGATCCTCATATCGGGGATGATGTCTTCCCGTCAGACTGGACTCTCCCCCCTCGATTTGTCGGGATCTAGGAACGGGTATTTCCCCCGAAGAAAGGACAATAGGCGATTCGACAATACTTACTCCCGAAGGAGAAGGTGGAGCAACTGGAACATTTCCCATCAGTGTTGGAGCAACTGCCCCCATGGGAGCAACTGGAGTACTCTGAGACCGTTGATCATCTTGGGCTCTTTCCGGTGTCAAAGGGTTTGATTGAGGGCCCGTTACTCGCTTAGCCTTCTTCTTAAGGACCGGTGTCGGGATCCTCAACATAGTATTCTATCCTTCTATTGATAATGCCTACAAATTAGAACCCGTCAGGTAACTGCTACACATCCTCAGGGGTTGTCCCCAAATTTTAGATTTAAGGAGATCAAATCGGGATGTGATGTAAGTTGAAGTTTTAAAGCGGTCGGGTGCTCCCAGAAACTCAAGCACATAAAGACCCAACTTATCATTACACTGTTCGCAATAGCACGACCCCCTATGAAATGGTTTGAAGGAAGGGAATAAAGGTTTGTCGAATTCACTAGGGACTTTGAATCCGGATGAGCCGAGAAGCCTCCAATTCCCGTTTACCAGGATCATTCTTTCTTTCCACCCTTTGTTAGACTTCTCAGTACCATCACAAATCTTTCTCCCTCTTAAAGGAAAAAGATTGTACCAACCCCTACAGTCTTTCTGGTCCTGTATCTTGTAACCGAACAGGAGTTCAGCCAGACCAAGATCAAGACCCATCTCCCGATTAATTATCAGTAGCATAGCCACGATCCTGAAGAAGTTAGGCCCCACTTGAAGTGAAGCCAGACCCAAGGTAGCCAGGGTATAAAGAAAGAAAGGGTGGATCGGGAATCTAAGAACCTGAAGGTGGAAGGCTGACAGCAAGATCTGATGATCCATAACTCTCTCCCTTTTCCTGAAGTCGTACTTTTTGGGATAATTCTTAATGATCACCCCGTCGGGTATCCCGCACTTAACCCTCAGTCTTTTCAGTACCGTTTCTACCCTATGTGCAGGAGGGAGGGGATCGACATAAAATTGATCTCCTGATCTCCCTGCAGCCGGATCCCCACCCGCTGCAACGTTTTGGTTAATCTCAGGAGGACTGGATCCGACCGTCCTAACCACCTCTATCGATAGAGAGCTAAGGGAAGCATCTGGATCCACAGAAGATAAGAGACGGTCGCTACCTGACCGAGTGTCGTCACTATCAGACATATTGACAGAAAGGTAGGAAAGCGGAAAGAAGAGAACTTACTCTAGGATGAATCCCGATGAGATTTCGTGAGTTTTCCTGGAAGAATGAACGGATTCTGGTAATGATAAGCGAAAAACTCAAGTTGTAGAGAGTTTTCTGAGAGCTATTGGCTTTGAAATGAAATGAGTATTCAACAAATACAATGGGTATTTATAGAGGTCTCCGAAGTGCTCGAAAAGCCGTGCGCACGAGAAGCGAAGCGTCACGCCGTTTCACATGCGCCTCCTCAGCCTCCATCCCGCAAATCAAGGCTACCTGATCCATGAACTTCAAATGGTTAAATAATGATACAACTGTCATGTTAAATAGTCTGCCACGTCACCCGGGAGGGGTAATGTATCTGGCTTTCCACCCTACCTTCTTGGTAATGAGCCTGACCGCCCGAAAGCCCACCACCAAAAAGAAGGTCTGTGTAAGTGTGGAAATCTCCTGGCTCACTGAAGCCCATCAAGCATCGGGCCCATCAAGTTGATGGCCCAACAAGGTTATCAAAAGCCCGAAGACTGGGCCCATTTCAACATATATTTCTTTAAAAACATAGATAATGATGCAATAATGATGTAAGCAAAGTTGTGTTGCCCTAATGGGCTAAAAGCCCAAAAAGAAAATGTATATAAAGAAAAAGTCAAAACTGAATAAAGCAATGAATTCTTGTGTTGTGCATTTTTTTATACTTACAATATATGAGTGGGTGTTTCTATGTTTATGTAGTGTAGCATATTTTCCTTAGATGTTTAATAGTATATCTTTTTTCTCTCTGAATTTCTAGTGCAGATTAAATAATGGCGGCTCTAGTTGCTCATCCAAATGTTGCGGCAAACCCTAAGAAGGACAAGGAACCTCAAGACACTGATGTGAAGTTGTTCAACAAATGGTCTTATGATGATGTTCTGGTCTTTTTTATTCTTAATTTTAAAAAAAGTATTAATAGCTACACGTTTATTCATTTATGTTTATTTTGGTTGATCCATATGATTTGAATTTTTCCAAGAATAGGGTTTATTTTTATGCACATGATGATGTTAGTGAATACACATGATTAAGGGGAATGTACGTTTTGATTTTTTTCTTAGCCATTTATAATAAAAATTCAATTTTTGATTAATACTGTCGCTTTCTATATATATATATATATATTTATATTTATATATTTTCCCCTCTTTTTAAGTGGATCCTTGTATTTTTTGGATGAATCAAACAGTCAGTAAACCATGTGTGGCTATTTGATTATGTTTTTATTTTAGCTATTGGGCACTTCTATTGAAATTATGAGAGAGGGATGAAATTCAGTCTGTCACTTGATAAAAGTAAAGAGACAGGATGAGATACAAAATAAAATGAGCAGTACTTTTATAATCGAATCAATGAATGAAACACTATGGCACAAGAAGGACTGAATGAGACACTATGACAAAAGTTATCTTTCCTACTTATAATTGTACATTTCCTGTACAATCTGAATGTGGGTGTTAGGGTTGTATGGTCTACTAGAGTTTAGTTTTCTACTGCATGGTTGCTTGTTTGAAGTATCCAACACTTCCTTCAAAATACTAAATTTCTCTATCAAATATTTTCTTGATTCTCGCTGCTTCCCATGAGGGGTCATCCGTGTATCAATATTTTTGAGTTGTCATGCATTCCTGGTATTTTCTGTTGTTATTCTTTCTGTATCTAATTGAGTACTCAATGACCTTAGAGTATGTGAATTGGTACTTCTGGTTAGTTGGAATGTATCTTCTGTTTTTTTACTCCTTAAATGAGTGAACTGAATTCTTCATGGATACATCAAATAGTTATAGGGAATTGTTCAGAGTTCTAAGGATATTTAATTGGATTTTATACGGACAATATGAATGATTTATAGGTGGTTATGTTCCTCTGATGTTTGAATGGGTATGAGGATTATTGTTGTCTCCACAGCTTAGTTTGTGGACATGAATACTTCGGAGCAATTCAACTAAAATTTTGGAAGGTAGATTTTGGGATCATCTACCAAATAAGAGAGTCATCCAGCAGATTATAGTAATATTTAATCTTTACCTCGGGGAATTTATCATTATGGTATGTTATTTCGGGGATGGGGTTATGGAGCCATTCGGCTAACTATATTCTATATTCTAATTCATTTTTGTTTACATGTTTGAAACTGATCAGTTGTCTATTTCTATGTTCTTATTAGTTCTTTCTCTCCACTTTCCATTCTTGATAACACTGTCCAAAAAAGAGCATTTGGGAAATTTCATTATGTCAACATTTCTTTGTTTATAAGACTACCCTGTTTCCATATTTGGTTTGTCGTCATTTTTGTATTATTCTACCTACTTTATATAATGCACTAATTTGTTTCACTGTTGGTAATACTCTATGATACCCTTTGTACAGTCTTAGTACATACTCTACCTACTTTATATAATGCACTTATATGTTTCACTTTCTGTAATGCTTCAAACATGATACTCTTTATTAAGTCATATTACATGCGTGGATAACCTCGACAACAATTAAGACTGAGTTCTCATGAAACTCTTTAATGCTGCCACAGACACCAATCATTGTTATTTGATGCTTGTCATATCTTATTTTATACAGGTTCATGACCTTTCTGTGGAGGATTACATTACTGCCATTGCTGCCAAGCATCCGACCTATATGCCTCACACAGCTGGGAGGTAACAAGCCAAACGTTTTAGGAAGGCACAATGCCCAGTTGTGGAGAGGCTTGTCAACTCTATGATGATGCACGGGAGGAACAATGGGAAGAAGCTGATGGCTGTTCTCATTGTCAAGCATGCAATGGAAATTTTCCATTTGTTGACCGACCAAAACCCCATTCAGGTCATTGTTGATGCTGTAATTAACAGGTATGTGATAATTCTCCCTTGATCCTTTTTTTGTCTTGTCTTTTTGTGTTTAAATACATGACGCTGGGATGAACATCAGTTGCCTTTGTTATCTCTTAATTTTTTTTTATCAGTCCACCATATGAAAAAATTGGAAGTGTTCTGCACTATGTATTTAGCTTTGATTCTTACTACTTTTTTCAATTGTTTCTTTACTTGATATAGTGGACCAAGGGAAGACGTCACTAGAATTGGTTCTGCTGGTGTTGTGAGGCGTCAGGCTGTTGATATTTCTCCTCTGCGACGTGTCAACCAGGCGATGTATCTCCTTACAACTGGGGCTCGTGAGAGTGCTTTCCGGAACATCAAGACCCTAGCCGAGTGCCTTGCTGATGAACTCATCAATGCTGCCAAGGGATCGTCCAACAGGTAAGGGAAACCTACTAGTTTCTACAATTGGTCATAACAATGCACTTCCCACCATCGTATTACCTGTCCATTCGTGTCCTTTACTTACTATAATATTTTCCTTTGACACATGCTTACTGATTGCTTTTATGTTTACAGTTACGCGATCAAAAAGAAAGATGAGATCGAGAGGGTTGTGAAAGCCAATAGTTGAGCATGGATGTTTGGTGGCACGGATAATGCTTTATGCAATAAAAGTTTTGATCTGTGTTGCTCATTAGTTTTCGTTTTAGTATTATTTTTCCGACTACAATTCTTCTTTTCTAAGTGAACTATATTCAGTGACTGCCACCTGCTTATTGGTGATTTTCGTGGATGGTCTGGAATGATTTTTGTTCCTTTTGTTGAGCATTAGTTTTTTGTATGGGCTCTTATTTGAATGTTTCAAACATATTGGTTAATGTATTCGAATTTCAGTGTCGGATTGGTTATGGAGCTGTTCTAATTGATTTTAAGGGGTAGAACAAGAGATTTGGAAACTCCAAGCCTTTCTGATCATTGTATTGGGTCGTTGAAGTATGGTCTCAGTGGTTATTATCATGTATGCTGTGATTCTATTTTTTTTAATTTCTTGTTTTGAGTTTTTAGGCTATTCAAACTACCTTGTTTCTGGAATTTTATAGTTCGGGATTACTAAGATTTTTATGAAAGAATCTCCTTATTATTGAGATTTTAGGGAGAACACTCAATAGTGTACATTTTTAAATCCCACACTACTTTTAAATTCATTGATGCCAATTTGTTTTGTTTTCCTCCCAAATACTTCAATTGTTTCAGAGCCATGAATTTATCAAATGTAATTTTTACATAAAATATAATACATGTATGGAAATTGTAAAGATGTTTTTCTCAGCCCAATTTTGAAACTAGACATAATTACAAAGTTGGTTAATCACACACGCCCCATACCTGGTTAATGACGGAAAATGCTGACGTCACTAGGATATATTTAAAATATTCCTAAAATGCCCCTCAGTGTGTTAAATGACCTACATGTTCTTGAGTTCAACTTATGAATTGTCCAAGCTGCTCTTCTTCTCCCAAACTAGCCGGTAGGCTTTGTTTGACTATATATATATATATGCATACAAGTCATATATATGTACTACTCTACTTTAAAGCTTATGTTTTGAGCCCATTTTCATCCATTTCCTCTCTATTGTGCTGCTATTGCTTGAGTGAAGCTGTTCCAGACTCGAAGATGTCTGCAAACTCAAGATCAAGAGGTGTGGGTTTGTGTGAGATGAGGTATAGAGAGTTGTGCTGTCATTGCAAAGGGAACAAGAAAGTTGTTATCAAAGTTATAGAGTCAAATTCACACAATAACAAGGGTAAATTGTATTATGTTTGCGCTCATAGAAAATGTGGGTTTTGGGAATGGTGCAAACCACTCAATGAAGGAGATGATGAGGTTAGTTATGCAAGAAGAGAAGATGATGAAGTTACTGAGATGATGATGAGTCACATTGCAGATTTAAGGTCGGACATTGATGATTTGAAGAAAAAAATGCAGAAGCTTGAGAAAGAAAAGGGATCCATGAATCTCTTGTTTATTGTTGTGTTTGTGATAGTGTTATGTATCTTAGTAATTAGGGCATGATTTTGTCATAGTGGTCTGTATTAATGTCTTAGTAATTAGGGCATGTGTTATGTATTTCTGTAATGGATATAATGGTTTTTGGCCTCATGATTTTGTCTTAGTGTTATCTTAGTAATTAGGGCATTGTAATGGTTTCTCAAAGTTTCTGTTTTCTGTAATGGAAGTTCATGGTTTTTTGCCTTACAACATTCAAGCAATACTGTAGACACATAAATTTGGTGATCATTTAATCATCGTTGGATCAGTTGACTAAAGTCAATAATTCTCGATCGGTTGACTTAAGTCAATAATTCTCGGTCAAATTCATTGACAATTACGGGTCCCACAAATGGACATGTGTCAAATTCTCAGAGATCTAAATTATATGCTTTTAATTCAAAATTAAATTTGAATTTATTCCCAAAATAATAAAGAAATAAATATCTTTTATTTTATGAGATTTTAAGCATAATTGGTGGTACTTTCCAAATTTAAGCCTCCACATTTGGCCTATAATTACAAGGTCACCCAACACATTTTAGGATCAATAAAAAGAAGGAGAAGAAACAGCAAAAAAGCTTTGCAACTCCAACTCAACAAATCTCTGAAGTTCTTGAAGACAAAGAACAATAAGCACGCCACACCTGTGCCATTCTTCCTCAAAGGCCTTCAACCAATCTTCGAAGTTCTTGAAGACGAAGAACAACAAGCACGTCACACCTGTACTGTTCTTCTCAAATACTTTTAACAAATATCCAAAATCCTTGAAGATGAAGAACAACAAACACGCCACACGTGTCATTCTTCTTCAAAGGCCTTCAACAAATAAAGTTCTCTTCAAACCCAAAGAACTTAAACAACCATCAAGTCCCGGTTCAAGATCAAGCTTTCGAAGCCCTTGCACCAGAGTTCCAAGGAGATTTAATCAGAGGAAGATTCTTATTTGTTTAAGAATCGACCACAGAGAATTGTACCACATATTTTATCATTTATCATCAATAAAATTATTTGTTTGCTCCTATTTTGTTTCCTAGATTTTCGGAAATGAAATTTGTGTTTGCAAATTTTTGCCACGCCCGGTGGGATATCCCTGCCTCTCATCTTTATCTTCTTAATCATTCATCAAGTCTCTACCTTGTTAGCATTAATGGCTCCCAAGAACGCTTAACTTACACAAGGATCGAAGAATGGTGGCAAGAACATCATCACTTCCACAAATTGTAAAGCCCTAACTATAATTGTTGTCAAGAATGTTGTTACTTCATCAACTGATAGTAGCACATCCACTGGCGCAATAACCCGCTAGAAGGCAAAGGCACTCGCTTCACTGGCACAAGGCGAGGAAAAAATGTGGTTAACCCAACACCACTTGAAAACATAAAAAGACAACCATACATTACTCTTGAGTTTTTGAGAACAAGAAAGATCAATACGATGAAGTCTAAGGAAGATTCTCCCGCTTTTGAAGAATATTCTCCCAAAAGTAGAGTGCCGCATTCTGTTTCTGATTGCAACTCAAGTACAGGATCACAATCAGGATCTTCTCCGGGGACTCCAAGAGGTTCGGCTCCAGAGTACTCAGACTACCAAAATCATTCACACACAACCAATATGCAAGTTATGATGACTGATACGACATCAATAGAATAACAAATTGCTACTATGAGTCGTGCCATCGAAAAACTCACCAAAATTGTTGAAGAGAAAGATTTACAAATCGCATCATTCATGAATAAGCTTGAGGCCCAAAAATCAGACGAGTCAAGTGAAGGACCTACCCACCCTCCTAGTTTTACACCACAAGTGGCCATGAAATACAAGGATCAACACATAGTCACATCTGAGCAAGGGGCAAACCAAACTTGTTTCGCTCATTCGATAAGCTCTTTATATGTCCAACAACTACAATACATGATCTCCAACATAATCAGATCATAATATGGTGGAGTAAGTCGGAGCACTCTCAGGTACTCAAAACCATACACTAAGCGAATTGATGATATGAGGATGCAAACGGGATACCAACTGCCTAAATTACAACAATTTGACAGGAAGGGCAATCCTAAGCAACACATTGCTCATTTTGTGGAGACTTGTAATAATGCAGGGACAGGCGGCGATCTTTTGGTGAAACAATTTGTTAGTTATTTAAAAGGAAACGCCTTTGATTGGTACACCGACTTGGAAGCTGAATTAATCGACATTTGGGATCAAATGGAGCAAGAGTTCTTGAATCACTTTTACAGCACCCAACGTACAGTAAACATGATAGAACTTACCAACACTAGGCAATGGAAAGAATAACCAGTCGTGGACTATATCAATAGGATGAGGGCGCTAAGCTTAGATTGTAAAGATCAACTCTCAGAAATCTCCGTCGTTGAGATGTGCATGCAAAGTATGCATTGGGGACTTCTATATATCCTTAAAGGCGTCAAACCTCGAACTTTTGAGGAATTGGCCACACGGGCACACGATATGGAGATCAACATCAATGCTCATGGTGGCAATGATGTCCCTGCCTTAGAACAAATAAAGGATAAAAAAGATGGAAAAAAAGATGAAAGACAAACAAAGAAAAACCATAAAGAAACCATGGTCGTCACAACAGTGCCATTGAAAATTACTGTGAAAGATAAGAACATGGAAGTTAACAAGCAAGCTAAAACTTAAGATTCTAAAAAAACCTCGTCCAACACTCAAAGAGTTAGAGAATAAGATATACCCATTTCCAAACTTTGATGTGGCCGGTATATTAGAATTCTTACTCGAGAAAAAAGTGATTGACCTACCAGAATATAAACGTCCGGCAGAGATAGGACGAGTGAAGGACACTAAATATTGTATTTACCATCGTATCATTAGTCATCCAATTGAAAAGTGTTTTATATTTAAAGAATTGGTCATGAATTTGGCAAAGCAAGGCAAGATCCTTTTGGATGGGGATGAAGTAGCAGAAGCAAATCATACCACCATTGCCTCTATTTTGTCTAGCCCAACTAAAGCAAAACTTGATGTGCAAAATTTTCATGACAAACAATCGGAGAGCTTGAAGACCATTCAGTTTGGTTCATTAGATCCAGTTATCATTCCACTGCCGAATGCAAGTTCGTCTAAACAAGTAGAAGAAGGTTGGACTTTAGTAACAAGAAGAAGATCTTGCAGACAAATAACCATTACTGTACAACATATCAGCCCAAACTGGGGGTAGAAAAGGAAAAAAAATCTGCAAGGTCCACAGAAGAAGCAAAAAGCCACGACGGAACGTCAAACAGTTGAGCTATCAAACAGAGATACTCACCGAGGTGTTACCTTGGGAGAATTATTTCTTGTGGGATATTTTACTGATGATCAAAGTCTAACTGTTTACACGGTATCGACCCCTGAAGTTGACGAGAAAGATAAACAAGAAACACTTTAGGTAGATAGTTAAGATTCTAACAAGACAGAAAAACACATCATTAGAGGTATGGAAGAGCAAACCCCTAAGACGATGTGTTCCTCGTGTTATGCATCGATCCTTTTCACCGATGAAGATCTCCAACTTGGGTCAAAATCTTACAATCGATCGTTGTTTGTCTCTGGGTACATTCGGGAGCAAAAGGTCACTCGTATTCTTATTGATGGGGGGCTCCGCAGTGAACATCATGCCAAAATCCACAATGAGAAACCTTAGCATAACAATCGACGAATTGGCTCGAAGCAATCTAGTAATTTAAGGATTTAATCAAGGAGGACAATGAACAATCGACATAATAAGAGTTCACCTCACTATTGGTGAATTGAACGTTGAGACTTTGTTCCACGTCATCGATGCAAAGACCTTTTATAATTTGCTATTGGGTCCACGGAAATGGTGTAGTCCCTTCTACATTGCACCAATGCTTTAAATTCTTCAATAATGGTACAAAAACTATGTTTGGAGACGATAAGCCATTTTATGAGGTAGAGTCTCACCTTGCAGATGCCAAGTTTTATTTAAACTCTGATAAATCGGCCGAGATTCTTCCATCCAATAGTTTTTTCACAAGAAAACTAGCCGCGAAAAAAGGTAAAAAAGTTGAGTCACCCCATGCGGAAAACATTGCACATGATGATAAGAAAGTCGTACCTACAACACATAAGTCTGGATTGTCCTCAAAAATTCCTAAAGGTAAGGTTGTCTTCAAGTATGTTCCAAAGTCCAAAAGAAAGGAAGGGCAATCACTCTAAAGCAATAAAAATAAAGACAAAGCTTAAATCCTTCAGAACTGGGGCAACTTCATCCCGATGTCATCGGCAAAAAGGTTCATGGCCTCAATAAAAATCAAATGAAGTTACGACAAGAAGGACATGCGATCAACGCACCCAAGACTGGTTTGGGTTTTAAGCCTAGCGAACCAATTCGAATCCCTACGAAAATAAGACAAATAAGAGAAACCACACAATACATTAGTGTGTCAGAGGCTGAAGAAATTAAAGAGCAATACACTGTTCAACAAACCTCGGTGTTTGATCGGATTGAAGCTCCTCCGTATCGTGTTTCTGAGTTCAAAAGGCTGAGCAAGATAAATAGAACTGATGAGTTGTGTCCTTATGAGAACCACATTTCTCAGGCTTCTGCATTCTATAATGTAAGAACATTTATTATAATTGTTTATGTATGACATGTTCTAGACAATAACCATGTTGAGTGTTAGATCGGTCGTGTTGGTTTCAACGATATTTACAAGCTTTGACAAAGGCAAAATCAAGCATTGAAGTAGTGAAGAATACAAGTGAAGTGTAAAAATGAGTATATTGATAAAAATGTCTCCGGAGGGCAAAAATGGCATTTCCCAAAGGCGTCAATTCAAGTAAAAAGTTTCGGGGAGTCAAGATGGTCATTTTGGCACAGTTACGGTGAAAATTGGTTTTGACAAAAATGCCTATGCTTTAAGTTTCAAAAGTGGCTGAAAAGTGGTGTTTTTACGCTTGGACCTACGCTTCAAGCATAAGGAATCTACGCTTTAAGCGTAGCTGCGACAGGATGGGTTAATGATTTGTTTGCAATGAAAATTTGTTACGACCTATTATGACTTGGGTTACACTCATATATATCCTAGGACATATATAAATGATATATACACAAAATATTGACTAGATTCATTCCTAATTATAAGAGGATTAAATAAGGGAAGAATCCTAGTACAAAAAGGAAACAATGATTTCAGCAAGATTTTCAGTCAATTTCGGGAGCTCATATCTTGGTCAAAAAAGATTTCAATAAGGTTCTTCTTAAGCCTATCATCAAGATATTGAAGTCAAATTTCCAACGATATATTATACGTCTCAATCCAATGTGTGTAGCTCGATATATGATCAAAAGAGTGAGAGGTGTCCTGCAGGAAAAAACTGGAAATTTCAGAATCGGGCTGAATTTATATTTTGACTTGGATTGATCCGTGTTGACCCGGATGACCTTGAGTTCGACCTAAACACCTATAAGCATGTGTATATCACACATTATACATGATATTGAAGGGTTTGACTCAGTTGAGTGTGAAATTACCAAAGAGGGTGAACTTAGGGTTTCTCATCTACATTGCCTATAAATACCAAGGTCTACAATAGTAGTCACGGTTTTTGAGAGATCTCTGCAGTATTCTATCGTTCATATTCTTCTACATAGATTTATGGTGAGAGAAGATCATTGAGTGATTATCTATCTTTTAATTCTCTCCTGGTTTGAGTTTCTCCAATTGTGCTTCTACATCGAAGATCGTTATGCACAATTGGATGAGTGGTTGCTAAAAAATCATCACACCATCTATTATAACGAGGTTTCTTTGATTCGTTGAAAAATGGAGCCGTCTAAGTACAGAGATCGGAGCGAGAAGCTTCGTGGTTATTTGATCTGTTGAGAAATAGAGCGATTAAAGTACGAAGCGGAGCGAGAGCTTTGTGGAGCGTGAGTGAATCTATACTTTCAGACGTCGAGTGAATAACAGTTGATTACATTGGTTGTAAGTACTATTTTCATAGAGTCTGTACAAATTCTCTGATTCATAATGCATCGATACCCGAGCGTATCCATGGTTTTTACTTGGAGTCTTTCCAAGGTTTTTCACGTAAAAATATCGTGTCTCTACTGCTTTATTTTATGCACTTAGATTAATCTTTGCATGATTTATCTTGATAAGAGAATTGGATTAAAATTGATTTTTCCGCAATTAATTTTAATTTGTCAATAAATCCACAAAAATCCTATTCACCCCCCTCTAGGTTATTTTCACAATCGTCTAGGTAATTTCATATAAACATGCCCATATTGATAGTATAGAAGTCTCAACTCCTCAGTCCCGAAAATTGGTATTTTCTAAACTTAAAAACAGCAATATCACACCAAGAGAAGAGTGCGAGAAAGTGGATTGGATAAGTCACGAGCTCAAGCCTGAAATGGATAACAATGTGAGAAGCTTAATTCCATCCCTCATGAAACACAAAGTAGAAGTGGAAGTCAGTGTTGACGAAATCCTGAAGGCCAAGAGATGAACCATTGTCTTCATCGAGTCTCCTGCACAAGAAAATTTCGAGGATGACGAAGAGAAAAATATCTACGTCACATCTTATCATATTACGATTGAGGAAGAGTCTCAAGAAGACGGACCCAAGGAAGCGCCTCCAACACTTGAAGACAGGGGGCAAACAACTATTGACCAACTTAAAGAAATTAACTTGGGATCAGTTGAAGAACCTAGACCTGTGTTCGTTAGCGCACTCATGAGTCATGTAGAGGAAAAATAGTATACAGACTTACTAACTGAATACAAATACATTTTTACTTGGACTTACAAAGAAATGCCGGGACTCGAACCAAGAGTCGCAGTCATAACCTGGCAATAAGACATGGGACACGTCCAATTAAGTAATCTCAGCGCTTCTTTAAGCCCAACCTTATCCCAAAAATTGAAGATGAAGTCAACAAACTCATTGATGCAAGCTTCGTTCGGGAAGTAAAATATCTCAGATAGATTTCAAGTATAGTACCTGTAAAAAAGAATAATGGGAAAATTCGAGTTTGTGTCGACTTTCGTGATTTGAATGTTACATGTCCGAAAGGTGATTTCCCTCTACTTGTGGCAGAACTTACAGTGGATGCAACAATAGGGCACGAGGCTCTGTCATTCATGGATTACTTATCTGGCTACAATCAAATAAGAATGTCTCCAAAAGACGAGGAGTTAACCGTTTTCCGCACACCGAAAGGGATTTACTGTTACAAAGTGATGCCTTTTGACTTAAGAATGTCAGCACAACTTCTCAACGTGCCATGCAAAATATTTTCGATGATATGCTGCACAAAGTCATAGAATGCTACGTTAATGACTTGGTTCTAAAAACTAAGAAAAGAAATTACCATCTCCAAGATCTTCGTAAAGTTTTTGATCGACTAAGGAAGTTCCAACTCAAGAATAACCCTCTAAAATGTGCATTTGGAGTCTCCTCCGGAAAATTTCTTGGGTATACTGTCCGACATCGCGGCATTGAAGTCAATCCTTCTAAAATCGATGCCATCCAAAAAATGTCACCACCAAAAAATTTACACGAATTGCGAAGTCTTCAAGGGCGACTAACTTTCATTCGTCGGTTTATCTCAAACTTGGCTGGAAGGTGTTAACCATTTAGTCGGCTCATAAAGAAAAATGCTTCATTTGTATGGGACCAAGCTTGTCAGAATGCTTTAGATGACATCAAGCAATATTTGCTCAATATGTCGGTGTTGGGAGCTCCCGTGCCTGGAAAACTACTCATTATATACATTGTCGCTGAAAAAGAATTGTTAGGCGCTCTTCTAGCACAAAATAATGAGGAGAATAAGGAAAATGCTCTATATTACTTAATTCGTAGACTAAACAATACATAAATTAAATATCCTTCAATCGAGAAAACTTGTCTTGCGCTAGTTTTCGCATCTCAAAAATTGAGACACTATTTTTTAGCTCACACAGTGCATGTGGTTGCAAAAACAGACCCCCTCAAGTATGTCATGTCAAGGCTTGTTCTATCCGGACGACTTGTAAGATGGGCGATCTTATTCAATGAGTTTGAAATTGTATACATTCCACGAAAGGCAATCAAAGGGCAAGCACTTGCTAACTTTCTAGCCGATCATCCGATACCGGCTGACTGGGAGATTTCTGATGATTTTCCTAATGAAGAAGTGTTTTTGGTTGACCTCATTTCCCCATGGATGATGTTCTTTGATGGTGCGGCACACTCTGAAGGAGCTGGAGTGGGTGTCATTTTTGTCTCCCCACAAAGGCAGATTTTGCCATATGCATTTGTTTTTCCTGAGAAATGTTCGAACAATGTCGCTGAGTATCAAACACTGATAATTGGCCTTGAATGGCACATGAGATAAAAATTTTAAACATTGAAGTTTACGGTGATTCTAAGTTGGTGATCAACCAACTTCTCAAGGAGTATGAGGTCAAGAAAGAAGACTTGGTTCCGTATTCTCAATATGTTTCCAATCTACTAGCTAGGTTTGAAAGTGTTGTACTATAACACGTCGCAAGAGAATAAAATTGTTGAGTAAAAATAATGGGATACTATTAGCCAATCATGGTTAAAGATTACATGGATTATGCTAAAAGGTGTCAGGCTTGTCAATTTCAAGCCAACTTCATGCACCAACCGCCTGAGCTATTACACCCTACAATTCTATCATGGCCATTCGATACATGGGGCCTTGATGTGGTAGGACCTTTCATAAAATCTTCTAAAGGCCACTTTTACATTCTTGCAGCAACCGACTACTTTTCAAAGTGGGCAAAGGTGATACCTACCAAAACGGTAAAAAAGGAAATGATCGTTGATTTTATCAAGACCAACCTCATCTTTCGATATGGGGTTCCTCATCATATCATCACTGATAATGGGTTGTGTTTCGACAATCATTTGATGACTGATTTATGTGAAAATTTTGGCTTCAAACAGTATAAGTTTTCAATGCATAACCCACCCGTAAATGGATAGGCGGAAGCCTTCAACAAGACTCTTTGCAATTTACTGAAGAATGTGGTCTCGAAGTCAAAAAAGGATTGGCATGAACAAGTTAAAGGGGCTCTGTGGGCATATCGAACAACATTTCATACTCATACTCAGTCGACACCTTATTCTCTTGTTTATGGTGTTGAAACAGTCCTTCCACTAGAGAAACAAATTCCTTCATTGAGGATCACTGTATAAGAAGGTTTAACGAACGAGGAAAATGTTCAATTGTGTCTTCAAGAGTTGGAGGTGTTAGATTAAAGGATACTCGAAGCTCAACAACGGCTAGAGTATTATCAAGCTTGGCTTTCAAGTGCCTTTAACAAAAAGGTTCGTCCTCGATCTTTTCAAGTTGGCGATTTAGTACTAGTAGTACGAAGACCCATTATCATGAGTCGTCAAATGAGAAACAAGTTTACCTCAAAATGGGATGGACCCTATGTGGTGCAAGAAGTCTACACTAATGGCACGTACAAGATTGTTGACAAAGATGGAGTTAGAGTTGGACCCATTAATGCTAAATTTTTGAAGCGAGTCTAAACTGCATGATGCTCCTAGCTCATATGAGTTAAAACTGTGAATGCCACAAAAAAATCATTGAATTACGCGATTGACTTGATCCCTGTTAAGGGTACATAGGAAACTTGGAGGTTTGTTCAGAGTTCAGTCATCCAAAAATAATTTATTCATTGAACTACGCGATTGACTTGATCCCTATTAAGGGTACGTAGGCAACTTGGAGGTTTGTTCTAAGTTCAGTCATCCAAAAAAAAAATTATTCATTGAACTATGCGATTGACTTGATCTCTATTAAGGATACGTAGGCAACTTGGAGGTTTGTTCCGAGTTCAGTCATCCAAAAAAAATTATTCATTGAAGTACGCAATTGACTTGATCCCTGTTAAGGGTACGTAGGCAACTTGGAGGTTTGTTCCGAGTTCAGTCATCCAAAAAAAAAAATATTCATTGAACTATGCAATTAACTTGATCCCTATTAAGGGTACGTAGCAACTTGGAGGTTTGTTCCAAGTTCAGCCATCCAAAAAAATAAAAAATAAAATAAAAAGAAATCACTCATTGAACTATGCTATTGGCTTGATCCCTGTTAAGGGTACGTAGGCAACTTGGAGATTTGTTCCGAGTTCAGTCATTCATTCAAAAAGAGAGAAAAAAAATACTAATGGTTCTTTTATTACCAAAGTAAATAATCTGCTCCAAGAAAGAATGATAAATGACAACAATGGTCAAGACTAGAGTGAGAAGTCCAAAATGACAGACAACAATGGTGAACTAAACTAAAGTGGCAAATCTGAAAGCTCATCGCATTCCCTTTGCAACCTATCTTCGAGAGTCTTCATTATTTGAACTTCTTGATCAGTGAGAATCTGAGCTTCTTTAATCACCTTGCGGTCTTCCTTGAGTTTGTTAATCTTTTCTCTCTCATGGGACAACTTAACATCAGTCTCTGATAAGGAAGCCTTAATCTACTTGATATTTTCCTGTGCGATTTGCAACTTCTTTGCCAACTTGGCCTCTGTATCTTTGGCTTCATGTAGGTTGGTCCGAAGAAAGTTTGTATGCTTAATAATGCCATCTTCCAGAACAGTGGCACCAACTAGTTGGGAGTCAACATAAGACAATTGTTACGATTGCGTGGTTGATGGCACCTTGTAAGCAAAAGAAGATTTGGTGGCAACATGTGTATCAACATTATGCATATATGTATCAATCATTTCTTCAGATTAAAAAATCCCCTGGAAACTGTGAAAGTTCCTCAAAAAGTTGTGGAAGCTTGTGGACTATCGAAGACAATTCATGGACTTCTGTGTTGAATACCATTATTCTTATGTCGTCAGCTAGTGCTAAAGCAGCCTTGTGCTATGTATCAAGAACCATGTTTCCAACATTGAAAATAGACACCTCGGGGGCAATTGTTGGTGGAGGAGTTGGAATTGCAAGTTCCATCCCTTGTAAGTACATTCAAAGTGGTCGTAAAAGGTTTGTGAGCCCGCAAATAAATCTCGCACAACCAGTCTGACAAGTAAGGATATAGCGAAGAATCGGAGCGAGACACCTGTAAAGCAAAGTGACCCATAAGGGGTGTCCCAACCTCCAAAGTAGTGTCTCTCTCGGTGGAGTCATTTGGTCACTCCAAAATGGTGACTATCTGTGACTTCAAACACTTGAAGACCACCATGATCGTGTACCTAAAAATGGGGGAAGGGGATTTAGTAATGGATGTGGGAATTAATTCTTCTTGGATTAATTTTAATAATTTAGTCAAGAGTATTGGGACCCTAAAAGGATTGATAAAGCATTGGGACCCCGAAGGGACTGATACAACATTGGGACCCCGAAGGGACTGATAAAGTATTGGGACCCCGAAATGACTGATAAATCATTGGGACCCCGAAGGGACTGATAAATTATTGTGACCCTGAAGGGACTGATAAAACATTGGGACCCTGAAGGGACTGATAACTCATTGTAACCCCAAAGGGACTGATAAAGTACAGTGACCCCGCAGGGACTGATAAAACATTGGGACCCCGAAGGGACAAATAAATCATTAGGACCCCGAAAGGACTGATAAAGTACTGGAACCCTGAAGGGACTGATAAATCATTATGACCCCGAATGGACTAATAAAGTACAGTGACCCTGAAGAGACTGATAAAACATTGGGACCCCGAAGGGACTAATAAAGCATTGGGACCCCGAAGGGACTAATAAATCATTGGGACTCCGAAGGGACTGATAAAGCATTGGGACCCCAAATGGACAAACATTTTGTTTTAAGGAGCACATTATTCCAAAAGCATGGTGATTTGGGAATTGATGAGTTGTTAAAAAAAATACTAAACTTCCTGAAATAGGTTGTTTGCAAAAAAAAAAGCAAGAGAGCAACTTGTAAAAAAACAAAAGGTCATCAGACTCGCACACGCCCCAAATTAAATCTCCATACACATACACAAACCCACACACCACCAAACCCACCTTGTATACACAAACTCATGCACACTCATAAATTCTAAATCACGCACAGATACAGATAATTAAGAAACCCCCACACACATATACACAATGTTGTATACACGCACATATACAGGCTGATGTATATCACATATACATATAGACACTGTTGAATATCACACACACGCATACAAAGTATAGATGGAGGCCTCACTATTCGTCGACAAAGGTATCGCCAATGCCCTCAATAACCAACACCACCCTTAATTCTAACCTGTTGGGAACCCACCACAAATACACACTTATACACGAACATAAACACACACACACTGGCCTATACACACCGTAACAACAGTTCGTTGGTCCGTCACCCTCAACTTCCACCTCCGACGCCATCGCCGAAAAGGAACCACCAATAACCTCAACCCCTATATGTTATTTTATTGCAGTTTCGGCTACAGTCACAGGTTATTGATATCGCCGAACAACAGAGAAATTGAAACGGTGGATGAATTCAGGACCTCGCCGGCAACACCTTGGACCACCACGTCTATTGCCGCAACAAGGTTGCGGAACCCTAGTATGCCTAGGAACTCACACACACAAGCACACACCATTACACATGCACACATACACCAGTACACACCCACACACACACTAGTACGCATACACAACAGCAATTAAACACAAGGCACGAAAAAAAAAAAATTTAAATAAAGGAACTCACAGTGGCGACTTGGCTTGTCTTGACGACTTGTAAAAGTTGGATAACAATGGTTAAATAGAGTGAATACCATACCCAGATGGAAATAAATCTTTTCCTAATGATATCGGAAGAATGACTTGGGCCCAGAGTAATTTTACTTGAGCCCTAAGAAGTCCCATTCTGCATGGCACACTGGTGAGGAGTTATATGACCACACTAAAATATACATACGTAAAAATAAAAAAAAAAGGGCCACCCTGATGGTTTGAGTTGGAGTGTTATCCTATGAAACCTTTGTTCATAACCATAACCATCCATTTGAACTGGGCCCAACAACAAAAAAATAAAATTAAAAAAAATAAAATCCTTCAAAACTTGTCTACTCTTGGAAGACAAGCGTGCATGAAGTCAAGCTTTGAAGCGGGGGCAATTTGTAGACATATAAATTTGGCGATCATTTAATCGTCGTTGGATCGGTTGACTAAAGTCAATAATTCTCGACCGGTTGACTTAAGTCAATAATTCTCGGTCAAATTCACTGATAATTACGGGTCCCACAAATGGACACGTGTCAAATTATCAGAGATCTAAATTATATGCTTTTAATTCAAAATTAAATTTGAATTTATTCCCAAAATAATAAAGAAATAAATATATATTATTTTAGGAGATTTTAAGCATAATTGGTGGGTACTTTCCAAATTTAAGCCCCCACATTTGGCATATAAATACAAGGCCACCCAACACATTTTGGGATCAATAAAGAGAAGGAGAAGAAACCGTAAAAAAGCTCTGCCGACTCCAACTCAGCAAATCTCTGAAGTTCTTGAAGACGGAGAACAATAAGCACGCCACACTTGTGTCGTTCTTCCTCAAAGTCCTTTACCAATCTTCGAATTTCTTGAAGACGAAGAACAACAAGCACGCCACACCTCTGTCGTTCTTCCTCAAAGTCCTTTACCAATCTTCGAAGTTCTTGAAGACAAAGAACAACAAGCACGTCATACCTATGCCGTTCTTCTCAAATATTTTCAACAAATATCCAAAATCCTTGAAGACGAAGAACAACAAGCACGTCACACCTGTGTTGTTCTTCTTTAAAGGCCTTCAACAAATAAAGTTCTCTTCAAACCCGAAGAACTTAAACAACCATCAAGTCCCAATTAAAGATCAAGCTTTCGAAGCTCTTGCACCAGAGTTCCAAGGAGATTTAATCAAAGGAAGATTCTTATTTGTTTAAGAATCGACCACAGAGAATTGTACCACATATTTTATCATTTATCATCAATAAAATTATTTTTGCTCCTATTTTGTTTCCTAGATTTTCGGAGACGAAATTTGTGTTTACAAATACAACATTCAAACAATGCCCATTTGCCTTACAACATTCAAACACCACCTGTTCAAAGTAAAAAATATATATTTTTCAAAAAAAACAAACTGTATGCATTAGTCAACCGATGAGTTATTAGGCGACTAATGGGTTTGCATGAGGTGATTTATGGAGCCAGAGAATTTTGTCAAATATTGAAGCAATTGAGTAGTCGACCGATGGCATATCATGAGTCAAAAATTGAAGCAATTATGATTTTTATCGTTGGGACTATAATCGAATAAGAGTTAGATTATCTTTTAAATACCCTTTTCACCCCCCCCCCCCCTCTCGGGTTAATTAGTGACTAACACATATCATTCAGAATATGCACATTTGGCTCTCAATACACCACTTGTTCAAAAACACAATTCATTCAAAACACCACTGTTTAAAACCAGTTTAAACACCACATATCATCACCATATGGCTCTTAATACACCACCCATTTGGCTTTCAAAATATCATTCAAAATAAGGCCATTTGGCTCTCAATACATATCATCAGTTCAAAAGACCAAAAGTGGCTCTCAATACATATGTTCCACTGTCAAAATATGTCCACTTCAAAAGACCTATTCAAGAAACCAAAAAACTAGTTCAAAAGACCAAAAGTGGCTTCAAGTTACATCATTTAAGCATGGTGTCAATACATATTAGAATCTTGCCCTGCCCTTTACTGGCTTAAATTTACTTATATTTATTCCACTGTAAGTTTCATTTGTAGTTCCCCTTCCAATTGGCTGCATTCCAGTGTTGGATGGCTTTGCAACTAGTTGGCTTGAGCTTCCAAAACCAGTTTCAACTACAGTGTTGGATGGCCTTGCAACTGGTTGACTTGAGCTTTCACTTCTAGTTTCAAAAGCATGTGAATTACAAGTGTTGGGGGCTAAATTGATAAATCATGTGAATTAGCATTAATTAATGAAAAAATAAACATTAATCATGTGACTTGCATTGTTCTACATGACTTGCATTTTCCATGTTCCCTCATCCACTTGCATCACCTATTGAAAAAATAACCATTTATTGAAAAAAGTCATATTTATTTAATTGCATTAATTAATGAAAAAATAACCATTGAGAGTACCTGATTTTTACAACTCCTTGCATTGTGCCTAGTCACCTTGCATCTAGAACAATGAAGAGTGTTAGTCTTCCTTGTATCACTGATCCCAACTGATGGTTCATCTGGTGCTCTAACTCTGGCTCCCCTTGGTCTTCCTACACCTCTCCTAACATCTGGTGGGTCCACTGGATTACAGATCATAGGGCTCCACAACTTCATATCACTAAGATGGTGTATTATATATGCATAACTACCCATGTAAGAGGAATTGTAAAAGCTTGGGTCACAATATAACTCAAGGTCAGCTTTCTTGTGTTATAGAAGCAATTACATGTTTGCGTGGTATTCCAGAAATTTGTCATGCATTGCAATCACAAGTCTTGGGACCAAGCTTCATTACATGCTTACCTCCTACACTAGCCACATCAAACTCATCTTGCCCTGCAGGTAAAACATTGCATTCCCTTGATTTTGCTACCAGTTTGTTCAATCTTTTTTTAATGTTTGGAGTCACCAAACTAGTCCAAGTTTTCCCCCTTTCACTTCTCATGTGAATCATTTGCACGAGTCCAAGGTTTCCCCCTTTTTAATGTTTGGAGTCACCATACCATCAACTTCACACTTCATAGTCACTTTTGACTTCTCATTTTTAGTTCTTTTAACATTACAACCCTCTTAAATTATGAAATCTCTTAAAATCTCCCTATAATGATCAACATTATTAAACAATTGCCCCACTTCCAACTTTATGGTTCCATCTAATTGTCTCTTAAAATGATTGTCACTCATTCTAGGTGTTGCCTTAGACATTGTCTTTTTAGCTTTCTTCTTTTGAACATCGTCATCACTGCTGTCATCTTCCATATCCTCTTCATCCACATAGAGGTCATTCCTAGAATCAGTACCAATTTCATCATTTGATTCATAATCTAACAGCCCATCCTTAGGGTGGTTTATTTCTTCATTTTGATTTCCTAGATTGAAATTATCATCAACGTTTTTACCCTTTCTGTTTAATCCCAAATCTCCATCTTCATCACTAAACCTATACCCATATCTGGTTCAAGTTTAGGTTCCACTTCAGGTTCAACTACAGGGTCAGGAGTCACTATGTTGTTTGGGAGTTGCTTAAATGATGGACGTAGATTAGCAATAATGTCTTTTATATGAAGACTAATTATCATCTCCCCAACACAATCCCCAAACATTCTAAGCAAATCCTTATCACTTTCAACAAGCATTCTACATACATTACCAGGGATATCATAAGCTAATTTAACACACAAAGGATCACCAAGTGGAATGTAATACAAAACAACTAATATCACATCACTTGTTAGATCCATTAAACTATATAAATCAGGGTCAACATTCTTAATCATAGTGGTTTCTTTAGAGGCATTTGCAAAAATTGACATATGTTAATATATACACTATAAAACCCTAAATCGAGACAAATCAAAACACAATATTGAACATTAAATACTGATTGAAAAACATAAGCTATTTTCATCAAGATCAGACCAATAAATATGCAAAACCCTAACCCCTTTTTCAGTTCTTGCAGATCAGATGCCAAGTCTTGCCTCCATGTAAGAAACCCTTGTGAATGTAGTCGCTTCCACTCCGATTCGTCAGCAAACCCCTCACAAATCAATGACAGAATTTTTGGGGAAGAAAACCCTTTGATTTTTTAGAGAGAAAGACGAAATGGTTATAGAGAAAGGGTTAGAAATGAAAGGACACACCTTTCCCACCAAAAAGAGTAAAGCCCCGTTTGGTAACCGGTCTGGTCCGGTTATCTCTGGTCCGGTCTGGTTTGGTCTGGTCTGGTCCGGGTGATGTTCTAAAATTCTGTTTGGTAAGCGGTCTTGTCTGATGGTCTTGGTCTGAGGAAACTGGAACCAGACCATGTTTGGCAAACTGTATGGTTCCAAACTTCTTTGAACCATACCATGTTTGGCAAACTGGCTTGGTCTTAAATTTCTAGTAAACTGTGAAAATATTGAATATATACTTTATATAATGTAATAACCTTAAAACCCACACATTTAATTTGTAAACATTTGTTAAAGTTTTTTTGATTGATTTTTATTATGTATTTCTTACATAATAATGTTATATTGGTTTTGTAAAAATTTCTTATAGTATGATTATTGCACTCCAATTATCAAATATAACAACAAATAGGTTTATATAAGCCACATTTTTTATTATACAAAAATTACGATAACAAAAATTTCACAAGTCACACACTAATATTACATAAGAACTTCAACTGTCGATAACATGTAAATAATGCATTATGATATTTTGGCTTTTAAAAACAATTATTATTTATCATTTACTATTTATTTATTATTTATTATTATTTTCATATATTATTTAATTCATTTTGTTTATTATTTATTATTATTTATTCATTTATTTTCATTTGTTTATAAATATATTTAATTAATTTATTATTAATTATTGTATTAATTAATTAATTTATTATTATTTTTATATATTATTTAATTTATTTTATTTCATTTAGTTTGTTTATTATTTAATTCATTTAATTTATTATGTTTATTATTCATTTTTTATAAATATAATTCATTTAATTTATTATTTACATTATTATTTATTCATTTATTTTAATTAATTTATAAATATATTTTATTCATTTATTATTTATATTATTATTTATTCATTTATTATTATTTTTACGTATTATTTAATTCATTTTGCTTATTATTTATTTATTTATTATTATTATGTATTATTTAATTCATTTTTCTTAATAGTTATTACTATTTATTCATTTATTTTTATTTGTCTCTAAAATTATTTTTATTAATTTATTATTTATATTATTTATTATTATTATTCTCTGATAAATCCTTTCTGATATAAGGGTAAACCTTATGGGAAGTAAGCTATTTTCCGTAAAAAGCCGAAGGAAAAATATATATAGATATATATATCCAAATAAAAACCAACTCTTCTTTCTTTGTTGTTCCTAGCGTTCGAAATTTCATTACCAGCCTCTCATTTGACCCCATCCTCCATTGCCATCTCTAGTGAGGGAGCACTGGAGATAGCCTCACCTTCTCTCTATATGATAAACCCTAACACTAACCCTATGAGGGGCGTCAGTTTCTCTACTCCTCTCTCCACAAACCAATTATTTGGCCCCACCGTATCTTTTTCTTTAATTACCAACAAACCATTGAAATTACATTCCGGGAACTCAATTCACACTGCAATCAGATGTGCAGTTCCTGAAGACCCCTCTGGTAATTATAATCCCTCCTTCTATGTTTAATCACAACAATTTTTCTTTACACTCTGAAATTTCTTGCTTCAATTGTTCTGCTTTTAAATGTTTAGTGTGCTCGTATATTATGTGCCATATATATATATATATATATATATATATACACAAAGGGTGACATTAGAATTACCAGAGTGGTTGATTGTTGCATGTGGTTATGTGTGTATTTGCATGTAGTAGAATTGATTTTAGTGAGACTATATACAGGTGTCTTGTTTAGCATGCCAACTGTTAGATAAAATGTCAGCTTCACAATCAAATTAGAAATTTTAATGATAATTTGGTTATATTTGCATGATTATTTATATGGCCATGGCCTATAGGGCAATTTAGCAACAATTTAGTTGGCACATTTCATAAAAATGGAAATGTGAGGGCTCATATTTTTATTTTTTTATTTTTAATCTTTCCCTGTTATGTGTATCCGAGGATGAAGAAATTTAAATGCAATGAGAAAAGAGAAAAGTGAAATTAGGGAATAATATGATAGACGGGTGCATCAGCTAGTTACCCTCCTCGTTTTACCGAAACAAGTAAAAGTTGACCTAAGTTGCATCTCTAAAAATAAATTTCACAAGGATCAAGATGTGCAGTTCCTGAAGACCATCCTTTGGTGGACCTGATTGCAATGGCTTTGGATTATACAAGTTTGATTCATAGAGCTGATTCAGTTCACTTATGTGCACACACAAAGAGTGGTTGGATTGGAGGGAGATTTCAAGAAGCAACCTACCCATTTAAAGTCCAACTTGCACCATCTTAATTTATACTTAAATTATGGATCAGGAAATAGGCAACACCATACCTGCATGCATTCATATCTCCTTCTTCTGACTATTTAAAATAAACCTCTAAAATCCAATCTCTCTAATTCCTTGGTGATAACATTTTATGTACTGATTGGTATTTAGCATACAAAACCACCATAAACAGGAGTTTGTGGTAAAAGAAAATGGCAGATTTTATCAGTACATTGCAAAACTTGCAATCCATAAAACCCCAGATGCCTGGGATCACTATTGATGCCATATATACAGTAGCCATCATGCTCTATGAGTTCCAACTTCCAGCTAATATTATAACCACTATCTAATAGAGTGCAAGGAGCATTTCATTCCATGTCAAAGGTTCCTACTCAACACATCTTAAAGTCTTACCTTTGATGTCATAATCGACACACAAATGGAAGAAGTTGTTCAGCTAACGGCAAAGGCTTTGACGAGTGCAGTATGAAAGCACCACACAAGAAGCTCAGCATTGCCGTTTGTTGCCTCTGATCTGAGGAGTAAATTCAAAGACCTGAAAGTTTGAAACTTTCGATGACCCCCACAACAGAAACAAGAGCCACAATTGTCAGGACACAAAGACTGGATACTTCCAGATTAATATAGCTTCCAAGCACCTCATATCATAGGATAATATACTGTTCAACAGCTATGTACTTGCAACAAGGTTATATATATAGATATATAAGTATATATGCACTTACATTCAAGGAAAAGGAAAGACGGAATAATTTAAGAAGGATTTCACAACATTCATTACCAGAAAAGAGGTTCAGCAGAAAACAAAAACAGGTCCAAAAGGATTTCATCAATTAAACTTACAATACCGTCTGCGTAACCAAGAACTTTACTAAAGATTTCACCATCGCGCAAAGCCTAAAAAAATGCTGGCTGCATTACACCTCAATCAAAATCCAATCAACATCAAAGGCAAGTTAGCTAAAAAGCGAAACCTTGATACCCTTCGAAAAATAACCAAGAACCCTTGTTTCTGCAATCCACATTAGCCAAAAACCAAGAACCCTCTGTTTCTGCAAATCAACATTAGCCAAAACTGCATCATCTCCAATCATATGAAAAAAGAAATATATAAATGGGCAAAACTAAAATCACTAACTTTTTTTCGGTTTTCTATTCTAATGCAAGACCAAACACACTATTTTCAAAATTCCCCTAGCGGATTTTGAGAAAAACAAAGCAAATATGGTCCAACTAAGCATCTGTCAACATGTGCTGCGCCCCGGTTAAAGAGTCAATTCACGAGGACAAGGGGTACAAGGAATATAGAAATTGTTGGTATATTGGAGGGCTTGAATTTGGGCACTTGAAGCACCTGATTTGATTTAAAATGAGAGATATATAGTCGTTTTGAGTGACCGATTCTGCCGACAATATTATTTTCTGGCTATGCATAGCCTAAAATTCATTGTTCACTTATGAATCATGACTTCTATTGTACCCATTGTGAGGCCATCCCAAGCATTGCCATGGGATTATGATCGATTCATATACTATTGTAAGTACGTTTATGGCTTCAATGGAAACAACACAGGGTGTTTTCATTAGGTAGTCCAGGAATGCTTTTAGGTATCTTACATGGATGAAATTGATTAGTTGCGTTATTTTCTTTCGCATTGATGGTTAGGTTCCAGAGTCATTTCTGGTTTTTATTTGTTTTCCTTTTCTTCTTTCCCTCTTCCCATCTCCTGTGTTGAGGTGAGGTCGTGCAGGGCTCGACAGCTTTTCAGGCTGTTATTGTTGTTTGGGCCACATTAAAATACATTCAATATTGGGTTACGTTGAGCCCTTTCCTTCTGACCGGATTTCTTTCGACCTTTCTTCCTCTAAGGGGTAGTTTTTCCCCACAATGCTAATACTTGTTTTTATCTTTGATTTATATTGGTGTACTCGATCAGTGAAAGCTGATGCATGGAAGCCACTATCAGTGGTATGTTTTCCCATGTGAGTTTTTTTTTTTTTTATCAGGGATTAAAATTATATCGACTCTTGTTTTAATGAAGAAACTTCTTGGTTAAACAACCACATATGCCTTTACTAGAGCTTTAAAAGCATTATGCTAACTACATCAATTATTTAAAAAACATAAAGAAGTCAAAGGATAGGCCTTAACAAGTAGACAGAAGATAAAGTCACTACTTTTTTAAATTTCTTCTAGTGGTTTTCTCGGGCACCAAGGCAGATTGCCTCCACGATCTCTGCTGCTCCTGGCGTTTCTGACCCTAGCTTCAAAATTCAATCAAAAATTGTTATTTATTCAATTTCATTATCCTAAACAAGAATTATTGAATCTATTTTCATTATAACAATTGTTGTTAATATACTTTAGATAAAGTAAATGCTATTTTAATTACATTTGAGTGTACTCAATAGTTCTTGAATCTATTTTTGAACGATATTTTGTAGTTATAAAGTTAAATATATTGTTATTATTATTATATGTTACTATTAGAATATAAATTACTTAGCTTTCATTTTGTTTCATTCATAATTAGTAGTCTACGGTATTGTAAGAGTAACATGGTCTATTCAATGATGGATATTTTGATTACTTCAATAATCATTTCTGATACAAAGAGAGGAATACTTTGTGGAGGATGTCATTATATTTTACCCCTTCTTCTAGGGTAAATGATATCAGCTTAGTTTACTTTATTATTCCATTCTTATTAACCGAAAATACATGGTGTTATTGGATCTACAATTTATTGATTATGTAGTTCTCTCTCTCTCTCTCTCTCTCTCACTCTGTGTGTGTGTGTGTGTGCGCATGTGTGTGGCATTCACACCCAAAAGACAAACAAAGTATAAGGGGCTGGGCAAAAGAGGCAGCATCTGTCCACCACCACAGTCTTCCTCACATCTTATCATCTTCTTCATTGACAAATCAACGACAAGACTTCTTCAGAGGAAAGCTAGTTCTTGCATCTGCTAGTGCTAGTGCTGGTGGCAACAACAATAGCACCACCACCAAGTTGTTAGAAGTGGGAGAGATAAAGGAGAAGTGCATTAAGTGGAAGTGGAAAGGCCACACAATCAATTACTTGGTGATTAATAACAATATTAATGGCATTGGCCAAGAACAAGGACCTCCACCTCTACTTCTTGTTCATGGTTTTGGTGCCTCCGTTGCTCATTGGCGTAGGTAACTACTCACTTACTCCTTATATTTGTAGTTCTGTCTTATCTAGTTTATTGGTAGACTAGTACTGAAATGTTTTTGTATCCCCCCACGCTCATATATATAGGTAGACTGCAATTAACCATGTTTCTTTTTCATAAAATTTTTATGGTTCGTCCGGTAGGATTCAGTATATATGCCTTCCCTTCTATCTCTTTTATGTACAAAACGAATGGCATCAACCATCCACATTCTTGAATAGGCCGACCATTTTGCTGGCATAATATGTTAGTGAAGCAAGCCTTGTTGGAAAACACTTCAATTTTTAGGTTTCACTCAAAGTTAACAACAAACCACTGCTATCTAGTCTAGGCCTTTTATACTTAAGTGAGGTTCTCCCTGCAGCTCACAGTGACAATATGAGGGATGACAAAATATGGCTTTGCTTAGCCTGATCCTCATCTGAAGTAGAACTCCTGCTATTGCTAATCTTAACTAACTCTTAGAAACTTATTATATAACATGGAAGCCGTGTGCTACGTTTTCCATTACCCAATACTTGCAGACCATGAAGGGATCTTGTTCGGTATCTTATTTTTTCATCAAAGAATATATTATTTTCATCTCATCACATCATTGTAGTCTATCCCTTCCTTTAGTCATAGCCTTTAGCCACCAATCTAGCCTTGAATCTTGACCCATCTTCTCCCGAAGAATCTTCCACCTTGATGAATATTCACTTGCAAACTATAGCTTTCTTTCCCTCAGGATGCTGAACCAGTTCCCTAGTTTGGATTATCCAAAGTGACCCCATCTCCTCATCCATTCCCTAAATGTACACTTCTTGAATTCTTCAAAGCTTCTCTGTAATTCAATGAAATATCATCAAAAACTGGAAGTTTGTAAGGCACCATGTCAGTAAGGCTAGTAGGTTTCCAAACATTTCTTCTTGGTCTACCGGTTGCAATAGATTTTAGTTGTTGTGGAGACTTCTAAGCTGGAACCTCTTTCTCATCTGTACCTGAGTTCACAACATTTGAAATATTCAGAATTATCAACTGTTAGTAATATTCAGATTTAATTGGAACCAAAGTAGCCTTAAACTCCACCTGCTGTGAAGTACCCATTACCATTTATTATCCTTCTGAGTCCTTGTTCTTATTCTCCTTCAACATCCCAAACTCCTCGAATGTAACATCCCTGCTTAACAAATTTCTTTTATTCAAAACACCATAGTCTGTATTCCCTTCCACGTGCTAAAACCCAAGAATATAGCTTTCTTTGCTGTAGGATCTAGATTCCTTTCCTTAACATGGAAATAAATAAAAGAACCAAATTCATGCAAAACATCATATTCTTCAGTTGGTTTTCCAGACCATACCTCTATCAGTTTTTTCCCACCTCTTCCGGCAACAGGTAACCTATTGATAATATGGCATGCATATGTCATTGCCTCCATCCTGAACTTCTTGCCCAAACCAGAATCGATCAATGTGTTTTTTTTTGAAAAGTCAGAATCGATCAATATACATCACACCTTTTGTAACAAAGTACGATTCATACATTCTCCCACTCCATTTTGTGTCCCATGGTATATAGCCAAATCCTCCTTCAGAAATCATCAACAAATGATACAAACCAATGTTTTACCTTCCAAAGATATTACTTTGGTAGATCCACAGACATCAATGAGAAGCAGTAATTATAAATAAGAATTGCAAGTATTCTTTAGAAACACTCGAATCCACTAATAAGAAAATAGAAACTAATGATCTCTATCGACGAACTCGCCCTTCTTTGTCCTACATCAGGCTCGCCTTAAAAATACTCATCCTTGAGTTATATTCGGAGCATGTATTAGTATTAATAATATTTCATACCGCTGATGATTTGATCTTAAACTATCATAACAAATTTCAAGAACGGTATCTGAAAACTCACATTTTGAAAACAGCTACTTCCGAATTGCTTCACAAATCAATACAGGAGCCGTCTTAGACACGAATCCTAGCGTTATATTAATGTTTGTGGCCCACCGTACATGGCTTATATAATATCAGGAATCCTCGTATATTTCATAGCAAGTGGACCAAGTGTGTCATGTAAAGACACTGATGTATATGGAAAGCCCACATGATAGGCTATTTACCACCCAACCGTGACTGTCATCTTCTTTGTCATCATGTTCTTCGAAGTTACCTTATCCAAACCATCACCACATTCTTCATCATGCTTTATGATATTTTTCATACAAAATTTGCTCATAATTTGGTGAAAGGAATTTAGCCTTTAACAACCGATTCATCTTGTACCAGGACTGCACTGGCTGTTTTGCTTGGAGACCCCGATTATTCCGTTTTTGTTCCCACTCGATGACTTTATGATATTTTTCATACATAATTTGCTCATAACTTGGTGAAAGGAATTTAGCCTTTAAGAACCGTTTCATCTTGTACCTGGACTGCACAGGCTGTTTTGCTTGGTGACTTCGATTATTCCGTTTTCGTTCCCACCAAGCGGAAACCTGTCATTTAATCTTCAAGGCTACAAACAGCTTTTGTTTGTTTTTGGGTATATCAGAATACTCTAAAAATTCTTCAACTTTCTCTTCCACGCATCTTCAATAATAGTTATTTCACTAAAATTAAGAAGATCAACTTCCCTTTGGAACTCACAATTCTCTTCATCATCGGAACAATCCGCTTAGGGTGGAGGCCTATGGGGATGAATAGGAACACAACTCATGTTTGGTTGGCTGGGAGGAAGAACTTTAGCACATTGAGGATTGCCACGCTAATGTCCACCCCTTTGTTGTGACAGATAGGCATAATCAAGTTGGTCCCAATCATGCCTATTATAAACCTGCACACCATTCATGGCTTGAGTCATCCATTCAATTGCCGTCTACATCTCTTGTTCGAGTCCCAAACATAACTGTTGGAATTCTTCCACGGTCACAGCACGTTCTCTCGGAACAACATCCATGTAGAATGGCTTTGTTACTAACTTGACACAGTGGATCGATGAAAGCAGTAATAATAAATAAGAATAGCTATGTATTCATTGAATACTTAAATCTACGAGAAGATGTTGAGAGAAACTTATAAGTGTTAATTTTATTCGAAAAAGTATGTTCCCTAAACTATTACACTAACCTGTATAAGTAGGCCCTAAGCAAACCTTGAAAAAGGAAAATCCTAAACAACTAGGAATAAGAAATATAAATGGAAACGTCCCAAACAATCTCTGATTTCCTAAACAAATACAAATAGGGGAAATAAATAGAAACTTCTTAAAACAAAATTTTAACAAAATAAGGAACGTAATAGTATGAAAACAAGAACTAATTATCTTTATCGACGGACTCGCCTTTCTTTAGTTATAATCCGTGTCAATGTAATCTACAGTTCCTTGAGTACGATATATTGATGTGCCAAACTTCACTTTAGTCTGCTTGTCGATAACACGATGTGACAAAACTCAAGTTTTTCACTCTTGGCACCCTTTAACAGACCTTGTTTGATCAAACCTTGCAAAGCCTTCTCTCTAGCATGCCCTAAGCACATATGCCATAGCTGGAGTGTCAGACATATTTATTTCCAAACTATTTAAACAGTTTATCTCCCAGTGGCGGTTCGCCCATCCAAAATTACAAATTTCTTCTTCAGTTACCCTACATTAAAGCAAGTGCACCTAGGACCACCTTTAGAACTTCACCTGGGATAGTGATTTTGAAGTCCTCGAGTCAAATAATCCCAGTGACATTAGGTTCTTCTTGAAGTTTATTGCATGTCGAACATCTGATAAAACTCTAATGGTCCCATCATGCATCTTTTGACTGAATTTTTCCTAACCCTTTTGTTCAACAAGTGTTATTATTCCCCATAAAAACAACTCCATCATTCAGTTACTTGGAACTAGAAAACCAGCTCATGTCTGAACACATATTGTAGGAAAACCATGAGTCCAGAACCATTTAGCAGAATGAATACCTAATATTGAAATAGTTAAGGCATATTCTACATTCTCATCTTCAACATACAACATTTGCATTTGGCTTCTTCTTGTCCTTGTTTTTCAACTTTGGACAAACCTTTTTCGAATGCCCTTTGATATGACAACAGACGCACTCATTCTTTGCAGGAATCATCCTTTTTAGATATTTTCCTCTCGCTTTGACCAAGCCCTACCATGCCGACCAGATTTTTTTCATCTGACTTGCTTCTTATTGTCAAAGCCTCTCCTGTATGCACCACGATGAGCTTGCACATCTTTTACCTCACTCAACTGGTCATCAATGCATTTGACACAATCACCAAACTTAACCTTAGTTTTTATCGTATAACAAAGTTGTAGTTAAGTGCTCATACGAATCAAGTAGAGGATTTAACAGTGACAAGTGTTGTCCTCAACCAGATTTTGCAAATCAGGAAGCATTATATTAAACTCATTCACATGCTCAGACATAGTGTTACGTTCTTAAACTCGAAACAGAAGAGCTTTTTTCTCCAAATTGATCCGATTCTCAATACTTCGAGTCATATGCTTGTCCTCACGTTATTCCATAAATCCTTGGCCAGTGTAGTATAACAAAATGTTTCTGGTCCTTCACAAGACACAGCCTAATCATACCACAAGCTTCTCGATTAAGATTCTTCCAGATTAATATCCAATTCTTGTTGAACCCAAACAAACAAAACTTTGCATTGCCACATGCTGGAGTTATTTCTGCTATCAAATTTCTCCACTTCAAACTTTGCGTTTGAAACTGTTGTTCTTGCCACCAATGAAGATTTCAAGGATTTGATCTTGTTTCTTCCATGAAAAAATACACATACGAATCTTAACAATCTATAAGATCCAATTACCAAGATTGTAAAACCTAGGCTTTGATACTCATTTGTGATGCGTGAAGCAATTTGAATTAATCAAAACAGATATGAAAGACAAGAAACAACCAGCCACGCAAGGACACAAAAGAATTTTACGAGGTTCGGCACGATGCCTACTCCTCAGCAGCAATGATCGATCTTAAATTAGAAGAGATGGAATGATGCCTACTCCTCGGACAGCATGGATCATTGGAAGAGAAAGAGATTACAGAAGGTTCCTCTCTCTCTCTCTCTCTCCCTCTCTCCGACATCAATTTCCTCTTTCTATTTATTCCAAGAAACCAAGATGTTAACCACCCATCTACTCTAAAACTTAAGATATTAGAGAGGGTGTAACTTAAATATGATATCCTTCAACACGCCTCCTCACGTGTAGCCTTCTTTTTTTGGTCCAACACGTGAAACAACAATTTTTTAATATGGGTGACGGTGAGGTTTGAACACAAGACATTTGGCTCTGATACCATGTTAACCACCCATCTACTCTAAAAGCTTAAGCTATTAGAGAGGGTGTAACTTAAATATTTTATCCTTCAACAGAAAAAAAAAATAGAATCCCAATAAAAATGACCTTCCTTTCTACAAGAGCTCCTAAAATGTCTTTTAACACCATCTCCAATAAGTCCCATGAGCTCCTACTGAACCTGGATGAAATTCATGACAAAATTCAACAAATGTATATAGATAAAAGTTAAAACAATGAAGAGCATGCCAATAAGAGGCAACATACATCCCTTGTATTTTGATCCCATATCCTTTCGTTCATAGATATTTTACTTTCATCAATTCAAGGTTGAAAAATCTTGTTGTATAAAAAACGGGTAGAGGGGGAGGCTTGGAGCACCCTTGTGCCTGCATCTTTTTTTAGTATGTTCTTTGGTTTTTTCTTTTTTGTTTTCCACCACGGAGAATAAGCGAAATAAATGCCACCAAAAAACTATGAATGTCCTTTTATATGCAATGTTTAATAGGTCTTTCTCCCATTTGTACTAGAGATGGGCTTCTTTCAGATCTACTTACCCTTTTAAGTCTAGAAACATATTCATTTAAAGATCTTTACCCAGTTCTGATGGCCCCAGCGGTTTCTAGGAGGAGAAGACAACAACAAATCTTGACGTTTACAATTATGTCGAAGAAATTTGACTGCTTTTGATTTAAGTGGAGGCATGAGAAATCAATAGTTTAACATGCTCCTTAAGTATATATCTTTAACTATGAGGTCCTTTCAGGAATATCATGACGCTAGCTCAAACTTACACTGTTTATGCCATTGACCTTCTTGGTTTTGGTGCTTCTGATAAGCCATTAGGCTTTGAATATACAATGGAAGTATGGGCGCAGGTATATATTTTAATGAAGTGTGAAGAATTCCCCATGCATTTCAGTCTTCAAGCTTTGCAAATCAGTAATATATTTCTCACTAACTCAATGTGAACAGTTGCTATCGAATTTCTTGGATGAAATTGTTCAAAGGCCTGCTGTGCTGATAGGGAACTCTGTTGGAAGTCTTGCTTGCGTTATCGCTGCATCAGGTATGTTTAACTTGTGTTTTTCTGGCATAACAATTAATTATCTTGTCGGTAAAGGAATCCCCTACCGGTCCGATCAGGAAATTTTGACATTTTTGTTTTTCCTTGATATTGTTTCATTCCCACGGACCAGAATCTCCTGGATCCCAGGTTCGAGGGCTTGTCCTGTTGAATTGTGCTGGTGGTATGAACAACAAGGCAATCGTGGATGATTGGAGAATTAAGTTGTTGTTACCTTTGTTTTGGATAATTGACTTCTTACTGAAACAAAAAGGGATTGCTTCATATATCTTTGATCGTGTCAAACAAAGGTAATTTATGGTGTTTGTATTTATTCCAATCCTTATTTTGCTTAATGTGAAATCCTTGTGGCTCATGGTTTATACAGACAAAACCTAAGGAACATCTTATTGTCTGTTTATGGAAATAAGGAATCTGTGGATGAAGATCTGATCCAGGTATAATTGTTACCGCTCAGATGAATTTTTGTTTGCACTATGTGACAGAAGAGATGGAAGAAATTAATGTCGGGAACTGAACATTTTAGAGAAAGAAAAGCCCTAGTGTTTTTATCATCCATTAAAAGGAATTAATATATTAGTAGCCATATTGATCACTTTGTTTTTTTCCCCAAGATAGTTTCCTATTTGATCTTTATCAGTTGACATAAATGAGTAATGGTAGCAACTATTTTCGACAACAGCTTGAGGTGAACTAACAAGACACTAGCATCGGGTTTTACTAAAATGAATTTAGGCAGATAAACTATGATGTAACAGAAAATATGGAGGTCAATGATGGCAACATAATTCGTTACATACAAAATCATATGTAAAACAATGAGAAAAACTAAATGAAAATAAACAAATCAAGAATGATTGGCTGAACTCTACTACTTTGTCGAAAATATTGCATTGTATTAGAAAATAATACACTATACTAAGTTATAGAAACTTTTAATGAAAATAAATCTGTCAACTGAAAACCTCCTGTAATTTCAGAATATATAGTAATTTAGTCAATTTAGTCTGGATACTTGGTAGGCAGGGAAGCACAAATATTTGGTAGACATGGGTACCACACAATATGTACACAGAAGGAGTTTTGATGGTTTTGTCGATATATCCGTAAATGAAGTCTCTAATTTGGAGCATAGAATTAGATGCTTCTTGTTTTTTAACAACAAGAAGCATCTAATTTCAAACAATAATTATAAAAACCACCCGCATTGTCTTGAACTGTGTCCCAGCCGAGTCCAACCATAAAAATAAAACATTCAAATTTCAAGACACTTTTAGCTGGTGTCTAACACATGTCCACGTGTCGGATACCCTCATCAAATGTTATATACTACCTCCTTTGATATATCAATTAACTATACTACCTTGTTTGATAAGAATTAAGTAAGTGCAGATCATAAGAGAACCAGCAGATGATGAAGGGGCACTTGATGCTTTTGTTTCCATCGTAACAGGCCCACCAGGGCCAAATCCCGTGCAGCTGATGCCAGGAATTTCTTTACCTGTCCTAGTGTTATGGGGTGATGAGGACCCATTTACCCCGCTAGATGGGCCTGTTGGTAGATACTTCTTTTCTTTACCTTCTAAACAACCAAATGTAAGCCTCTTCGTCCTGGAAGGTGTTGGTCACTGTCCTCATGATGACAGACCAGACTTGGTACATGCAAAGCTGCTTCCATGGCTGTCTCATCTTACGGTTACATGATTTACTATACCAAGTGAATTTTTTGAGTTTGTGAGGTGACAACATCATCACCATTGTTGCCTTGAGCCCATTTGATGTGAAGACATACATTCCTCAATTCATGTCACAAATCATAGAGTGTGCTGGAGCTTTGCCTTGTTGTATTGAGATTGATATATACTTAATTTGTTGAGTTGGTTTGCGATTTCTTATGGATTAATTATATGGATTATACTTTGTTGATAAGGAATACTATTTGTCTCATCTTTACATGTACAGATTTAACTATCTAACACCTATTGTTATTCAAGTTGGACCAATTACATGCATGATTATTCTATAACTTCGGTTGCTGTTAATGGTGCAGTTGCAATTTCTTTATTTTTTTATTTTTTCTTTTTTCTTTTTTCTTTTTTCTCCATAGGTGGAAGTGCTGGAAGGTTTGTAGATTAGATTTGATTGTGCTTGAAGGTGTGTAGGTTTATGATTACAGTTATAAGTTGCACATTTGAATCATATATGGTTTGGTTAGGTTTCCTGTACTTGGTCCCCATTAGGTGAGATATGATGATGATTACTAGTAAATTTTGGAGTCTGAGTTTCTTCGACCATAGAATGAAGACGAGATAAGGGTACGTTTGATTAAATGGAAGTGGCCGGAAATGGAAATATATATAATTAGTGTAGGGCATTTCGTTAGCATGAATATTATTTTTATGACAAAGTGCAGATTAGCCCTTATTAGCTTAGATAAGTTCTAAAATAGACCATAACCCAACCACTCTACTTTTAGATGCTGCTCTAATCTAAACTCTCAAACTTAATATAAGCTGGTATCATTTAAAGCTTAGACCCTGTTTGAATTGGTTTTTTAAACACTACTATTGGTTTCATAGAGGGAAAAGTTGTTTTGAACGATGTTTGCCAAAAAATTTAGAAGAGCTTCTGAGGTTTGGAAGAACGTTTATCAACTTCTTTAAACAACTTTTGCTTCTATTTTTCTTCTGTGTAAAGCCAGAAGCAGAAGTTATGCCAAACATACCTTACTACGATATAACAGGAAAAAGAAAATTGCATGTTAGTTTTGATTAAATTGGAATATCATGCGGTTTATTAGATAATAGTATAGACTAGTCAAGTTTCTACTTCAGTCATTTCCATTTTCAATACGATAATTTGACTATGTACGGTGAACATATAAACTTATTTTCATATACTCTTATCACCTGATATACATTTTCATTATATTTATCATATTGTTAATGTATTTGATATCATTCATTTCGTTTTTCTATCCAACTAAAATATGAAATTACAATTGTTTATATATTCATTATATTTATCATATCATTAAGGTCTCTGATATAATTCATTTCACTTTTCAATTCAAATAAAATATGAAATTACAACTATATTAGAGTGGTTTTGAAACCACAAAATTGGCACTGTACAAAAATTTATTATTATTTCTTTTTTGTTTTTGTTTTTTTCTCCCTTGTTTTCCTTCCGTCAAAACAAACATAGATTCCTAGGGGCATACAATCTTTCATCAAAATAGAATTAATTTTACAATTATGTTGTGTTTGGTCTGCAAGAATGAAAATGAAATAAAATGCTCATTTCTATCATTTATTTGTTTTGTATCAAATTTAACATGAAAATTAATCAGTCCTAAAAAATAAAAATTCATTCCACTACTAAACCTATAGAACTATCACTCTCTTTCCAAAGAAATGTTTTATGATTTAATACTCCCAAAATAATACCCTCACCTTTGATGCTTATAAACTACACCACCATCGTTGTTACTAGAATGGAGTATCCATTATTTAATAAATATGTGTAAATATTTTCATATTTTCCAATGACTCTTAAACATAAATATTCACCTAATTAATTTTATTGTTTAACCTTTTTAGGAAAAAATAATGAAAGAAAAATGAAATGAAGTTGCGGGGTCCAATCCAATGCAATCGACGGGGTGGGTGGAGTAAAGTTGTTATTGCAGTCCTCAAATTGCATCATCATTCATTAATTCGCTTAAAATAAGCATATTCTTCTCTCTCTCTCGGCTACTACCATCTTCACTTCGAAACCATTGCGTATTCATTCATATCATATCATATCATATCATATCATCATCGCTGGTATAGATATAGTAACAAATTATAAATTGATTGATCGATCGTTGGATATGGATCTGTGGGGTGCCGTACATGTGAAGAACACCAGCAGAAGTTGGATGCCCTCCTCGAATCAGAAACCTATTTCATGGAATTTCAGAAGAAACATGGCTGCTGCTGCTGCTTTTGAGCGGAGGAGGAGGAGTGTTCCATATAGGTATTATGGCTATCGTCAATCGCCGCTAGTCATCACAGCAATGGCAAAGAAGAACCCCCCAAATAATTCTAATTCTAATTCCTCTTCGTCTTCTTCCTCGGGTATGTATCGTATGTCCTTTCTTTTCAATTCCTAATTTTTATATTTAATCATTTGAGAGCTTCTGTTATTTTGCTGATAGGAAAATATAGTTCCTCATATAACAAATATATATATATATTTTCCTTTTTTTCTTTTCCTGATGGGTGTTTGGTATTAGTCTTCCAGTGACTTTTTCAACAGCCACACGGGGTATAATAACCGACTACTTTTCTTATAATGACGGGTTTCACAAATTGTAATCTTTTTTTTTGCAATCTAGTGTTGGGGGCAGACTTATTTGATACTCACTGCATGGACGGTCTGCCTTGATAATATCCCCAAAATTCTTATGAACAAGTATCCTAGTTGTAATAAACAGATAGTTTCTGGATCCGCTCTCTAAGCAAACTCGATTAATCACTCTTAAAAGCACTTTGAAAAAAGTTACATGCTTGAAACCATTCTTGCCTAAGAATATGAGCTCCAAACAATATAGAATGAACACTTGGTCTCATATTGTATAAGAGACACCAAAAGGGGAGCGCATCCCGAATACAAAAGAGGGCCAAAAGGCCTACGATCTCAAAGATCCCAAAATTTTAATTTTCTCATCTATAGATGTACAAAACCTCATAAATTAATATGATTAGAAAGTGCTCACATGAGAAGCACATCCAAAGAGTTAATTAAAAGGCGGAAGCAGCATAATGAGTTACTTACAAGGGACAAAGATGGAAGTTATGAATGATAGGGTGGTTAAGAGCTTGTGGGGGAATCGGTTTGTTGATTCGTCTTCCTTGGATGCTATTGGGGAGTCAGGGGATGTGATTGTGACGTGGGATAGGCGGTGGGTGTCCTTTCTGGACTCTCGGAAGGGGTGTTTCTCGATTTCTTGCTCTTTCTCGATGGTTGATGATGGCTTCAGCTGGGTTTTTTCGGGTGTGTACGGCCCTATGGATGACGATGAGAGGTCGGTGCTCTGGGAGGAGTTAGGGGAGGTTAGGGAGGTGTGGTGTTTAACTTGGTGTGTGGGAGGGGATTTCAATGTTGTTCGGGCGCCCTATGAAAATGTTTTTTAACTTTATTGATAGGCAGTCGCTGCATGATCTTCCTATTGGTGGGGCTTTTTTCACATGGTCTAGCTGTTGGACCTCTCCGTCTTTCTCTCGCATTAATCAATTTCTGGTGTCTTGTGATTGGGAGGAGATATTTCCAGATGTTATTCAGACCAATGCTTCTCAATTTACCTCGGATCATGCCCCTCTCATCTTGGATTGTGGGGGTATTTTCGTGGGGAGGTCTCCTTTCAGTTTCAAGAATATACGTGCAGAGGATTTCCAGGCTCGGGTTTGGAGTGGTGGACTATTCCAGGTAGGTTGGGATCATCGAGCCGATAATAATCAGCTACCAAGGTATGCGTGTCGAGCAATGCTAAATAATTGTGGGGAAAAATCGCCAATGAATACCTCCTGCACCAACATTTTTCCTAAAAACATCCGTCCCATCCCTGACTCGAAAACTAGTGTGCTTAGAACAGGCATTCCACCCCTTCCATATGTCCTTCCAAACCCCAACCCTCTCTAAATCCCTACCTCCCTAGTCCTTGGAACATCACTCTCCACCTTCCTCTCTGAAGCGCAAACGGATAACTTTCCTACATAACCTCTGCCACTTAACACCAAACCTCCATACCATTTCCCCAATAAGGCCATACTAAAAGGTGCCAATCTTCTATCCCCAAAGCCTTTCCTCAAGCCGACGACATACGTTATCCCAACAAACAAGATGGGGTTTGGCGTCCTCCCAAGAGCCTTCGCAATCCAATTCGTCTGAAGCTGCCCGATCCTCAAAGCCACCGGAGAAAGGATCTGAGAAAGAGAAAGGCGTTGACTCGTTGGAAGGTAAGACAACGTACTCTTTGCCACAGTGAGCTTCAGCGCCCTTCCACCCACCCAACCTCTTCTCCACATGTTCCACCGAATCCTAGGATCTCCATTGTTGAGAATGACCACCCTAAAGCATCCTAAGTAAACAGTGGATAAATGGCTAACCCCACAGCCAAGAACAACAACAAGAAGAGAGATTCTCCACCTCCTTTACAAGAATCATCGAACTCTTCCCAATGTTCACTTTCGACCCAAGATTGCCTGAAAGCAAATCAAAACACAGTTTAGTATCCGGTTGACAACCATCCTCAACCAAAGCAAAGGTACAAGAGATGGAAAAACAACCATGCCGTGTATCAGAGAAGGAACATCCCCTGACGGAAGTTAAGCACTGCCAATCAACAAAACAATTACCCCAAATACCCCTCACTAATCGATCTGTCACCACTTCCATTTTAGTTTCCTGCAAACAAACCACGAGTGTCCCATCTCCTCAATGCCAAACGCACCACTTCCTCTTATCCGGTCATGGAGGCTCTAGGCATTCCACAAAATGATGTGGAGCTTCATTCGGAAACTATGGTTTCCCCCCATCTCTTCCTCCTTCCTCTCCTCCCCTTGCTCCTTACCTTAGAAGACCGCTCCTCCCTTCATTGTTCACATAACAGATGACATTCTGCATTTCGCTCTCCCCCTTCCATGATGAGGTAGACTTCGGTCTCATCAAGACAAACTCTGTGTATTCCTTAAATCAGCTCCCTCCCTTCCATCAACCAAATAATACATAAGAAGCGCACCCTTCTTATAACAGCCATCAAAAGCGAACCCCTGAAGAGCACAAATATCCACAATATGCTCCATAACCCTCGTAGGTTTTTCTTGGTTTTTAAATTTCATATAGAATAATATATTAGCAGCAACCTGGTTTTGTCCGGTGCATTGTACTAATAGTGTATATGTATTCTATTGTATATGCAAGTCTGTAATGTGTTGCTCCTGATCTTCAATTTCAACCCTTATACTAGCCAGTTTACCTCTTACCAGGACAAAGCCTGAAATAAAGGCATTTCACTTTTGCATTTACAAAGAATAAGAATGCCGATTTAGTAACTATGAACGATTAGAATGATATCTTTTACTTGATACTCCTACGCTGCAAGCTTAAAGATTTACCAATTCGTACTGTTTTAGATTTGTAGACATTTCATTACATGCTTATAATGTAAGGCAGGTAAATATATTCTGTAATGGTTGTTTCTACAAATGCAGGTAATGATGGTCGGTCCATTCCGGAGGATGATGGCATCAAAGAAAACAGTCCTTCCTCTGAGAGCAACAAACCCGATGACACTGCTTCCCCGAAGTCCCATCGCAAAACCTTGGACTGGAGAGAGTTTAGAGCGTCTCTCTTTGCTCGGGAACAGGTATTGTTTTTGCATTTCTTTTAAAATAAGAAACTTTGGAACTTGTTACTTACCAGATATAATGAGGATCTGCATGTTCTCTGTTATGTGAAAACACAATCTAGCTCACAATTTTAAAGAGAAGAATTAGGGTGCTTACTAAAAAAAATTTCCAGCTAAACAACATGAACTTACAAGAAACTAAGAAACATAATATAAAAATAAACACGGCACACACAAAGATTTTGCGAGGTTCAGCACAAATTGTGTCTACGTCCTCAAGCAAAAGTTTCAGTATGCAAGAGATAGGAGATTTCAAGAAATAGCCCTCAAACCCTAGCTCTCTCTCTCTCCAATATTCAACCTCTCAATTTCTCTCCCACTCCAAACCTTGGATGCCATTATATATATGGTTACAAGAGAGTAATGAATATGCCCACGAGCCACAAATGAGAACTGGTCAAAAATTAGGTTCTCAAATATTTGGTCAACTAGGTCGTACCACAACCGAGCCCAATATCATGCCACAAACAAAGATTTGGTGATGATCAATGTTACCAGTTCCCATATTCTCACTAAGGTGTTGTTTGATAAAACTTGAAATTAAGTACTAAAAAATTTGAAGTACTGAAGGTTTTAAGTGGTGTTTAACAAAATTATATTTGTTGATCTTTTTGTAGTCTCCAAACTTCAGTGTTAAGTGGTGTTAAAAGGTGACTCGGTCACTTAAATTTTTACCTAATTTTAAGTGACTCTTAATGATTTCAGTCATGAACAAATTTCGCATCAAACGTACCTTATTGAATAAATGTTGAATTTGTTCACATTTAAGTGGTAAAATAGTGATAAACAACATCTAAGACATTCCTTGAGATGGTACTGGATTGGTTCAGTTCTCAATCACATGATCCTTGGATAGTCAGTGCGGCTCTGGCTCTCCAAGATCAGTTTATGATGTGTAGGGTTGTAGCCGAGAGCTGGAGAAGCCTACATGTAAAGCACCGTATCCGTACAACTGCTTGGTAGTCAATATGTCCTATACAGGTAGGCTTTTATTTTTATTTTTTTTATTTGGATAAGAATTAAGTTTGATGGAGATGTGGTTTGTGATGTTTCCTATTGGGAAGGCAAAGAGAGGCCTTCTTGTCTTCCAGATATTCCACTCTCCGTTCACACTGTCTTTTATTTTCAGCAAGCATTTTAGGAAAGTAACAATTTCATTCAATTCGGTTTCGGCTTTCATCGTTGACGAACACCTGGGCTAATAAGACAAGGACCGGACAGAGGCTAAGGCTGCTTCCTTCCAAGGAATTATTATACCCAGAGTCTCCATCCATGAAGGAGAGCAACTCATGACCAGCAGCAAAGTCAATTAGAAGCGCCCACCCCCGTTTTACAAATCAATCAAAGGAGCCCCTTTACGAGAAGAGAAAGAGTCACTCAGTGAATCGGTGGATCACTCTATTCAAAAGGTTGCTAGTTAGAGGAAAAAGCAACCTAGAGAAGAAGACCCAGGAGCCTATCCCATTTCGGCAAAGTCACAGCGTCAATGGCCGGGTCCATAGTTTGAGCTCGGCTCGACTAGTTTGCAAGACTGTTTGAGCTCAACTCACATGCTGCAGTTCAAGCTCGGTTCGATCATAAAATAGCAAACTCGAACTTGGCTCGTTAGCTCTACGAGCCGTCCTCGTGCTTGAACTCGAGTTCGAGCTTCTTGTCAAGATCATGATCTCAAACAAGTTAGAAAACAAGCTTGAGTCATTTTTAGTGCTGTTTATGGAAATCAGAAAAAGACAAGCTTATTTTCTAACCCAAAAACCTAAGTTATAATATTTCCACCATTAAAACTTTTTAATCCAACAAAAGATATAAAGCATAAATTAATAGTTCAAATAGACATTTATATAATACAAAACAATTATGAAAAACTGAAAAGAAATTTTGCGATCATACTGTGTAATATTCTAGCCATACAATATCAACAATTTTAAATGATACCAACAACATGATCAACATATATATACACACACACAAATCTAAAAGCTAATATAAAAGACCATCTGTAGAAGTACAAAGTACAAGATGTAGGTAATTTAACAGGTTTTGATTTTAGATGATGCAAACAATAAACTGATTTGGGTCAAAGTTAAGAAGAAATCTAGTCCTAACTTATTTTAATTCCATTTAAACTATGAATTGTTTTTTGAAGATCGAGAGAAATAGATATGATAAGAGGCAAAGTTCTCATTTTTAGAGAGAGAAAACATCATGAAATAGAAGAGAGCTAGATGGGTATTTTTGTGAGAGGAGGAAATGAATATGACAGAGCATAAGGTCTGTCTATCGAGCTTCACTATGGCGTATCTAATACAGTAGAAGTCTAAAAGGCTACACCTCAAAAAGAGTAAAATAAATGCTTCTTCTAGTTGTCTTTTTTTAATTATGTGAGAAGCTTGTTTGGAAAGCTACTGTAAAATAGTTTTACATTTTACAATGTTTAATCTAATGTTACAGTACAAACCCTCATTGTGAGCTTGTTCGCGAACATGATTGCGAGTCTTTATTACGAGCATGTTGACGAGTATGTTTGGGAACATGTTCGCGATCAGAAGTTCATGAATATGTTCGTGAACAGACAAGCCGAGCTCGTAGCTGTTTCATATTGGTTCATTTACGAAACGACCTTGTAAACGTTGTTTGAGCTTGGTTCATATGAGAATATATGAGACAGTAAAACCATAGTGGAAATAAGAATTATATATTGCTCAGTATATCTATTACAATAGAACCACCACCTATATATATAGGAAAGAAGGAGTGGTAAACAAGTCATATACATAGAAATCATATTCTACTAATTATGCTATCAAATCAATCAAGTCAAGGTATCAATCGCTCCTCATTAATATTCTTCAACAGCCCCTTTAAGTTGGACATGGAGATCTTAGCTTCTCCAACTTGAAACTGAAACCGAAGTTGTCTGGCATACGAGATGAGTAAATCCGAAGATTCAAGACAAGTTGATCCAACACAAGTTGATCCGAAAAATTGAGACGAATTAATTCGAAGATCCAAGACAAGTTGATCCGAAAATCCAAGACGAGTTGATTCAAAGATCCAAGACAAGTTGATCCGAAAATCCAAAACGAGTTGATCCAAATATCCGAAACGAGTTGATCCGAAGATCCAAAACGAGTTGATCCGAAGATCCAAAACAAGTTTGATTCGAAGATCTAAATGAATTCTAGTGGGTTGAAAGACAAATCCCACCGAGAATATAATATATATTCTATATAAATATTTGGGTAATTTGCACTAACACCCCCTGAGGTATTAGTCAATTCCACTTACCGGCTGGTCAACGCGATTATCGTCCCATCAGCCCCTAAGGTTTCACTTTTGTTGCACTCACACCCCTGACTCCCTATGAAAGGTCATTTCTACCCCTGGTCAATTATTCTATTCATTTGAGGACTAATATACCCTCTAAATTAAACCCCTAATCCTAAATTAAAACCCTTAAACCCTAAAATAAAAATCTAAATTGAAACCCTAAATTTGAAACTCTAATTTGAAAATTATAAATTAAAATCCTAAATTAAACCCCTAAACACCTTAATTAACCCCGAAATTATATACCTAATTTGTAACCCTAAACTTAAACCTCTACACACATACCATTTCATCATCTTGTTAACTCTCTTTTCCCCCAATTCCAACAAAAATTCCCAAAAATTAAAACCCTTCAACTGAAACCTCTCTATCTCTCTCTCTATATATACACACCATTTCATCATTTAGGTCAAATCACTTTTCCCCAAATTTCAAACCAACCCAACAAAAATGTCAAAAAAAATTCCTAATTTTCTAGGGTTTCTCAATCCATTTTCGTTTGTTTTTTCCACCACAAGACCCTCAATTCCTCTATCTCCTACACCAAATCTTAACCACCACCAAGGACCAGAGCCACACCGGAAACCCCATCGACGACTACTGGAGATGCGACCCCAACTGGTCCTCCAACCGCCAACGCCTTGCCGACTGTGCCATGGCTTAACTAGGAGCTTGCCTGAAGCATGGTTAAACATGGCCGAGGAAGGGGGCTGTAAAGTGCTCGCCCGAAGCGTTGGGGGTGAGGTTGACGAAGATGTGGACGAGGTCGGGCTTGGCGGCAGTTGATGACTGTGCCATCGGCTTCGGTGGTGGAGCGGCTGAGGAGTGAGGAGTGTGAAATTGTGGTTAACCATGGCTGAGGAAGGGGATGGTGGTGGCGCGGCTGATGAGTTTGGTGTGGTTAACAATGGCTAAGAGAGAATGGAGAGAAAGAAAGAGAACAATAGGTGAGGGTTAATTAGTTTAGGGTTTGATTGAGAAGGGTATTCTTATCCTTAATGAAAATAATACAATATTCAAATCCTGAAAATATATTTTAATATTTTACTGAAGGGTATTTCTGTCATTTCACGGCTCAGGGGTGTGAGTGTCCATAAAAGCGTTGACCGACCGGTAAGTGGAATTGGCCCATACCTCAGGGGGTGTTAGTGCAAATTGCCCTAAATATTTTAATTGAAGATCGCCGTCGGGGATGGGAGATGGAGTGTCATTCCCGGCAGAGACGACTATAAGCGGAAAGAACTACCAAGAATCGGTAAACTCTGATACCATGTGAGAATATATGAGACAGTAAAACCAGAGAGGAAATAAAATTTTTGTATTGCTCAGTGTATCTATTACAATATAACCACCACCTATATATATAGGAAAGAAGAAGTGGTAAACAAGTCATAATAAAATAGGCAATTACAAGTAAGGAATTATAAATCATATCCCACTAATTATGCTATCAAATCAATCAAGTCAATGTGTCAATCAATCCTCAATAATATTCTTCAACAGTTCATTTACTAAATAAACAAACATGAGCCGAGCTATTATCAAGCTGAGCTCGAGCTACTTGTCAAGTACTTGGTTCGTTTACAACCCTAATTGTGGGAGGGAAGCGTGCCTTAGTCCTTGATTCACTTCTGTCATTCTGTGAATTCAACAACGGCACTGTATCAGGAAAGTCTCCATCAACCAGCAACTGGTTTACAAAGCAAGAGTTTGAATCTTTGGGGCTTTTTTTATGTCGTATTCTTCATGGTTTATAGGGAACGACAAGTCATTATTATATATCTCTAACATAAAGAAAGGAGATTATTCTTTATAGTGGATCCTAGAAAACTCAAACCCATTTCCTTAGGCATATGGGCATGTGTGAAGTCGACTAAGGCCCAGAGGGGCCACGTGCCCCCTGGACCAACACTATATATAGCTACATACTACTCTGTTATGATGTGGCTCAATGTTACTGGCCCTATTACATCATTTGGTTCTTGGAGAACAAGCTTCTAAGGCAGCCTTTGGCATAGTTGAAAGGGCAGCCTTTGGTAATACTTGAAAGGGCAGCCTTTTGCTTATCTGATGAGGCAGCCTTTGATGCTAAGGAATGCAATTTGATTGGTTCGATTGATGACTGATGATGGCAGCCTAGTTTCCTTCACTCTTAAGCTCAACACCACCTCCTTTAGGAAGCTACATAGGAAGCTTCATGTAACCTCCTCAACTTGCCTATATATAGGGCAGTTTACTTCATGTTTGGGATGAACTTGTCGGGTGAGTTTGAGACAGAATCATTTGTCACTTTGGTGTACAAATTTGGTAGTGAGTTTCTTGTTGTAATTTTGGTTTAGGTTGCGAGCTAGCTTTGCGCTATTTTATCTCCATATTTCTATAAAGGAATATTTGTTGTCTTCTCCAATCTTTGTCTCTTTAGCGCACCTATCTATTTTTTTGTCATTATATTTTCTTTCTATTCTCATAAACTCTCATTCCGATCCTATTTTTCATAACATATTCTGATTTGCATACATGTGGATTTAAATCTTCTACTATGAAAGGTAAATATATTAAATGAAAGTATTACAAATCAATACAGAAATATACATTTTTAGGAATTATAAAAACTATTATGTTTGCGACCTAATAAGTAACCTTAAGGGGTGAATAGGATTTCTAGGCAAACTATAAGGTTTTTTCGATTATCAAGTGTTATGATGTGGCTAAATTGCATTGGTTGTATCATGTGGCCTTTTGAATAGTGGGTTTGGTGAGCAAATATAATTATTGAAGGATATGTGGGTTTGGTGAGAATAAGGCTTTGTGGCAAAGTCTTTACATATTACTTGGTCAAATATTACTGCATATAGAACTTGCCATATAAGCCAACGATAGCTTACAACTCAATTACAGCTTGAAACGTGGGAGCAAAGTATATATGAGGCAGTTAAAGCAAAAGTGAAGATTAAGTAAATGGCTTGTTAGTTGGAGCTTCTAAGGCAGTTTCGGGTCAGCTGAACATGCCTGTAAATATATGTATACTTTGTGTTATATTGAGTGGGTAATGAGAAGAAGAGAGAAGAAAGAGATAACAGAAAAAGAGAAGTGAGAGAGCGAGAGAAAGAATAGAGAGTGGGAGAATATAAAGTGAGTGTATTTTTTTGTGTGAAATATTCTGTGTCTCTTTGTTATTGTCCAACAAAAGTGTGGTTTTATATTGTTCCGTGTGGTGATCTTGGGCGAATTAATTCCTCACTAGAAAAGGGATTAATTCATAACAAATTGGTATCAGAGCTATGGTTACGGCAACTCCAGATGTCAAGTTTGGAGTGGAGAAATTTGATGGAAGAAGGAACTTTATTGGTGGGTTTAGATGTGAGATTTTTTTTTTGATAAGTATGTAATTAGAATAAAAAGAAGCACTCAATCAGGGAGTGCATCCCATATATAGAAAGCCCCTAATGGCCTATAGAACCTAAAAACACTAATTTCTCATCAATTGGTTTACAATTTCTACCCTCCACCCAATTAAACAAACTAGAAATAAAAGAATCTTTGATTACCCCCAAAGGAGACTCCGCACCCTCAAAACAATGCCTATTGCATTCCAACCAGATACACCACCAAAGGCACAAAGGAGCCGCCCTCCAAAAAGGCCGAGCGCAAGCGCAAATCAACACACTCCTCCAAGAAACCAAAATATCACAAGCCGAGGAAGGCATAACCCACATGATACCGATGAGACAAAAGAGAAGGCACCACATATCATAAGCAAACGGGCAATGCAACAGGAGATGGTCAATAGATTCCTCCTCCTTCTTGCATAAAAAACATCGATTGACTAAGAACATTCCCCGCTGTCTCAAAATATCCAAAGTGAGAATGCGACCCCAAACCACCGATCATGCGAAGAAAGCAACCTTGAGAAGGGCCTTAGAGTGTCAAACCGCCTTTCAAGGAAAAGACACTTCCGCCCCGGACGAAAGGCAACCAAAAAAAGAGGAGACCGAAAAGCATCGAGAGGAAGACGAATTCCAAATCAGGGAGTCCGTACCACCCCCAACAGTCTGAGAATAAAGGAGCTCCAACAAATCAGAAACCTCCTCCAACTCCCAGTCCTAAAAATGCCGCTTGAATCTAACATCCCAGATTAGCTTCCCGGTATCAAGGCGATAACAATCAGCTACTGAGGGCTCAACAAGGTTTACATAAGGCGTTTGACGAGAAACTAGCATAAATGGATGAGAAAAGTGGAACATAATCAACTCGAAAGTGGTGAGTACCATTCAGTTGACTCTGAGAGATGTCGTATGCTAGAAAAATCTGCAATAGTTTTATGGCATAAACATCTTTATATGGGAAAGAATCTTACCAGCCGGCTCATCTTGAAGCAAGAATTGTACTCCTTCCGTAGAGAAGATGGTATGGACTTGCATTATCACCTCAATGAGTTCAATAAAATTATTTGCGACTTATCTAATGTTGGTGTTAAATTGAATGATGAGGATAAATCAATTATATTATTAATGTTGGTTCGCTCTATTCATAAGCATTTGTTTAATAATTTTCGTTATTAGAGAGATACCGTGACAATGGAGCAAGTAAAAAGTGTTTTATTTTTCAATGAGAATATTTAAATGGAGAAAATGAAAGAAATATCCTAGATGATCAGTCACAAGCTCTCATTGCTGAGAACAAAAACAAATTTGAAAAAAGACAATGAGGACAAGGTAAATGGAGAGGTGGAGCTTCATGGAACTGGAAGCTAATTTCAAAGCGAGCATGCTATTTTTGTGGTGAAAAAGCATATTTGATACGAGGTTGTGTTAGAAAGAAATAAAATGAGAAGGCAAGTGATATGGAAGATGTCATTCTTGAAGTCCTATCAATTATTGATAAAGAAAAAGAAGCAAATGAGCGGATTCGTTATTCTACTTGTTTCCATCATGTGGATCCACATAATGAATAGTTTACCTCTTACAAGCATATAGTTCGTAAAGTCGTTATGGGGGACAGTTCTTCTTGTGAAGTTGTAAGGATTGGGACAATCAATATCAAGACTACAAATAGATTGGTGAGGACTTTAACTGATGTGTATCATGTTCCAAGTGTCAGAAGGAAAGTGATTTTGTTAGGTGTCTTTGTGTCAAAAGATTGTTGGTTTGAAGCACAACGTGAACTATTGAAAGTTAGAAGAGATCAACATATTATACTCATTGGAAAGAAGGTTAACAATTTAATGTGGAAACACTTTATTGGGTGGAGCTGTTACAAAGATAATGAGTATTCCCATTTTGAAATATTAAATTAAGGTGGAGAATTTTCGCCAAGGTGGAGATTTGTTATGACGTGGCGAAATTTTATTGGTCGTATGATGTGGTCTTTTGAATAGTCAAGATAGCAAATATAATTATAGAAGGATATGTTGGTTGCGTGAGCACAAGTCTTTGTGGCAAAGTCTTTACATACTACTTGGTCAAATATTATGCATATAACTTGCTATACATGCCAACTATAGATTACAACTCAAGTTCATCTAGAAACGTGGGAGCAAAGTATATATGAGGCAGTTAAAGCAAAAGTGAGGATTAAGCAAATTGGCTTGTTAGCTTTTGCTTCTAGGCGGTTTTGGGTCAGCTGAACATGCTTATAAATATATGTATTCTCATGTGTTATATGAGTGGGTACTGAGAAAAAGAGAGAGGAAAGAGATAGGAGAAAAATAGGAGTGAGAGAGTGGGAGAATAAAAAGTTAGTGAAATATTCTATTGTTAATGGTCGACTTTTGTATTTCTTTGTTGTTGTCCAATAAAAGTGAGTTGTTATATTGTCATGTGTGTTGATCTTAGGCAAATTAATTCTGAACCAGAAAAGGGATTAATTTGTAACATTAAGTACTAGTGGGACAAATAAGAGATGATTGCTACTATTTAATCAAAATCAACCAACGAACAATAATAAGTTATAGGGAAGAGAAAAGAAAACTCGATCAACACAAGGATTTTAGTGAGGTTCGGTAACTTCTACTTGGCTTACTCTTGAGACTTTCCAAATTGTCAATACGGATTCTCCTTTCGGGTGGAGAGCAACATTTACAGTAGAATCTTACAAGCTAAGAGCACTTATCCTTTTTTCTTCTTTCTAAGAGCACTTCTACTTTTAGAATTCGTTGTTTTTAACCTACCCTTTTGAAGGAAAATTTAGAAAATTTAATACACATTTTTTTCTCTCGAAATAATACTTTCAGAATTCTAAGGATAAATAGGTATCACAAGTTGAAGCTCAATGCTATTGAATGAATGAGCAAAGAGAGTAAAAGCAGAGTAATGAATGCTCAATTGAATTATAAATAGGCGTGGTGCTTATCCTTAGCCCTGGTGAGTATATATAGAGAGAGATCTGAAAAATAGTTTTTGGAGGGTAGTTGGGGGAGCATTGAATGCAAATTTGATCGTTGGTTTTCATATTGAGCCCAACCCAATCGCCTGGTGTGCACTACCAGTCGCCTGGTGAAGTTCACCAACTTTAGGGCTTTTCTCATCAATAATTGCTGGTTTTTCGAGTCGCCTTGTGGAGATTACCAGTTGCATGGTCTCTCTTCCAAGTCACCAAGTACTCCTAAAACAAAGATGTTCCTCTGTGATGACTGGGAACTATTAATCGTGTGGTACTCTCACCAGTCGCCTAATTCAGAGAACCAGACGACTCGTAATCAGGCTATTATAATACAATTGTTTTAATGATTCAACTTTGAGCATGCATTTCATTCATTTGTGAGCTTCAACCTATAAAGCACGGATACTTCCCTGGCGGTGCCGTGGCCGTATCAAACAAGTGTCCAATACCGATACGCCTCGGACACGTGTCCGATACTCCGTAGGAGTATCCAATTTTTTTAAATTAATTTTTTTATTTCGGACACGGCTAGGATACATCAAGGATACGGCATGACACGGCAACAACACACCTAGGATACGGCAAATTTTTTTTTTAAAAAAAAAATATATGTTGAAAATCTACCTTTCTTTCTTGTAATGGAATATGGTTTTTAGATTGCAAAACTACTAGTTGTAATGTCATTTGTTTCTCAACTATATAGCTAATGTTTTGTGATGAAATAACGTTAACCTATTTTGATAAAGGAAGCTATGAACATAGGACTTAAATATCTAAATTAATGAATGATTCAATGGTGAAAATTATTAGTGTATTAGGTGCTTTATAGCGTGTGAATTCCTATAATATCTCCTTTAGTCCAGTATGGGTCTCACTGATTTACTGTTTAATGTTAAGTGAAATTGTAATTAACAAATTGATGAATGATGTGGTGAAAATTATTGGTGTATTTCATATTTAATGTGTGATGATATCATATCTTGTGTTTAATTTTTCTTAGTTTATTAACATTGTATATAATACATTGAGATTTATCATATTACAAAATAAATGATAAAATTATTTGTATTTTTTTATATAAATTTATTATTTATTATTTAATTTTTGCCGTATCCTGCCGTACCCATGTCCTATTTTTTTGAGATTTTTCGTATCCCCATGTCAGTATCTTGTCGTGTCCGTGTCCGTATCCGTACTACATAGGCTTCAACATGTTATTCAAAGTATAACATTTCACGGTTGTTCTAATTCACTCACCAACCTATCTACCCTTATTCTTTCAATCTTAACGATTGATCTTTACCTCGTACTCCAACTTGCGTTTATACTCGTATGACAACGTTTTTGTTAGACTGTGATCATCTTGGTCGAGTTATTCTTCTTTCAATTTTTGTCAGTGCTTTGATCTATAATAAGCTATCACTTAGGGCGAAACATTCGTAATGAACTCTTCTAATGATCTGTTATCATTACATGACATGATTGCACTTGGATAAATCTCCTTAGGTCAACAATATTTTCTTACACTACTCCATCTGCATATTATATTGTGATGACTTTTTTTCTCCTTTTCTGCCTTCTGAATTGAATAGTCTGTATTTGTTGAGTTTCTTATTTTTCCTATAAAATAAGTAATTAAACAAATAAAAAACTAAGACCACTGCGCCCTCCCTGAAATGAAGTCCTGGTTCCGCCACTTAATATGATTTTATGTTTTTACAGTCTTACCAGCAATGGACCCTAGAAATTGTATAAGTTTTTTATATACTTTGATATGTGAATGATTCACTAATTAAGCCGGGGGGTTTTCAAATTAACAAGTCAATCAAAACACAAATATATATACATGTAATGAAGCAACTATCAAGTTAGTGCAATTATAAGTCAAGTAAGAAGACAGGCAACACAACCATTGTAGCGAGGTTCGGTAGCTCCTACTCCTCGGTTCAAGATCCCTCTTGAGTCTTGAGACCTTCCCAAATCTTCACTATGGCTTCTCCTTTCGGGTGGAGAGCAAACCTTGTACAAAGAAGCTCACAAGCTTCTCTCTTTTAAGAGAACACTCTGTTGCTTTCCTAGGGTTCAACCAACCCTTGGAATCAAAGTAGTGAATAAATCAAATGTATCACTCAATAAATATACTCACAAACCCTGAGGTTCAAGAATCTCCACAAATGAAAGCTCGAGTGTATGTAATGATGAAAAGAACTTGAATCAAGCTCAATAAATACTCTCAAAAAATATATATAATGATTGGCTTAAAGGAGAGTATTTAATGCTCAAGTGTGTGTAAGAATCAAGGCTCAAATATGAATCTTTGGAGCTTTAATGCTTCAACAATGGTGAGTGATTACTAGAGAAGAGTTGGAGATGAGAGAGCTTAGCATTAAACCCACATATATCATGTATATACACACACAAATACAAAGCTAGCTGTTAGAGACGTAGGTTGTGGTAGTTGGGGTTCAATAAATGCAGTCAACGCCCGTTTGATCACAAAATCTGGTCAAACTTATTGACTTGTTTGATCTACAAGTTGATTGGAACCAAGTTCCAGTTGCCTATAACCTCTATGCAGTCGACTATATCTAGGGTTTCTCCCAAAAGTTTGAACACTCGAATTTGCAGTCGCCTGCTACAGCTTTACAGTCGACTATAAGTCTCAAGATATATAACCTTATTTTGTCGGGTTTATGCATGCTGATAGTTGACTGAAACATGCATAAATGTTTCAGTCAATGATCAGTTGACTAGGTTCAGTTTGGCTTTAAATTGCTTGCTTTCTAGAATTTGCAATCGATTACTGGACAAGTCTTGTTGACTGTAAAAACCAGCAAGTTGGTCTTTAGGTCCAATTTTAAGTTGTTAGCTATTTTTAAGATACTTGAGCTTCAAATGTGACTCAAAACATTTAACCTTTTACAATCTAACTCACTCACAAACCTTTCTACCCTTTTGGTCTTGATCTTGTCCTTGTTACTCCTTGACATGCAATTTTGACAGTTTGCCCTTTGTTTGCTTTTCGGTTTGCCTTCGAGTCGTTTTTCCTCCAAGTTTGCATTTAAGCTGAAACACAGAACTCAATTTTGGCATTAGTACCAAACAATCGTTAATGGCATGTTATCATCAAAAGTCACATTATTGCACTTGGATGAATCCTTAGGCCAATGCACACACACATATATATATATACTCTCATACAATGTATACATGTATATTGGCTTGCTGTTTTCACGCTCTCAGCTAATCTCCTGCTCTTGCTCTGTCATTTGTAAAGTTTTAGTTAGGTGAAAACACATACCCTTGTTACAAGCTAGTTAGAATGTTTTAACACTAGATTTAATTCCTCATGAGATACTCTGCCTCAAAGTGACTTACTAGATTGTTATAGTGACAAACTCTGAACTATCAAGAGAAACCGTACACAACTTGAATACTTAGGTTGTGTGCCTTAAAACATATTTAGTTGAATATATTCGATATGTCAACTTTGAAGGATTCTGCCATACATAATATTTTTGGGTGTATGTCTCCAGATTGTCCACCTCGTAATATATTCTTTAAGTTTTGTTAACTACCCAATTACTCCAAAAGCTTAAGCTATTAGAGAGGGTGTAACTTAAATATTTATATTCTTCAACAAGTTTAATAATAGAAAGACCCTTTTACCCTGATATGAGATATGGTACCCCATGGTGTATTTCAACGGGCTCATATTGGAGTAAATCCAAGTAAATCTGGTAGATATCATGCTTGATGTTGGTGGGGATAATATCTGAAACACAACCTTGTGAACAGTGTAATTGAATTCGAATTTCTTTACCAGGTTGAAACTACAGATTCTGATACTCGCAACAAAGATGGGGCATCCTCGGAGTCCAAACCTCTTGGACTGAAATGGGCCCACCCTATTTCATCGCCTGAGACTGGTTGTGTCCTCGTTGCCACTGAGAAGCTTGATGGGGTTCGCACCTTTGAAAGAACTGTGGTTCTCCTCCTGAGATCTGGAACCAGACACCCACAGGAGGGCCCATTTGGAGTGGTTATAAACCGTCCACTTAACAAAAAAATTAGACACATGAAACCCACTAATCCTCATCTAGCAACCACTTTCCCTGATTGTTTTTTGCATTTTGGTGGGCCTCTTGACGCAAGTATGTTCTTGTTAAGAACAGGGGAAAAATCAAAACTTGCTGGGTCTGAAGAGGTGATTCCTGGCCTGTCTTTTGGTGCTCGGAATAATTTGGATGAAGCTGCTGGACTGGTGAAGAAGGGAGTGCTTAAGCCACATGATTTTAGATTTTTTGTTGGATATGCTGGGTGGCAACTGGATCAGTTGAGAGATGAGATCGAATCCGATTATTGGTATGTTGCTGCATGCAGTGCGAATTTGATATTGGGGAGTTCCTCAGATTCTTCATCAGAGGGTTTGTGGGAAGAGATTTTGCAGCTGATGGGTGGTCACTACTCAGAGTTGAGCCGAAAACCAAAGCAAGATATGTAGTCATTGATGAGCTTATAAACACCTACAGAATGAAAAAACTGAGCCGGAAATCGATGGAAGAAAACCTGTCACAGTTTAAGTCAATTCAATTGTACAGAGAGTACTGAAGCTTTTTTTTAGTCAGTTGGCGTTGTTTCTCTTTTGCGGAAAGTTGGGTATGCTAGTTATTGTAAGGACTGGTACAGTCGTTTCAGATTGATAATAATATTAGATATCGCTGCTCAGACCCTTGGGAACATTCAACATGTGAACTGAAACAGAATAAAAAAAAGTTTGAGCTGAAAAGAGAGGGCTTTAGCTTTTTTATAAAGGATGCTAAACTCTCCTATTATTCAACGGCTACTTCTTCTGGAGAGGGAAAAGAAGTATTTACATTTTATTCTATCTTATAGTATTTAACTATCTACAGGGTGCACAAGTTAACTATTTATATCTTTGGTAAAGTGTTTGCAAGTTATGTATAGTGAAAATCATTTGAATGTAGATTGTGGCATCGACTCAAAAATTATGTAATAGTTTCAACTAAATAGTGTGGACGCATTACGAAATGAGCTACCTCGGAAAAATTCCTGTATTTTGTTCCAAAATGGCTAGGGCATTGGCAAATCTGCTCTGGAATATTTCGGTAAGGGAGGATGGTCTTGAACATCTTGATCTATTGATCATTCGATTGATGCACACTGCTTTCCTGTTTGACTACTAAACTCATATATATATACATATATATATATATATATAAGCATTAGTTTATCCAGTAAATTTATATTCCTGAGTCCCGTCCAAGATCATTGTAAGTCACATTGGGTTATTTTAGGATAATTTCAAGTGTTGAGTGATTGAGGACGCAAATATCCTTCAAACGATGACAATTTGACACACGGACCAGTATGGGTGTTGGGTAACAAAATCAATTAGTGCAAACGTGAAACTTGCGCATAATGATCCAAATATACTGATACAAAAATTGTTGTAATGTAATTCAATAAAAAAATATTTTTTTTAATGAATTTTGTGAATTTTATTAATTTTTTAAAGTTTATTATAGATAAGCAATATTCTATTAATGAATCTTTTTGACTCATTTCGTTTCAAAATGCTGAGTGTTATATATATCTATTATAACATGAATGAGTGTAATTAATTCAATCGTGAATAAAATTATAATTCATATCACATGTATTTGTGTAGGAGAAGAGGTAAAATTAGAATTAATTATGGATAAACGAATATTGATAGTTTTTTAATTTAAAATTAAAAAATATAGAATGTTGAGGTAAACATAAATGGGAAGGTTAGACCCTTTTTTTTTTTTTAGTTGTTGAAAGTTAATGAATCTTTGGATTTGATTTTTGTTCCACTTAAACCCCATATCCTCAAATCACTATGTAAAATGTCTAATTTTTCCTCACTTTTTTTTAAAAAAATATAACATTCAGGAGCAAGAAGGTAACTTCATGTGTTTTTTTTTCCGTAAAAAAGATATATAATTTTAATGAACAAGAAGGTAATTTCACAAATACAAGGGAGTGTACTGAGATATTTGAAATTTAAGGAGTGAAAGTGGGAATATCCCTAATATGTATTCACAAATTTTATTCACCAGAATTTTTGGTAAAATACATGAGAATGACACTTAGTAAAAGAATGCAATTAGGTTAAAAGGTATTATGAACCAAAATTATATATATATTGTTTTTTGTAATTGTTTTTAATAATTATTATTATATTTTTGGAAATACTATTTAAAAGTTACAATAATTATAATACGGTAAGTTACAGTTTCATTCTCTTTTCTTTGGATTTATTACAATTTGACCCCAGTGTTTTAGATATTTACAATTTCAACCCCTGATAATCATGGCTTCTTATTCTAATGACCGTAAAAAGGAATTTATAGTTCTACCCATGTTATTTTATTTTACTTTTAGAAAGGTCAAAAAGGTCTTTAAAAAAAGTAAGGGCAATATAGTCAATATATCTCTAAAAATGAGATGACATCAGCATTAACTGCCAGAAGCCTGTAAGAGGGGGAAAGTGAAACCAAAGTATGAATGACAAGGGAAGTAATAGTAATTGTTCATACTATAGGGGTCAAACTATAATAAATTCAAACAAGAGGAGGTAAATTTGTAATTTACCCATTATATAATATTGGTCTCAAAACGGGTAGGTTTTAAAATTTGTTTTGGGAAGTATCGGTTACCTCCCCTAAGGTTTAACCATATTGCACGCGGTACTCTTTTATTTTTTAATATGTCAGTTACCTCCCTTGGATGAATCTAAGCTCGGCTAGAATATAAAATTAGGAAATGACCCTCAATAAACTCCCCTAAACTATTGAATTTTCACATTGACCCCACCCTAATGGGTAAATTAAAGTTTCATCCCTAAAATACTAAAACAATTTTAAAAATATATAAAATTTGAAATATATATAATTCGAATATATATAATTCAAAAAATATATATAAAATTGAAAAAAATATATAAAAATTGGAATATATATATAAAATTTGAAAAAATATAAAAATCGAAAAAAATATAAATTTTGAAATATATATATAATTCGAAAAATATATATATAATTAGAAAATATATATATATAATTCAAAAAATATATATAAAATTCTGAAAAAATGTATAAATTTCAAAAAACATATATAAATTTTGAAATAAATATATAAAATTGAAAAATATATATATAATTCGGAAAAAATGTATAAATTTGAAAAAATATATATAAATTTCGAAAAACATATATAAATTTCGAAATATCTATATAAAATTTGAAACAAATATATAAATTCAAAAATATATATAAAATTAGAAAATATATATATATAATTCAGAAAAAATATATAAATTCGAAATGGGTTTCTTGTTTTCTTCATAATCTTAAAATGGTTTTTTTTTTCCGGTTGTGTGTGTACTTACTCATTTTGAATATCAAAAATAATATTGATTTTGCAAGTTCAAACATGCATATGTTTGTAGATGCTACATTACAGGAAAGTGTTAATTTATACTTTATTCAAATTCCAATGTTGTTGTGCAGAGGGTGAGAAGTCTATCAAATCCTAAGCACTTCTTTTTCTAATAGATCTGATGGGTTCTGCTAGCTATTATGCAGCTTTTTGCTTAAAAGATTGAACCATCAAAATTTTCTAATTTATACTTTACATTTGTTTATTCAAATTTTATATATGTTTTTGGAATTTTATATATATATTTCTAAATTTTATATGTTTTTCGAAATTTATATATATTTTTCGAATTTATATATTTTTTTCCGAATTTTATATATATATTCTAATTATATATATATATATATATATATATATATATTTCGAAATTTATATATTTGTTTCAAATTTTATATATAGTTTTCGAAATTTATACATTTTTCTGGAATTTTATATATATATATTTCTAATTTTATATATTTATTTCAAATTTTATATATACTTTTCAAAATTTATATATGTTTTTCGAAATGTATAATTGTTTTCAATTTTTATATTTTTTTCAAAATTTATATATATTTTCCATATTTTATATATTTTTTCGAATTATATATATATATTTCAAATTTTATATATTTTTTTAAATTTTAAATATATATTTTTCGAATTTTAGGGGTGAAACTGTAATTTACCCATTAGGGTGGGGGCAATGTGAAATTCAATATTTTAGAGGGGTTTATTGAAATTAACAATAAAATTATAATATAATATGAAGGGTAATTAGGTAAAAGGAGCTAACTTGGAGGGAGGGAAATGATATATTTGAAAAATAAGGGGTACCTTGTGCAATATTGTCAAATATCAGGGGAGGTAAGTGATGTTTTCCCATTTGTTTTCTTAAATAATACTTATGTGTATATGTGTGTATCTATCTTCATCCTGATAATATCTGTGTGTGAGAGAGCGAGACTCTGTGATGAAGAAAGAATTGCTATCTTCGGCGCCGTGGAGGGGTGAAGAGAAGAAATTTGAACAAGATGCGAAACTCAGAGTGACGAGTGAGGACGGATCGACATCAACCATGTATGTCCCTGCCAAGAACAAAAAGAACAAAGCCCATGACTATAACGACGACGACGACGACGACAACGATTCCCTCTCTCAAATTGACCCCGAGCTCCGCTACAGTTTCCAAAGAAATTTCCAGGTTCTATATTCCTTTAATTTCGATTTCAATTTACAATTAACCTCATATCTGAATGCTACTTCTTGATAAAATAAATTGATTAGGGTTATATGTAATCAATGAATACCTTTTTACAAGCAAAGCAAAGCACTTGGGGGATTTTAGTACAACTCAATTCCTGTTATTCTTATAGCTTACTTTGAGTAAAACACCATTGCTAAACCAAGAAAAAAGCACAAGCTTGTCCAATACCTCAAAATTATCATAACTCCCTGGGAATTGTTGTGGATATTTTGATTGCTTTCTTATATCATATTACTTTTATCACCCACAATAATCAACTATATTTAATTTTTGGATGGTTGGGGCTTGGAGAAAGAATAAGGGAGATGAAGGGGTAAACTAGTGTTGTAGAATAAAGCTTACATCTCAACAATAGATTCATGTATCTATTTATATTCTTTTGCTTTTAGAGGGTGTAGATAATAAAATATAGGGAAATTCTTTGAGTAAGATTTGAATTTCATTTTAAGTCATCAAAGAAAGAATGGCACCCTTTGTAATCTCAAACATCTTTTCGACCCGCATCAAGGACAACTTAGCCAATACTTGAATTCTCTTTAGGAGAGCTGAGATAACAGGAGGAAAGTTGTCAAATATCAGTGTAGTTAACACTGAACTTGGCTATTATGTGTAATTAGGTCAACCGCAGGGGGCATATCATATTTTATTTTTCTATCTTTTGTGGTTTTTGGTTTGTGAAAGTGATTTATATGACACCTTTTCTATTAAATCTGTCTAGTGTCTCTTGCTTTATTCATACAATGTTAAAATATTGGATTTGGTGATGAAAAAGAAGTTGGAGTGCAACTTAGCTATTTTTCCCCATTCAAATAGGTATATTTTTCATGCATTATGCGTCAATCCCTTGGTTGCTGCTGCTTTGACTGTATCATTAAATTTCTTTAATCCTCTGCACAGAGATTTAAGAGACATAACTCTGTTGTTCACTGCAGTTTCTTCAACGAGTGTTTAGCATTGATACAATTGTGAAACCTCTTCCTCCTGCTATGGCATATAATGCCTCTCGCAACTTGAGCTTCTTCACACGTATCTTCACTCAGTTCTTTGGTAAGTTTTCTTACTAGGCTTATGTTGATGCAAATAATAAGAAGAGAATGGCAATATCTCCAAAACTTTCTTCTTTATTTTTTTGTATGCCTTTTAATGCTTTTGCCCTGGATTCTGACATTCTGTTGTTGATCTTAATTCTTCATTTCAGTATTTATTTAATAGTTTTTATAGTTTCAACATTCTCCAGGAAAAGCTGATGGTTATTTTAATGGGCCATTTGAGGATGAGTTGTGTTACCATCTCTCCAGCCAAGAAAATAACAATTAAATGAAGAAAGAAAGAGCATTTTACTTTTCTCAGAAAAAATATATTAAATGAATATATAATTTAGTTAACTTGAAAATTTCAGAAAAGGGTATGTTTGTAACATTGAATTGAAATGTGCTTGGGATGCACAGTAGTATTGCAGCAGCAGATACCCGATTAAACTTTCGTCTTTTCTTAGTGTTGTCTCGAATTGCTTTTGATTGCCTTTCGGTGGGTACTTTTCTCGGCTTTTTTTCATGTGAATCCAGAACAATATAATTCGCATTTACTGTTGTTTTGTTTTCTCATTTTCATGTGAATCCAGAACAATATAATTCGCATTTACTGTTGTTTTGTTTTCTCATTTCGGCTTGATGTGTTCTTTTGGGCAGATCTTGAAGGCATCTCAAATGCACAAAAATCTCTTGGATTGGGACAAGAAGAGAAAGTCCGTCGTGTCCGTTGAACGACTATGGTTTTGCATGTTAAACGTTTCCTTTTGACAATTATTAGTAGCTTGTTTCAGACTTGAGCAGGAATTGCTATACAGTTTTTGATTTGCTAAGAAATTTGGACATTTCCAAATAATATCTGATTTCCCCTACATTTGCTGTGAATATCCTCATTTTGCTTCTGGCTTTGATGGCCATGTTTTCTAGTTCATGACTGTTGCTCCTCTTTTTGCAACCCTAGTGGGATCCGACTGCAATTATTTCCATCTGTTTGGTCCTCTAGAAGAATTATGTGCATTTTCAATCAACAACAAATGTGACACTGCAACTAATGTAATGATGTAACACTACTGCTTATGTTAATTTTACATCCTCTGTATAGCAAACTAACTTATATATTTTTGATACTCACTTCCCTCCCAAGAAGAGGAATAAAACTTTGAACTTTTTGAACACCGGAATCAACTGCTTTTGATGCTGAATACGAGGACTTAGGGTTTAGGGTTTAGTCCAATTAACTCTATCCAAATTCTGTTTATTAACCTCAGCTTATACAAGTCACAGTAAAAAATAAATAAATAAATCATTTTCTATTAAACGATTTTGTCAATTTAATCGCTCACAGACATAACACAAAATCTCACATTGACTGTGAATGTGATTGACTAGGTTTCAAAACTATAATTTTACTAGAGGTTGCTAATGTGCGGACATAAATCACATAATCGTCTGTAGAACCAGAAGCAAAGAACAAAACCCGAATAATCGTCTGTAGAACCAGATTGATACAAAAGTTCTTCAAGCAAAGATCAAAACCCTAACCAACAAGCTTTAATTGATAGGAGTCACATTATTTGATGAATTATGTAGTTTTTAGACTATAGTCACTAATTAACACAAACAAAAACAAAAAATGGATCTCGATAGAGCATCACCCAAACTCAATTTCGTACCACCTACAGAAATCAAAATTATGAACTGAATTCTACATGTATAACAAATCTCACATTCACCAATTTACACACGAAAAAAAGGGGTAAAAATTCAATTTTGTCGATGATCTTGAACATTACAACTACAAGAGCATGAACAGATCTAGCAGAGAATCAAATTCTACATACTACTTCGTAGTTTAAATTCAATGTGTTAATCTGGTTATACCATGTTAATCAGACAGTAATCACAAAATTTATAATCGTTTATAGTAAATTATATATATAACAAATAATTTATATAACTAGATAATAATGTTAAAAGTGAGAAAATATTGGATAACTATAATAAAATTTGAGGGTAGTAAAGAAATTGAATCTTTATTTCCAAACAACATATCTCAACATTGAGGGTAGTTTGAGTATTAAGTGGCATGTGGGGGAATAATTGATGTAGGTTTGAAAAAATAAGGAGTGTAAATGAAGTTTGTGGGTTTTATTGAAGATAAAATAAACCTCAGGGGTATAAATAAAGTTAATCCCTTTTTTTTTTTTTTACAAAAGGTTAATATATGGGTACAATGGTGAATTTACATTCAAAAAGTGGGACTAGGGGGCAACTTGCTCCATTTTGAGAATTTGAGGGACTGATTTGCTTTTTTTTTACAGTGTAAGGGATATTTTGCTCACTTGAGAATAGTTCATGGGGGTATTTTGCACTTTTACCAATTATTAATTTGTATAACATTTTTAAAAAATTTAGAACTCCCTTCTTACATGTACAAGATGACTCTCCCAAATGGTTAAACCTCAAAAGGAAAGTCAACCTTTGAGTGGGGGAGGCATGAAAAATTTGTTAAAAGGCTCATATGTAATTTTTTTTAATGAACTTATATATAAAATATTATTTTTTAATTGGGGGGGCTGGTAACCTACCTGTACTCGTATAATATTAAGTCGCAGACTTGTGAAGTGGTGAAAATTTGAACTCAAACTTAGTATGCCCTGAATAAATTTCATCCAAACAACGAAGATTGGTCTTTCCAACTAACTCCGTCAAAAAATTTGTGAAAATGAGAAAGAGACTTCTCAATCACATTAGTAGGAGCATAGTTGGTGGTTAGAAATTAGACAAAATAAAATAAAATAAATTATTATTATAAAATCCTCTCAGATTTTCAAAATTATCGAATATCCCCCTGCCATATCAATAAACCCCCTACATTTTTCAATTTAGACAATTACCCCCTTCACCGTGAATTCGATCTAACATGCCGAATTCTTTCTCATTTTGCCCTTGAAGCGTGTTTGAATGATGCTTTAATTGTTTTACTTCTCAAATTACCCTTGATTCTATATATATCTATACTATTATAAAAGTGTGAAACACCCTTTTTTTATTTCTATATATATGTTTTAATTAATTAATTATTACTTAACATTTAAAATAATATAGCAATTATAACCTAAAAATAAATACTATATATATTTAACGTACAATTATAAATATTAATTAATTATTAATAGGATAGTTACAACAAAAGACACAATTTTAATCGTTCTCTTTTAACTTTGTGAAGACCTTCTTTTGTTATTATACATTTTCTATTTTTCTAATGAAAAGATATTACTCTAAATTTAAATGATAAAAATTATAATACAAAGAGTAATTAAATACACATAAGTAGAAAAGGATACAAACTTTTAACAACCTTCTTTTATTTTTTTATTTTTTAAGTTCTAAATAAGATGGTATTAAATGCACATTACTATGAATATATAATATGTTGAATATATATAATTAATTCTAGGTTATAATTTTATGTTTTTTAATGCTGAGTAACATTTAATTTATTTCATTAAAAAACATTTAATTTATTAAAAAAATGTATAGAAATAAAAAATGGGCTTCTCGCTTTTATAGTATATATACATCAAGGGTAGTTTGGAAATAAAATAATTAGAGCATCTTTCTATTCTAATATGCTTCAAGGGCAAAATGAAAAATGTTGACCCAAGGTTTTCCACTATGGGTAAACATGATATTTTGATGATAACAAACCATTGAATGTGGTGAATTTAATGTCTACTCGAGTTACGCTTAATAGGTTGTTGATTCAAGATAAACTCAATAGAGCTAGTGAATCCATGAGAAGATCAGAAAAATATGCTTAAAACTCAAAAGAGATTGAAGACAAGGATGGAGACATCAACCCAAAGCTTAAAGAAATTGAAGATAAAAAAAATGGGTAAAATAGTCTTGGGTGAGTACTAGATTAAATGTAAAGTTATTTTTGAAATAACATACTTGAAAGATCAACTCTTGACCATATAGCATATAAGACCATGCATATCATTCATGAGTCCTTGCATCATTAGCATTAAACTATGAACATCATTTAGTCTTTGTTAAAGTTGAGTTAGTTCAAACTTTCATAAACTATGAAAGAACTCAACAAAGATGTTGTCCTAGAACCATTAATTTAACTCATATCACTTGAAATAGATTCTAGAAGCATATTAAAGCTTTGAACAAAATTGTTAAACCATGAAAAACTTTTATTTAATATTGAGAATTTGTTTAAATTAGAAAAACATTTTATGATCTCAATATTGACTTTAGGCATGTAAAGGACCTTAATAAGTATCTAAGACATCCTAGGAGTGTGTCTAACTCATTTCGGAAAAATCCCAAAAGAATTCATGAAAAACTGTAAGTGGGCTAGAAGTTCGAAATGAAACGTCATATTCAAACGTTCATAACGCACTCAAAATGGGTCAAATGGAGTGATTCAAAATCCTAAAATCAAGATCTTGAAGTCCTCTTTCCAAAAAGCTAAAGAAAACCTCCATCCAAGTTACAGAACTCCAGTTATGATCAAAAGAGTGAACTACGTCGAAACTGGGCTCAAGAGCTCAGTCGACTGCCTGTTGACTCAGTCGACTGGGCCAAGAAGGCTAGTCAATTGGCTAAGTCAGAGACCTAAAAATAAAGTTCGGAATAATTTTTTGGAGACCCAGCCGACTGCCCCAAAACACCCAGTTGACTATCTTGTCCTGAATTTGAATTCTAATGGCTAGTTTTTGGTTTAAACTTTTCCAAAATACCCCCAAACGGCTATATTGTGCTCTTATGGTATATATATGTCATATATGAGCCAAAAATGTGTCAGAGAAGAGGGAGATAGGAATATGAAAAATCTATCATTTGTGCTTCAATTTTGAAATCATTTTTAAGTAGAAAACTCCTACATGAATCACCACATGAGCATCATTCGTATTTTCTTCTTGTGATTCATTCTTCATACTTGAGTTGAACTTTTCAATTGAGTATTTCATTTATGACTCTAAGTACTTGTTTGGTAGAGAGTTTGGTGCCATTTTTTGGGTTTGGGTTGAAAATTGTGCACCACTCCATGTTTGGCAAGCTTGGTGTTGGATCAATAGTGTTTGAATAGTGTCAAACCATTGGACCCAAATCCATCATTTTTCACACCATCTCAATAGATGGTTTGGTTGGAGTTGGGTTGGTTTTCTCACACCAAAACTATTCTTTAACCCAAACCAATTCAATTTGGTGTACCATTGTTTAACCCAAACCAATTCATTTATAATATTATATATATATATATATCTAAATTCAAAAAATAAAATATTTATGAAAAAATCAAATATTTCAAAAAAATCAAACGAAAAAATATATTTCATAAAAAATAAAATATTTCCGGAAAACAAATATTTCTAGAAAAAATAAAATATAATAAAAATATATTTATTATTTTTTAAAAAATATACAAATTATATGTATTTTTATTGAAATCTTTTATTTTTTAAAAATATTTTATTTTTTTGAAATATCTTATATAAAATATTTTATCTATAAATATTTCGAAAAAATTAAATATTTATGAAAAATTAAAGGGTAAATACCACTGACACTCCCTCAAAGATACCCTAATCCCACACAGACCCCCTCAATATTCACTATTCCCACTTGGACCCCCTCAAAATTGAATTTTGTCCCACAAAGACCCCCTCTGTCTCCACGCCGTTAAATTGTGTCGTTAACCATCCTGTGAATTGTCTATTTTGCCCTCAAAATTATATAAAATGACCTGCATATTCTTCTTCTTCTTTAATTTGGGCATCCCAAAATCCTAACCCTAATTTATATAGAGAGAGATTGGAAGTGAGAAATTGGGAGAAAGATTGAATATGGAGATTGTATATATTGCATACCCATATATACATATATATATATGATGCTATATATACCCATATATATATATATGTTGCTATATATACCCATATATACATATATATACCTGTATATATATCCATATATATATATATATAGTTGTTATATACTCGTATATATATAGCTGCTATATATACGTATATATATGTATATTGTAATACCCCGTATTTAAATAATTATGTTATTTCTTTATTTATTTTGGATGGTATGGTGGGTATTTAAATTATTAAGTAAGGGTACTCTAGTCATTTTATGACTACTAGGTAAGTTTGTTATTATGGGATCTGATAAGAGCATATTAGTCTTTAAGACGAGTGACATGATGGTTATTGTGGCTAATCTAGGGGCATTATGGTCATTCGTCATAACCTAGTTTCCCCTATATAACCATAAGGATTTTTCAGCTTATTATCTCTCAAGACTAAGGAAAACTTTCAGACTTCTCTCTTCTTATTCACTCATCTATATACGTATACATATATATATATATATATAGATAGAGAGAGTAAATACTTGGTTTAGATCTGGATCCGTGGTGTAGTAAGCTCTCCAAATCAGGCAAGACATATGTTCTACTCTTCTTCTTTGTACTAAAATTTCGTAACCTTTACCTTATGCATATATAATATGCTAGATAGTATTTTTCATATATGTATATGTATGTGTAAATCATGTTCATATATGACATTTATATATTCTGTTTATACATATATGTATAGATATGTTAGAGTACGTTCACATTCATGTTTATTTATGTGATGATATATATTCTGTTTATACATATATGTATAGATCCGTAAGTATATATATAGATCTTGTATATATGTAGATATTCGTGGATTTATATAGGCATATATGTATAGATCTGTTTGAGTATGTTCATATTCATGTTTATTTATGTGATAATATATATTCTGTTTATATGTATATGTATAGATCCATAAGTATATATATAGATCTTGTATATATAGAGAGGTTCGTGGATTTATATAGGCATATATGTATAGATCTGTTAGAGTATGTTCATATTCATGTTTATTTATGTGGTGATATATATTATGTTTATATGTATATGTATAGATCCATAAGTATATATATAGATCTTGTATTTATGTAGAGATTCGTGGATTTATATAGGTATATATGTATAGATCTGTTAGAGTATGTTTATATTCATATATATATATATATATATATGATGATTTATATTCTGGTTATACATATATGTACATATCCATGATTATATGTATATATCTTGTATATACATAGAGATTTGTGATGATATATTGATATATGCATGAGACTATGTTTATATCTAGCTATACGTACAAATCTGTTATTACCATGTGTAGATATACATGTATGGATTCGTGGTTATGTGTCTTGTTGGTATGATTCAGATAATGTGTATATGGTTGGAACTAAGTGTAAATATCTGAATACATAAATATTTTAGGTTTCAATGTTGACAAAGATTTCAAAACTATTATTAGGAAATATTGCATATTTATGTAATTGTTTTTCTCTATTTTCTTTGTTATCAGACTCTGGACATGGATTTATATTGTTATTATGTGTTTCAAGAATTATACTGGATTACGTATTTTTGACCGTATAAATGAATAATTTCGACCGTATAAAATACCGTATACCTTGGCGCTGGGGCGCTGCCCCAGACCCCGCTAGGGGGGCGCCCCCTGGACCCCCTAGGCTCGACTTCTCCAATTATCATACATTCCCGATTAAAGAATACAAGTGAATTAATAAATTCGTATAATCATAAGATTTAATCAAATGACTATGTTTTGGAGAATTATAAGGAACCACAAGGAGACTGACTAATATTGCAGTCTCAATAGTACCACGGGACATGGGTGAGTTGTCACGGCATGGGTGAGTTGTCGGGTACGTGGTTATGGTAAGACATGGATGTTAAATGGAAAAATCGGATTTATGGAATGAATTTATAAAGATAATTATATTAAATGGTGGTATATTAGTGACTATGGTTATAGTTAAATATATTATTATTTTATAATATAATTTTGGGATTATGTGTCACTAGGAAAGGGGATGGATTTTTGATACTCTGTTTGGGATCATGTAGAGTTGTACTTGCTCGTGGGTTTAACCCACATTTTTGTTGTTTCAGGTCCTCGGCAGTTTCACCAGCAAGGGTGAGGACGTCATATCTATCCGTTCGGTCCTATCATATTTCCCTTCCACTCCAGGGTAGGATCCGATAAATGACATATGTTGCATTTCTTTTAAGTGTGTTTCTAGGGGTCCATGTTTATGGGATTTCCAAGTTGTACCTTGTGGGACTTATTTTATTTAAGGATATATTGGAGTTGGTCTTCTTCATGTATAAGTGGTATCCTTGTTTTTATTATTGTTATTATTATTATATTTCGATTTTATGTCTTCTCTTCTATGCTTATGTTATCAATTACAGACGCTCCTATTTTTCTGTGTATGGGCCTGGCCAACCTATGCATGGAAATTTGGGGGTGTCACATATATACGCTGCTATATTGAGAGAAAGGAGAGGGGAAGAGGAAGAAAATGAAGAAGGAGAGAGGAAGAGGAATAATGAGAGGAGGAAGAAGGAGAGAGGAAGAGGAAGAGGAATAAGGATATTTTGGTAATTTCCTACAAAAACGTTAATAAATCTGACGGTAGGGGGTCCGAGTGAGAATAGTGAATATCGAGGGGGTCTGTGTGGGATTAGGGTATCTTTGAGGGACTGTCAGTGGTATTTATCCAAAATTAAATATTTCGAAAAAATTAAATATTTATATATTTTATTTTTTAAAACATATATATTTACAAAAATTTATTTTAAATAAATAAAATGTCAAACTATTCCAAGTTACTAAATATGATTGGTTTTATAATTTCAGCTCATACCAACTCTACCAAACATGGTTTGGTTTTTCAGTTTCACTTTTTCTCACTCCATAACCATTTGCACCAAACACGATTTCAGTTCAGAATAAAACCACACCAACTCCAACCAACCCAACTCCAACCAAACCAACACCACACCGTCTACCAAACAAGCATTAAGTATGTGAGGAAGTGAGCTTTGAATTTCTATATCCATCTATTGAGAGATATGTTGTAAATACTCAAAATTCAATTCCTATTCTTTGTGAGTGAAAGACCAAGAAGTTGTCTTGGCTTGGGATGTGCTTGTTGAAGATTGTATGGGTTTGCTATTCACCCTGAAAGAAGGAAACATGTATGGGTTTGCTCATTCACCCGGAAAGAATGATATGTGAGAGATTGTTTTTTACTCCCGTAAAAAAAGCACGATAGTAAAAATCTCGGTGTTTATGGTGTGCATTTTCTCTAACCCTTATCTCTTTACTTTAAAAGCAATTGTCATTTTCAATCTTGAGTTTTATATATCAATGCTATGAAATTGCTTGTGTTTGTGTATTAATGAAGAGGTTATGAAAATGCATAGTTGAAGTGGATTGAATTGTGAACATAAGTGGATTATAGCTTAGACTACAATCTCATTTTATTTAGCTATAATTTATATGTACCTCAAATGTTTGACTAAATGCATATTTAATATGAGATTCTAATTGAGAGTTTATGTATAAACTCAATGTTTGATAAATTATCATAAACTCTACAAGACGTTCCTCCTGACTAATAGCACTTTGCATTATATCTTTATAAATGAGAAAAATGATATTACATGCTTAGTTAAATTGCATACTTGGGTGCATGAATTATTTTATATTCTACTTGATTCCATTATGCATATAATTGGTAATGCAATTCATTATTCATGATTCAAAGTATGAATTGAGGTAGACACTTAAGATATCATCTTATTCACTATGTGTTTGACTAGAGCTCTACAAAGATTATTTTTGATAAAACAAAGTCAAACCGAAAAAGTCTCAAAGTTTGTAATTGACCTTATTCACCCTCCTCTATGTCTCAATATATAGCCAACAAAAAAGAATTTGGCAAAAAGGGTAACCGTCTAAATTAGAAAGTGTAGGTAGTTTGTTGATAGAGCCGGGGATACTTGATGATTTTTGAAAACTTAAGAGGGTTTTATGATAATAACCTAATAAAAAAAATAAAAAATAAAAAGAAAAAAGAAAAGTTGTAATATGAAACTGCATTTCCTTAAAAAAGAAAATATAAAAGAAATGAATAAGGACCGACGATGGCACATTAGTAATTTGAGGAGAAGCGAGAGGCGAGTCTGAAAAACCAAGCCTAGGGTTTTATTGATATATAAAGGACAAGGAGGACATCTCCGACCTAGCAGCCTCAATTCTCTCTTCAGGACACTGCTCTCTCTACTTGGGCAAAGGTAATGGGATTTCTATACCTATCTCTCTCTCTCCATAGATGTATAGAGTATATTTATTCACACACACATATACATATATATATATATACACACATATATCAATCCCTCACAAATCTATATATGATGTGTTTATACAATATTTTGCAGTCGTAAAAGATTTGTGACAATGGCGGATGTTGTTCCTCCTGTGGCTAGCAATCAGATTCATAGTGAGGTGAAGCTCTTCAACCGATGGTCCTTCGATGACGTTCAGGTACTACTTGTTTACCTCAATTTCTAGGGTTTAATCTTCCTTTCACTTACTGGATCTGTATGATGCATCCTTTTGTTTGTTGTTTTGCTCCGCTTCACTCTCAACTATATTTGTTTTGGTATCAATATTTTGGATTCAGATGCTATCTCTTGCTTTCTTTGGTACCACAATTCATGCTGCTCGTGCTTTTGCTAATTTCTCTCTTTATTTAAGGATCACTATAGATTTATTAGCTCACTGTTTTATAGTGTTGAGGCAACATTATGTGTATATATATATATATATACATGTATATTATTGGTTTGGCTTGGGAATTTGGTTGGTTTGTGGAAGCAAATATTTGAAGAGGACAGAAAAGCAATGCTAGTTTTGAACACCCATGTATGTTCCTGAGCCTTTGATAGATATGTATTGAAACATGTATTTGCATGTTTATATAAATTATCGCATGAAGTATGCATTAGATGCAACTATTTTTGCCATGGATTTATGCATTTGGTTTTCCCCTGCTCAGTGTTTGTGTGGTTGATCAACGACTCGCTTTGTTTGACCCTGTTTTATCTATATAAGTTGCGAGTATTACTTTTTTAATTAATGCTTTGAGGAGTTCCCTATATAATCTTGTTATTTTATATCGTTGATCTTTTTATCTGTTTCCTGTACATACTAATTACCTCAAGATTGAGGTAATTTTTTTTGTATATGGTTTTTCAAATTTCATTTATTTTCTTTTTAGAACCCTCTTTAATCTTTGTAGGTTTTTGTTCCTAATTGCAAACAAAACAACAAAGAATTGATGTATTTACAAGGAAGCTTTTTTCTTGGTCAATAGTCTTTAATATTATAATTTGTACAGTGAGATGATGTGTGTTGTGTACTTCTAATATTGGTTTGATTTCTATGGATTAGTGTATAGGAGTGAATGACACTGTGTTGGGCAACCACCTTTATATATCATAAGGAATGAGCTGTTGATGGTGGTCAAATTTTGGAGATTGTTATGGCGAGCACCTTTTAACTCTTAGTACAGGGATATGGATACCTAAGTGATGTGCTGTGTGTCTAGGTAACATAGTATTTCTGAAAGGACACGAGTGTGGGAGACACTGTTTGGTTCATAGTTCTTATTGTTTATAATGCAAAGTGAAGTTTTTATGTGTGTATTTTTCCATGTGGGGTTTTCATTTGTTTTGGGCTTTCCATACGTGGTGTGCCAAGAAGAGTATGATTAACGAGTGTTAAGTCAATAATTATAAATTAACATGAAATTTTGTTAGACTTGCTAAATATATGTCCAACACATAATGTTATCATTAATCATCCTCTATGCTTTACAGGTGAGTGACATTTCGGTAACAGATTACATTGCTGTGAATCCTGCCAAGCATGCAACATATATGCCTCACACTTCAGGGAGATACTCTAACAAACGGTTTAGGAAGGCCCAGTGCCCAATTGTGGAGAGGCTGACCAACTCTCTGATGATGCATGGGCGCAACAATGGGAAGAAGCTGATGGCAGTCCTTATAGTTAAGCATGCTATGGAAATTATCCATCTGCTGACTGACCAAAATCCCATTCAAGTCATTGTTGATGCTGTAATCAACAGGTATGCATCACGGGCACATTTCTTTTGTTTTTCAGGTGTTAACTTGAATCTTCCACTAGAGGACATCTTGTTGTCTTGCTCCCTCTTCTATGTTTAAAAATGGTGAAGATGGCAGCGCGGAGTCGCGGACCTTCTTTTAATTTGAATATTTGTAATCGTACTCTTGTATATAAGAACGGGTAAGAAGTAATAACTGTGAGCATAGTCTTGTTCTCTAAAGCATTGGTCATGTCAACATACCCCTCTCAGTTACGGTATTGTCCTCTCATTTGTTATAGGTCTGTTTTTTTTTTCTTATTTATTTTCTTCATGTGGAGGACTGAGAAAAAAATTGTTACTCAGATAGTTTAGTTAATTTATTCTATAATGTAGTGGACCGAGAGAAGATGCAACTCGAATAGGTTCTGCTGGTGTTGTGAGGCGTCAGGCTGTCGATATTTCTCCCCTGCGGCGTGTTAACCAGGCAATATATCTCCTTACAACTGGTGCTCGTGAGAGTGCTTTCAGGAACATCAAGACCATAGCTGAGTGTCTTGCTGATGAACTCATTAATGCTGCCAAGGGGTCTTCTAACAGGTAAAGAAGGGCTACATTTTTGTTTACCTTTTCTTGTTTATCTATCCACCCGTACAAATTTTTATTGGTTAAAAGAAACAAAAAGTGGGGGGAGGGATTCTACTTTATAACATCATTTAAGGGCCGGAGAGTTTGAAAAACGGATTTCCTTTCATTTCCTTCTCCAAATCTCCAAAAGGGTTGAAGCATTAAGAGGAGGCAAGGGAAAATAAATGTTTTTCTTTTTTCTTTTTATCTTCGTTCCTTTTCTCCTATATTTAACAAATTGATTCTTCGTAATTGTTATTGGTCTTGTGCTACGGATTTGACGGCCTTATTGCATATATGCAGCTATGCAATCAAAAAGAAAGATGAGATTGAGAGGGTTGCTAAGGCGAATCGTTGAGAGTTGATGTTTGGTGGAAAGGAGAGGAGCCTGATGGTGAAAGCAGTTTCGTTTTGTTGCTCTAGTTTCTGATGTAATAGCTAGTAGTAAGAACCCAATTTGGTTGGTAACTGTCTGCACTTCTTATGGATTAGTTTTTCATTTTGCCTTTTTTCTTCAGGCGAAAACTTGGGTTTTTCTGTTCAGAATTGTTATACATGTTCAATGTTAATTATGTACTCATTGTTCGATTCCTGATTTTGTTTTGTCGAATTCGTTATCAGTTTCCAGAAAATGTAGGTCTACTACATTTGGAAGAGCTTCCTTCCCAAGCTAAGTGGGAACCAGCTTCCCTGGGCCGGGAGGCTTCTGTTGATAACGCAGGAAGTTGTTTTGGCATTTTAGAGGAACATTCATTATTACTCTTTTAATACCTTTATAAATTCACAAGGTGGAAGTTTAGTTTATTAGTTTTGATTGCTGCAATAGTAAAAGTACATTTGAATATTTGGACGAATTGTTGGAAGGCATTTGGTATAAATAAACAGTAATAAGAAAATAGTAAACGAAATAGATATTAGTTTTACAGTTGTTATGATGATCTTGTTAATTTGCCATGGAAATTTTATTATCTGTCACCTGTTTACATTCCTTGTCCATTGTTTTATAAGCATTATCTGCATTCTAGTTCACTGCATGATAACATGTTTCCTACTGTACGGTCGTGAAGTCATAATATGTTTACTGCAGCGGATTAAGTATTCACACAATAACACTTGTGTGGTGTGTGTTTTGACTGTTGAGGGAGAGATGTCCAGGCCCTAAAACAATCTCGTAGTGACAGTCCATATCACTAACAGTGAGGACTTCATTTTGACCGTACAAAACACTTGGTCTTCAAGTCCAACACAGTCTCAACAAAATCTCTTCTATTATCGCTACTCCACTGATTTTGTATCTATAGCTTCTTCGGGTATGTGCTCCTTCACTCCCCTTCTCTTTTAATCTGTGAATTTAGTTTTTTCTTCTGCAAGTTATGGGTTTTACTGAATCTTCTTCATGTTCCACACTGGTCATTTATCATATTTTCGAACATGCGTTTATATATTTATATGTATATATATATGTATGTATATATGTGATTGAAATGAGATTTAAGTACAATGATGCTCTCTACTATATATTTTATTGATTGTTTCTGTTATTGATTCTTTTCTGAAGATGGGGTTTGGTTGCTGTATGGAATATATTCGATTTTGGGTCAGTTATTGGATTGTTTTGATGATGGGGTTGGGTTTTTTTTATGGAATGTATTCGATTTTGGTTCAAGTAGTCAAGTGGGTAATGTTGGGTTGCATGTCTGAGGAGGGGATTGTTTGTGTTTGCTGATCTATGGGCTTTGATTTTGCTCATTAGGGTTTCCATGGATGTGCAACTTTACCTTATGTTTTATTGTTTTATGATTCATTGCCGTGATGAGTTTTCGTTTATATTGGGGGAGGATGAAGTTCTTCACTGGGGAAAGGAAATAGGAACTGTTAAGGTTTGAATTGTGTTTTGATTATAGTGGAGTAGACTAAACCCTAAACCCTTAAATAGTAGGAAACAATTGATTATAAGAGAAAAGAAAGAAAGGAGATAGTGTTGAGCAATTAGTGTTTGGTTGGTTAATAAAGGGAAAGAAAGAGGAGATAAAAATCAAGTTTCGACAAAGGAACGAAATATATGGTAACAAATTTGCTATCATTTGCTTTTTCAAATATTTTGTCTTGTAAAATAATGAAGAAGTTAACATTCCATATTTATTTTTTATTTTCTACTTATTTATTTATTTTTTATTTATTTATTTGTAAATTTAAAATCTTCAAAATTAGATTCGTTTATTTCACAAGCAAAGTACCAGTTAAGTAAAATTTTTATTGCCAGAGAAGAAACCAAAAAACAGAAGCAAGGCCAAACCAGAAAAACAAAAAAAACAAAAGCCTAGCTAGAGAAAGCAACTAAGCAACAACAGAATCATCCCCAAAGAAGAGGAAACAAAGGGCAATGAGCAACCCTAAACTAGATCGGTTAGACACTATCTAACTCATGCCTTCAAACACAGTGCGTGGGAGGTTAGGTTGTCCTTTAACTTGAGAGACATCATTCTCAATCTGATACAAGCTTCAAGACCAGTTTATAGGTGCAAGCAATGGTAGGATTATGGTCTGGATAGAGGTTAAGGATAGGCTTCCATGGTAAACGCCACACTTGTGTTAGACCCACTGCCAAACCATAGAGGAGTATCTGCAGTTGAAGAAAACATGTTCATGGGATTCAGGTTCCTCATTGCATAGGGGACTCAGATTTGAAACTCCACTTGGGATACCGGGTTTATCCTTGGTTCTGAGTCTCTTGTTAATGGCAAGCCAGACAATAGATGCATGTCCGGGGATGTGGTTTGGAAACCATAAGGAATTATGCCAAGAGAAGGGGGAAGCATAGCAGTATAGGTATGTTTGAGGCTGAACTTCCCATTTGGGGAGAAAGTCCAAATGACCCAATCCTTAGGACCTAAAATGATGGGACGAAAGCTGGTTGAAACAACTTTTAGGTTGCGTTTGGTAACGGTTTGGTGCGGTGTTAGTTTTTGGTTTTGGTTTGGGTTGGGTTGGATTTGGTTTGGTGTGGTTTTATTTTGGTTCTAAACCATGTTTGGTGCATATGGTTTTGGTGTGAGAAAAAGTGATGCTGAAAAACCAAACCATCTTTGGTAGAGTTGGTATGGGTTGAAATTTTGAAACCAAACCATGTTTGGTAACTTGGGATGGTTTCACATTTTATTTATAAATATTAAAATTTTGTAATATACTAATATATTAATATTAAAATATATTAATATATTTTTATTATATTAAAATATATTAATATTAATATTAATATATTAAAATTTATAATATTAAAATATATTAATATTATAATATTAAAATATATTAATTATTAATATTAATATATTTTAATATAATATTAATATTAATATATTAATTATTAATATTATAATATATTAATATTAATATTAATATTAAAATTTATAATATTAAAATTTATATTAATATTAATATTAATATTAAAATATAAATATTATATTTGGTGCTACAGTACTACAGTGAGTTTGCTACAGTGTCCGCACCATGCAAAACCATCCACTTTGATGGTTCCAAAAATGGTGTCATTTGGTGCGCTACAGTGCCATTTGGTGCGCTACAGTAGTACCAACCCCAAACTTATCAAACATGGGTTGGTACCACTATTTCGAACCAAAACCAAAAAACTGGTACCAAAACCAATTACAAAACAGGGCCTTAGGGGATCTAATGACTTGGGTGTTGATGGAATTGTCCAGAGGTCCATTGGGGAGCCAAAAATCATACCACATGGAAATGTCTTTCCCATTAACTACCTGATGCATAATGAACTTCCTAGCTAGCTAAACCCCTCTGCTTCATAATTTGCCTCCAGAGACTATGATTTTTAATGAGGTTTGAGTGAGCCAAATCATACCCAAGAGACTGACCATAATCATTGGAGAGGTGCCAGATATCCTTCAGGATAGAAATTTTGTTAAGATAGACTATATTTGGGATGCCCAAACCTCTATACTCCTTGGGCTTTCAACTCATCTTAGCTCCTGTGTTCTTCATCTCTCTTCCTGACAACCAAAAAGCTTCTAAGGGTAGTGTTGATGCTCTTGACCACCTGAATTGGGAGAATAGGTGAGCACTCCAATAAAAGTGGAAACTGATTAAGATACAGTTTATGAGTTGCACTCTGCCAGCATATAAGAGAAATTTACAAGTCCAAATTATCTTGTTATACCCTTGTTAATGGAGATAAATTTTGAACATGCATATATCTATATATATATATATTTATATAGGTTAATAAATGAAATTGAAATACAATATATTGGTCATTAGAAAGAATAAGGATCTTCTCCAGCCAAATCTCTCTCCAAATAATCTCAATCTAAGAGTGTTGAAATATCCATGTCATTGAAAATAATTAACTCCATCACATTTCAAATTGTATAAGATTATACTTGTAATTATAACATACATAAATATTGAGGTGAATGTTTAAACACTCTAGGTTCACGAATATTTCGAGAGAGATTTGGCTCGAGAAGATTCAAGTTCCATTTGACAAAAATCTAATCAAAATATGTGGGATTTTAATATACGATCTACGTCTAACTCAATATTCTAAGAGCTAACAAAAAAATAAGTGAATCAGTGTTATAATTAATATTAAAAGTGAGAAAATATTTGTATCATGTTTTGGTATGTTATTAAAAATTAGGTTTATTTTCATTTTCACTCCTGAGGTTTGCTATAATCCCAATATCACCCCTCGAATTTCAAGTATCTCATTTACACCCTCTTGAATTTGGGTTTTGTCTCACTTAGGCCCCGTTATCCTCAAATCACTATGTAACATATCTAATTGGCCCTCAAAAAATGAGTTATTTATTTATTTATTTTTATTTTTTATTATAAAAAAATATAATGTCAGGGGCAAGGAGATAGTTTTTCATGTGTTTGTTATACATAAAAAATACATAATATTGAAGGACAAAGAGGTAATTTCAAAATTCCAAGGGGGTGTAACTTGGATATTTGAAATTCGAAGGGGTGAAAGTGAGAATAACCTTAAAAATTGATATTTTTTGCGAGGGAGAGAAAACAGGGTGAGAAAACAGAATGAGTAACAAGGGTTTTCAAAATAATTTTACTCATAATTGTTTATTATACAAATGAGAGATAAAAATTAAAAAAGGCAAAAGTACAACAAACTCCCCTCAACTATCACAAAGTGAACAAAATAGCTTCCTCAACTATAAAAGTGAACAAATTAATCATACATCTTACAAAATGAACACATTACCCACTCATGCATGTAATATCTTGTATAAAAGCCCAAAATATTCTTCATTATAGGTTTATAACCATATTATACCCCTTTTGCTATAAAATTCTTTTTATGTTCCCAAAATGAGATTAAATATCTTTTATAACAATTAAAAACTAATAATAATAGTAATAAATACAATTTAATAAGAAAATTAGATACAAGAGGATGGAATATTTTTTTTTGATTTAACAAAAAAAAAAAACTAAAAGTAGCAAATCATTATATTTAAACATTTTTATCAAAAGGTTATTATCTGTTAATGATCGATCAACTAATTATTTTTCTAAGCTAATTGACTTATCTACATCTCCAAGATTGTATATAGTTATAACAGCTTTTAATTGTTTCATAATTATTATTTTAAAAAGGAAATTTTTAATATATAATTATAAAAGTGTAGTTGACATCGGAATTGCCAATATTAGGGTTGTAAACGAACGAATCGAGTCGAGCTTTGGGCTAGTTGTTCAGGCTCGACTCGTTTGTCTGTAAGCTCAGGCTCTGCTTGGGCTTGTGATGAGCTCCAAAATTTGTGATCAGATTCGGCTTTGTCATAAACCTGAAAAATTCGGGCTCGTCTCAGCTGAGAAAAACAAAATGAGTAATATATAAAATCGGTTCAAACTCGTTTTCAAGCTCTCCATGCTTGATTATTAGCATTACATTTCTATCATAGTTTTTCAATCACTTGCAATAAAATGAAATATAAAGTAATATTTAAGATATTATTAGGCAAAGAACTTAATTTAAATGTATAATTACGAACTAATGTGAGATTTATACGAACCCATGTTCACGAACTCAAATGGACTTATACGAGTTCATGTTCACGAACATATACGAGCCGAGCCTACCATTGCTCAAGTTCGGCTCGTTTGTTAAACTAGTTTGGAAATTGAGATCAATCTCGGCTCGTTTGCTTAACGAACGAGCCCGAGTTATTCATGAATAACTCAGTTCATTTGCAATCCTAGCCAATATGTTTGTCTTTTAATATAGTAGGACTGATTTGTTCAGGTTGATAGTTGAGGGGGTATTTTGTTGAAATTATGATAGTTTAGGGGGTGTTGTGCTTTTGCCTAATAAGAATAATGTTTTTGTATCCAAGATAATTATTCAAAAAATGACTGATCCAGTTAAAACTTCAAAAGTGGGACTATGGAATCATAGCGCAACTGTTACTACCATTCATCAACATTAAAAAGACTAGGTACACGTACATATATATATATATATATATATATATACACACATATATAGGATTAACTTCATTTACACCTCATCAGGTTTACTTTTATTTTAATTAGACCCTCTCAACTTTAAGAATCTTTATTTACACTTCTTATTTTTTCAACCCCACATTATTTACCCCCTAATGTCACTTAATACCTAAACTATCCTCAATATTGAGATAGGTGGTGTTTAGAAACAAGGTTTACCACCCTCAAATTTTATTATTCAAACAAGACATTAATTTTTTATTTTGGTATAAATAAAAAAATAAATTCGTTTATAATAAAATATTTAAAAAATAAAAAAATCTAATTGATAGATTGAAATATTTTTTATATTTCGGACTTAATTTTTTATATATTTTACTATAATTGATAGTTCGGAAAAAATATTTCGGCGTTAATTTTTTATTTTGGCATAAAAAACAATTAATTGCGAAATATTTTTTAGATTTCGGACTTAAATTTTTATATATTTTACAATAATTAGTAGTTTGGAAAAAATATTTTGGCATAAATAAAAAAAATAAAGTCCGAAATATAAAAATATTTTGAAATACAAATTAGATTTTTTTTGTTTTTTAAATAATTTTTAACAATTTTTTATTATTTATGCCAAAACATTTTTTTGAACTACCAATTTACAGTAAAATATAAAAACAAATTAAGTCCAAAATATTTCGGACTACCAATTAGATTTTCATTTTTTAAATATTTTACTATAAAATAATTTGTTTTTTGATTTATGCCAAAATAAAAAATTAATGCCTTGTTTGGATGATAAAATTTGAAGGTAGTAACCTTTGTTTCCAAACACCACTTATCTCAATAAAGCTTATTTCCAAACACCACCTATCTCAACATTGAATATAATTTCATTATAAGAAATGTAAATGATGTGAATTTTAAAAAATAAAGAATATAAATATAAATTCTCAAACCTGATAAAATATGATTGAAATAAAAACAAATCTCAAGTAAATAAAGTTAACCCACATATATATATATCTATATATACACACACCCTACATAAGTAAATAAACTAGGGTAAATAACAATTTCACCCCCTGTTGATAGTGTAAATTACACCCGCACCCTCTCAATTTTTGCTAATTACAGTTTCACCCCCTCTAGTGTAGGCATTTGTTTCACTTTCACCCCCTCAATTCATTATTCGGCGAGGTCAAACCAGGTCAACCAAAATCTGAGATGCGAAATGACCAAATTAACCTTATATGCGTGTAAAGACTTGTTTGCCCATCTAAAATGATGTGAAATGCCTAAACTACCCTTATCACTTATATATACATATATATATATATATATGTGCATAAATATATATATATACCCATATACATATATGTATATGTATGAATTGGGAATTGGGCAAATTCAATCTATATCATAGAAATTTAAATTGGGTCCAAGATCAACAAATACGTCCTATAAGAAGCATGATTTAGACAAAAAATATCAAAAAATTAACACACCCATTTCATATGTATGTAGATATATATGTGCGTATATATATATAGATATATATATATAGTTATATATGTATATATATGTGCGTGTATATATATAGATTGGTGTATATCTATCTATATAGTTATATATGTATATATATGTGCATGTATATATATAGATAATTATATATATATATATAGAGAGAGAGAGATATATGTGCGTATATATAGAGATAGAGATATATATAGATATATGTCATTTTGTTTTGATTTTTCTGTAATTGAAAATGGACAATTAATTGAGTATGTGTATGAATTGAGATTTGATAATTGGTAGTTCATTTTAGGGTTAGGGTTTGATTTGAGGGGTTTAGGAGAGAATAGGGGTGAGATGAAGAAGATGATGGAAGGGTAAATAGGTAATTTAACATAAAAGAATATTTGATTATTTAAAATAAATATAAAAAGAGGGGTATAAGAGTAATTGCACATATCCGGTCGCCGGATATGGAATTCAAGGGGTGAAACTGTAATTAACGAAAATTAAAAGAGTACGGGTGTAATTTACACTATCAACAGGGGGTGAAACTGTTATTTACCCAATAAACTATAATCCCATTTACTAGCATGGAGAAATTACAGGTGAAGTCATTTATATCTTTCCAACTAACACATTAATTACCAGCGCGATACCCAACACTATGACAGTAGTAAGCTACATTTTAACGATATATATATATATATATATATATAAAGATACATAAATATATATCATGAGTGGGACAGATCCCATATGAAACAGTTGTAGGAAAAGGAAAAGGCTAAGGTGGAATATTCAGGAATAATAGGGTGCGTTTGGAAATTAGTGTTTTCGCTTTCGTTTTTTATCTCTTGAGAACAAAAATTTTTCTTGTTCTTGTTCTAAGGGTAATCCGGAAACAAAAACACGTTTGGTTGGAAATTTTGTCTAAAAAATTTTTGGGAAAAAAAAAAAAAAAAAAAATTTTTGGAGGTTGAAGATGAAAGTTAGGATTTGGAGGTTGAAGATGAAGGTTAGGGAATCTGCAACAATTAATTTTTTTTTTTCTGAGAACAAACAGTACCGAAAACAAAAATACACCATTTTGGTGTTCTCAAATTTTGAACTAAGGGTGAGAAAACGCTTTTTTTACTGTTCACGCAAACAAAAACCATCAAAGGCTCCCAAACGCGTTTTTATTCCCGTGAACAGTGAAAAAAACAAGAAAAAAAAACGGAAACACTCCTATCCAAACACACCCATAGGTTTTGGGTACCCGTGGATAAATCAACGTGTTATCCCAAATAAAATATAGGGTCATTCCCACCGACACCCCCTCAAAGATACCCTAATCCCACACGGATCCCCTTGATATTGAGTATTCCCACACGGACCCCCTCTGACAGATGGCCGTTAATTTTATTGACGTTTTATTGTGAAATTACTAATTTGCCCTTCGATATATATTTAAAAAAAGGGTAAATTGCAGTAGCACCCCCTAAGGTTTCACTTATTATATTAGCGTAATATATAAAGTATGAAATTATCCATATACCCAAAATATATATATATATATATTGCGAAAATATATAAATATATATTACGAAAATATATATATATATATATATTAGAAAAAATATATATAAAATTAGAAAAAATATTTAAAATTCAAAAAAATTATATAAAATTTGAAAATGCAAAAAAAATATAAAATTTTGAAAAATTATATTAAAATCTGAAAATATATAAAAATTTAGAAAAAAATATATAAAAAGGGGAAAAATATATAGATTCAAAAAAATATTTAAATTTCAATAAACATACCTAAATTATAAAGTTCAAAAATAATATATAAAATTTGAAAGAAGTATTTAAAATTCAAAAAAAATTGTATTAAATTTTCAAAATGTATATAAAATTCAAAATAATATATTTTAAAATTTGAAAAATATTATAAATTCGAAAATAAATATAATATTAAAAATATATATAAATTTCGAAATTATTTTTTTTTCAAAAAAACATATTAAATTTCGAAAATAAATATAAAAATCACAAAAACATAAAAATTAAAAAATATATATTAAATTTCGAAAATAATTATAAAATTAAAAAAAAAACATAAAAAATTATAAAATTTGAAAATAAATATAAAATTCAAAATATATATATATTAAATTTCAAAAAAAAAAAAATACTAAATTCGAAAATAAATATAAAATTAAAAAATATTTAAATTTTTTTTAATTCTCTCTCTTCTCTTCTCTCTCTCTCTCTCTCTCTCACACACACACACACACACACACACACACACACACACACACCTCCCTGCACCAGACGCACACATATATATACATATATACACACACATATATATAGATCTATACATATATATATACACACAGATATATATACGGGTATATACATATATATACGGGTATATATATATATGTATATACGGGTATATATATATATATATACGGGTATATAACTATATATATAGCAGCTATATATATATATATATATATATACACGGGTATATGTAACAACATATATATATATGTATATATGGGTATGCAATATATACAATCCCCATCTTCAATCTCTCTCCCAATTTTCCACTTCCAATCTCTCTATGTATATAAATTAGGGTTAGGGTTTTGAGATACCCAAATTGAAGAAGAAGAAGGATATGAATGTCATTTTATATCATTTTGAGGACAAAATAGACAATTCACACGGTGGTTAACGACACAATTTAACGGCGTGGAGACGGAGGGGGTCTTTGTGGGACAAAATTCAATTTTGAGGGGGTCCGAGTGGGAATAGTGAATATCGAGGGGGTCTGTGTGGGATTATGGTATCTTTGAGGGGGTGTCAGTTGCATTTACCCTAAAAAATAAGATGAGTATAATACACGTAAGGATGGTGTAAAGTATGATGAGATTCTATCACTTGCGCGTAATATTCATGAAGTATTTTAATTGGTTTGTTATATCACGTCATATCCATGATATAACCAATAATTATGCTATGCCCTTGTTAATAGAGAATTTGTTTGAATATGCATGCATATATATATACACACCCATTTAGAAAAAAATACTATATCTGTCTCATATTAGCTGTTCATTATTGTAATTTTACTTGTCCCAAAATACTTGTCCAGTTCGAATTCCAATGTAATTTAACCTTTCACTTTCTCCAACTACCATTCTTCCACTAACTTTAAATAAATACCAGATCACACCATAATACTATATCATTAAAGACAAAATTGAAAATTGCACACTAGTTAACCCAAATCAATAAAATGTTAGAAAGTTCAAATCGGACAACTATTATGAGACGGATGGAGTAATAAACATACGCAGAGTTGTAATTAGACCTGTCAATGGATTGGATTTTGATCCGAATCCGATCCGATTAGTCAGATTTGGATTGCAAAAAAAATCCGATAACCCGAATATGATCCGAATCCGATAATCCGATTCCTTAACAAATTGGATTTGGATTAGCCTAATCCGATCCGATAATAATCCGATCCGATAAAATATACATATATATTTATATATATGTGTATATATTTAATATTGTACATGTATATAAATGTTAGTTGTTAATTATTTTATTATTTATTAATAATGATTGATCATAAATACAATTATTAAAAGTGTGAATAATTTTAGTGTTTCAGTATTTATTGATTTTTGTATTTTTTTAATTAAATATTCGGATTAGATATTCTATAATGAAGAAATTCGAATATGAATTAATTAAGTGAAAATCTATCGAATTATCGGATTCGGATCGCGGATTGGGAGTTTTTGTCATCCTTATCAATAGACTTATCAATAATCCGATTATGATCCGAATCCGATCCGATATTAACCGGATATGGATTGAAAATAAAATCCGATAACCCGATTAGGATCCGAATCCGATAATCCGATTTCTTAACAAATTGGATTTGAATTTAACTGATCCGATCCGAATCCGATCCATTGAGAGGTCTAGTTGTAATATACAATCTAAGTATAAATAAATGTTCTAAGAGCTGACAAAAATATCCGAATCATCGTTATACAACTAATAAGTATTAAAAGTATTAAAGTATTTGAATCATATTTGGGCATGTTATTAAGAAAGGATAAATTATAGTTATATTCTCTCAAAATAGGATATATTACACTCGCATCCTTTATTATTTAGATAATTACATCTAGGCTCCTTAAATTTGTAAGATATAACAAATACTTCCCTCAGTTGAAGGTCAGACTCAATTAGGGATGGCAAAATGGTCCGACCCGACCGGGTTCCGACCCGTCCCAACCTGATTGGGGAGGGTTTGGTAAACTTATAAACGAGTTTGGGACGGGTTTGGTATCCAAAATTAAAACCCTAAGCGGGTTCGGGTCGGGTTTGGGTTTTTTGGAAAACCCGTTGGTAGCTCGACCCCGACCCGTTTACGATTTTAATTTTTTTTATTTATATATATATGTGCGTCTTTGTCTATATATAACTCATTAATCTGATTCTTGGTGCTGACATCTATATATATATATATTTTTTTTTGAAAGAATTTCAGTCAATATGCGTATATATACATTTGTTTATCTAAATATGTGGGATATTTGGTTTATAATGTAAAGCAGAATATATGCCTAGAATAAGAGAGATATACTTGGTTTATAACTTAATTTGTCATCAAACGCACTATAACTTAATTTGTCATCAAATAATTTAGTAAATCAACTGTGCTTTTAATTTATTATAAATAATTTAGTACAACCGATGAAACTCGTTTATATCAACGGGGTGGTAACGGTATTACCGATTATAACCCGTCACGGGTTTGAGACGGATTTGGTATTAGTAATTTTTAAATGGGGTGGTAATGGTATTAGCCAAACCCGTCCCAAACCCGACCCGTTGCCATCCCTAGACTCAGTCAATCTTACGTCATCACTTTTTCAGAAGTAAAATGTCTCTAAACCCTCAACTAGATACAAAGACATTTAATCCCATGAAAAATAATCATGGGTAGATCATTTTATAACTCCGGTTACCTGAATTGAATGCCAATGAACTAGAGGGGTGAAACAGTAATTATTCAAACGAAAGGGGATGTAGGTGTAATATATCATATTTCAAGGGTGTTAAAATGTGATTTACCTTACTAAAAATTAATATATATATATATATAATATTCTTTTTGCGATATAGGGAGAGAAAACAGAGTGAGGAAAGCGGGTTGAGTAATGCTCAAGAGTTTTCCAAAACAAATTCCCCATTTTTTTGTTTTTTTTAAGAAGAGAGAAATAAATAATATTAATGGTTTTGTATGCGAGAAAATTATTAAAAAATGCGTGGTCCAATCAAAAGTGCAACTATGCGTAAAAGACTAGATAGACATACATATAAGCATATATACATATATATATATATATATATATATATATATATACCCCCTAGTCCCCTACATAAGTAAATAAAGCATGATTCCATTTACTAGCATGGAGGATTTACCGGTGAAGGCATTTATTTCTTTCCAACTAACACATTAATTACCAGCGCGTTACTCAACACTATGACAGTAGTAAGCAACATTTTAACTATATGTATACATATATAGAGAGGGATATATACATGAACAGATCCCATATGAAAGAGTAGTAGGAAAAGGAAAAAAAGTAAAAGATGGAATATAAATGGAACAAGTTTTGTTGGTTGATGTTGGTTTGGGTGATCATGAGTAGTAGTAGTAGTATAGTGTTTGGGCAAGATGGAGATGCATTTGCACCAGAAGCACAAGGCAGAGGTAGTGATAGATCATCATCATCAATGGTTCCTGCTATGTTTATATTTGGAGACTCTCTTATTGACAATGGCAACAACAATAACCTTCGTTCTTTCGCCAAGGCCAACTATTACCCTTACGGCATAGATTTCAATGGTGGTCCTACTGGTCGCTTCTCTAATGGTTATACCATGGTTGACGAAATTGGTATCTACCCTTTCCCTTAATTTGCCTACTCAATTTCAACCCTCTGTAGTCTGTATATATATATATATATATACATGTCTATGTCTATATATATCTCTTGCTCTGCATGCCGCCTTTTCCATTCTTATTATTTGCTTAATAATTAGTTACACTAATACCCATTAGTTATTCTTATACATGTAGGCTTTCCAACACAATGCCCGAACAACTACTCCAAGTAAATTAATTTCATTATATTTTTTATTTCTTTTTTGACAAGTATAGTGTGTTTTGTAGAATAAACTAACTCTAACTATAGATCTCATACCTGATGTGAGTTGCATATGTTGTAACTAAATTTACTATAATACTTAAGTTGAATAATATAAGAAGATGATGTGGTCAAATTTGAATATAAATATTGGAGTATATGTGTATGTCAAATTCAGGTTAGATCTCACTGTAAAGTATTCTTGTCCCTTTGTGGGTCAAGTGTAGATCTGGTACTGTTGGTATCTAGGATCTGTTTAATTTAGTAACACTCATGATATACACAACAAATACACACACATGCATATATGTATATATATACATATTTCTATTAAATAATTAACATTTAATTTGTGCGTGTTAAATTAGCTGAACTCTTAGGACTCCCTCTAATTCCTGCCCACTCGGAGGCCTCCGGAGATGAAATCCTTCATGGAGTCAATTATGCCTCAGCAGCTGCAGGGATCCTCGACGTAACAGGAAGAAATTTTGTAAGAACCTATATATATAGCGCTCAATGTCTCCCTAGCTACATCACTAATTCTGTATATATATATATATATAGAACAAGTTATATGTAATTTGATTAAATGAAGGTGGGTCGCATACCATTCAATGAGCAAATAAGGAACTTCGAAAGCACATTGGATCAATTAAGCAGCAGCTTGGGTGCAGTGGAGGATGTGGGTCAGGCTCTTTCACGCAGCATATTCTTCGTGGGAATGGGCAGCAATGACTACCTGAACAACTATCTCATGCCCAATTACCCAACTCGCAATCAGTATGATGGCCAACAATATGCAAATCTCTTGATTCAACAATACACTCAACAACTCACTGTATGTTTACGCTTATGCTTATGCTTGCTATATATATATATATACTCGATCGTTACATGACATGATATATATACATGACATGAATATAATATTCTGCTGCTGCTGCTGCATGCAGCGCTTGTACAATCTTGGAGGTCGGAAATTCGTACTTGCAGGACTTGGACTAATGGGTTGCATACCAAGCATACTGGCACAACAAACCACGGGACGCTGTTCTGCTGAAGTGAACCAACTCGTATTACCATTCAATTACAACGTCAAGGCCATGATTAACAACCTCAACACCAATCTCCCAGGCATCAACATCATTTTCATTGACGTTCGCAATATGTTCCAAGATATCCTTGCAAACTATAGATCATATGGTATATGCAGTACGTTTTATCCATATCATATATATATATATATATATATATATATATATATATGTCTCCATTGCATTACTAGCTAATAATACATGTCATGTATTGTGTATTCAAATATAGGATTCAGTGTCATAAACCGTGGGTGCTGTGGTATCGGGCGAAACAGTGGGCAAATAACGTGCCTCCCATTCCAAACACCGTGTCCAAACAGAGATGAGTATGTATTCTGGGATGCATTTCACCCAACCGAAGCTGTCAACATCATTATGGGAAGGAAGGCTTTTAGCGGAGATCCAAATTTTGTTTATCCTCTTAACATACAGCAGCTTGCTAATCTCTGATCCATCTCATCTTATATAATATGCTTTTTGTATCCATCACCTAGCTAGCTAGTATGTATGTTGTATGTGCCTACTAGATATTGTGGGACTTTACATTATTTGCACCCTGCATGTGTGAACTCAAAAGCATGTATTGCTATCATATGAGTAATATATATGCTGCTGTTTGACTATTATTATTATTATTATTATTATTATTATTATTAGGGTAAAGTGCATTAAAACCCCCTTAACTATACTCTCTCTCAAGAAACCCCTAAACTATAATTTGTGCAACTAACTCCCTAAACTATCACATTTTGTTACAAAATAGTCCATTATCTTCAAATTTTTTCATAAATGACCAAAATAACCTTTATTATTCAATTTTACTTAATGCATTTTTCTCTTTATAATAGATTATAAAATAATTGTTACTAGTTTGATGGCAAATCTCCGTTCAAATTTGCATAATTTACACAAAGATTTTATTATCAATGAATTAATTAATGCTTTTAAGTTGGTTAAATAAAAATTAAGTAAAATTTTAAAAATTAATTAAGTAATTACTCAATTCTATTTATGTATATAACATGATAAAAAAGTATTTATTATTTGAGTTCTTAGTAAATTCATTTTCATTACATCTTATGAAAATAAAAATTATTTTAGCATAAAAAAGTTAGAACTTATAATAACAAGTTTTATTGTTTATATCAAAGTAATTATAATAACATGTTAACTATTTCAAGTATAAAAAAATTCCGGGTACTATACATCCCGGCTTCCTTCAACCTGCTACTTGGATGCCATAGAAGCGGTCCCCTCTACTTTACAGCAGAAAGTAAATTTTATTGATTTTAGATTGTTTAAATAAAATGAAGTAAGATTTTTAAAATGATTTAGTAATTACTCAACAATATTTATATATATAATACAAAAATAATAATTTTGTTATCTAAGTAATTTATAAATTTTATATGAATGTATATCTTAGGAAAAGAAGTTTTTTATTTTTATTTTTTATCTTAGCATCTAAAAGTTTTAAGCTTAAGGTAGTAAGTTTTATACATTAAATTAAACCAAATTTAATAATAAGTTTATTGTTTCAAATATAAAATAATTACAACTTATATTTTTCTCTTTTATTTTTGAGAATATATTTCATGCGGATACAATAAAGGTGCATAGTCTAATTAACATTTTAAAAGAGGGAAAACTTAGTGGTAATATTAGAAGAATAGATAGGTTTATTAAGAAGGGTAGGATAGTCTTTTGCAAGAAAATTGGGGCAATTCGTAACGAAATGATAATTCAGGGGGTGATTTGAAGTTCGGGGGTTAGTTGCAAAACTAGAATAGTTTAAGGGGGTTTATTGCACTTTACCCTTATTATTATTATAGAAATGTCAATGTTAAAAGTTAAAACCAATAGAGAACATGCTTCCTGCATCAATTCTTACATGGGTGGAGTGTTTGGGGGTTATTCCAACTACCTCTCCTCACATCTGACCCGTGAACTCAACTGCCCCCCTAATCAAAAATAAAATATTGACAAAAACGACATTCCTTGTACGAAAAGACAATAGAAACTTTATATATATATATATATATAAACCTGGCCCTTCCTTGCATCTGGTAATTCATTCAATTTTTGGTAAGTCATAATCTTTTACAAGTGGATAAATGAAATTAATATAACTGATTCAATCAATCTCTTCACCTTCAAATTATCATACAACTGTTACTCTCGAAGAAAATATTTCCGACATTTCTTTTCCAGTCAGTCAATTAAGCTATGGAATCTGAGCAATTTCCAGCAAAATTTTGTGTAGTGACTGTGGTTTTGAGAAGAAAGGGCAATGATCGCTGCCTTTGATCTTGAACACTCCTTCGGGTGGATTTTCCCTTACAAGCTTTTCTTGGACATCAGGGGAGAGCGCATGATCATCCAGTGTTTGAATGAAAAACCTCCTGCCGGTGCCATAGTTTCCAGGTGTCAGTGACAGCTTCTCCATGATGGGACCGAGAGGGACGGGTCTCATTGAAACCATTGCCAAAGCAACATCCTAAAATGCATCACCATTATTATCACGTTAGCTCATAAATTTTGTTGGAGGCATTCAGTTCTGAACCGTGCACAACTGATACTTTGGTATCATAAATTAAACCGATTCATTCCAACACAAATTGACTGCAAGTGAATATAATTGAGCATAGATCAGAATGAAAATTAAACGAGATGGATTATATTCTAAGGAATCAAAGGAGGACCTGTGGTGAATTTGATCACTCCCTCTCCCTCGATGCCTACCGAGAAAAACACGGAACTCTATTTTTGTTGCCTGTTATCGTTGCCCCTACTATGATTCGACTACCCTTGATATTAAAGAAAGGTTTGTAGAGAAGGGCTTTTTCTAATATCTGGCTTCAAACAACGCTTGTAGTTTAGGGGTGGTTTGGAACCCTGTACGAGGGGCTAGCGCATAATGGCTTTCTATGATAAAGGCCCGTTTCTACAAGATCTGCTTGCTGCCTTTTCATTTTCATAGTAGTAGTTGCTTGTTGCTCACTCACTGGCAACTAAATGAGCCTCACTACCAGCCCAGCCCCTATATCATTAATCTTTCAGTGCAGCAAAATCGATGGAGTGAGCAGCCCAACCTCTTTGTTTGAAGCTTTGCCCAGAAGCTTCGACTTGTTGAAGCTGTTTGCCTTAATTCCATTACACAAACACCACACTAGCAACTATAGTAAATGGAAAAACTTCTCTTTTATAGTGGTCGTAGGGGAACTGAATAAGAATATGATTGTAGATAGAGACTAAAACCTGTCAGGGGGTAGAAGCGAATGTTGCCAAGTAGATTATAAATCCACCACACGCGGGTTCAACTCCCGCTCATTTATAAATGGGCGATTTATCCTGTCGACACAAGAAAAATCTAAAGAAAAAAATTTGCAAGTCATCTTGAGGCTTTCAAACACATCCAAGCAATTGGTATCCGACTGAGTGACAAAGCAAGTATCACGTCTAGCTAAAAGCAAAAACAAATTGGCTGATCACTCGTTTTATGAAGCTTTAGGACCAGCCTACATGTTTTAGTGCATAATGGATTAAATAAACCCCCAGAGGAAGGAAGATATCCCCTCCCGGGATGTGATGCCAGAAGCTTCAATACTATAAAGTTTGACTTCGCCACATACTCGAGGTTTACGTTTTATCAGAGAACTGGAGTTGCATATTCCATGTTACTTTGGAGGATGCCATCAGTTTGTGATGGTTGGACTAGTGTTTTAGATCATTATCAGTGTGGGTTTTGTATCATTTAGACCACGGTTTAATCTCTCCATGATCTTAAAACGCCGTCTTCATTATGGGGGAGTGTGTATGTTCTGAAATTGGGTTGGGAAATATGTACAAAGAAACTTTATAGAAATCAAATTTCTACATTGTAAGATGTATATTTATTTTGCAAATGAATGAGAGAGAGAGTGAGAAGTGCTTCAAACTCCAAGCACTAGACCAGAAAATTCTAGAAGTTTAATCCAAAACTTACATCACCAACTCTTCGACTTGCAAGCATAATTTCTGACCTCATCTAATGGATAATTGCACACACTTGGGCGTACATGCAAGTGCATATACATATTTATGCATATATTCAGGTATAAACAAGTAAACAAGCGCAAATATAAAGTTACAGGAGAATCTATAAAAGTAGCCTCCCACTAAATTTTAAACACTTCGGCTTCTGAGATAAGACCTGCCTAGATTCGCTTTCTCAACATTTCGGTTACTTGGACATGTGTATATTCAATGAGTTCAACCATAATACTGACACAATCTTTTTAGCCGCATTATAATATCAGATGCATAAAGTCCTCAAATATGATTTTGGGTAGCATAGATGCAATTCCGATTCAAAGACAGTGGGACAAGTGTTGCAGAGATGTACAAACTTGGGATTCAAAAAATACCTTTGCAGGGGATTGGTTGAAATATAATCCATGCATTTGCTGTTTCTCAAACATGAATCCAGTAGGAGGCTTCTCCCTACCATTCCCGTAAATTAAAAACTTCGATTCCTGCATAAAGAGTTCTGCAGACCCAAGCTGCAAAACCGACTTCTCAGTTAAGAAAATGCAAAATCAAATGAAAAAAAAATAAAATAAAATAAAACTGATGAAATTCTCACAAGTAATTGCATATAAAACTACATGTCAGAACCAGAAGATGCTTTGGCTGGCAACAAACATTTCCTTAAAATGTTTGGATTATTTAATATACAACAATTTTTGGAGTCAATATTACAAAACCAATGATATTCAAAAGTAATTAACAATACAACAAGTAATTTTATTTTGGGTCCAAATTCCACTTGCCCATTTTTTAAGTTTACTTCTGTCATTCACCCTTTCATTCACTCTTGCTTTCTCTCTTGAAACCACCCCCACCCCCCAACCCACCATCAGCACCACCCAGAACCGACCACCACCACTAAACTGGACCGTCACCCAACAGAGAGCTATTATGGCAACTTACCATCACCGCATCACCACCAATGTACTGCCAACCGCTGGTAGAAGCTGGAAAGTAATGAAAAAAAAAATGAAAGGAGAGAGAATAGCTGAAAAAGAAATAGAGAGAGGAGAGAGAGTGATTCTGAAGCACTACCACCACCCACCATGCTAGAAGTTCTTAGTACCTACCACCACCCACCGGAACTCCATTTATTCCGGCAAACCAATGAAAGCCTTTGAAGACTTACCAAACCAGTTACTATTGTAGCAGATCGGAGGTGATTCATGTGTTCTTTGCTTTTTCAATTTACTTGTGGTTTTGAGTCAGAAGTTGAAGACACGGGTTTGGATCCCACAAATCTGTGAAATCTGTTTGCTAGCTGTTGAACTCAAGAACCACACCAAGGTTAATTTGAAATTAGAAGATCCGGCCGACAAATCGGTGTCTGATGAGTGGTGGTGTAGTGTTTGGAGGTCAATAGATGCCAGAGTATATATATATATATATTCTTTTGATAACCGAGTAAAATAAAACAGGCGCTCAAGATCCCGAATACAAAAGAAGGCCAACAGACCTATGATCTTAAAAATCCCAAAAAAGTAATTTTCTCATCCATAGAAATACAAAACCTCCCCAAGCGAAAAGAAAAGATAAAAACAAGATCTTTCACAGTGGCCATGGAAGACTCGACACCCTCAAAACATCTACAATTATGTTCCTTCCAAATGCACCACCATAAGCAAAGAGGCACAACCCTCCAAAAAATACGAGCTTGAGCCCCAATACAACACCGTCTCCATATCACCAATTCCAGAGTGTATATATATATATATATATATATATACATTAAAGATTTCTGCCTTCTTAGCCTTGTGGGGTGCATCTATAAACTGATGCTAAAGGTTTTGGCATTGCGACTTCAAGAGGTGTCAGATGGTGTGATCTTGAGGGCACGAAATGCTTTCATTTCGGGGAGACGAATTCTAGACTCGACTCTAATTGCTAGTGATCAGTGCATCGATGCCGGGCTTCTTAGCAGTGTTCTCATATCATGGTCAAGGTTGACATTGATAAAGCATATGATCATGTGAACTAGAGTTTTTTGCTTTATCTGCTTGAGAGGATGGGTTTTTGATTGAGATGGAGGAGATGGACCGAGTTCTGTATTGCTTGAGCGGGATTCTCGATTCTTGGACTACGGTTCTTCAACTAGTTACTTTGAGAGCTAACGTGGCCTCCGTCAAGGGGATCCCGTTTCTCCCCTTTTATTCTTGCTTGTTTAGAGGCTTCTAGCAGACCAATGGGGAAGGTGCTGAGTTGGGCTTCCTTAGAGGTTTCAGGGTGCGTGCTACTGTGGCCCAGTGGGTGGAGATTTCACATCTTCTCTTCGCACAATACTTTGGTTTTTTGTGATGTCGGTGAGGCTTGGTTGAGGCATTTGAGGTGTGCTCTCATTGGCTTCCAGGCGGTCTCAGGCCTGAAAGTCAATGCGGGCAAGAGCTCTTTGGTTTCAATTAGGGAGGTGGAGCATCCTGCTTCGCTTTTCGGGGTTCTAAGTTGTGTTATTTGTCATCTGTCAATTATCTATTTGGCCATGCCTTTGGGTGCTCCTTCTTAGAGGAGATGTTAGGATTCGATGGTGGAGCAGAAGTTAGCAGGTTGAAACTGACCTTAGTGAAAAGTATCCTATCCAACCTTCCGACCTATTCATTTTCTCTTTATCTGATTCCATCCTTTGTGTCTTCAATAGTTGAGAAAATTCAATGGAACTTCCGCGGGGAAGGAGGAGGGGGGATCATTTGGTTGCTTGGAGGGAGTTGTGCAGGCCAATGAGTGAGGGGGATAGGAGAATAAGACTTTGTTAGGGAAGTGGTTGCGGAGGTTCGGAGAGGCAGAGTCTATGGAAGAGGGTGGTAGTGTGTTGCTTTGGGGAGGAATCACTAGAGTGGTGTTCGAGGGAAGTGAGGATTACTAAAGGAACGAGGGTGTGGATGGATATTTGCAAAGGGTGAGCGTCCTTTTCGGGACATCTTCGGTATAGGGTGAGGGTCCGAGGGATGGGAGGTCGATCCATTTTTGGTTGGATTATTAGTGTGGGGAGTCATCCTTGGCTATTTCTTCTCCACAATTGTTTGGCATCGCTCGAGATCAGCACGCCATGGTGGCGGACTATGTCGCTTTCTTTGTCTGCTTTACGGTGTGGATTTGGATCCTTTCCTTCGACAATCTTCGGAGGATGGACTTTTATGTGTTAACCGATGCTTTATATCCAAAAGGGAAGGAGAATCAGTTAATCAACTCCTTTATTGTTCTTCAACTGATATTGTTAGTCCTTGTTGCATGGTTTATTCGGTGTTTAGTGGGTGATGTCGTCCTTCGTTAGAGGCGTCATAGATAAAGAGGTTGCTACGTGGGTGCTCATGCCCGTACTTTTTGGAGGGTTACGTCTCTTTGGACTTGGTGGTGCCCTTAGTTGGAAGGCAATTGTCGCTCCCCATTAACACTATCAAAGATATATCCCTTCACTTACTGTTTTATTGAGTCATGGTATATTTTCTGTATTCATAGAGGAAAATTTCAATTTTTTGGACTCACTTGGGCCTTAGAGCTTTTCTCTCTCTCTCTTTTGTACATGGGACGCTGTAACAACCCCCTTCTTATCCAAACCCAATATTGTCAGTTTTTGGCTCACCCGAACCAGAGACTTCCCAGGGGGTTAACCACCCTGGAGGGAGGTGTCCAGGCCGATGAGTGAGGGGGCTAGGGGTTAGGAGAATTGGACTTTGTTAAAGAAGTAGTTGTGGAGGTTTGTGGTTGAGAGGCAGAGTCTATGGAAAAGGGTGGTAATGTGTTGCTTTGGAGAGGAGTCGTGAGAGTGGTGTTCGAGGGAAGTGAGGATTAGGAGAGGAACAAAGGTGTGGAAGGATATTTGCAAAGGGTGAGCGTCCTTTTTCGGGACATTTTCGGTTTAGGGTGAGGGTCTGAGGGATGGGATGTCGATACATTTTTATTGGATTATTAGTGTGGGGAGTCATCCTTGGCTATTTCTTCTCCATAGTTGTTTGGCATCGCTCGCGATCGACACGACATGGTGGCGGATTGTGTCGCTTTCTTTGTCCGCTCTGCGGTGCAGAGTTGGATCCTCTCCCTCGACAATCTTCGGAGGATGGGCTTTTGTGTGTTAACCGGTGCTTTATATCCAAAGGGAAAGGAGAATCAGTTAATCATCTCCTTCATTACTCTTCTACCGATACTGTTGGTCTTTGTTGTATGGTTTGTTCGGTGTTCAGTGGGTGATGTCGTCCTTCGTCAGAGGTGTCATAGATGTTTAGAGAGGTCACTACGTAGGTGCTCATGCCCGTACTTTTTAGAGGATTACGTTTCTTTGTACTTGGTGGTGCCTTTTGTTGGAAGTCAATCGTTGTTCCTTTGACAGGATTGAGCTCCCCATTAACACAATCAAAGATATGTCCCTTCACTTTCTGTTTTACCGAGTCATGGTACATTTTCTGTATTTATAGAGGAAAATTTCAATTTTTTGGACTCACTTGGCCGTAAAGCTTTTCTCTCTCTTTATACATGGGGGACGCTGTAACAACTCCTTCCTTATCCAAACCTAGTATTGTCCATTTTTGGCTCACCCGAGACTTCCCAAGGGGTCAACCATCCTGGAGGGAGGTGTGCAGGCCGATGACTGAGGGGGCTAGGGGTTAGGAGAATGTGACTTTGTTAAGGAAGTAGTTGTGGAGGTTCGAGGTTGAGAGGCAGAGTCTATGGAAGAGAGTGGTAGTGTGTTGCTTTGGGGAGGAGTCGCAAGAGTGGAGTTCGAGGGAAGTGAGGATTAGGAAAGGAACGAGGGTGTGGAGGGATATTTGCAAAGGATGAGCGTCCTTTTCGGGACATCTTTGATTTAGGGTAAGGGTCCTAGGGATGGGAGGTCGATGCATTTTTGGTTAGATTATTAGTGTGGGGAGTCATTCTTGGCTATTTCTTTTCCACAATTGTTTGGCATCACTCGCGATTGGCACGCCATGGTGGCGAATTGTGTCACTTTCTTTGTCCGCTCTGCAATGTGGAGTTATATATATATATATATATATATATATATATATATATATATATATATATATATATATATATATATATATATATATATATATATATATATTAACTCCACATCTCAGTTGGATCCTCTCCCTTGACAATCTTCGGAGGATGGGCTTTTGTGTGTTAACCGGTGCTTTATATCCAAAGGGGAAGGAGAATCAGTTAATCATCTCCGTTATTGCTCTTTTGCAGATACTGTTGGTCCTTGTTGCATGGTTTATTCGGTATTTAGTGGGTGATATCATCCTCCGTCTAGAGAGGTTGCTACGTGGGTGCTCATGCCCATACTTTTTGGAGGGTTACGTCTTTTTGTACTTTGTGGTGCCTTTGGTTGGAAGGCAATTGTAGTTGTTAAGTCGTTCCTTTGACATGATTGAGCTCCCCATTAGCATTATCAAAGATACATCCATTCATTTTCTGCTTTACTGAGTCATGCTATATTTTTTGCATTATGAAGGAAAATTTCAATTTTTTGGAGTCAATTGGGCCGCAAAACTTTTCTCTCTCTTTTGTACTTGGGACGCTGTAACAACCCCCTTTCTATCCAAACCTAATAGTCTGCTTTTGGCTCACCCGAACCAGAGACTTCCCAGGGGGTCAACCATCCAGGTACTACTCCATTCGGTAGGTTCACGACCAACACGACTTTAAAACGCATTGTATCATTGAAGGATATGAAACCGACATATAACACTTCACCTACGCAGGTGATGTGAGATTGTGAACCTGTAGCTTGCCCAGTGTAGTAGTCTGTCAGTGCCATCTACACCCGCCTACAACACACCCTCCGCAAGGTCGCCACAGACACGCTTCCTTTTGAGTGTCTTTCTCTATATATTTCTTACTTACCGAAAAACATATATACATTCCTATGCTCCTTGTCCTTCAATTTATTTTCCTCCCCTTTCCTTCCTTCCAAACACAAATCACCACCGCATCCATCCTCCCATTGAGGCACCCACAACCAAACCCCAAAAACAACCAATGACCACCAAACCCCCACAGCTCCTTTTCTTACCCTCAACCTCGTCATCACCACACCCACCTCCCACTCTTTCCTCCTCTCCCACTTCCAAATCCTCTTCTTCCTCACTCGCTACCCGCATGGCCAACCTATGCGCCTCCAACGACATCCTTGCCTATATCGACCAGGCTGGAGCAATGGCACACAAGCTAGATAGGGGTACGATGGGGTCCATGGGTTGGAACTGCCTAGAACAACGCGTGGGGAGATTATATGTTTTTCGTTATATATATAAGGAGGGTAATTTGAACTTAAATTACAAATACTTGTAAAATAAAATAAAATTCTATGTAAGTTCTCAAATTCGGTGTGCTTATTATTAGCTTTTGGCTTACATATTATTTGAAAGTTGTCTGTATTTGTACTATAAGCACCAAAACTTGTTGCATGTCAAATAATCCCTAAAATGTTTCAGCTGATGAATTGACCAAATGGCATAAATATGTACGAGTGGAGGACATATATATGGTTGCGCTTGAAGAATAAATAGAAGCATGTATTGTTATAAATTCAATTGAAAATCGAAACAATTCCTGAAAGACTCAGTGCACCCAATAACAACACATACATTCCCAAGAATGGTAGGTGAACAGCCATGATCAAAGAGTAATCGAACTTCTATCACTAGCTCAACCATTCTTAAGACATCATCCAATCCTTAAGGTAAAATAAAACACTGCTTATATACCTCTTCAGCAAATACGTCAAAAGGCTTCTGGCCATTGGATACCATAGTACCACACAAGAAAACTGCTTTCGAGATCTTATGAGGGAAATGCTCCAAAGCATACGAAATGCATGCACCTCCACTACTGTGACCAACCAAAATAACCTGTACAAGAAAGGAATATATCATACACATTTTCAGAGCAAATACCATGAGAATATTCAGATGATAAATAGGATCTAAGCAATTTCACAACCATCTCTAACCTTTTCCTCCTCTGGCAGGTTTTGTAAATAATCAATCAATGGTTTTGAGTAATCCACCAATGTCGTGACACTGTTTGAATCAGTCAGATCAATACCAGATCCCGTGAGATCAAAGGCACTGGGGAGCAATCCCGATTCCTCCAATAAAGCAATAGTTTTGTACCAACACCATGCTCCAAATCCTTCTCCATGTATCAAAACAAATTTCTTTGTTTTGATATTCTCCAAAAATTCTGGTAACTGTACAGTAAATAATTCACTCAATGATTAAGAGTGTGTAAAGCTTACGTAAATATTATGAAAATTTCTATTCAACACAGCATGGCTGTAAATTTGTCAGGATCTGTTTTCCATGATGATGCAACTCCAAACCCCCAAAATCAAAAAGGAAAACGTAGATTCAAAGAGAGTTAGGGTCGAGCCACAACCAAAGGAACTAGCTGAAGGTCTTGTTCCTAGGCAACCAGTTGGAGTTGTGTCCTTGTCTAGCATGGTTCGGGAGCTTGCGAAACTTGGTGCTATATAATTTAACCATGGTGATAAGTAGATCAGTGATGTGGAGAAAGTTTCGGACTAGTGACATTTACGGAGATGTAGAAGCAGAAAGTGGCTGCATTTTTATTGTCTGAGGATGCGTATCATTCGTCGGATTCAGTTACTCGTACAAAGAATGTTGAGGAGATGACTTGGGAGGATTTTAAGACAATATAACATGGAAAGTACATAACTATCACCTTTAGAGAACACAAGGCAGTTGAGACCAAGGACCCTCCATGACTGCTACGAACTATGAGGCTAAATTTGATGAGTTAGCCTGTTTCGCATCTCACATGGTTGCTGATGAGCTGTGTAAAGTTCGCAGATTTGAGCAGCATTTATACCATTCTACTCGAAGATCGATAGTAGGGCACTGAGCTACCATTTATAGTGAGGTATTTAATTGAGCTTTAGTGATCGAGGGCTGATGAGGATTTTCCACAAAACAGGATCAAAAGGGTAGGATCTTTCTTGACAGACTCCACATGATCAACAAAGTTCTACAGGTAGAGAGGGTCGAGGGTCAGCAATGGCAATACAAACGACAGAGAGTGACAATGGGGCTCAGTCCACATCTGTTTTGCTCAGGGGAGATGCACATATGGCAGATTTTAGGAGTTTTGGGGGTCACTGCTACCAGTGCAAGGAAAAAGGGCACATAGGTAGATTTTGTCTGAAACATGAACAATGGTCACCAAAGGGCTCTTGATGCACAACAAGAGCTAGTTGATAATACTACTCCAGAGTCGTCTTCAAGTAAGGCATGCAAATATGATGTAACGACCTCTACATTTATGACAGCTTTTAGCGATTAACTAAAGGGTATATTTGTAAGGACTTTGAGTAATTAAGGGATAAATTATTTTCCTAACTGGAATAGGAAATCTGATTAATGAGAAAGACCAAATCGTAATATGTGACAACTTGCTCCACCACATGGTATGAAATTGTTGGCCTTGGGCCTAAGCCCGCACGGTGCATCAGCAGTTACATATATTCAATCAACCTAATCTTATATATGCACACACAGATATGTACCCATAGCATACAGATGCATATGTCCCTCTTTAACTAAGGGTCTAGCACTTCAATGTTTCATATCAAAACTTACCAGGAACATGTATAATTAATCAGTTCATAAATATAATTTCATTCTCTTGAACAAATCAATAATTATTCTCAAACTCGCATGCATACTTAATTAATTAATGTAAAAGCTAGAACATGCCAACTAGTGCTAAAAAATTAGAATAGTAATTACATCAAAACTTCGCTAATTCCTTGATCGCCTCTAGTTTCCTCTTTCAAGTATTATCATCTGAGTAATAAAACCTAGGGTTCATATATAACTCTATATATAGTGAGTCTCACTACTACCCAATTAATTTCAAGATTAGTCAGTTTAACTAATTAGGTTTCCTATTCCAGTTAAGAAAACAATCTATCCCCAATTACTCGGATAGTATTTTACAACTTTACCCTCTAATTAAAATCTCATATTAATTCAGTGGTCTTAAATCTTAATCCTATGATTTTCAGAAAAACTCAATACCTAGTGTGGATCTTCTTCGAGTGTGCAATTTCCTTGAACACATATAGTGTTTGACACAACGACATGCAAGCGTAAGCCATTTATATAGATCTTCTCGTTGATGGGCATTCATTTTCAATTAGCTTTTTGTGCGCAAGAGATCATTTGATTCCGAAGATCTTCTAAACCCACCTTCCCAGGGAAACAACGGGAAAAGGAAAAAGATATCAAAAGAATTTTGTTGTGAAAACTGGTGAAGAAAAGAAAGAAATAAAAGCAGAGAGCAAAGAAGGGAAAAAAGGAGAGAGAGAGACTGTTCACTGGGAAGGAAGCTTGGCTGTGGGAGTACAAGAGAAGTCAAAGATGATCGTGCAGGAGTTTAAACCTTTGAAGTGAAATCTAAGCATAGAATCTGAATTTTCTTATAGGTAACTGTCTTATAAAATAAAAACTGAGTAGTCATGTAATGATCTAAGCATAGATTACTACCATGGTACTCAAAATAATTAAATACTTCTCATATTTACCCTTCAACCAAACTTTCCTTAAAATCCCCAAGAATGGCTTACTTATCTACAAATATACAAAGATGAGAGGATTCACTTTCTTTATGATCTAACCCTTTTGCTAAAGATGAAACTTTCTTTAAAATCCCCAAGGATGGCTTACTTATCTAAAAACATACAAGGATAGGAGGATTCAACTTTCTTTTATGATCTAACCCTTTTGTAAAGAGTCGGATTCTGGGACGTAGATCGAAATCAATGAAATGATATTAAATGATCTTCACGCCACTTACCATTGGCAATCAATCAATCAAGTGATATTCATTCTGGAATTGGTTCTCTCTCTGTATTTCAATGTGTAAGGTAATGCTGTTTACCCGATGAGGGCACCGCAGCCTTTCGCCTCTTCAATAGGTAATGAAAGATGTCCTACCTCTAGAAGGATTGGAGTATGGTGGAGAAAGAGTAGTTGAAGAAGCCGATACGATGGAGAAAGATGACGATGAAGATGATGGTGGTAACTGATTTGAGGTTTTTGGTGCTGCTGGAAGAAGTAAGCCAAAGAACCATTGGTTGAAGACTTCAACTTGGAGGGTTATGGGGTTATAGGGGGAAGTGCCACCAGAAAAAGGGGGTAGGGGGGTTACATGTGGCAGACCGTGGAAAGGTCCTTAATTACCCACATTATAGTTGTCAGAAGGGAATTTACTGATACAGCCTCTGTCTGGGATAAAGACTAAGACTGCTCCAATTGTGATTGTGACAAGCATGCCGGCTGTTAATAACGAGTTGTAGGTTCGTAAAACCTACTTGGGATATTGGATGAAATTTGTTTACTTACAATGAAAACTTCCACGGCTTTGGTGGCCTCTAAATAGTCCAAAAAAGGAACACATCAGAAGTATGGCAATCCATACTCCAACTGAAAGTAGCACTATACCACTCCTAAATAGCTCTAGCAAACAGCCCTTTGAAGAAGAGACGCTTCCTGCTGTCATCAGTTTTGAAGCAATAAAGACATGTGCTTACAATAGGTCAACCCCTCTTCGGCAGGTTAGGGAAAGAGGGGTGCTTGCTATGCAGCACAATGCAGGTAGTGAAGTTGGTCCATGGCCTGGCTATTCCAACATAAGGATCTCTAAGAAAACCTCTCATGATGAGTTGTACAAAAATCATGCTCAAAGCTGAACTTACCATTATTGCATAGCAGCTTATTCCTTGTGGAAATACACTGTTTGACTACTTGAAGGTCATATGAATCAATCTTTCGTCTTGAACTCTTTTCTCAGTCTCAGGAGGAATAATCTGCGGGGTGCAACTCTTATACCCCTGCCGGTGGGAAATCCGCTCCCCGGTCGTCGCTCTGCTGCGTCTGGCCCGTCCTCTAGGCACCTTTGGAAGGCAGGGAGTGTGACAACGTACATGCTTCCCTTTACTCCATAGGGCCTTCTCATTAGTTGTTGGTAAGGAGCGTGAGCGGGCGGGGAGCTCACACAAGTAAGTGAAGGACCCCCGTAGGGCCTTTTCGAAGTTGGTTTTCCCTCACCAGATTCAACTAATGAGCGATGACCGCAGTTTGATAATCCTTCTTTGGGTTCAACTTAGTCAGGATTGAACGCTCGGCGAAACGTCAAGCTAAAGAACAATTCTGCTTCAAAGCTCGTGCTTTTGGCTTAACAAGCTTGTCGAAGAGGGGATTGGGATCAAAGTGGAGGAAAGTCGGCGTTTTTCGCTTCAATCGATAGTCACTCCGCCGAGTTCAATCTCAAGTTGAGAAGAAAGCTAACCTTTTTGGCTCCAATTTACAAAACGGGAGATCAAAAGCCGAAAGACCTGCTAAGGCACTCGGTTCGTGAATCGCTGTCCTCATCACTCCCTCCCTCAGATTCTCTTTCATAGCATTATTTATCGATTTAGTAGTCTCTCTTCTACCATTTTTTTTTTCATGCTTTTACCAGAGGTCTGGAGAAAGCTGCAATCAATAGGATTTCCCTAATCCTCCCTTCGAAAGGAAGAGCGTGAAATTCTTTTTCCTTTCCGCAGGGACCAGGTTAAATGGCATCACTTCGAGGCCCTTACAACCACTTGATCCTGATCTACAACCGAAGATTGCTCTGCAGAAGAAGTCCTATCCAAGCAAATAAAGGGGGTCCGGGCTTGGCTCGAATTTACCCCTTTCCTTTGCTCATGACCTAGCTCGTTTGATAAACAGTTATCGGTAGGCCATTCAATACTCTCAGTTGTCAAAGACCAGATCTTTGCACTTCGCGACCCTATCCGAGTATGTGCTTAGTGCAATGCCTCAAGACTTGCAATCAATCCCTTTTCTTATTAGGTTGAAACCGAAAGCAAAAGACCTCTTGGTGTGGGGGCACAAGATCTCAACTTGAAATACAAGGAATTCTTAAACCAGACTAGGGGCTAACGTCTGCAGCCCCCTATCACTTAAAGTTAAATGGAGCTAGCGTCTGATCTAAGATCTCCCAATCGGGACAATCACGAAAACAAGTACTAGTTATTATTATGAATCAGAACTGCCAACCTAGAGAGCATATGAAAAGGCAAGAGTCTGAGGTATCTGTGACCACATCTCTGAGCCTACAAATGGGATACATTTGTCGCACAAGTATTCGTGCGGGGGTGTAGAGGGATATTCGTAGGGGGTGGGATACTTTTCCGGGTCATATTTGGTTTTGTGTGAGGGATGGGAGGTCAGTTCATTTTTGTTTGGATCGATGGTGTGGGGAGTCATCCTTGGCTTTATCTTTTCCTCAATTGTTTGGCATTGCTCATGATCGGCACAACCTCATGTCGGATTGTTATCGAATTAATACCGGTCAGCTAGTGTGGGATGTGCGGTTCATGAGACATTTTTTGCACTAGGAGTTGGAGGAGGTGTCGACTTTTCTTCAGCTCCTTTAGTGTCATTTGCCTATTGGAGAGAGTTCGGATTCGGTTACTTGGTTGCTTTCTTCACAGGGGAGCTTGTTGAAGCATCTAAATATTCAAGTTTACACCCCCTTTAACAGCTTAAACTTTTAAAATAGTTGGGTGGTTAACATAGTATCAAAGCAAAAAGTCCTATGTTCAAAACCTCACCATTGGCCAATCAAAAACAAAGTTGTTTCACATGTTGCACAAAAACAAAAACAAAAAAACACATATAAGGGGGCGTGTTGAAGGATCTGAATATTCAAGTTTACACCCTCTCTAACAGCTTAAACTTTTAAAGTAGTTGGGTGGTTAATAGAGCTTTGAGGTCACTTCTTGGTATCGTCATCTCTCAGCCCCGCGCAAGCCCTCTTTCTCATGGAAGGCCATTTCGCGTTCCAGGGCTCCTCCCAAGGTGACTTTCTTTGTTTGGTCTGTTGTTTGGAGTCGGATCCTTACCTTGGACAATCTTCGGAGGAGAGGTTTCTATGTAGTCAATAGGTACTTTCTTTGCAAAGGTGAAAGAGAATCCGTTGATCATCTCCTTTTTCATTGCTTAGTTGCTAATGGTATATGTTGCTTGGTTTATTTGGTATGCAGTGGGTGATGCCTTCTTCCGTCAGAGGTGTCATGGATGTTTGGAGATGCTGTTTCATGGGAGCCCAGGCTCGTGATTTTTGGAGGGTAACACCTTGTGTCTTTGGTGGTGTCTTTGGTTAGAACGTCAGATTAAGTCCCCCAATGCCACTATTAAGGACACACTCATTTCTTTTCTTTTTAATTGGGTTATGGGTAAATTTTGTACATCCATATAGGAGAAATTGAAATTCTTGGACTCACTTGGGCCTTAGTTTCTTTCTTCCTTGTATATGGGACGCGCTCCCCTCTTAAGCGCCTTTTTATATATTTCTTATTGATGGAGATCGTGATGAGTTTCGCACTTATGTTAGACGTAGGCGTAGAGATATATTATTAGGAATATTTTAGACTTTAGTAATGTTTTATTACTTTAGGGTATTTTAGTACTTTTATTATTATTTAGTTGTTAGTTGTCATTTTAATTATATGAGTTATTATTTTTATTTAGGATTTTAGTTGTCTATAAAAAGGCTCTGATGTAATGGACGTCTTTAGTTTTTGGAAGAATATTGATATATCGTTTCTTTTCTCTGCTTCTCTTTCTTGCTTTCTCACCCCAAACTCCATCCTTTCTCTATCTCTTCCTTCTATTTCTTCTATCTCTCTCTTCTATTTTCTATCTCTATTCTGTTTCTCTTTTTCTTCTATTGCATTCTGCATCAATTGGTATCAGAGCAAAAGGTCCGTAGAATTTTTTTTTTTTTTGTCACAAGCTATCCTAACCCTAGCCGACCCAAACTCTCCTAACCCTAGCCCGACAAAAAAAAAAATCGTTTCTCAACACAATCGTTTCCAATCAGTGACCTAATTCTAAACCAAACCCTAAACCACAATCGTTTCCCATTAGTGACCTAATTCTAAACCAAACCCAAAACCACAAAATCGTTTCTCATCAGTGACCTAATTCTAAACCAAACCCAAAACCTATAACATCTCAATAATACACAACAACCCAAAACCACAAGATTTGCTATCAAGAGTTCATCAGCCAACAACGACTCTTTTGCAACTTCACAAAGGGAGGTAATTTAGGTTTCGGAACTGGTACTTTCTTCCATTAAAGCTTGTGATTAATTTCTTATTCGGTGGTAAGTTCATATCTTGCTAGGACCCATCTAAACCTTTCTGTATTCTGAATTTTTATTTTATTAATTTAAAAAAAAAAACAGATTTCGTGTTTTTAAATTAATATATTTGTTTGGAAAAAAAAAAGAAGTTTTTTAATTAATATAATTTTCTGGAAAAAAAAAAATAGAATTTTTTTAATAAATAGATATATATATATATTATTTTTAATTTATTCCTTTAAGCTTCACATAATTTATTTATTTGATATTTCTGTTTCCTACTTAGTATTGCATGAGTTTATAATTTGATTTATCTTGTTCAATTTTAGTCATATATCGGCAAAACTTCCATAACCATTTTAGTTGAATATCTATGACAATTCGAGATCTTTCTGATGCCCAAACTGCCATGGAACAAAAAATACAAACCCTAGAACAGGACCTTACAACTTTAAAAGAGTCAATTACCCAAATACATGATGACCATGGGCCCCAATTAACTGAAATACGTAAGTAACTATCCCAATTAGTAATAGCGGTTGGCAAACGTTCTACTGTTGGTCACGAGGGTGACACAATCGTTTCCCCACATCTTGCACATGTTTCTAGTGATAGTCACCACCAGTATTCAGAAAACCCACATGGGTTGCTTCCCACTCCGATAATCCCCCAAAATCGTCGAGATTCAGGCATCACTTTTAGGGAAAGTCGAGTCCCTAACGATAACAGGAATACTCACCTGTTCCCCCAACTCGGGAAAATGATCATAGACATATACAAGAGATTCTAGAGGATATAAATGCAGCTGATTCCTTCTTAGGCGGTGATTTTCATACCCATCAAGAACCACCCCGTCTAAATAATAAGTATCAGAATAGGGGTAACCGACACCATCAAGACCCTCACCAAAATTTTCGTGTTGATATCACAAAAAGGGTCAAAGTTAATGCTCCTAGTTATGATGGAAGATTAGATCATAATGCATTCTTAGACTGGTTAGCTGACTATATTGAGTGGTATGAAATGTCGGATAACCATCGTGTTTGCTTCGCCCGAATGAAGTTAGTTGGTTCCGCCAAGCGTTATTGGCAAGGGGTTATGAGAAATTTAGACCGTCTAGGAGAACCACCTATTACTCTATGGGCAGAGATGAAGCAACAGTTAAAAGAAAAATATCTTCCCAAATATTATAAGAAACAATTGCTTGATTAATGGATGAATTTAAAACAACTATCTTCTAGTGTCTCTGATTACCTCGCTCGTTTTGAGGAGCTTTCCATGCGATGTGACATTCAGGAGGAACCTTGGGTAACTGTCACTAAATTCCTAAGTGGTTTGAGAGCGGAAATCAAACGAGAGGTCAATCTGCATTCACCTGAAACCTTAGACGAAGCCTATCACAAGGCTTAAGAGGTCGAGAAATATAATAGAGTTCCTCCAAGGTGATTTCCTTCTCAATTTGGGGAGTCTCAACAGCCTAGAACAGATACCTTTGAAAGGCTTCAAGGCGGTGCACAATCAGGTCCAACTATGTCTCGGGGTAGCAAAAATCCGACTCCACGAGTTAGCAATTCAAAAAGTGCGGATATGGCCGTCTCAAGTTCCCGTCCAAATGGTTCAGCCATTGAGTGTTTTAATTGTCATGGTAAGGGTCATATTGTTTCCCGTTGCCTACATCGTACGTTGACCCTGGGTAATGAGGGAGAGGAACCTGACATTGACCAGAATGAAAATCAGGAAGTTGACCCCCTAGCTATGTCAGGTTCTGAACATGAAGATGATGAAGACTGGCAAAATGACGACTCCCACGTTAGTGTCATGAGGTGCATCTTATCTACTCCTACAGGGACTGATGATTGGAAACGCACCAGTATTTTTCACACTTTTGTTAAATGCGGGGAAAAAGTTTGTAAAGTTGTCATTGATGGAGGAAGTACGATAAATGTGGTATCAAAAGTAGGGGTGACAAGGATGAAACTTAAGCCTAAACCACATTCACACCCATACAAAGTGGCATGAGTGGATATTACTTCTTTACCAGTCTCTCAGAGGTGTTTGGTCCCAATTCAAATGGGTGACTATAGAGATCAGATTTGGTGTGACGTTCTACCTACTATGGATGTTGCTCATATACTTTTAGGTCGCCATTGGTTGTATGATTTAGATGTGACCAGTCATGGAAAGGATAATACTTATGTCTTTAAGCATAATGGGAAAAACATAATTTTAAATCCCGCAAAACCCATTAATAAAGACAAAGAAGAACATAGGTTTTCCCCTAAGACTCTTAAAAAGAAACATCTTAATCTTTTAGATGGGAAAAGTTTTGAAATGGCAGGCAAAGAGTCCGGAATAGTGTTAGCCATTGTGACTAAAGAAGTTCATTCGGGTTCACCTGAAGCAGTAGTTGCTCCACCACCTGAAGTTACTAATTTGTTAGAGGATTTTAAAGATGTGATGCCAGAAGAACTACCAAACGAGTTACCACCAATGCGGGATATCCAACAGTTATTGACCTAGTTCCAAGATCACAATTACCCAATCTTCCCCATTACCGCATGAATCCTAAGGAGCATGTTGAGATGAAAAGGCAAGTAGATGGACTATTACAAAAATATTATATTCGAGATAGTCTTAGCCCATGTGCAGTTCCCGCACTGCTAACACTAAAGAATGATGGATCATGGAGAATGTGTGTGGATAGTCATGCCATTAATAAGATCACCGTCAAGTACCGTTTTCCTATTCCCCGACTTGACGATATATTGGATCTAGTGGCAGGATTGCAATGGTTTTCCAAAATTAACTTGTGCAGTGGATATCATCAAATCAGAATTAGACCTGGCGATGAATGGAAAATTGCATTCAAGACTCAGGATGGACTTTATGAATGGTTAGTCATGCCTTTTGGTCTTTCTAATGCACCTAGTACATTTATGAGGGTTATGACTCAGGTTCTTCGTCCATTCATCGGAAAATTCTTAGTGGTTTATTTCGATGATGTCTTGATTTTTAGCCGGTCTAAGGAGGAACACTTAGGTCATATTCGACATGTTCTTGAAATCCTTAGAGATGAGAAATTGTATATGAATCTCAAGAAATGTTCGTTTATGCAGACTAAAGTTGTTTTCTTAGGGTTTATTGTGTCTGCGCAAGGTATTGCGGCTGGCCCCCAGAAAGTTAAAGCTATTGTAGATTGGCCAGAGCCGAGCTCTATTTCTGAGGTTCGTAGCTTTCACGGTCTGGCCACTTTTTATAGACGCTTTATAAAGGGGTTTAGTTCTATTATGGCTCCTGTTACGGATAACCTGAAAAAAGGGGAGTTCCAATGGACTTTTGCCGCTTCTCGAGCCTTTAAGGAGATTAAGCAGAAAATGACGGAGGCACCCGTATTACAACATCCTGACTTCAATAAAGTTTTTGAGGTTGTATGTGACGCATCAAGATATGGTATTGGTGGTGTCTTAAGTAAAAAAGGTCACCCTATTGCGTACTACAGCGAGAAGCTTAGTGAAGCTAAACAAAGATATTCTACCTATGAAAAAGAATTTTATGTTATTGTATAGGCACTGCGTCATTGGTGTTACTACCTGTTACCTCAAGAGTTTGTTTTATACTCTGATCATCAGGCTTTGAGGTACCTTCAGTTTCAGCGCAAATTGAACGCCAAACATGCAAGATGTGTTGCTTTGCTTCAGGAGTACACTTTTGTACTCAACCACTGTGCTGGTACAGAGAATAAACCAGCTGATGCCCTTAGTCGTGTCGTAGCTGTCCTTTAAGCTATGAGCTCTCATGTGATAGGATTTGATAGAGTAAAGGACGACTATGCTACTTGTCCAAACTTTGGTATCATATTTGGAGAGGTTCAAAATGGTAACCGTCGTGACTATGTTGATTTTGTTATTAGGGACGGTTATCTATTTTGAGGTTCTCGACTTTGTATTCCCCGTACGTCACTTAGAGACTTCTTAGTTTGGGAATTACATGCAGGAGGACTTGTGGGTCACTTTGAGAGGGATAAGACGGTTGCCTTAGTTGAGGATAGGTTTTACTGGCCATCCCTAAAGAAAGATGTTGCAAGAGTAGTGTCCCAGTGTCGCACTTGTCAATTAGCAAAAACTAATAAACGGAACATTGGTTTATACACTTCTCTTCCTGTGCCACATATGCCGTGGAAAGATGTTAGTATGGATTTCGTTCTAGGTCTTCCTAAAACTGTAAGAGGGCATGATTCTATTTTTGTAGTGGTGGATAGGTTTTCTAAAACGGCACATTTTATTCCTTGTAGCAAAACAGTCAATGCCTCTTACGTGGCTACGTTGTTTTTCAAGGAAATTGTTCGACTTCATGGGTTGCCGACATCCATTATATCTGACAGAGATGTTAAGTTTGTTAGCTACTTCTGAAAGACACTTTGGAAACTTTTTGGGACAAGCTTGAAATTCTCTTCAGCTTATCACCCTCAGACTGATGGTTAAACTGAGGTTGTTAATCGAAGTTTGGGAGACTTGCTTAGGTGTTTAGTGGGAGAGCGCCCGGGTACATGGGATTTGTTGTTGCCAACTGCGGAATTTGCTTATAATAATTCGGTTAATCGGTCTACTGGTAAGAGCCCTTTTGAGATTGTCACTGGTTTTTCCCCTCGCCAACCCATTGACCTTTTCCCATTGCCTCCAGATTTTTGCCCCTCTGCTTCTGCTGATTCCTTTGCCCAGCATATTCGTGATTTGCATGCCGATATTAGACGAAAAATTGCTATGAGTAATGAAAATTATAAACTTGCTGCAAATAGTCATCATAGGAATCAGGAGTTCAATGAAGGAGATTATGTGCTCGCTCGTGTACGCCCTGAGCATTATCCAAAGAACTCTTTCAAGAAATTACATGCCCGAGCTTTGGGACCTTATCGTATATTCGTAAGATGTGGCCTAATGCTTATTTACTTGACTTACCACCAGATATGTATATTAGTCTAATCTTTAATGTAGAGGATTTGTCACCTTACCGAGGCACCTTTGAGCCCTCTTCTTCTGGTACCTTGCCTACAGGTGGATTTTCTTCATCTTCACCACCGGTGCCTTCTCTTCCCACAGGTCGACCACAATCTACTGATTGGATTGCCGAGATCCTTGATTCTCAAACCACTTCTTTGCCACATGGTGATTTGCGCCGCTTCCTTGTTCGATGGCGGGATCGTCCAGCTTCAGATTCTGCATGGATTTCAGAGAATGATTTGCATCATCTTGACCCGGATCTTCTTGAGCGGTATCTTCGCCATTCCTCTCCGGAGGAGAGTTCTTTTCAGCCGGGGAGAATTGATGGAGATCGTGATATGTTTTGCACTTATGTTAGACGTAGGCGTAGAGATATATTATTAGGAATATTTTAGACTTTAGTAATGTTTTATTACTTTAGGGTATTTTAGTACTTTTATTATTATTTAGTTGTCATTTTAATTATATGAGTTATTATTTTTATTTAGGATTTTAGTTGCCTATAAAAAGGCTCTAATGTAATGGACGTCTTTAGTTTTTGGAAGAATATTGATAGATTGTATCTTTTCTCTGCTTCTCTCTCTTCTGTTTCTTGCTTTCTCACGCCAAACTCCATCTCTTCTCTATCTCTTCCTACTATTTCTTCTATCTCTCTCTTCTATTTTCTATCTCTATTTTGTTTCTCTTTTTCTTCTATTGCATTCTGCATCACTTATTCATCATCAGAAGAAGAAATAAGTGAGCTTGTGTTTTTGTTTCTTTTGTAGGGTCTAGTTAGTTAGTGTCAAGGGGGCAATCACTAATATTCTTTTTTTCTATCCTTTTACGTTTCTTATTAGCAAGCAAGGGCAGTTGGTATTTTACAAGGTCTGAGGATGAAATAATTTACAACTTTGACACTCAACAGTTAGGAAAGCACAAGGATATTACTTGATGATTTACACTATTGGATCTTTACAATCCTCTTCGATATAAAATAGAAGTGTTTTTTAAATAAAAATTCAAATCAGAATCCAAATCAAATAAGAACAGCAGACTTATGGATTGAGGGACATTTCTAGCAGTACTGGCCTAATGTCCATCGATTGAAATGTGGGTCAATAAGCAGCTTCTTTTTTATCAGTTCCTTTCTGAATTAAACCACTACGAAGCCCTACTTTGCTCTGATTCTGTACTAATAAGAAGGCATGTAGTATTAGGAAAAGGAGAGACAACAGCTTACACCAATTCTAGGGCACACTTCTGCATAAAAGTGTTCCATTTATATTGCTTGGACTTTCTATTAATTTTCCATTTATATAGCTTGGACTTTCTATTAATTCTTTGGTGACTAGGGTTTGTGTTTCTTTGCGTTCATAACCAAACATCTAGGGTGGTGAGTGTATCAGTTAGTTGATGAAGCATTAGTTGTTCTGCTAAAAGATTTCAACAATAAAGCCTACACAAACAGTGAGTTGCAATTTTGAGAAGTGGGTCAAAGCTTGGTGTGATCATATTTTGTTCATCAATATCTACCGGTTAGTGCCTCAAGTCAACCAAGATACATTTAAGGCTGCATCAATTTTCTCCAACCCAGAGCATCATTCAGCAGAAACTGAAGCTTCTGAGAACCAAATTTCTGCAGATCCATAGTACATTGTGTTTTTAAAGCAGATATTGGAGTGAGAAAGTTCTGAACATCATTTCACATCTATTCGATCCACACCTAAGCGGTCTACAAGGCTGCAGATTTCCAACTACCTGGAGCCTTGATCTGCAGAGCAAAAGCTGCTGTGAGCCTTATTTCTGCGTATTCATGCTCAGCAAGCTTCAATGCAGTTTTTGAGCAAAATCTTTTTTTGAGCAAGATTTGAGTACTATTGTTTACGCATTCAAGTCACTACCAAGCTAAATCTGAGGCTTCACAAATATTCAGTGTCTCAAACATCAGTCTGGAGATTCAGCAGAAGCTGAGAGCCTTTTGCTGGTGAGTACTCAAGCTACTTGTGCCACATTCCTATATTTCAGAGCTTTAAGATCTTTATATACATTTTGATTTAGTGGTTTTTGGTATGTTACGGAGTGACTTTCCAACCAGTGTGGTGAAGCAACTGCAAGGGATGGGAAGTTCAAGTGCTGTGGGTCGGTGAGTGCTCTTAGGAAAATTGTGCGTACTTGAATTCATTCATAGTTGCATTCTTCCCTAGGTTGACAGCCTCACCGAGGTTTCTCCCATATCAGGGGTTTTACCTCGTAAATCTGGTGTTGTGGCATTCTTGTTCAGCTGAATTCATGATTGTGTATGTACTCAGCTCATAGTCAGTCACCAAAAACACTCAGCTATTGCATATACTGAACCTTTTTATATATATCTCTAAGTCCAGATTTTTGTTTAAATATTCAAGAACCTATATATAAACCAATTCAACGTGATTATTATAGATAGGTATAATGCAGTAAAAAAGAAACGTGATCATTAAAGCAAATAAAGAGCTAGTAGAGAAAGAGAGTAGAGAGGTGACACCATGGACTTTTACTTGGAGAACCTTAATGAGAAAAAGCCAGGACACTAGATGTCTCAGACAAACCAATCAACTAACAAATAGCAGATAGCACCCAAAAACAAAGAGGAGAGTTGTGTCCCTAGGTGGAACAAAGATGTCATCTAACTCCTCAAGATTTTAACAGTTCGAAATAGTCTTCAAGAAGAAGCTAAACTAGGTAGGTACATATAGATGTATCATATTGGTAAGTTCTGTTGTTGGCTTGTTCCAGGCACCAAGCATGTAGCTTGGGCTTTACTAATAAGAACAAAACAGACATCTTTCCCATTTCAGGATACTACTTCAATGGTCAATCCACTTCCACTATCATCCAGCAAATCGTTTAAAGGGAAACCGAAGCTGCAATTTATGAAACTGACTCATTAAAATTGTTTAGTAGCCTCACAATCGGTGCAAACAATTACCACCCTGCAACCTTACATCAAGTTAAACACTTGGACAGTACTTCAAGTATGTTCACCTTACACTCGCGTACTTGTCCTGAAGCATGTGTGGTCATTATCAAGCATTTCAGGCATGATGTCAAAAATTTCAGCATCCTTTCACTCTCAGCATACTTAACACAAAACTTAAAAGAAAATTACAACTTGATGAAGAGCGGAGTCTATGGAAGGATTGGAGACTTAAGGATCTAGAACTGCTTAGTTTATAACCACATTCTACATACGGGAGTTTAATATACCCTGCTAGATCCCGTTGTTTTTCCCAGTGCTTTTCCATGCAAATCTAGTGTGGATGGACACTTTATTCCTTCATATGTCAGGATTATTGGTTTGAGTTATTACTTGTAAATAAAGTATAATATTAAACTTGTGTTTATTTAGGATAATTTAAAAACATCAGTTTAAAAGTAGTAAAAGCAAATTTTGGTAAAAGGTAAAGGCCAATTCAAAGCCTTTTAAGTCTAAATCAACAGCCTTGTTGTGCAACTCCAATCAGAACCTAGGACTTAGGTCCAATAGTTTTATGGTGGACACATATGGCATCACCTTTCCCTCATTAAAGAACCCTAAATAGACCTCTTCATATATTAGTTAGATGGATCCGTTAAGAGTCGTAAGAACACTAGACAAACATCAACCTTGCTGGACCTAAACCCTATATTAAAGGCAATGGAGATTCATTTGGAAGGAGGAAAAAAGTAGCATCACCTGGGTAAGGCCTCAAGTAGCAGCTTTTATTTTAAGCACAATATAGTTGAAGACTTAATAACATATTTCTAAGGCTTGTGTTTGAGAGAGACCATTTCAACTAGATGAACAATAGCTTTGTGTTGTTGTAGTTGTGTGTATATATATATATATATATATATATATTTTTTTTAATTTATATTTTTCTTGATGCATACAACTTTATGGGGTAGAAGAAAAGTGAATCGAAGAGTAATAAAGAATTTTTACAAGTTGGAGCAAGTCAAAAAAAGAAAAGGTGAATCTGCATCGCATGCTTTTGAAGATGACTTTTTCTATTAAAACAATTTCCAAAAATTGGTACTTTTTCCAACATCAAGGAACTGACTCACTCTATAAGGGTTTTTTCTTTTTTTGGTACTACAAATCATTGTTATATAGATATATATGTATATATAAAAGTGAAAAAAGAAAAGTTGGGTTATGCATACCTGGGGATGCTGTTTGGCAATAGAGGAGGGATCGGCGAGAGCATGGCGGCGAGAGCTGGTGGATCCTCCGAGTCGACGGGACATGGATCCATCGAACCTCTGAGAAGACAAGTTGTGCTGATGAATTGCCATTGACAGAGCCTGCCTGTGAAGGAACTCTTCTTCCGCAAGCATTTTCCGTTGAGATCGATTTATATTGCTTTGTATTCTCTTGCTCTTCGATCCATTTTCCTTCTCCTTCTCCTTCTTCATGCAAATAAATCGATTGCCCATTTCTCTATTTTCCTTCAATTCAAAAACCCACTAATTAGATTTGGTAGAATATGCCAAAATTTTCCATTTTACATGTTGGGGACGATGGAATTATTTGGCACTTTCCTTTCCTTTCCTGTCCCGAGTAGGTGGTGAAATGGAAACAAGAGTAATGAACTCAAAAACCAACTGATTATGCAAACTATTTAATTCTTTCAACGGTTCCAATGACTTTCTCATTCATTCACTACTCTCTTTCTACTCTTGTTTTTTTTTAGTAAAAAAATATATATATCTTTTCTTATTTTAGGTCAATACTAGTGTGTACTTGGAAAATAAAAAAAAAAAAAATATTACTGTGTACTTTGGAGTAGTTAGGGCGGGTTTGGAAACCATTATTTTTATTTTTGTTTTGAGAATCAAAAAACAAGAACAATTCTTGTTCTTGTTCTTATTTTCTCATCCAAAAGAACAAGAACAAAAAATATGTTTGGGACAAAAACACACACATATTCTCACACAATTTTTCCTCTCTACCACAATTTTTTTTTGAAAAATCCCAAAAAGAACAAAAAAAACAAGTTTTTGTTGTTTCCTTGTTTTTTTTACTATTCACGAAAACAATTTCCAAATTGAGAACAGAATAAACAGTAAAAAGGGTTGTCAAACATGTTCTGTTCTCCTGAACACTGCCAAAAAATAAAAAACAGAATAGACAAAAGGTTTCCAAACTGGGCCTTAGGCCCGTTTCGGAACCCTGTTTTTGTTTTTTTTACCCAAAAAAAGAATAAAACGTGTTTGGGTCATTTTTTGAGCCCAAATGTTCAGATGAACAGTAAAAAAATAATCGGAGAAACATGGACCTTTTTGAGAACATAAAAAAGATGTTTTTTTTACATTGTACACTTTCATGTAAAAAAACATGTTTTTGGGTAAGAAAAAACATTTTCTAGGGTTTGTTTTCGTCTTGTGTTCATCGACATTGGAAGAGAGGGGCTCTTGGGCGACCATGGCGATTCGTCAGATCTGGGCATGAAATCGCCACCTTCAACCCCAATACCTTCAACCAATCTTCACATCTACCTTTACGACCACTGCTAGGATTTGAATCGAAACGATTTTAGCGACAGCTCAAAGCACAAGTTCGATTTTTACTTGGGTTTGTTTCATGATTTTTCCCCTCTTTCATTAGATCTGTTATGGTTTAAATCGAAGCGATTTCATGTGTGTGCCATTGTGTATGTATATGTGTATGTGTGTGTGATTTCGTCTTAGGGTTTTGAAATCAATTTCATGATTTTTCCCCTCTTTCAATTTCGTGTTTGTATGTGTGTGTGTGTGTGTGTGTGTGTTATTCTGTATGTGTATGTGTGTGTGTGATTGTGTATGTGTGTGATTTCATCTTAGGGTTTCGAAATAATTTCATGATTTTTCCCTTCTTTCAATTTCATCTTAAGGTTTCTTTGTATGTGTGTGTGCGATTATGTATGTGTATGTGTGTGTGTGATTTCATCTTAGGGTTTCGAAATAATTTTCATGATACTTTGGTCCTAGCTTTATAGGCTGGCTTTTAAGGAATGACTTTAGTCCTTGGTTTTCATTCAATTTAGGGTACGCTTAGTTGTTTCTGCAGATACAATCATCCATATACATTAGTTGTTTGAAAAAATCTGGAATTGTATGTGTGTGTAAAACAACAGAATAATTGAATCCTAAATTGATTTTGTGTGTTCTTAGGAACTCAAAATAATTCAACTTGAGTTTTATTTGTTGAATTGACTTAGGGGCTTCAATATGAATTATTGTTGTACACAGTTGAACAATGAACCTAGTACATGAATAATTATTGCTGGAATAAGCGATAATATTGGTTATATTTTTGTTAATTTTATATGTTATTTAATCTTAAATTCTAGTTTTCCCCCTATTAACCCAAAAGAATTTATTTTGTTGTTTGGACAATACCATTTACATGGATCATCACATATCTTGAGAAGTTAAGATTTATTTTCACGTGTTAATCTATACTCTATTCTTTGAAATTCTACTGCATCATTTTTTGTGATTGATTGTGTCATCTTGTTAGTTTATAGTTTTTATTTATGTCTGACTTATTATTTATGGAAGCTGAGTACTAAAATTGTTCGGTGGCCATTGATAGGTTCTATTTTGGAAAGATATGCATGTTCTGAGCTCTTTTTTTTTTTTTTTTTCTACTGTCCATTGGTAGGGTTTTTTTGGGTAGCTTGTTTTTTTTGTAAGTTTTACTTTATCAAAATTGGAGGACAGGTTGCTTCAGCTATGATTTTGGGATGTCGATGGCTATATTTTGATGGACTAGAGTAGTTCCACTCCTTTGGTATCAATGGAGGTTGCTGATTGTGGTTGGAGGTTGAGCTTTTACATGGGAGGTTGCTGAAGAAATATGATTCTAGGTTGTAATGTTTGTTTTGTTCCAGGTTTCAAAAATGGGTGTGATAAGCATATTGGTTGGTAATGGGGTAAATCTTGGAGCCTTCAAACAAGGTCTTGCAGAATATTCTCAGAATTTTGGATTAACAGGAGAAGCAGGAAAAAATGATCTGTATATTTCTATATTTAATTTGCACTACAATGTAAAGATGTTAAAATTTTCCCTACTTGTGGGTGTTGTATCTGATAATTCATATTAAATTTAGGGGTAAAAGGTTTTTTATTTGTTGTGGTTGCATGTGGCAATATCTTTCTCGAGTGGTTCTAATGAAATTTGATGGTGTTGTAACCATTTCAGATATGTTGTTCAGGGATATAGAAAATTGAGTTATTTTCTTTGTGTGTCTATTTTATTGGGAGGTGCTGCCGAAATTTTTCCAATTACAACATATTACCAATTTTTTTATAACAATACATATATGGATTAAAAATAAAAAGTATTCACTTTCATTGAGATGGAGAATACCTTGTGTGATAAAAAATTGGATATCATTCAGTAATATTGTTGACTAAAATTTGCTCGTGATGAACAATACCAATTTGTGAAAGTAGACATTGGGTAAAGAATTGCCTTTCAATTGCCAAAGAATTGCCTTGGTTGAAATGGTAATTTAGTTGAATTGTTTGTTGATTTAATTTAATCCAGGGAACACAGACGCTGCCAAACATGATTTTTTGTTTATGTTCACAGAAATTCAGGTATGCCAAACATGTTTTTCTGTTTCTGTTCTCAAATTTTTTGAAAAAACAAGGTCTGTTAAACGTGTTTTTTTTATTTTTTGTTCTTGAAAATTTTTCAGACAAAATTCCCAACCAAACATGTTTTTGTTTCCGGGTTACCCTTAGGACAAGAACAAAAATATTTTTTGTTCTCAAGAAGACAAAAACAAAAACGAAAACACTGGTTTCCAAACGGACCCAACAAGTTTAAAATTTCAAAAAATAATAATTATGTAAATAAGTTAAGCTATAAGCTTTCACACACAAATAAATAAATGATAAGTGTCAAAGTATAAGTTTCACTATCATTATCAGGCAAAATTACAATACTACGTAATGTATCGAATAAATGCTTACAAAAAAAATCATGTAAAAAAATTTCCATATATTTGTAGGTAGTGATTGTTGTTATTATAATCATTATTATTACTACTGCTCAATACTCCGTTCCCTTCCAAATTTACAATTTACGTGGATATAATGGTGTTAGTTCTTATCACTTCTAGAAAATAGAGGATAATTAGATTGTCAAAATGAAGTATAAAACTTTTATCACCATCTTACTAAAGAAAAAGAATTTTGAAAAAATGACGTATAGAGAGAATATTATTTCTATTTATGTTGTTATTTTATCTTATTTTATATATAATATTATGCTTATTTTTGTCTTGTGTGAGAAATGGGAAGTTGATATCAAAACAACTTTAAATTTCCAAAACACAATAATTATGTAAATAAATAAATGAATAAGTGTTAAAGTATAAATTTAACTTTAGTGAAACACTACAACACTAGGTAATGTATCCAATAAATGTTTACACAAAATCATATAAAAATGTGACATAATATATTTTTTTAATGTTATATTTTTGTAGTTTTTCTTGAAAGTACAATAATGCCCCTCTCACACCCAAATTCTTAAATAAACCCCATAACGTGACACCATAAATTCAAAGACTTGCAAAATGCCATTAAATACAATTAAACAACACCCGACTCAAATTTCAAATATCGAGCCTGCTGGAATGCCCTCGAAGCCCACAAAACACACTCGGATCCACATATGATAAAAAAAAATAAAGAGTTTACAAATGAATGTAATGGCCTGAGAAACTCAACCTATTTAATTATGTTAGGTGACGAATATGATGTTGTAAATGTAGAAAAATTACATAATAACTAAATGCCCTTTATTATGAATTGATCATGTATTTATATACATACTAAGATGGGATTTAGCCCATCTACCATGTCTATCATTCCCTCAATTTATGGGATTTGATGTATCCCCTACTATACTTATCTAAACCCTTTGCTTGTAGGGACTCTTTTCTTGTTGCCCAATTAAGTCTAGAATCATCTATGGGTTTGGCCCATTTGTTAGTTCAATGGCCCATGCTCTTGGGCTAAATATTTTCATTATTACACATGCCTCTGAGGTTATGGGCCAATGATTTGCTTCATAGGCCCATGACCAAATCTCTATTTATATATATACAAGTATTTGAAAAAGGTAAGCTGGTCTGATGACGTGGCATGGGCACTAAATGTTGGTATTCAAAATGAAAGGCCCATGATTTCTTAATTCTCGCGCTATGGGGGCTGGAATGGCGGCGCACGACCTTCGGACTTCGTGCATGACTCTTGACCTTCTTCTGATCTTCTATAATACCGGTGTTTGTTATTTCATACTTACACTCTCAAATTTCTCTCAAAGCATTTCTCTTCACTTTGCTTAGCTTCTTCTTATCGGATTCTGCATTCTTTTCCGGAAAGCTTCGCCAGAGTAGCACTTACCTTTACTGAAGGCCCCATTCTGACCTCGCCGGAGCTCTTATCGTTCCCATCTTTTAACTTACGTAAGTTTGATACTCCTTACTTTCAATTTATTTTCACCTATATCCCCCATTTGTCTCGTCTACCTTTCTAGAGCTATGTTAGGGAGTGATGACACTAGGTCAGTGATGTGCGTCAAGTGTGTACAAAATATGTGGTTAAAGACAACACCTTAACGACGCTAGGTTTTACCCTACGCAAGCGCACGTATCAATTGTAGAACAACAACAACTTGAGTAAGGGATATCGATCCCACAAAGACTAAGATTGTTCACTTTAACAGTTCAAAATCAATGAATTATATTTCTGAAAAGTGTTTGTTTTAGTGGTCGAAGACCAAATTATCTAACTTAATTAAATTATTTTAAAAATCAAATTAAATTGGTTTGTGATTCAAGAGAGATAGAAAACTAGGGTTTTCATCGCTCCACCACTAACCGCATAATATAGTTCTAACAATGTAACAATTGGAAGAAGGCGATCCATAAACTGTGAATTAGGTCTACCGCAAATAGCTAAATACGACCCCAAAAAGGATTACCATCAACCGGATTGCGATAACCTATCTCATGGATGACCTGGCTAGTGTATGCCAATTAAATTACTCTAATATACTCCTAATGCATGAAAATAAACTAAACCATGTCTATATTAAATCGCCAAGGCATGGCTTGTGTCAACCTAGGATTTCAAGTTTTATTACCACCATTATGTAGAAAACCATAAATTAAGCATCCGAGTTCCAACCCATAGTGCATAATTATGGTTGTGTAAAATAATATATTCATTCCATCTAAGATAAGAATTTAGAACAAATATAGAATTTTGTATCAAGAATAAAAACGGTCTCTTATCTACTACAATCATCACAGTATGGTCAATAGTTTCCTCTCGTTACAATTGAAAATAAAGAAGAACTACATTACTTGGCTAGGGTTTTGCTAGAAAACCTTAGATACCAAGTTAGTTGGCCATGATAGAAGGTAACTGCATCGTTGATGTAGAAACGCTCTCCATGGTCTTCTTCTCCGGATCTCCAAGTCTGAATTGACTTTTCTTCTTCAAAGATATAAACTTCAGAGGCTGCTCTGAAATTAAATGTGTGTAGAAGCCCTGAACACCAACACCTAATTATGATATAAAGCCTTGTATTTATAGGCGAATGTGGAGTTTGCCCTTTTTGGTTATTTCGCCATTAATCCACCAAAACCTTACTCTCTAATGTATATTATGAGTATTGCACGCACTTTGAGATATAGGAGTCGTCGACGCATCATAGAATCAAAATGGGGGCAAATTGGACATCACAACCAGAATTACAGAATTCTCGCCGCACATACGCCTTAGTCGTACCCTAGCTACGCCTTAGGCGTAGGCTCAGGTGTAGATCTTCACTTTCTAGCCACTTTTTGCTTCTGTAAGCATAGGTCATGTAACACCCCGTGTTATTTTCCATTTTTCCTGGAATTATTTCCGATTTATTTTCCATTGTGACATCACTTGTTCATGATGTCGTAATTATTCTTGGTATTTCACGTGTAAAATTTTCGCATTTATGTTTGGATTCGATTGGGCAGTTTGACGATTGTCTCTTTGATGACTTCGTGGAGTTCTTTGGCGATTACATGACTTAACAGTGATGTTTAGTGTTTTGGAATCAACGAAACATTGACGTGAGTTCTTGTTGTCGACTAAGTGAATTTGTTTTAACGTTTGACGTTTGATGCTTCTACTGGGTGGCGACATGCTTAGTATGTCCGACGTTTAAGGTTCCGACTCGGTTGTTTTTATTGCGGCGTTTAGTGCTTTAGGGATTCAACGTTTTGTTTCCCCTTGTAATGGGATTAGTACGTGTTTTGTTTGACTGGTGTGATTAAGAGTATTTATATTTCCTTTGCTTGTTTTCTTCGTGGTTGTATCTACGTGCCCTATGTGTTGATGTGGTTGTGTTTGTTTATTTATTTCAGATTATTTGCATGCCTGAGTTGATTGTAGTTATACGGTGTTCCGGTGGTTGGGTTTCACACCCCATACTATTTATTTCGGATTATTTTAGCTGTTTGGCGTCCCGTGGATATTCGGGTTCATATGAGTTCGTTTAGGATTATTCCGTGTATTTATTTTGCAAATTATAATTTTGCAGGGACTATTAAATATTTATGAGTATATATATATGTCCATTCCTAGTGTATGAATTTATAGGATTTATTTAAGTGGCATATATATATATATATATTAATTAGATAAATATATATATACATTTATGTAGATATATGTATATGGGTTTGAAAAGTCAAACAACCTATCCCCTCACATGTTGTGTATATATATATCATATATTTATATAGATATCTTAAGTAGGGATGGCAATGGGGCGGGTCGGGGAGGGTATCATATTCCCCATCCCCGAACCCGGTTTAATTTCCCCGCCCCGTACTTGCCCCGTCCCCAATTATTTTTTTTATTTTCCACCCCGCCCCGTGACCCGGTTATCCCCGCCCCTAGCCCCACCCCGCCGCACGACCATGGAACTCTCCATGAACTCGGCCTGGACCTCCATGTTGACGAACTGGCGCTCGAACTGGTCCATGGTCTCCGACATCTTCTAGAGGTTTCCGGTGGCGAGGGTGGACTCGAGGGACTTGACGATGGAGCCCATGGATTTGCCGATGGTGGTCATCTTGTCCTGGGTGTCAAGGCGGGCAACGACGGCGTCGAGGTGGGAGGAGAGGCGGAGGGTTTTCCTAGGCATACAAACATATATATATATATATATATATATATATATACATGAATGTATGTGTATATATAGCTGACAGGCCCAAACTCAATAAGCAAAACCAATGAATTAACAATCCCAAGAGCATTAACCCAGCAATTAAAGACAAAAATGGAGAAAATACTGACAATAGCAAACCGAAGACCCTCAGTTGCAGTAACAGATCTAGTCAAGTGTCGAACAACAGTTGTTTGTACAAATGCCGATGACAAGAAATGATCCTTCCTTAATACTTCCACATGATGCCCAAATCGCGTTTCTGGGCAATACCCAATTTCAATTAAACAACAACACACACATATTTCTCTAGGAATTTTCAGATCTAGGGTTTACTGTGTGTGTGAGAGAGAGTTTGGGGATATATATATGGACTATGTTTGTAATATGTCAAATATATAAGGTTAGTTTAGTAAATAATTAATTAAGCGGGGTGGGGCGGTTATTCGGGGCGGGTTCGGGCGAGGCGGGGGTGACCCATACCCGCCCCATTTATAATCGGGTACTTTTTTTTTGCCCCATACCCGCCCCGTTAAACTAATCGGGGCAGGATGGGGCGGGATAAATGGGGCGGGGCGGGGCGGGTCCCCATCGGGGCGGGTTTTTTTGCCATCCCTAATCTTAACCTAAATGAAAAAGAATAATAAAAAAAAATGAAACCAATGGTGACCTTGTAATTTGGTCAAGGACAGGTTCAAAGGTTGTGTGCCTCATGAGTCACCACACTTTATATTGTACTTATGCATATTTTATTCCTTAAGAAAATAAAAGAAAAGGGAAATTAAAAATAAAAGAAAAGATGAATCAATCAGCAGCCCACTCATCTCACGCGACATACCCCAAGCACCAGGTCGGCTTCTTCTTCTCCCTCTTCGACTCTTCTTCTTGCGACACAACTTGCGATCTGTGATTTTTTCCCCTATTATTCTTCACGACGAGAGAGAGGAAGAGAGAGAGACATAGAGGGAGATCAAACCGAGAAGAGAGAGAGAGGGGTTGTCGGCATGGTGGTCGCGGAGTGAGGGAGAAGTGGCGAGATCCGGTGTGCGCAGGTAAAACCAGTGGCCGGAGGTGGGTCGCAGCAGCAGTTCGCGCGTGGAGGCGAACAGGGCCAACTTCGGCTAGTCTTTGCAACGCCCATTTTGGTGGTGAATCGTGCTCGATTTAGGGAAATTTTTGGAGGATAGTTGCGCCTTGGGTTGGCACATGACATACTAAAATTTGGTGTGAAATTGTTAAGTGGTTCGCTGGGAAATTCAGATTTTCGGTACGATTTTTAGTTTAATTTTTTTAGATTTGTTCAAATTTATTTATCAATCGCTAACGATCTATGACTATGCTGATTAGGATGGCAAGGCGGTCATTTTTGTCCTAGCAGAAATATTTTTAGATGACTTTGGTCGGCGTGCCCCATTTTCGGGTGCCGACATTGTTCACGGTGAGCCCGTTTTGGGGTTGTTTTAGGAGCACTAATTGAGGTGGCATATTTTTAAAAAAAATATATCTAACTCTCACACTCGTGGCTTAGGGAGCTGTAGATTTTATTTTTATTTGTTTATCGAGCATGTTTTAAATGTTTAGGAAATTATAATTTTCTTGATGTGGTATATTCACGTATATGTGATAGCATACTTCGTGTTTCTAGTTAGACAGGACTGAGGACTTTTTATGAACTCGAAAATAAAATGCCTCTAGGTGGGGTAGAACCGAGGTGGGAGATTGTAATGCTATTGAGAGATTTAATAAATTAAAATCTACTTGATTTGGTTAAGATAGGCAGTCTAGCATCCTTGGATTTGAAGTAAAATAATGGAATTTGTTGAAATTACACGTGAACTTAGAATGTGTTATTGGTTCCCCTATCATTTGTGTTATACTGAAATTTAAAAACACGTTAGGGGATACGTGAAAGCGAGGGGTGTGAAAACTTAGACGTCACTTTAGTTCCCTTTTATTTATCTTGGAGATTATAAAAGAATGATAAATTATGAACTGGATGACCCTGAGACGATTTGTCATAATTTGTGGTTTTAATTAAATTATAAGCATGCTAATATATTAAAAGTGGCAAAAAACGGGTAATTGAGAAAATGGTTATGTGAAAGTGAGTAAAGCATGTTTTGAAGCTAAAAATGAGAAGTTTATGATTTATCATTGTGCATTTGTTCATGTGAGACATATATGTAATATGATAGACACCATGTGCGTAGTATCATCATTGGTGTTGTGTTTCATGCCTCATGAATGATTTTGTGTGAGTGGGCTTTTCGGGTAGTCACGATAACTGGCCAGGAGGAGTCTCCTGAGGCCTGCGGAATAGTAAGCCGCTTAACAGGGGGCGTGTGAGGACTTTTATTCCATGCACTGGTTTATTTCCGGGTATACACATACATATACTTGTGGTTTATTTCCGGGTATCCATATAGATACTCGTTGTTTAACAATTTATGCCCATTTGTTTTAGTGTATGGGGTTTGCCCTTGAGTTGCATTGACATTGCATTGACATTCACATTGAGTCTTCATTTACCATATGATTAACTGTTGAGATTTCATGCTATTTATACCTGTTGATATCAAGCATGTGGAGTTGGCTTATATTGAAATTTATATTATTCCCTTGGGCACTACGACGCAGTGATTGGAATTGTGATGATATTTGTAAATCCCATATAAATGATAAAAAACACTCAATGTTAATGAATGTTTAAAGACTGAGTTGGAAAGTAAAAAGTGTAATAATGGTAAGAATCGGGGATTAATGGAGCCACGATTGACATGTATTTCAGGTAGTTAAGCGAAACTAAGTAGGAAGGAGCCTTAGTACATAATATTTCCCCTTTGACTTTGGTTTTTATTTGAGTTGATCTATTCCTTACTAGGACTTAGTTGTGATTGTGACTTTTGGCCATATAGGCCTTAGTGGTTGATGACTAGTGTTACCGCGGGGTGATTGGTGTACCACTCTGGTTGTGTGGTGAGGTTAGTAATTTAAAAGTCTGTCTAGGTTTGTTAGTCTAGTCTTCTCTATTCCGATTCCTGTATTCTGAGCTTGTCGTTTTTTCTCTCATTTTGAAAAAATATTTTGGAGAAGTAAACGGTCTTTATCTCGTGTATCTTAAATATTGGTTACAGTTTGGATCTTTGGGACCAAACTAAGACTCTCTCAATGTTGTGAAAACTTAAAGATTTTGGATTTTTATAAAGCTTTGTTTTTCATTTACTTGGGTCCCGTCAACTGTTTTTGAAAACCCTAAGTTAAAAACTCATTTTATGAAATATGATTTGAATTCTTAGGACTAGGCATATTAGAAGCAACTCTGTTTTGAAAAGTGTCGGGAGCTTTTATTTTAAAAATATCCTTGTGGAGTCATTAAGTTCAGGGTACTGTTTGTCCATGTTTTTGAGATCTCGAGGTTCTGCCGAGATCTCGGCATTATTAGAGTTCGAGAACTCCAGGTTTCTTCTAGTTGTATCTGAAATTCTTTTAAAGTCAGTTATGTTTTGGGCATCCTTTCAGAATTTTCCCAAATTCTTAAACAAATATTGAAGGCCTGAGGACCAGTTTTAAAAGAAGTTTAAAAATGGATTTTGAAATGATTTTCAGTTTGAACTCTTGTGGTTGATCCTCCTATTGTCATCATTGTTCCTTGGCTTTTAGCCAGACTTGGGATCCTAAGGTTTCAGCCTTTGGGGCGGACCTTATATTCACGTATGTGGTTACTGTCCTTGTCATATTCTCGGTTAGGAAACGTTATGTTGATTTGCACACACATAGTGCAATTCCTATTACTTTGGTTGGGTTCGGAGACATTGGAACCAAACAGATTTGACCGGGTCCTAAAACTTTTTCTTAAAAACCGGTTGAATCCTTCGGGGTTCAACATTTTTTATTTAAAAACCCGAAGGCCTCGACATCCGTTTGGGACTAAATGACTCCAGTACCTCTTTATTTTACCTCGATAGGCGATGTGAATTGGAGATTGTCCTTTAGTTATCGAGTCTGATTTAGTGGTAGAGTTTTTCCACTTATATGAATTTCGAGGATTGGATGGTAATAATGTGCATATACCATGTGACCACTAATTAGTTTATAAGCCATTTTTGTTATAGGAGGCCTTGGAAAAATGATCATTTGAGTGAACGGATTATTTCACTAGATATTGTGGATGAAAGAACCGAATTGAGATTAGAATTTATGAGAGTGAGATTCTCCAGGGATGTTTGGTAGATGTATGATATAAAAGTATAGTTCAGTTGAGTTGTGGATGTAGTTGTGATTATTCCTTTCCGATAATCCTAAGGAGTGACTTAATTATCTCCTAGGATCCATGAATGGTGTACTCGGTGCACGGTGTGATGGGTAGTTAGTTCTTATGGTACCTCAGGGCAAGGGTGCGTATTGGAGTATATATATATATACGCGCGGATATGATTATTTATCTACAGGGTTACATATATATATATATATATATATATATATTTATATACCTAGATATATATATATTCGACTGTGCTTATATGTTTTTATAGGATTGAGACTTGTGGATTTATTTATGTTTCATACTATGTGACTTTTTGTATGACATTGATATATGATTGATATTAGTTGTGGGGCTATTTTGGGGTCTCGGATTGGCGTGGGTGCCAAGTGAGACAACTGACTAACCTAGGATAGCTGCATGCACACCGGATGGTTAGAGGATCCTGGTGGCTAGGGATGTGTTTGTTAGGGATATTTTTGGTGAGTCGTGGTTTTTGCTAACCCCCACACAGATTGCAGGTTTGCAGGTGGATACAGCACGACATGTTCAGCGGCGATGGTACGGGTGAATTGAGACGATTTTAATTAGTTTTGTTCCTTTTATCCGTAGCTATTTTAGTGTATTCTTATTTCTCTTAGGAGTCAGTCTGTTGGCATATCCCTTTTCGTTATTTCCTTTGTTTCATGTATTTATTATTTCGGGGTGCCATTGTGTCTTTTCGGCACTGCCATGTAGGTTTTTGTATTCTTATTTGAGCATCATGACTCTATAGGTTTTAGAAGGGTTGTGTAGAGGTAACAATGGTTTTCTTTCCACTACATAGGCCCTAGTTGGTTTCTGGAATGTTGGGCTGCGTGGCATTGCTATTATTTCTCTTGTTATTGGCAGGTTATTCTGTGTCGTTGTGGTTGTGTGTCCGGATGTTCCATTTACAAACGGAACTCTGCCAGATTTTTGTTAGATTTTACTATTGAGTTTTTATCACTCAGGTGACATGGAATACCTTGTTTCCATTCTTATTCCATGTATTTCCTCGTTATTATTGATTTTAGTGGTCGATTCCACTAACGTCACCCCTCGGGATTCGCTGATTTTTCGGACGGGGGTCTTAGGAATAACGGGGCGTGACAAGTCAGGTGTAGGTTTTTTCATGAAAACCACTTTTCTTTGTAATTACGCCAAAATGACCGTCTTGATTCCATGAGACTTTTTGTTTTAGGTGACGACTTCTAAAAGTATCGTTTTTGCCCTTCGGGAGCCATTTTTGTCTCGGAAGCACCTATTTGACTCTCCTCTTGGATAGAAATGAACATGTACTCGGTTAATTCACCCAAATTAGCTATATTTTTTCATTAAGCTCTAGAAACATGCTTAAACACGCAAATAACATAGAAATACCAAATAATGGAATGAAATGACGTACCTATAGTGAGTTAAGGGGTCAAAATGTTTAGAATGCGACACCTATCAGTTAGTGAGTTAGATAGTCTTATCTTCCGAGAGTAACCCCGAAGACCTTAGCAGTAGCCCGCCTTCTGTTCACATAGAGGCTTTCGCACCTACACATGCCCCAATTAATCCTGATATCCCCGGACCGTCAGTAAACCCAGAATTGCCTGACGATGACGGTCTTTCTGATGATGAAGATTCCGAAGACCCCTCTATCCCTACACCTTTTATCGTTTCCCTTCTTAAGGGCAAGTCTATACCTGAAGTATACGTTAAATGTCTCCGGGTCGATGCTGGCGTGCCCGATGACATGTTCCTAGCCCCTTACCCCAAAAATATGGACTTTTCTCAAAGCGAAGGGCTTGAACCTGGTAGCATCCTTCTGTCCGCAGTTGACCTTAAAGTACTGAGATTCCCCCTTCACCCTTTTTTCCACTACACCCTCTTCATGTTAGGATTGAGCCCTCTTCAGCTTAACCCGAATTGCTTTAGAATCCTAGCCATGCTCCTTCTATACAATAGGGATTTAGAACTCAATCTAGGCCTAGTCGATCTACTCATCTGCTACTTCTTTCAAAAGGCCAGAGAGTGCAAGGGTAGGTACAATATTTTCCCTTTCCAGAGTCGGGGCATATGTTCCGATAAGAAAAATATGACAAGGGTTGGAAGGCGAGGATGGTAGTAGTCAGTGGCAATTGGTTCTACCCGTTCTCGCTTACGTACTTGATTTCTAAAGCTTTCGGACCTATCCGTCTTCCTCCCTTCTATCCACAAAGCCACATGCTTCTGTGAATTCTATGATCTACATCGGGGGGAGTATGTGTTTAGGTTTCTCGGGTACTAGGATAAAGAGATAACCCCGGGCCTCATCAGGGAATGTTTCGAACTCTTGAAGGCCAAGATCTGGAGCAATGTCAGATCTACATCCAAGCTTTTGACTTCAGCCAATCTGGAGGTGAAATCTAACTTGGGTGATGATGTTGATAAGATGGAGGTCCCCCTGAGATCGTTGTCCCGTCGAAGAGCCCCATCATCTGGCGAGCCAACTCCAACCATTGTTCCTCCCATATTAGTGTCAGTTTCAGCGAAAGGACCAGTAGTAGAGGTATAAACACCAGTACCCACAAGCTTCAACGCAAAACCCCCTCATCCCTAAGCATCTTTATCGGGGGTTATTACTTCGGCTACCCGGCCCCGCACAGCTACCGGGGTTGGGGGAACTAATAAAAGGGCCAGGATAGGTACTGGTGCTTATACCTCTGCTACTGGTCCTTTCACTGAAACTGACGCTTCTAACTCTGTTGTCCCCTAAGAGCCGAAATTCTTTCTCCCGGATGGATCTCCCGTATGTGCTGACCATCTCACTATCTGTCAACCAGATGTTTTACGGGCGATGGCCAGGGGAGTGTGGACCTTTTTTGATAAGGTTGCCCAGTAAAAAATTACAAGGACTGAGCTATTTCAGAAGAGCTCTATGATGACAATGGAGGTACGTCTTTTAGCTTTTTGTATTTTATTTGTTTCCTTGTTTATTTTTGCCTTATTCTGTACTGATCTGCATATTTTTGGGTAGTTTCTCTATACCATTCAGTTTTATAACCATATCCTGGAGACTGACGTCTAGGAGATGGCTAAAATACAAAGTCAGCTACAGCAGAACAATGAGCATTGTATCTCCTTAGCCAAGGAGGCTGATGGCATCCGCCAAAGTCTGTCAGAGCAGAAGGTTCTTCTGGAAACTGGTGAGGCCGAATGGAGAGCCATGGTTGCAGATTTGGGGGAGTTGAAGGAGGCATATCATAAATTAGCCAATGAGAAGGCAGAGGTAGACATACTTCTGGCTTTGGAACGATCAATAGTTGAGATTTGCCTTTTGGGGGGTAGAGATATGCATCAGCGCTTCACTGCGATCGGGGATATTAGGACGGCCTATGGATGGCGAGACCATGATGAGCAAGAACACATTCCTCTGTCAGAACGAGAGTTTAAATCCCCGGCTGAGATGGATGCACATATGGGGGTTTCCTTTCTATATAAAGACCCGGTCCCTTTAGAGAATGATAACCACTTTGCCGTCCTTCTGAAGGGGGAGGACCCCGTGCCCCTTGTTCCTGTGTCGCCTGCCTCTTCTGGTCATAACATTATAAATGACCTGGGCCCTGAATTCAAGGGTCAAGGCCATTAATCTTTTACACATTGTTTTTTATCTTTTAATGTAATGCCTCGATCTAGGCTCCTTTTATCCTTTCGCCAAAATCAATATAAGCCTTCATTTTATAATTTCGTGATTTGGCTTATTTTCATGCACATTTTCTTTTAACAAACTTTTAGATGAAAATGTTTGGGACTTCTGGTATTCACCCACTTACTATCCTTTGGTTGACATATTAAACACTTAGGAAAAATTTATATTTTTCAATGATAACTTTGGGCATCAGACCCCTGAGTCTTCGTAAGCTTCTGATGGTTAATTCGAGGATTATTGAGTTTAATACTTAGGAAATTTTACATTTTCTAAGAGTCTTCGGGCATCTGGCCCCTACGATTTGCTGATGTCCTCTGGCTAGTTCAAGTTAAGTTTGAGAAAAATATATGTTAATTTTATTTTAATGTGTAAGATTAGTTTTGGGTAGCTTATTGAGAATAATATATGAGATATATAAAGACATAAATGTTTTTTTTAATAAAGGAAACGTTTGGCAGATGTGCTATACATTGGGCACAAATGTTCTAGTTTAACAGCAGAGGTGTCATATATCAGACACATATGTTTTTATTCAAATACTATTATCTAATGAAAATCTATCTAAGGATAATACCTCTTTAGGCGGTAAGCATTCTGAGAGTTTGGCTCGATACGGCCTGTCTCGTTCTTCCGTACCCGATAGGCCCCACGCTTGATGACCTCGATGATCCTATAAGGTCCTTCCCATGTCTCTCGTAACTTGCCAACAATTCCAATCTTTCTTCTGAGTATCATATCACCCACCTGGAACTCCCTTCTTTTGACCTTCTGGATAAAACGGGCCCTGACCTGCTGTTGGTAGGCAGCCAGCCTTATTCCCGCGGCTTCCCTTATTTCTTTTAACAAGTTCAGATCATAGGCCAAGTGCTGATTGTTCAGGCCTTCTTCCCATGCTTGGCTTCTTAGTGTTGGTACTTTCAATTCTGTTGGAATAACTATTTTAGCTCCGTAGACCATAGCGAAAGGGGTCTCCCCCGTTGGTTACCTTGGGGTTGTTCGGTAAGACAACAAGACTTTTGGTAACTTTTCCAACCAAGCCCTTTTTGCTGCTTCAAGCTTCTTTTTTAGAGTGTCAAAGATCATCTGGTTTATCCTTTCTGCCTGTCCGTTGCCTTGCGGATAACCGATGGAAGAAGTATTCTGATTGATTCCATGTTCTCTCAGGAATGCTCGAACCCTTTTGTTATCTAGGTTGGTACCATTGTCCATCATTATCGTTTGGGGTATACCAAACCTACAAATGATGTGACTCCAAATGAACTTGATAACATGATTGCTTTTGATGGTAGGGTATGCCTCGATTTCCACCCATTTTATAAAGTAATTTGTGGCCAGGAGAACATGCGTAATGGATCGGATGGCTTGCGGGAGGGGACCCAGGATGTCCATTCCCCATCGAGCGAATGAGTGAGGGACAATCGTCGGGTTTAATAGCTTTGGAGGCGGATGAATGGTATCTCCATGAAACTGACACTTTCTACATCTTCAGACATATGCCTCGGCATCCCTTGATAGGTAGGGCCAAAAGTAACCCTGGGTGAGTACTTTATGGGCTAACGATCTACCTCCGGAATGATTACCACAAGATCCAGCATGTATTTCCTCCATGACTACAGAAGCTTTAGAGGGAGTGAGGCATCTTAAGTAAGGTCCGGAGAAGGACTTTCGGTATAGCTAGCCATTGTATAGTGTATATCTTGCAGCTTTCATTCTAATCTTCCGGGCTTCTGGCTTTGACTCGGGCAAGGCACCCGTTCTCAAATAATCTGCTACGGGGTCCATCCAGCTTGGCTCTCATGGAATGATCATTACCTCTTCGGGAGGCTCTAAGATTGATTTGATGATGCAATCAACTGGCATTATTCGAGTCATATTCTTCCCTACTGCGGAGGCCTGATTAGCTAATCTATCAGCCATCATATTGTCACTTCTTGGGATATGTTTGAAAGTTAGTTGCCGAAAGCCTTCGGCCTCTTTCAATACCAACCCCTTAGACGCTTCCAATTTTGGCTCTCAAGCTTCATATTCACCATTCAACTTCCGTATGATCAACTGAGAGTCACTTCTTATCTCTATTCTCTACACTTGTAAACTTCAGGCCAAACAAATTCCTGCCATAAGGGCCTCATACTCAGCTTCATTGTTGGAGGCTAGGAACTCCAAGTGAATGGATTGCTGAATTTTAGTACCATCGGGTGTCATGAGCTCTATACCGATCCCTGATCCGTTGATGTTTGATGACCCGTCCACGAATACTATCCATAAGCCGGGTTCATCCTCTTTGGAAGAGTCTACAGGTTCGATTTCTAGTAGAAAGTTAGCTATTGCTTGTCCTTTGATGGTGGTTCGGGGGCCATAGGTTATGTCATAAATTCCCAACTCGATCGCCTATTTGGATACTCTTCCTGAATGTTCGGGCCTCGCCATGATGGACCTGATTGGAGTAGTAGTGGGTACCACGATAGGGTATGCTTCGAAGTAGTGCCGAAGACGTCATTTCGCATTGATCAGTGATAGTACTAGTTTTTCATGTTAGGTGTAGCGGGTCTCAGCATCAGCATCAACAAAGGTTTTGCTGGTCTAAAAGACTAACATCTAGCACCCCTTGCCCTCCTTGACCAGAGCGGTGGTGGTGGATGTTGTAGATATGGCCAGATACAAGTGCAAAGGCTCATATTATTCTGGGGTTGCTAGTATAAGAGGCTTCGTCATGTAACTTTTAAGGTTCTTCAAGGCTTCTGACTATTCAGGTCCTCAGATTTCTCATTTTCCTGCCTTTATAGACTAGAAGAAAGGTTGGCATCGATCGGTCAGGCATGAGATGAAATGACTAAGAGCTGCCACCCTTCCGGTCAGTACTTGAATCTCCTTATGGGATTTTGGATCCTCCATCTTGATGAGGGCTCTGACTTGTGCGGAGCTTGCTTGGATTCCCGTCCGATCCACAACATGCCCTAGGAAGTACCCCAATGACACACCGAAAGAATACTTGGATGGGTTGAGCCTCATCCCGTACTTCCTAAGGGTGTTGAACACCTGTTACAGGTCTAAAAAATGATCTCCCCTTGCCTTATTTTTTACCATTGTGTCGTCAATGTATGCCTCCATAGTAGATCCCGGCATGCCCTGAAAAACTTTGCTGACCAATCTCTGAAAGGTCGCACCTGCATTTTTTAATCCAAAAGGCATAACTGTATAATAATAAGTACCTGACTCAGTGATAAAGGTTGTATTCTCTTCATCCGCAGGGTTCATGCATATCTGATTATACCCGGAATATGCATAAAAGAAGCTTAGACGCTTGAACCTTATTGTGGCGTCAACCATCTTATTAATCTTTGGAAAATGGTAGCAATCCTTCGGGCATGCCTTATTCAGATCAGTGAAGTCCACGCACATTCTCCATTTTCCGTTCTTTTTTTGTACTACCACCACATTGGCCAGCCAAGAGGGATATTGTACCTCCCTGATAAACCCGGCTTGGAGGAGCCGATTAACCTCTTCCGCTATGATCTAATTTTGGTGGACCCCTATTATCCATTGCTTCTGTCTGATAGGTTTTATACTGGGGTCTACATGAAGGGAGTGCGGGGCCACTGTTGGATCGATACCAGGCATGTCTAGGTGGCTCCACGCGAAAACATCTGCATTGGACCGCAGAAGGGCCTCCAATTCATTCCTCTCCTGATTAGTGAGGCCTGACCCGATGTAAGTTGTTTTCTGGGGATGATCGGGGATGATTTGAATCAGAGGTTCGTTGCTATAGATGATCTCGCACCCCGTTCTGTAATTGCTATTGATCATCGGGCACTTCTTTGATCTTTGAAGCTCATTCCGATTCTGCTATTTTCCTTAGCCCTTTTAGAGTGACATCATAACATTCTTTGGCTGCCACTTGATCTCCCTAAATATCAATTACATCGATGTCATTCGGGTCTACGCATCGCATGACTTGGTGAAGAATAGACGGGACTCCATGCATCCGATGGATCCAACCTCTTCCCATGAGTAGATTGTACGAGGGTTTGATGTCCACCACCACAAAAGTTTCCCTAAGCGTACGCCTCAACACTGTGACCGGTAGTTGGACCTCTCCCCGAGGCTCCACCCTTCTTCCGTCGAAACCTGTTATCGGACTCCTGGAGGGAACTATCTCATGGGGGTCGATCTCTAATTTCTCAAAGGCCCACTTGGTGATGATATTGACGCTGTTCCCCGGATCAATCATTACCCTCTTAATCAGGCAGTTGGAGACCATGAGGGAGATCACCAGGGGATCGTCATGTGGTGATTGTACGCTTCGCAAATCCGCAGAGGAGAAGATAATCCGAGCATACTTCTTCAGGCTTCAAAATTCACTGATCTCCCCAACCCGTCATAATTTCTGGGCTTGACGCATCTGGGACCTATGGGCCTTTTCTATCTTTGAGTTGCTAGCCCCCCCATGAACCATGAGAATATCATTTACGGGTTGGCCCGCTGCACCTTTGGCCAGAGTAAGTGAGTTTTGGTCTGATCGGGTGTCCTCCTTAGCTACGTACTCAACTAACTCTCCCTTGGCGATCATTACCTCTACTTGTCTTCTGAGGCTTCTGCATTTGTTGGTGTGGTGCCCATACTCACCATGGAAATCACAGTGCCTAGACATGTCCCTTTGGTCCATCGGCTGTCTGATGGGAGGTGGCGTCCCGAAAATTCTTTTGCCCTTAGTCTCTTGGTACAACTTTGCTAAGCTGACTCGTAGGGGCGTAACTTTATCTTCGAACCTCTGGCATTTCTCGACGGTTTAGGAGGGTGCAGGAGATACAATAGGGCGCTTTCGATCTGGTGCCCGTTCCTTAGCCTTGGGTTCAGATGCCTTCGACTCAATACTAGTGAAGGTTGTTCGCCTCTGGCGTATGGCCAGCTCTTCTTCTATCCGAAGGTTCCCCTGTGCCTTAGAGTTGAGTTTCCCAATGTCCGCTGGTGTCCTCTTGACCAGGGATTGATGGAACTTGGTTCTTGGGATGAGAGCCATCCTGAAAGCTTCAATGGCCAAGTGCTAATCATAGTTGTCGATGGAAGACATCTCGATGTTGAACCATGAAATAAAGTTGTTCAAGGATTTGTCTTTCTCCTAAATCATAGTGAACAGGCTGGAGATTGTCTTCTTCTATCTTTTATTGCCAAAATACTGGACGATGAACAACTCACAGAGTTTGAGCCAACTTTCAATAGATCGGGGTGGCTACTTTCGGAACCAGAATAAGGTCGCTTCGGTCAAGCTGTGGGGAAGACTTTATAGACTAGGGAATTGTTTTCATTATAGACATTCATTTTCGTGTGGACATGGTAGATATGTTCTATCGGGTCCTTCGTGCCGTCAAATAGAGTAAATTTTGGCAGTTTGAACCTCTCCGGGTAGGGCACGCTTGTGATTGCCAGTGTAAAAGGTGTTTGTATCGCATCAATGGATGCCTCAGAAACTAGGTCATTGGGGGTCTGAACCTTCAGATCCTTGAACACCTCTTTTTGGAATCTGATCATTATTTCTTTGAGTTTCTTCATGGTCAGGGTTTCATTGGGGTTATGGGCTCTGATGACCTGCAGGATTGATTTGAGGATTGCACAGAGTGTTGGGTGGTGTACATTTCGTATTAGATTCCCAACACTGACTATACGGCTTATGGCCGATGCTGGGATTGAGCTTGATTAGGAGGTGGACCGCAACATATTTGAGAGGGGCACGTATACCTCGAGCATGTGGGATAAGAATTGGAGGAGATTAGTCGGGCCTGCGGTTCTACAAAGGAGGCCTATGGTTCCTGTTCCGGCTGTACCTCTTGTGGAACCTGTTGAGTTCGAGGCCAGACATGATGATGTCATGTCACCATGAGCAGATGAGGGGGTACAGGCTACCGAGATTCTTCAGGTGCTTGCTGAAACTACAGTGACGCTCTCTAGGGAGCAGTTTGATGCTATTATGGCCGGGCAGACATCACTGAGGGATGAGATCCGTCTTCAGAGAGATGAGATATATCAGTTGAGAGATGTTGCAGACTAATCAGAGGATCACCGTGGGCGACATGCAGCTGCAACATCGGGAGGTAGGTAGGCTGAGACATGGGCAAAGACGGATTCGATCTATAGTTGAAGATCATATGTTTTATATAGGACTGCCTATTTCATAGACACCTCCAACTTCTGATGACGAGGAGGATGAGTAGTTTAGTGTAGTTTTGTAGATTTTTGTTTTCACTAGAGTGGATTTTTAGGGCAATTTAGTATGTCATAGTGCGTTCATTGTTCATTGCCTGAACGATTAATCTGTAAGTGTACTTTTGTTTCTTTTTTATATATAGAAATTATTGTATTTATGTGATGATGTTGGCATGTTTTATATTCCTAACGTAATGATGCATGTACGAGTGTGATGTGAGTTTGAGAGGTCGATAGATTGTATTTTACGGTCGCACGATGAAGACATGTGTTCGTCTAGAATTGGGGGTGTGTGCGTTCATTCTGATCGATGTTAAAGCATGGATACGAGAGAAAATATATATATATATATATATATATATATATATATTGCAAAAACTGGGTCAACCCTATGCTTGGAGCTACGGGCCGCGCGTAGCATTACTACATGCTGCGCGTATGGCCATCCGTAGGGTGGGCAGAGAATTTTGAAATATTTCCCATTTTGAGGAGGTTTTTGGCTAGTTTTTCACCTGTATTGTATTAGGATTTAATAAGGGTATTTTTAGGAATTTTTATAGGATTTTTTGAGAAATCCTAGTCCAAGTAGGAAGTGGAGTGGAAATACAAGTCAAAGATAGATTTTAAGTTATTTCCATTCTCCAATTCTGATTCTAATCTTTCTCCTCATTACATTTGAATTATTCATCTATAAATACAACCCTTGAGCCTCATAATTCTCACAACTTTTAAATTAGGGTTTGTGTAAAGGAGTTCATAAGATGTCTAGTTCTTCTTCATATTCCGTTTCTTCTTCCCATAATCCTATGGGTGCTACGAGAGGGATTATGAAATCGAGTCAGACCCAGAGGAGTTTATTTATGAGGATGAGTCATCGAAAGTTGAGGATGTAAAAGGAAATAATATGGTGTTAGGTGAAGCAAGCACGAACAAGGAAGCCGCGAGTAGAAAAAGGAAAAGAACAACACCTCGATCCTTCATAATGTGTCAAATGCATTTCGAGTTGAAGTTCCGTCCAAAAATAATGAAGAATCCATTGAAGGTACCAGGGGTATGAATCCTACGTCAAAGAGGATTGAGTAAATTAGAGCGCCCAGCTGGACCGAAGGTGTATCCAAGGTTGGTTCGGAGGTTTAATGCAAGGATGGTAATTGATGGATCACCAAGATATGAGGAAGCACGAGCTAAAGTATCAGACTGGAGTGATCCTATAGTGGTGAGCAGAAGATTGATTACAAAGACATGGAAGATACCACTGGAATGTCCAGATCATTTAAAAGAAAAGTTTAAACCATTTTCGTCGAAGTGGAAATACACAGATGAGGAGATGATCAAGGAGTTATGTGTTGTGCATGTTCCGAATGAAGGAGATAAGAGCATTGAGAACTATTGGTTAAAACCGGAACTGTTATACTTGGATGGTGTGATTGTTGCACAAGCACGTCAGAATCAGCGGACGAGTTGGAGATGACGGTCAATGATTAAGATGTGTTTTTGTATGCTGAAAGGATATTGGGTGCTAATCCCTGCTATAATCTTTGACAGTATGATTTGGATACATGAGATTGTGAGCGGAAAAGCAGAGGGGTGGAAAGAAATGGAGTATTATCTTCCATACCCATTTTTGATATCAAAGATCATTAAGAAGCAGTTGGGGCAGCGATTGGAGGAAACGAATGAAGTGAGTTGGACGTTCATAAAGGAATACCGAAAGGAGGATTTTGTTCGATTAGAGAAGACGTCTAATAGCCATATTGTTTTAGGAAGGCTTGTGTGTGCTTTGGGGGATGAGAATGAGGAATTAAAATAGAATTGGGGTTTGTAGGAATATGATTTTTTATTAGATAAGGTTTAATTTTAATTTTTAGAGATTGTAGGCCCTTAAGGCCAAATCTTTGCAATTTCAAATTCTTAGAGATTGTAGGCCCTTAAGGCCAAGTCTTCACCATTTAAAATTTGTAGCGATTGTAGGCCCTTAAGGCTAAATCTTTGATATTTTATTTAATAAAAAATTTCATTCCTTATGCAATGACTAAGTAATGATTTTCGGAAAGCTTCGATGAATTCTTTTTCCCTTGCTATGATATTGGGTATGTGCTTGGTTGAATACTTCTACATGTGATCTAAATCAAATTTGGGGGAAGAGATCAAGTGTTTTGTTGAAAAGTTCCGGAGTCATCTTCAAGGGTAACTGTATTCTCACTCATATGTATGATTGTGAACCATGAGGACATGGTTTATTTCAAGTTTGGGGGTGAGGGTATAGTTTAGGGAATGATAATTTTGAATTTTTTTTTTTGAAAAATTTGAATTTTTTTGAAAGAAATTCTTTATTTTCACGCATGACTGTTTTGCATTACAAGTTGATTAATTCTGTGTTTATGATGCATAAGTAGTATGTGATGTGATATTCTCACTCATGAGAGTAATAATTAGATCATGTTAGTGAAATGATGTGATTTAACATGGGTGAGTGAATTAGTGAAATTGAAACTGAAATGGAAAACTTTGACTTATAAGCAGAAACACACATTCATTATGGGAAATAGGTTGATCTTTGACTATGTAGTTGAAATAATAGTTTTGCCACAATAAAAGGGGAGAAGGGGAGATGGAATGGAGAAAATTTAAAAATTTATTTTGAAAATAAAATGCAAAAAGTAGTTCTTCGATCTGAGTAACCGGGCCTCCTACCACAAAGTAGCAGAGTGTTCGCGTCAAAAGGGGATAAAACTAATGAGCATAAATTCCATGGAAGAAGCTCGGGCTCAGTTGGTCAGGACTAAAAATCCTCGTTGGAAAGTCTGGAGCTTAGAAAGACAAAAAGGGATAAAAGTGGAATGATGGAAATAATGTTTATGAAAAATGGCAAAATTTGATCAACAAAGTAAAAGAAGAGAGATTGACATACCATGGTAGAATGTTCACAAAAACATGAAAGGTTATTCGGATTAGGAGTAGAGATTAATGAGGGCATTCACCATAGTGGGGACCATTCACGACATTACTTCGAGATAGTTGTTGCTTGATAGTGAGTGGGAGTATTTGCATTCATATTATCTTATGCATTGTATCATAGTTTGATTAATGAGTATGTGAATGCGTGACTGCGTGATTATAAAGAATAGAGAAGTTGTGGGTAGTATATCCAACCCTCACGAGACTTCACTCGTCTACTCGGTGTTGCCGAAGGGTTTAAAAGGCTTGTTACATATGCTAAGTGTAATCGTCAACCCTCACGGAAACAAGGGAGTAGTGTACAGTAGTATAGGGTAGATAGAAGCAAAACAATCATCACAAGAGATCTTGAAAAAATTTCCTAAGTTCATTGCTAAGGGACTAGCACTATGTAAGTTTGGGGGTGTGATAGGTGCTAAATATTAACTATTTTAGGCCCCTATCTTGCTATTGGTACGTCCTTATATTTCATTATTTGGTATTTTATGTTGTTTGTGTGTTTCAGGAGCTTAACGAAAAAAAAGAGATACCTTTGGTGAATTAACCAAAGACATGTTAATTTCTATTCAAGAGGAGAGCTAAATTAGTGTTTTCAAGAGAAAGTGTCTCCCGGAGGGCCAAAACGTCATTTTTCGGAGCTGCAACTTTAAAAAAACATTCTAATAGATTCGAGGGGGTTCAAATGGCACAATTACCAAGAAAAATGGTTTCCATGAAAAATACTATGCACCACCTACGGACCTAGTAGCTAAAAGTGGCTGGAAAATGCTATTTTGATGCACCACCTACAGACCATGGAATTTGGCCTACGCACCGCGCGTAGGGTCTTTACGAGCCACGCGTAGTACATATTTTATGCTATGAAATGTCGACTTTGCCCCGATTTAAGTTCTTTTGATGTAGCCACGACTCCAACACTTCAACACATGTATTATACACATATCATACAATAAAGTATAGGGTTTGATCAGTTTTTTTGCAAAATTATGAAAAAGGGCAACCTTAGGGTTTTCCTTAGCCTTTGCCTATAAATACCTAGCCTGACTACAGAGTTGGAGGGCTTTTTGCATACGTTCAATAATTAGAGCAGCCTCTGGTGTTCATATACTTTCAAGGTGAAGAGTTATTCAAGACCTAAATATTTGGAGAAGAAGGCCACGATGAACGATTCTACACCAAAGATGTTGTCTCCTTCAGCCATGACCAACTAAACCGGTATCTAAGGTTTTCTAGCTAGCCAAGTAATGTAGTTTTCATATTCATTTCAATTGTAACGAGGGGAAACTGTTACTAGACTATGATGATTGTAGTAGATGTGTGAACGTTTTTCTTCTTGACACAAGAGTTTATATATATTATTTATTCTTGTCTTAGATTGAATATATATATATATATATTCTTACACAATCATACTATCATAAATATGGTTTGATTTTCTACTCAATGGTGATTAAACTCTTGAAACCCTAGGTTTACATAGGCCATGCCTCGACGAGGTATCATAGACATGCTCTAGTTTTAATTCATGTTTTAGGAGTAGATTAAAGTAAAGTAAATAGCATGCACTAGATACACTCTGCTCGGAGAGGGGTTGTAGCGAACTCGGTTGATAGTATCCTTTTTGGGGACGTATTCGACTATTTGAGGTACGTCCTGATTCATAGTTCTGGACTGCCCTCTTGTAATTGAATGAATTGGAAATTATATTATGCGGTTAGTGGTGGAGCGATGGAAACCCTAGTTTGTTCTCTCTCTTGATCACAACTATCTTTTATTTTATGTCTTAGATAATTTTAGTCATAATTCTCAAACCAAATCAAATCTTTTTCGAAACATAATTCAATATTTTTAAAGTGCTAAACTGAATAACCAAGTCTCTGTGGGTTCGACATTCCCCGTCTCAAGCCATTTATGTACTACAATAGACTAGTGCGCTTGCGATAGGTAAAACCTTAGCCGTCGTTAAGGAGTTGTTTTTAACATATATTTTTATCATACTCTGACAGACATTAGTGCACAATGGCATGACCATTGTGTGGGTTGGCTACTGGAACTACGTAATGATCCGCACAAATGTGTGGCTTTTTAGCCTACCGAGTACTCGGTGAAGATACTCAGTAGTTTTTCACATCAATTTTTCTGCTTTGACTTCTTTGCTCCATTTCTCTTCCCGGCTTCATTCCACTTCACTTGTGTTGTTCCTTAACTTTTTTTTGGTCTTTTATAAGTCATTTATCCTTGGTTTCGGCTCTCGATCGATCTTGAGTAATTAATCCGATTATTTCACCAGATTTAACTCATTTTACATAACATGGCCCTGAAATGTCTTTAACACACAAACCGTATAAAAACACCAATATAATGATGTATATAATTTTAACAATGTGTAATTAGGAGTCTAAAATGTATGATATTTGGCTCCGATCAGTAACTATATGCATGAATTTTGGAATATACATGAAGTATTTCTTTTCTCTTGCTATGATTTTAGGTATATGCGTTTCTTGAAAATTTTGATAGATCGCTCAATTCAAGTTTGGGGGAGACACCGAGCACTACAAAACTAAATTCCGGAATTATGCTTCAAGTTGGTAAATATTACTTATCCTTTGTGTTGATTGAGGACCATGAAGACATGATCCAATTTAAGTTTGGGGGGAAGGAATAGTCATTCTTAGCATGCATAGAACTATTAAGGGAGTGGTAAAAAAAATTGATAATTTTGAACAATTCTTTATTTTTATACATGAATGAATTGCATTATGAGTTGATTGAGTACATGTTTATGATTTATGAGTTGTATGTGATGTAATGTTCCTGCTCATGAGAGTAATAATTAGATTGAGTTGATGAAAATATGTAGTTTTACATAGGTGAATGAATGCGTGAAATCGAAACCAAAAAGGATGATTTTGACCTATAAACAAATGCACACGATCTCTATGGATGAATTGGTTTATGGTTGAGTATTTTCTTGTAAACGTTTCGCATACATAAAACATAGTGGTTGAAAAAAAAAGTAAAAAGTTAGTAATCTCAACCTAAGTAACCAGACCTCTTACCACAAAGTAGTGAGTGTTCGCATCAAAAGGGTGGAGAATGGAAAAAACAATAAAATTATAGGGCCTCTTGCCACAAATCATTGAGTATTCGTGTACAAAAGAGAGAAAATGATAAAAAAAATAAAAATGAAAGAGATGAAAAAAAATAGAAAATAGCAAAACTCTAAACTAAAATGCGAGAAGTAAATTGGTTCACCGTGGAGATAGTTCACTTGGCACGAAAAATTTTCTGGATTGGGATTAGAGATTAACGGGTTTATTTGCTTTAGTAGGGACCATTTTTTACGTTGATTTAAGATAATTGTTATGCGGTAGTGAGTGGGAATACTTATCATCATGCTCTCTTGTATATTGTATTGTTGTTTGATTGAGGAGTGTGTGGATTCATGACTATGTAAGAATGAAGAATGAAAAGTTGTTGGTAGTATATTTAACCCTCACGAGACTTCACTCGTCCACTAGGGACACCTAGGGGTTTAAAAGGCTTGTTACACGTGCTAAGTGTAATCGTCGACCTTCACAAAAGCAAGGGAGTAGGTTAGATTAGTTTAGATTTAATAAGATCATTACATTGTGTTTTTAGTTTCTCGATTGAGTGATAGCTAAGGGACTAGCAATGTGTAAGCTTAGGGGTGTGTTAAGTGCCGAATATGATGTATTCTAGCCCCCTAACTGAGCAATATTAATCTAATTATTCCATTATTTTGGTATTTTTTATCCAGTTTATGTGTTAAGCGTGTTTCAGGTTCAAAATATAGAAAATGAGTTAAATTCGGTGAATTAACTAGAGTACCAACTCAAGACCATTCGAGAGTTGAGACCAATAAAGAACGGAGTGAGTTCAGACCACAAAACATATTGAAAAGCCCAAAAAGAGCATTATCATATCCTTGGAAATTAGTGTATGTGCCACGAAAGCATAAAATTCATTTATGCTCAAGTGCACAAATGAGGTGCGCAAGTGCATTCCAGGACCGACTTGCACTCTTCAGTTAGGCTCATTTTGATCTGTTTTGACTTTGTGTGCACTCCACGACATCCTAACACGTGTACAATGTATATTTGTACCAAAGTTGGGTAGATTCACTCCTAATTACAAGAGGAACATACAAAGAAGAATCCCAGTTGAAGAAGGAAGTAAGTATAATGGAACCATGACTCCTCATTTCTTTTCCTATAAATAAGACGGCCTAGAGCAGAATTAAGGGAGCTCTAATAATATGATTTTCTGGAGATTTTCCACCATTGATGGGAGTCATTCAAGATCTAAAGATCCGAAGAAGAAAACCATGAAGGCTATTTATACATCAATGATGTTGATCTCTTCTGCCATGAGCAACTAAACCGGTATATAGGGTTTAGGGTTTTAGGATTTAGGGTTTAGAGTGCAGCTAGTCAAGTAATGTAGAATTTATTTATTTTGATTGTAAAAGGGGAAGCTAAAGAACAAATGTGTGATGATTGTATAGTTAGTGATCGAAGTATTAATTTATACAAGATTCTATGTTTATTCTCTTCTTGTCTTAGATTGAATGAATATATTTTCTTACTCAAGCATGTTTTCTCAATATGGGTTAGAACTCGTATACTTAAATTATGGTTTCTACATAATGGTACTTAATGAGCATGATAATCTAAATTTAGACAGGCCATGTTAAAGGGAGATAATATAAACATGCTTTAGTTTAATTTACTGCACTGTAGGAGTAGTTTTAGAGTAAATTAGTTGGCATGCACTAATCACAATCATTCCAAAGATTGGTTGTAGCCAAGTCAGATTAATTGTATCTTTTATGGGATTAGGCACTTGCTTGTAGCGGTACTAATATGATTCACATATATGATGTATCTTCTTTTTATAATTGAATGAATGAATATTTATATTATGATGTTAGCGGTGGAGTTAAAGTACCCTAGACATTATTCTCATAGTTTTTTTCCCCACTATCTTTAATTGCTTTATTTAGTTTATTTGTTTATTTAATTAGTTTAACATAAAAATCCAAATCAAACTGTCATAGTAATTCAAGAGTCTTACTTTACTAGAATTTAGAGTACAACTTAGTCCCGTGGATTCGATAACCTGTCTCAAGCCATACTATTCTACAATATGATTTGTACATTTGTGATAGGTAAAACTAGGCCAATATAGTCTTATTCATAATAATTATTTTCCCTACATAGAAGCGTATACGATATCATGAAATGTAATGAAATATCATGTGTAAAATGGAAAAAGAAAATTTGATCATCACATGAAGGGAATAAAAAGCACTTGTTGATGTTATTTTTGAGCTTTTCTCGCTTCGTTGGTTTCTTAGTAACATAAGTATTATTTGATTTATTACGAGTCCTATCTGTTGGCCACATATTGACCCCTAGAGGGAGGTGAATAGGGTCAATGACAAACTTTGATACTTTTTTTGTTTGACTTTATATTGACAAATTAAGATGGGCATCATAGAACTCTAGTCAAACTCTTATAAGATAAATGATCTCTTAAGTGATTATCTCATTTCATTCTTTGAATCATGCATTAGTGATTTACACAATTAAATACATGCATCATTGATTCAAGTAAATGTGAATTGTTCCATTAACCAAGTATATAATTCAACCAAACATGTTGAAGCACTTATCTCATAATGATAATACATGCATTATGGATTCAAGTAGAAAATAAAACAATTCAAGCACCAAGTGAATATGTTATTCAACTAAACATGCAATGCACTTTTCTCATATATAGACTTAATGTATAAAGTGTTATTTGTCATGAAAAATATATTTCTAGAGTTTTTACCAAGTAATGAAACATTAAAAGTATACAAAAACTCTCAAAGGAAAAATTGTATTCAATAAGCATTTTATCAAACACTTAGTGTGCATATAGACGTTTTAAAGCTTTAGTTTGTTGAAGAGGCATTTCATCAAACACTTGGTGTGCAACAAGATTTAGCAAGACAAATGATATTGTGGTTTATCCTATAAGCCAATCATGTTCACAATCCAATAAACTACTTCAGCCAAATATTTTCTCATCCTCCTTATGAATATGTAAATACAAGGAATTTTATAGCATATCATAGATATGAAGTTCAAGATATGTAAATTGCATATAAAGTAAGGAGTTTAAGGGATAGAGAAAATGTAAACCAAAGACACCGAGATTTTACATGGTTCAACCAAATCTTTGGTCTACATCCATGCCTTGAGAAAACCTCTCAAGGATTCCACTATCGTGTTTTTCTTGCTGGTGAAAATCAAACCCTTACATGTTTCTTCTTGCGGGTGAAGAGTCAACCTTGTTCACTCTTGCGGGTGGAGAGTTAACCTTGCTCACTCTTGCGGGTGGAGAGCTAACCTTCAAACACTCTTGCTTCTGGGTGAAGAACCAACATTTGCTCACTCTTGCGGATGGAGAACTAACATAATCCTCTCTCTTTAAGGTAGAGAGAAACCTTTACAAAGCTTCAACAAGTTAATCTCATTCCAAGATACCTTCTTAGACTTTCACTCTCAAATGAATAAGAATTGAATTTGAGTGGTACAACATAGATATAGAAATTCAAAGCTCACTTCCTCACATACTTAGAGTTATAAATGAAATACTCAAATAAAAAACTCAACTCAAGTATGAAAATATGAATCACAGGAAGATGATATGAATGATGTTCATGGTGATTCTTATAGGAGATGTTCTACCCAAGAATGATTTAAAGCTTTAAGCCCCAAATGGTAGATTTTCCCTCTTTCTCTTATCTCCCTCTTCTCTCTCAATGTTTCAATGGCTCACACACCTTATATATATAGCATAGATATCAATTATAGCTGTTAGAGAGTGGTTAGGGGTATTTGGGTAATTTCATATTGAAAAACTAGTCGTTGGAAACCATTCCAGGCCAAATCAGTAGACTGGAAATAGCTATCAGTCGGTTGATAACCACCCATCAGTCTGCTAACTTATGTGTCAGATGGCTGACAAAAAACTTGAAATTTTATGCCGCATCAGTGGCTGATGGGACACATCAGTCGGTTGATGGAACACATCAGATGGCTGATGGAACATATCAGCTAGCTGACAGTTCATTTCAGCTATGTTCTGTTCAGTTTCACTATTTTAGTCATAATTCTTTCCATGTAGTTCGGATTGAGGTGTTCTTTATCTCGTTGGAAAGAAAACTTTAAGCTCTTAAGTTTAGGATTTTGGATCGCTCCATTTGACCCATTTTTGAGTGCGATATGGGCGTTTGAATATGACAGTTCATTTCAAACTTTTAATCCATTTAACGCTTTTTTGGGAAATCTTTGGGGATTTTTCCGAAATGACTTAAAAACACTGCTAGGATGTTTTAGAGACTTATTAAGGTCCTTGAAATTCCTAAAGTCAATATTGAGATCATAAAATAATATTTCAATTTAAACAAATTCTCAATATTTGACAAAAGTTTTTCATGATTGAAACAATTTTGTTCAAAGTTTTAATACACATCTAGAATTCATTTAAGTGATATGAAATTAGTTTATGGTTCTAGGACAACATCTTTGTTGAGTTCTTCCATAGTTTATGAAAGCTTGAACTAACTTAACTTTAGCAAAGATTATATATATGAATGTATCATCAATGATGTTCATAGTCTAATACTAATGGTTTAAGGACTCATGAATGATGTAAATGATATGCATGGTCCTATATTCTAATTTGTCAAGAGTTGAGCTTTCAAATGAGTTATTTCAAAAATAGCTTTACATTTAATCTAGCATTCACCCAAGACTATTTTACCTAATTCTTTGATCTTCAATTTCTTTAAATTTTGGGTTAATGTCTCAATCCTTGTCTCCAATGTCTTTTGAGCTCTAAGTATCTTTACTTGATTTTTACATGAATTCACAAGCTCTCTTGAGTTATTCTTGATTATTCAACCTACTAGACATAACTCAAGTATACATTAGATCACCACATTCAATTATTTGTTATCAATAAAATGTTTCATTTACCCATGGTTTAAAACCTTGGGTCAACACTGTCTATTGTGATAACAGAAGTGTCGTCCAAATTGATCACAAGAATGTCTTCCATGAGCAAACAAAACACATCAAGATTGCTTTGTTAATTTGTACGTCATCATCTTCCACAATATACTTTGTAGTTGTAATCAATCTCTTCTCAGGATTAACTTGCCGACATCCTCACCAAGATGGCTTGAAATTGTGGTGTTCTAAATCCCCTTTTATATTTTTATTTACTTTTACTCATATTCTACTTCTAATTCTTCTATTAAAAATATATATTCTTGTCCTTTAAGAATAGTGTGTTAGTTTTTTTTTGTTATCGAAAAATCTATTTGTTTACTTAAGGTTTTGAATCATGAGTAATGAGAAATTTTGATGATAATAAACAATTGTATGGGGTGAACTAATGTCTACTTGAGTTATACTTAGTAGGTTTTATACTCAAGAGAGCTTGTGGATTCATGAGAAGATCAAGCAAAGATGCTTAGAGCTTAAAAGACATTGGAGACAAAGATAGAGATATCAACCCAAAGCTTAAAGAAATTAAAGATCAAATAATTGGGTAAAATATTCTTAGGTGAGTGTTAGATTAAATGTAAAGTTATTTTTTAAATAACTTATTTGAAAGATCAACTCTTGACAAATTAACATATAGGACCATGCATATCATTGAGATCATTCATGAGTCCGTGCATCATTAACACTAGACTATGGACATCATTAATGGAACATTTATACATATAGTCTTTATTAAAGTTGAGTTATTTCAAGTTTTCATAAGCAATGATAGAGCTCAACAAAGATATTGTCCTAGAACCATAAATTAAATTCATATCATTTGAAATGGTTTCTAGATGTATGTTAAGGCTTTGATGTAAATTGTTTTAACCATGAAAAACCTTTTGTCATATATTTAGAATTTGTCTAAATTGGAATATTATTTCACAATCTCAATACTAACCTTTAGAAAGGTTTAACATTATCATAGCTTTTAAAGAACCTACTCTTGACTTATTGAATTCTAGAACTTACACTCAGAATGATTTATTAAAATATCCTTAGAATTATTTTGCATAGGCATTGAATTTAAATATATTATTCAAAAATGCATTTACAATTGTGTATCATTCACATCATTTTTTAGTAGAACATCTCTTATAGAAATCACCATTATGTATCATTCGCATAATTCTTTAGTGATTTATCTTGTCATACTTTGAGTTGAGCTTTTGATTTGTATATCTCATTTATAACTCTAAATATGTGAGAAAGTGAGATTTTATTTTCTTCATCTATCTATTGAGAGATAATGTTGTACCACTCAATCTTAAATTCTTATTCTTTGTGAGTGAAAGACCAAGAAGGTATCTTGGCAAGTTAATGACTTGTTTAATCTTTGTAAAGGTTTCTATCAACCTTAAAGAGAGAGGATTAGGTTGGATCTCCACCCACAAGAGTGAGCAAAGGTCGGCTCTTCACCCGGAAGCAAGAGTGTTTGAATGTTAGCTCTCCACCCGCAAGAGGGAGCAAGGTTTGCTCTTCACTACAGAAGGAACATGTAAGGGTTTTCTTTTCACCCCACAAGAAAAGCACGATAGTGGAATCCTTGAGAGGTTTTCTTAAGGCATTGACGTAAGCCAAGGTTTGGTCGAACCATGTAAATCGCGTGTCTTTGGTTTGCATTTTCTCTATCCCTTAACTCTTTACTTTACAATAAATTTTCATTTACATTATTAAGCTATATATATGAATGCTATAAATTGCTTGTGTTTAAGATTTCATGAAGATGATGGTATAATACTTGATTGTGGTTGATTGGATCATGAACTTGATCGGATATGACTTCGATTATAATTTCTCTAATTATTTTACTTAGCCATGATCTATGTGCACACCAAGTGTTTGATAAAATACATCTTCCACAAACCATAGCATTGAAAGTTCATATGCACTCCAAGTGCTTGACAAAATGCATATTCAACATAACATTCTCTTTGAGAGTTTATATGTACACTAAATGTTTAATTACTTTTCATAAAATCTACAAGATGTTCTTCATGACAAATAGCACTTTGCATTATATATATATATATGAGAAAAGTGCTTATACATATTTAGTTGAAGTTCATACTTGGGTGCTTGAACTATTTCTCATTCTACTTGAATCAATTATACATGTATTTAATTGAATAAATCACTAGTTCATGATTCAAATTATGAAATGGAATAGTCACTTAAGAAATCATCTAACTCAGTAAATGTTTGACTAGAGCTCTATGATGCTTATCCTTGTCAAAACAATGTCAAATGAAAAAAGTCTCAAAATTTGTCAATGACACTATTCACACCCCCTCTCTAGGGGTCAATATGTGGCCAACACTATTGTTTCTCCAAGAATATCTCTGTCTATCTCTTCTCCCATTTTTCCATTATCCTTCCTGATAGGTGCTCAATATTGTCCATTTTAAGCCCATATCTTGTTTTGTTACGTCTTTTCGTTCCATTATTTGGTATTTTTATGTCGTTTATGTGTTTAAGCATGTTTCAGGAGCTTAATGAAGAAAAATAACTAACTTTGGTGAATTAACTAAAGACATGTTTATTTATATCCAAGAGGATAGCTTAAGAGGTGTTTTCAAGAGAAAAGTGGCATCTGGAGGTCAAAAACATCATTTTTTCGAGCCGCAACTTCAAGAATCATGACAAGCGAGTCGAGGGGGGTTCAAGTGGCACAATAATCAAGAAAAGTTGGTTCCAAGTATTTTGTCACACCTGACCTACGCCCACAGCAACAAAAAGTGGCTAGAAAGTTCCGTTTTTACGCCGGGAGCAGACGCGCTTTGATTTGGCCTACGCGTCAGGCATAGCCTGGCATACGCCCTAGCCGTAGGGAACAGTGTTTTCAGCACAAATTTCAGCCAACATCGGGCGGCCATATCTCGGTCAATCCAGGTTCAAATGGGGTGATTCTTGAGTCTAATATCAAGAGTTTGAAGTCATCTTTCCAAAATGCTATTATACGCCTCCATCCAATATGTGTATCTCCATATATAATCAAAAGAGTGAGAGGTGTTCTGCAAAAAAAACTGTAAATTTTAGATTCGGGCCAAAATCCTTTTTTGACCCGGATGAATTTGAGTTCGACCCCAACACCTATATGCACGTGTATATGATATATTATATATTATATTGAAGGGTTTTGATTAGTTTTTAAGGAAAGTCACTCCAAAGGGGAATCTTACTCCAAGCGGGACAAGTCTATTACAACTAGGATTTCCCTCAACTTTGCCTATATATATCAATGTCTGGACCAGATCTAAGCGACTTCTTTCTACCCAATTTTTAGAGCTTTCTTTTCAAATTCATATCATCAAAAGGGAGGAGTCATTCAAGACCTAGAGATCCGGAGAAGACGACCATGGTGGGCGATTCTACATCAATGATGCAGTCTCCTTCTACCATGAGCAACTAATTCGATATCTTAATTTGTTTTTAATTGTAACGAGGGAAAGTTGTGACCATACCGTGATGATTGTTGTAGATGAGTGATCGTTTTTATTCTTAACACAAAACTCTATATTTGTTCTAAATTCTTGTCTTAGATGAAATGAATATATTGTTTTACTCAATCATGATTATTCACTATGGGTTGAAACTCGAATGCTTAATTCATAATTTTCTACACAATGGTGCTTAATACTTGAAACCCTAGGTTTACACAGGTCATGCCCCGGCGAGATAATATAGACATGTTTTAGTTTAATTTTATGCTGTAGGAGTAGATTAAAGTAAAGTAGATGGCATGTACTAGTTATACTTTATCCGGAGATGGGTTGTAGCGAATCCAGTGGAGAGTACCCTTTTTGGGATCGTATTCGACTATTTATGGTACGACCTAATTCACAGTTATGGATCGCCCTATTGCAATTGAGTTAAGAAATAACTATGTTATGCGATTAGTGGTGGAGCATGAAAACCCTAGTTTCTATCTCTACTGTTCTTGTCTTAATCTATCTTTACTTGTTTTCTTAGTTAATTAGTTAATCAATCACAATCCATAAATCATATTTTTCTAGCAATTTAAGAGTATTAATTTATGAGAATTCAGAATACGACTTAGTCTCTGTGGGATCGATAACCTTTTTCAAGCCGAACTGTACTACAATACGATTTGTGCGCTTGCAATAGGTAAAACCTAAGCCGTCTTAAGGGTGCATTCTTAACACATATTTTTAGCACACCCCGACGGACATCACTTCCCCTTTTGTATTTGTTATCTCTTTTTAGTATATTTTTTCTTCTTATACTGGCAAAAAAATCCGCCATGCGGGGAAACTGCCCAATCTGCCTTATTTTTAACGGTTCTAAACTTGCCCCATTTACAAAATGAGGTGGTTATGAGGGAAAGAAAAAAAATTCGACGGTTTTGGGACAGGTGACATGTTGAGGAGTTCCCCCATTAAAGAACTGCCTTGTTCCAAACCACATTATAATTATATAATTTTTTATATCAAATGTACACATTATATATATATATATATATATATTTATAATTTGTTATATAAAATTTACACTAATGTCTTTTAATAAAATAGATATTCACTTATATATCCTATATATATATATAAACCTTAATTTTTAAATAGTGTATCCATCGACTTATTTACCTCTGTTCTTAATGGTGGACTTGTTAGTTTTTGTTCGGCAGCGGACATGTAGTTTTTATTATGGAGTTGTATTTGACTAGTATTATTGGGTCTGTTGAGAACTAATATTTTATGAATTTATTGTGGACTTGTCTGTTTATTTGATTTGATTTATGTTGTAAGAGTTATAGATTTTTCCTAAAGTTTTTTTTTATCTAGATTTCGATTCAACGTAAAGAGATTGACTTTAAATTTTTAAATATGTTGTTGTGTTAGGATTATTAGGAGTAAATCAATTGTTTGGTCTTCTTAAATTTTTTTTTTAATGGAGCGGTTTGGGGTAGTTTTGGGGATAAAGGTTAACTTTTTAAATGGTTTTTTTTTGGGGTGGGGGGTTATGCTGATGAAATTTTTTACGGTTTTGGTTTCGGGGACTAAAAACTTCCCCAAACCGCCCCATAATTTTATTTTGATCAGGAAATTGGAAGATGTGATTTTCTTTGTTGTCATTAACTCTTTAGGCAAGTTTGGAATGTATTCTTTACTTTTTTTTTTTTTTTTTTTTAATGGATGAAAATTGGGACAATATACAATTGAATCTTGATTATTACATTAAACTTAAGGGTTAACTTCATTTACACCCTTTGAAGTTTATTTTTATCTCAATCAATTCCCTCCCAGATTTGACAATTTTCATTTACACTCCTTATTTTTTCAAACTCACATCATTTATACCCTTTAATGTCACTTAATACCCAAATTGCCCTCAATGTTGAGATAGGTGGTGTTTGGAAACAAGGTTTACTACCCTCATATTATATTATCCAAATAAGACATTAATTTTTTTATTTTGACATAAATCAAAAAACAAATTCGTTTATTGTAAAATATTTAAAAATCGAAAAAAAAAAATCTAATTGGTAGTTCGAAATATTTTTTTATATTTCTGACTTAATGTTTTTTAATATTTTACAATAATTGGTAGTTCGGAAAAAATATTTCGGCATTAATTTTTTTATTTTGACATAAATAAAAAAATTAATGCCGAAATATATATTTTTGAACTACCAATTACGTTAAAATATATATACAAAAAAATTAAGTCTGAAATATAAAGAAATATTTAGAAATACCCATTAGATTTTTTTTTTCGTTTTTCAAATATTTTTTATATATATTTTACTATAACCGAATCTTTAATTTTTACTTCTTTTTTTTTTTTTTAATGGATGAAATCTGGCACATGCAATATACAATTGAATCTTGATTATTACATCAAACTTAGTGGTGGCACCTGTCTCGACCATATATATCAACACCATTTTCAGAAGAAAAAAAAAATAGTTGATAGGTACCGTTATTAATAGTAGCTAACATAAAACAATATATGGAGTATTTAGTGCCACAATTTTATTTTATTTTCCTTTTCCTTTGAATGATCTCCCAAGCATACAGCATAGCAAAATAACAATATCATGCCATCCAATCCCCACGTAATATAACTTTCAAAAAAAAAATCCTCATGTAATATATAAATTTATTTTAATAAAATTAGTGTTAAATAATAACTGGCTGGTACATGCATAAACGTTTTAACACATTACGTTGAATCTGATAGAAACAAACAAGACAAAAAAAAAACATAATAAATCTCCATATTATAGACGTCCAAAACAATTCGAAAGAAGCAGCATAGTACTGGAAGGAGAACGCTTATCTAGCCGGTCCGCATATCTGCATGCCGCACATTAATAAAAATAAGGAATTTGAAGTTAGTGTACGTATATATATATATATATCTGCATCCCTAAAAGTTGTTTATTATTTGGTTGATTTTCTACACATTTGTACATCTATTGCGATACCATTTTCAGTTTTATACTGGTAACATTGTTTCTAATTTTGTAATTTTCAAACAGACGTGATCTTTTCTACATGAAACATAGCGAATAATCTGAGATATTTTTATTTTTTGAAAGGTAAGTATTTTAAATCTGAAATATTTATGTATGCATAATGTGGAATTTGTTGGTAACTATATAGCATGGGTGATGATCATGTGATACGTAATAACTATTAATAAATTCATGAAATTGTAACAAGTATAAGAAAAAGATGATATATAAATATATATGGAAAAAGAAAAGATCAAAATTTTCAACATATACATACATACATACATATATATATAGATAGATAGATACCTGGAGAGTAGCTAGTAAGCAGGTGGGAAACCCAAGAATGGCCTTGAAGGTCCAAAAACAGAGGTGTCATTGAGAGAGGCAGCATGATCGAAGTCGAAGTCGAAATCATAGAATCCAAGCTTCTTCTTGCCCTTCTTACTACCCTTAGCTTTCTTAAAAAGCCAAATTGGTAAAACTATACACAGAATTACCATCAGGCATGATGCCACCATACATATCTTGCAACAACATCCCACCACCATTTTCGATTCCGAACAATTAATTAATTTTAATTCAGATTGATCCGAAATTAAAACATTTATTAATTAATTGTCGGATGGAATGATCAAAAGGAGGTCAGGAGGAGGGCCGTTAGAGGTTAGAATTTATAGGCTGACAGAGTTTGTTTTCTATGTTAAGAAAAAGTCATGCATGTTTTGCGTTCGAGATTGTCAGACTACCTTAGACTTCAGTTGCCTTTGACCTTGTAACGTGAGGTTGGAATTTAATTTACCAGCCATGCCCATGCATGCAGCTTTCTTAATTTGACATTCTCTACATTCACGTGTGTATATATATATATCTACAAGTCACAGACGTCCTATATTAAGCTTTTGTATATAAATACTTCAGTTCTCCGCACGTACCTTTTATGCATGCTTGTATAGTTATAATACATACACACCCACACACATAAGGTATGAGATCCCGAATGAGACCGGCTTGCATGGAGATTTAAATCTAGAAGAGATGCCTATAAATATGGGCTAATTAATTACCCATATGAATGTATTAATTTACCACATTGAGTAAATTAAGGTCGATTCTTTTATCATGAAAATCTGATGAGGAGATTACTTTTTTGAAAAATACGGGTTTCCTAATTCCTCCAATTATTAAAATATATATATATATATATATATATATATATGATGTGGAGATTATTCTAAAAATGAATAAAGTATAAATTTTGTATGACATACCCAAGTCACAACTTTCAAACTTCACCACCATAAAAATTGGGTTCATTATATATAACTACTAATTTTTTTAAACCCAAGCAAATATGTTATAATGTAATATATTGAATAACTCAACAATTAGGTTGTCTTAGAACCATACAATCAATTCATATCACTTCAAATGGTTTCTAGATACATGTTAAGGCCTAAAAGTTAATCATTTCCAACTATGAAAAGCTTTTGTCAAAATATTTGAGAATTTCTCTAAATTATAATGTCATTTCACAATCTCAATATTGGCTTTTAGGAATGTCAAAGATCTTAAATTTTCTTAATTCATATCATTTGACATTTCATTAGAGGCCATGAACTCAAATGAGTAATCTCATAATGCCATTATTTTCTAGAGAAGGTCAAGCATATCATAGTTTTTGAATGACCTACTCTTGGTATATTGAATTCTAAGACTTGCACTCAAAATGATTTATCAAAATGTCTTTAGAATTATTTGGCATTTGCGTTTGAACTTAAATGTATTATTCAAAAAATGCCTTTACAAAGTATGAAGAGATTAAATCTTTTAATATGTTGTATTCATACTTATAAGGGTAAATAGCTAAAAATACCTCTCAACTTTCTTCTCTTTCTCTACTATACCCCCTCAATTAATTATACCCCCCTCAACTTTCATTTTCTTGCACCATGGGTTTGCCCTCAAATTTTTTTACCCTTTTACCCTTCAATTTTTTTGTATTTCCACCTTACCTTTAATCATATCCTTACTATTATATTTCTTAATTCTTTAAATTACAAAAATATTATTTCTTTTAGTTACAATATTAATTATGCCATTTACCTTTAATGTATTAGATTAAATATACTCTCAAATGTAATTTTTTTTTTAATAAGTTCTAATTATTTTATTTGTAAATCAATTAACTTGGTATTAAATTTTAGTTTGATTTAAATCATAAAACTCAATCCTAATTAATATATTCATAAATAAATCCAATTTATGAAAACAATATATATATTTTGAACAAAATATATATATTTCGGAATATATATATATATTGGAAAATGATATATATTTCGGAATATATATATATAATTCGTTAAAAATATATCTTTTCCGAATTCTTTTAAAAAATATGATTTTTTTCCGAAAAATAATTTTTTTGGGAAAAATATATATTATGTTCCAAAATATGATTTTTTCTGAAAAATAATTTTTATTGAGAAAAATATATATTATTTTCAAAAATATGATTTTTTTCCGAAAAATAATTTTTTTGAGAAAAATATATATTATGTTCCAAAATATGATTTTGAGTCATAATACCTAAACTACCATCAATAGTATAAGAGGGTTTAGTGAAATCAAACCTTCAAAAAAATTATTTTTTGAAAAAATATGTATATTTTGGAATATATGTATTGGAAAATGATATATGTTTCGGAATATATATATATATATATATATATATATATATATATATATATATATAATTCGTCAAAAGTATATATTTTTCGAATTGTTTTAAAAAATATGGTTTTTTTATGAAAATTATACATTATTTTCTAAAATATAAAAAATATATATTTCGGAAAAAAAATCATATTTTGGAAAATAATATATATTTTTCTCAAAAAAATTATTTTTCGGAAAAAATCATATTTTGGAACATAATATATATTTTTCCCAAAAATTTTATTTTTTGGAAAAAATTCATAATTTTTTAAAACAATTCGAAAAATATATATTTTTGACGAATTATATATATATATATTCCAAAATATATATTATTTTCCAATAAAACTTAATTTCATTTAAATCATAAAACTCATTATCCTAATTAAAATTTTTTTTTGCCCAAATGAAACTTTCTTTTCATAAAAATATATTCATAAATTCTTATTTATTTATGAATATATTAATTAGGATTTAGTTTTATGATTTAAATCAAACTAAAATTTAATAACAAGTTAATTGATTTACAAATAAAATAATTAAAACTTACAAAAAAAAAATTAACATTTGAGAGTATATTTAGTCTAATACATTAAAGGTAAATGGCATAATTAATATTCTAACTTAAAGAAATAATATTTTTGTAATATAAAGAATTAAGAAATATAATAGTAAGGATAGAATTAAAGGTAAGGTGGAAATACAAAAAGTTTGGAGGGTAAAAGGGTAAAAATAATTGAAGGCAAGCCCATGGTGCAACATTTTATGAAACTTTAGGGGGTTTTAAGCTCATTTCATAATTGAGAGGGTATAGTAGGGAATGAGAGTAAAATTGAGGGGGGGGGGGGGGGGGGGGTTTAAGCTATTTACCCTACTTATAAACATGTTCTTAATTGATTAAACACTTTGAAACATGTTTCTTATTGGTTAAGGGTCAAAAACAAGCAATTTAGAAGGCCTGTTTGGAAAGGGATTTGTCTGGTCTTGTCTTGTCTGGTCTTGTCTTGTCTGGTTTGTCTGGTTTGGTTTTGTCTGGTCTTGTCTGATCTTGTCTAGTCTTGTCTTGAATCTAAAACTCTGTTTGGTAAGCGGTCTGGTCTTTCTGGTCTGGTTTGAGAAAACAAAAACATTATATATATATTAGTTTATATATTATTTTATGTATATAACTTTATATATTATTAAATATATATATTTATAATATATTATTAAATATATATAATATATTCTATATATTATTAATATATATTATTTTTTAATTTTATATATATTTATATATATATATTAATTTTGAATTTATATATTATTATATATATTATTATAAAATAATAATATATATTATTCGATATATTATTTATATATACATTATCTTTTAATTTATATATCTTTAATAATATTATTTTATATATATTATTATAAAATAATAATATATATTATTCTATATATTATTAATATATATTATTTTTGAATTTTATATATTATTTTATATATATATTATTCTTGAATTTTATATATTATTCTATATATGTTATTTTTGAATTTATATATTATTTATATATATATATATATGTTTAATAATATTATTCTATATATATTATTACAAAATAAAAAATATATATTATTTTTTAATTTTATATATATTTATATATATATATTATTTTTATATATTTTTATATATATTTAATAATATTATTTTATATTATTATTATAAAATAAAATTATAATATATATTATTCTATATATATTAATATATATTATTTTATATATATATATATAGGAGAGAGAAAAAAAAGAAAAAAAAGTCAAAAAAGGTGGGCTAAACCAGGAAAACCCAACTTTTTTTTGGTCTTTCATCACTTACAAAAAGAAGGGTTTGGTTTTAATAGGTTTTGAAATGTTTTGTCTTAAAAACCTAAAACTAACTTACCCAAACATAAATTAGTTTCTAAAACAAAAACAAAACAAAACAAAACCCCTAAAGACTAATAAACAAACAGGGCCTAAAAATAATTTTCAGCTCTTGTTAGCAAACTGATGTATATTGTCAGCTAATTGATCTTTTTTGTTAGCCAGCTGACCAATTCCATCAGTCAGCTGATGGGTCAGAGAGTTTCACATATTTTGGTCTCGATTGGGTGGTCATCAGCCGACTGATTTGGCCTGGGAATGGCTTCCAACGGCTAATTTTGAAATATCAAATTACCCAAATGCCCCTAAACCACTTCTAACAGCTATATTTTGCTCTCAAACTCTATATATGATCTAAGAGAGCCATGAAACCAAAGAGAGAAGAGGGCGATAGGAAAATGAGTGAAAATCTACCACTTTGGACATAATGTTTGAAATCATTGTTGGGTAGAAAACTTTCTTATAGGAATCACCTATGAGCATCATTTATATCATTCTGTGATTCATTCTTCCATACTTTGAGTTGAGCTTTTCAATTGAGTTTTTCATTTATAAGTCTTAGTATGTGAGTAAGCGAGCTTTGATTTTCTATATTCATCTATTGAGAGATATGTTGCAACACTCAAACCTCACTTCTTATTCTTTATGAGTGAAATACCAAGAAGTTATCTTGGCATGTGATGAGCTTTTTGAAGCAATGTATACCTTAAAAAGATAGGATTAGGTTGACTCTCTACCCGCAAGAGTGAACAAAGGTCGGCTCTTCACCCAGAAGTAAGAGTGTTTGAAGGCTAGCTCTCCACCCGCAAAAGTGAACAAGGTTAGCTCTCCACCCGCAAGAGTGAGTAAGGCTGGCTCTTTACCCGCAAGAAGAAGCATGTAAGGGTTTGCTTTTCACCCGCAAGAAAAGCACGATAGTGAAATCCTTAAGAGGTTTTCTCAAGGCATGGACGTGGACAAAAGCTTTGGTTGAATCATGTAAAATCTCGGTGTCTTTGGATTTCATTTTCTCTATCCCTTAACTCTTTACTTTACAAGTAATTTTTATTTACATTATAAAGCTTTATATATGAATGCTATAAATTGTTTGTGTTGAAGATTTCATGAAGAGGATAGTAAAATGTTTAATTGTGGTTGATTAATTCATGAACTTAATAGGATATGACTTAGATTATAATTTATCTACTTCTTTTACTTAGCCATGATCAATGTGCACACCAAGTGTTTGATAAAATGCATCTTCCACAAACCATAGCATTGAAAGTTCATACGCACCCCAAGTGTTTGACAAAATGAATATTTAACATATCATTCTTCTTGAGAGTTTATATGCACTAAATGTTTAATTACTTTTCATAAACTCTACAAAATATTCTTCATAACAAATAGCAATTTGCACTATGTCTATATATATATATGAGAAAACTGCTTACACATATTTAGTTGAAAATCATACTTGGATCCTTGAACTATTTCTCATTTTACTTGAATCAATGATGCATGTAGTTAATTGAATAAATCACTAGTTCATGATTCAAGCTATAAAATGAACTACATATGGAGAGAGAGAAACTCCAGAGTCTTTGCAGGTGAAACCACTTCTTCTAGAGGCCTCATCAAGAAGATTGAAGCATGCATCAGATGGAGGCTCATGTCCATCAAAATTCACTGACAGTGGGAAAGCTAGGAGCATCATTGATGCTTGGAACCTCCCCAGCTCTCTTCTGATTTGTTTGTCTTGCTTGTGTAAACAGCTTGTTGCTATTCTTCTAGTCTCTGTAGAGTTAATGTTTTCTCTTGTTTAGCCTTTGCTAAGGCTATGTTTGGCCTTTCAGTTTTGTTTGTCTTGTGATTTGTTTGGCCTTTGCTTAGTTTCATTGCCCTGCTAGGCTTGTTTATGTTGTCTGCTCTGCTCTTTGGTAATAAAATTTAACTTACCGGAAAAAAAACACTACCCCTGAATCCTATGTTGGGATCCGCAAAGTGGAAGAAAGAACATCTCCCATCTCCAATGTGATTCAGACTCCACAATCTCAACTGAAGAGACATGAAAGATGAAAACACAACTTTTTATTTATTTATGTAAGAGAGAGATAGGCTTTTAATCCATGTATTTATAAGTTGCTCTTCAAAAATCCATGTGTGCGCAATTTTCCCTTTCATAATTTCTGATGCGGAATTTAGAGGAGTTGTTATTGAAGCAGTAGTGTTGTGAATATTATAGGTCAGAAATAAAGAAATAAATATCAATTCAAAACAATCAAGAGTTCCTAAAACACAATTCCAATTACCAAGGGTTGTAGCTTTGTATTAATGATGAAAAAGAAACAACAAACTATCTTTAATTTTGTTACTAAGTAGTTCAATTTTGTTGTTTCAAATTTCTTCTTCTTTTTTTTTGTTGCTGTTGTTGTCGTTCAGTCCTGGATAATTCTTCTTTGAATGAAGGGAAATCTATTTGTTGTTTATTTATTGTTCCAAGGAAAATAGATTCTTGTAATCTTATTCATTGTGGTTGTTGATGTATCAATCTATGTATGTTACTTGCTCCTACAGGCAAGTAAGTGTGTTGTTGGATATGGGTACAACTTAGTTGTTGTTTGTTTGTGGGATAACATTATTATCCAACAATGGGTCATAAACTTGTATCACTACCTATGCAAGCCATACTGCTTCGTGCATTGTTCACAAATAAATCTACTATTACATTGAATGTCTTCTCTATCCATTCAAAACGAGTACATTCACAGCAAAATGTGCTGAGTTTTGGCCGATGCTTACGAAACTATCACACACCATCCCAGTTCCATCTCAATTCAATCAATTATTAACTATGGTGATCCGTGTTTGAACAAAAGATGTTTGTATCTACCCATTTTTTCACATACAACTTCTGCAATGTCTATACAAATTTGAAATCATCACTATTTACATGTTTAACAAGTCACCCATCTCAAAAAATTTACAAATCTAATTCCTTCCTGCAATCTTCTCTCCACAAGTATCCTCTTCCCAGAACCACAAGAAAAGACAGCAATCAATTAATCAGTTGAAAGAAATAGTCGTATACATTCGCAGTTAGAATTTAAAATAGGTATAAAGGAGCCGTTACACTTTCCTATGTTAACAATTGTATATCCCATAATATTGAAGATTTCAAACTGCATTTTCTATACTCAAATGAAGATTTTGGGCCTTGAAGCATCATTAGCAGGATTCTTGTTCCAACAACAGCATGTTCAGATCGAGTTAAACCTGTTATTCAAAGTATCAAGGAATTTTCAAGGCCCATTATGAAGAAAGGCATTCCTCTGATCAGGATTCTCAAAATGAATATTTCTAGCGATATTTCTAGGTAGGACTAGATCGAGGGATAGAACGATCTTTTAAAGGTCTGAAGTTATGAACACATAACTCAATACATATCTCCAACCAGATTTCCTTGAAGTCAGAGCCAAATAACTCCACTTGCTCGCATAGTAGAAGTAATCGCTCTATTAAAGGAAACACCCTTTTTTGTTACACAAAACTAGTTGAAGGATAAAACGGAACAGACGCTCCTCTAAATAAAAGACTGGTAGTGATAGCAACGAGATGGATAAGTTCAAAAGTGGTGGGATTACAGGTGAGGGTAGCTGGCTCATTCTACCAATCCAGATAATCAGTGGCAAAGTCATCCAAAGGTCCGCTCACCTTTAGATGCCCAAAAGTAGGCCAGAGAAGAACTCCACCATCACCCTCTTCCCATTTGGTTGAATTGGAAAAAGAAGGACGAAAATGGTATATTTTACAGATGAATAGCCACGGATAGCCCAATGCAGAAGGCACCCAACATTATGGGGTCCAAGGAGGGTCTGATGTTTACAGCTTTACCATTGCACCAAAGTCCACCCCTCAAATGCCTAATTATACGCATCCTCAGACCGACAATTATACGCATCATTACTAGTAAGTGTGCAATATACCATTTTATTTCCAAAACAGTGGCAGTGCGTCAGCTAGAAAAATTGTGGTAAGAGAAGGAACACAGCCTCCCAACTTAAAAAGGCTACTGCTTCATACATCAAAGTCCACCCCTCAAATGCCTAATTATACGCATCCTCAGACCGACAATTATACGCATCATCACTAGTAAGTGTGCAATATACCATTTTATTCCCAAAACAGCGGCAGTGCGTCAGCTAGAAAAATTGTGGTAAGAGAAGGAACACAGCCTCCCAACTTAAAAAGGCTACTGCTTCATACATCAGCACATCCACTGTAACCTTCAGGCAAATATTAATGATTTTGGTCCCAACAATACAAGAAGTTCCCTATTCCGGCCACATATTCTTCATATATACTCGGGTATATATGAAGAATATAAAAATCACCCACACACATAAATATAAAAATCACCAGCAAAAAAATAAAATCATATTTTCTAAAAATGGGATGAGCGAAAAGAAATTTTATTGTCATGGTTTTAAGTAAGATTCCTTTGCTTTGTACAAGTTTTATAGCTCTCCTTTGAAGTTATACCCTGCACTCGAGAAGTGCTAAAACACCAAACACGAATGGATGAGTAGAATCCATGTTTTTATCCCAAAATGGTAGGACAAATGGATCAGAAGATGTTACAACAGTTTCAAACGAATGTTCCACCACTTGAAATTTATCGTTCAGAAGCACATATTTCTGATTTGAGCGAAATGTTCAATGAAAGTAAAGTACTTTATTAGTTGTTCATGCTTCAATTGTAGTTTTTTTCTATATACTAAGCTAGCAGAGAACAGAACATGAGCTTGTCACCAAACCAATTAATCAGAATATATCAGAAGAATTTTTGTTCATGTCATTTTGGTTAGATAAATGCTGCATTATAGGATGCGTAATGTTAACATATGAAAGTTCATATAAGATAAACAATGGAAGTGAAAATAAGGTATCAGCATCATAGCAAGTTGTCACATGGATATTCAAGATGACCAAAAAGAAGACAACAAAGTAATGAAATATTATGGCATACTTTTCTGGCAGTGGAGAAAAACAAAACACCAAGAAACAGTTCAAGTTATCAAGGCTGAAAATTCCATGCCCAAGGTTTCAGGTTATTGTTGTAACCTTATAATAAAGAAATGGTTAACAGAAGTGCTAAAAAGGTGTAGCAAAAATTTTGAGATAATGACTTACCGTAGTGTCCTTGACAGGAACCCTTTCAGTCTTCTTAAACTGAGTGTTGGATACCTGAGGCATGTGAGATACCTGTCTCCTCATCTCAAAACCATGTTGGGAAGAGATACTTGTCCGTCCCAGACCAACACAGCTATCACCCTCCTTCACCTTCTTAGTCCATGAATATCCTCCTACCGCGTGAGGATGAACCATTGAGTTGGTGAGTGAGAAAGCGTTATTTGCAATTCTGGGTGGCTCAATGGGGAAGTCACACTCGTCATCCTCAAGGAAATAGTATTTTTCACTGATTGGGATTTGCCTGTCCCTGTCATGTGTATGTTAGCAAGAAATATGTATAGGAATACGCAACATGAAACTTATAAGAGAGATGAATATTTCAATTAAATGCCTGAAAAGAGACCTGTCCCTGAGCATCAAATTCTGGAGTAACTTCCTTGCTTTCCCTTGGACCCCTTCTTACAGATTCGGGTCCGCATCCTTTCACACTCTCAGCTTTTTTCCTGGAATGAAACCCGATACATAGCAATATTTCAACAAAATCGTATAGCATTCTTAATTGGAAAAGGCTCATCTTTCTATCAAATTTTGTAATTAATTATTTTTCCCTTGAGGCTCTACCCAGAATAAAATCTCCAAGAAAAAGGAAACTGTCAAGAGCGGGATACAACTTCAAACCCTTCAAGCGGTATCAAATTGAAGAATTAGTTCAAGGACACGCAGAAGGGAATCAGTCAATGTCAAACCCAAGATAGGTAATCAGGAAGTATTGTGTATATTTACTACCAGCTACAGGAGTTACACAACCAATTGTTAGTGATGCAAAAATGTGGGGAGGAGGGGGAACAATAGAATAGAATAATAACACAGGACTCTGGCAGTGACAAAATTTGTTGTATATGCGTTAACTACACCTGTGGTATGTGGGAAAAATAATCTCATAAAATATGATACTTAGCCAACACCGTAAGGGTCCGTTTGGGTGTGCGGATTTGGAATTGAATTGGAATTGGAATGTCATGGTATTTCAATTCCACAAATACAATTCCAAATACATTATTTGGATGTGTCTTGGAATTCAAGTGTAATTGGAATTCAATCTCGAAGCCATCCAATTTAAACGTAAAAGGTCATAACTTCAAAATTAAAATAGAGAATATTGATAAATATATATATATTGATATAGATATAAGTATACAAGTATAGACATTCATATATATACATGTGTACGTATGTGTGTATATTCATGTATCTGTGTATACATACATGTATGTATGTGAATGTGTATATATGCGTGAATTTATATGTATGTGTGTGTGGCTATATATTTGTGTGTGTGTATTCATATTTGTATATATATGCGTCTATGAGTTCATATATATATATGCATACGTATATATAATTGTGTATATATGTTTCTATATATAAGCGTGTTTATATATATTTGTATATATATAGGCGTGTGTATATATAGATATTTATGTATATGTATGTATGTTGGTGGTTGTGACAAATTTGTTGTTAGAGAGAGAATATTTAATGGGTCAAGGTTTGGAGAAGATGTGAAATTGGAAATCACAACTTCTCCTTGTGAAATTGGAATTTCATTTCAATTCCAATTCCAAAGTATTTTATTACATCCAAACAATGGAATTGGAGTTGGAGGCTCCAATTCCATGTTCACAAACGGACTCTAAGTGTTAATCAAAATGGCAGGAAAAGAGCCAAGAACAAGGACAAGATTCATGTACCATATATCAATAATTTTATATCTATGTGTGGGTGAATATCGCGGTAAAAACCCAATGCACCCCCCCGTTCCTCGATGCATTTTTGTAAAATACATAATTTTAGGTGGAAAAGAGGACATGATTTTACCATAATTAAAGTGGTGTCGCTACCCATGATGTGTTCATGTGTTAGCACAGCAGGAATTTTTGAAGTATTGTGGCATTACATAATTAAAAAATAGAAATAATTTTTTTTTTTCGGTGTAGAAATTAAGGGAGTTCGATCCGATAATGCTAGGGACTATTTTAATCAAACCTTGTCACCATTCTTTCAAGAAAAAGGAATAATTCATGAATCTTCATGTGTCAACACACCACAGCAAAACGGGGTGGCAGAAAGGAAAAATGGTCATCTTCTAGCAATTACTCGTGTCTTTCTCTTCCAAAAGAATGTTCCAAAAAATTATTGGGGAGAAGTTGTCTTAATTGCTACTCATCTTATAAATAGATTACCATCTCGAGTCCTTGATCACAAAAGCCCTATGCAACTTTTCTCAAAATTCTTTCCAGATTTCAAAACCACAAATTACCTCACTCCTAAAATATTTGGTTGCGTCTCATTTGTTCATATTCATTCACATCAAAGGGAAAAACTCGATCCAAGAGCTCTTAAGTGTATCTTTGTTGGATATTCATCTACACAAAAAGGGTATAAATGTTACTATCCTCCAACAAAAAAATTCTTTGTCTCGACTGATGTTACATTTGTTGAACATGAAAGCTATTTTGCTACGCCTTATCTTCAGGGGGAGACATCATTTATAGAAGATAAGGATAAAGATTTATTTTTACTTGATCTTTCACTCTCCCCATCTTCATCCTCTTTTTCTCCACCACTATCACCATCTGAGCCACCATCTGATAATCATACAGATTCAGCACTCCAAATAAAAATGTTCAGAGTGCTACTTGCCCACTGCAGGTTTATTCAAGAAGGAAAGAATCCACTATTCAACCTATGTGGGTCCTAGAATCCGAACCAAACCCTGGTGCTGATAAGAAAGCCGATGGTAGTGCGGTAATTTCCGACTCTGAAGCTTATGAAGGTGGTGTCTCTGTTCCCGAACATGGAGATGATAATGATCTTCCTATTGCTATTAGGAAGGGTGTGAGAAAGTGTACCCAACGACCATTATACTCATTATCTTAATTTGTGTCTTATGAAAAGTTATCTGATAGTCATAAAAGCTTCCTTACTCACCTAAACACTATCACCGTTCCAAAAACTGTTGTCGAAGCATTAGGTCATAAGGAGTGGAAAGAGGTTATGAGAGTAGAGATGGAGGCTATTGAAAAAAATAAAACATGGGAATTGGTTGAGCTACCTAAGGAAAAGAAACCCGTGGGATGTAGATGAGTTTTTACTGTGAAGTATAAGGCAGATGGGTCGATTGAACGGTTTAAGGCTAGGCTGGTGGCTAAAGGGTATACCCAAACCTACGAAATAGACTATCTTGAAACCTTTGCACCGGTTGCCAAGATGAACACTGTAAGGATTTTGTTGTCTCTTGATGCCAATCGTGGGTGGAGTATGCAACAATATGATGTTAAGAACGCCTTCTTACATGGTGATCTTAATGAAGAAATCTACATGGAAGTTCCTCCAGGTTTTGAGGCAAAAAGTAACCAGGTGTGTAAATTGAAGAAGGCGCTTTATGGGCTGAAACAATCTCCTAAAGCTTGGTTTGGTAGATTTGCTAGAGTTATGAAAGCTATGGGATACAAGTAAAGTCAGGGTGATCACACACTGTTTGTGAAACATTCTGCTTCAGGAGGAGTCATTGCATTGTTGGTTTATGTAGATGATATAATTGTTACAGGAGATGACTTGGAAGGTAGAGAGGCCTTGAGAAAATGTCTAGTGAGAGAATTTGAAATAAAGGAACTTGGCAGGTTGAAATACTTTCTTGGCATTGAGGTTGCTCACTCTCGGCATGGGACTTTTATATCCTAACAAAAGTATATACAGGATTTGCTAGCTGAGACAAGGAAACTTGGGTGTCAACCAGTGGAAACTCCTATCGAGCAAAACCATAAGCTTTGTGAAGTTGTTGAAGACACGATAGTTGATATAAAGTCCTATCAAAGGTTGGTTGGTAGATTGATTTACCTTTCACATACAAGGCCAGACATAGCCTATGCAATGGGAGTAGTGAGTCAATTTATGCATAATCCCAAAGAGGTACATCTCCGAGCAGCACATCAGATTTTACAGTATCTCAAGGGAACTTTGGGAAGAGGAATATTGTTCAAGAAAGAAGAAAAGTTAACACTAGAAGCCTACACAGATGCAAACTATGCAGGATTTATTGATGACAGAAGATCAACATCAGGCTATTGTACTTTTCTTGGAGGAAACCTTGTAATATGGAGAAGCAAGAAGCAAAATGTAGTTGCAAGATCAAGTGCGGAGGCTGAATTCAGGGCAATGGCATTAGGAGTTTGTGAACTTCTGTGGCTGAAAATCATTTTAGAAGATCTAAAGGTTGCATGGGAAGGACCTATGAAGCTTTATTGTGATAACAAGTCAACAATCAACATTGCACAAAACCCTGTGCAACATGACCGTACCAAACACATCGAGGTTGATAGACATTTCATAAAAGAGAAGCTGGACAATGGATTGATTTGCACGCCATTTGTACATACTGGCAACCAAATTGCTGATGTGCTAACAAAAAAGTTAAACGGCTCAGCCTTTCGGTCTATTGTCGGCAAGCTGGGAATGGATAATATCCACTCGCCAGCTTGAGGGGGAGTGTCAAAGAACTGGAACCTTGCAGCTGTAGTTAATTAGTCAAAGGTGGTTGTTCTTGACTTTAGAGATTGCTTGCTGCTGTATTTTATGACTTTTGAGACTACTAGTTGTCTGTTATTTATTGTACAGATTCTATAATCTCTAGGATAGATTTACTTGTCTTTCTTTTCTCTTTTAGTTAGCCTATATATTCCCAAGTGTACATTGCTAAGAGATATGAAATAAATTCCCATCTTTCACAGAATCTATAACCTTCTTTATCATCAACATTGGCTGATAGTGTCGAGATGTAACTGCACAATTTTCTTTCATACATCAGAAGAAAACATTTGCAATATGAACAAAGGAAACCAAGTGGGCGAATTGTTGAACCCCATCAACTCTAAGATCAATTGTATCGGTAGGATCACTAGTTTCCGGCTTTCTAGGCGTTTTCAGGCTTTATACACTTCTTCAGAAATTTTATAGCTGATTTGAGTTTCATAAAAAGAGCCAAGCTCTTACACTCCTGTGTACTTCACAATTACATGGTTGCCCCCTACCTGTGCCTTTGTATGTAAGATGCATTAACTTATCCAGGAGATTGACTCTGTAGCACGATAGGGCAATCTTCAAGCTCCCAAGTTATTCAGAGTTGACTTTGCCTTCTTTGTTAAACCAGTTAGAATTTTTGCAATGACTAGAATCCCAAGTTTTTCAACTTTTTCCAATCATGGAACCGGTAGAGAACTATTTGGTATTATAGTTGTCATTCAAATTCTTTTGATTTTAATCAATGCACTGACATGTTATAACAGAAATGAGAAGCATCTCACCAATTATAAGCCCTCGAAAAGAGAACCTTGGCTGATCAGCAATGGTCCATGGGAAATGATGAACTTCAATTGATCTGGATGTGAAGTTAAAGAGGCACAATTGGCTGAATGTCTGCAATATATCATGCTAAATATCCCATTAAGGCTTTCATACTGAAAATAAGTAACTTCTGCGAGTGTTCTTATTTTTTTGATAAGTAAGAAGTATTATAAAAAGCACTCAAACGGGGAGCGCAACTTCTACGAGTGTTACAAGAGAGAATATGCAACCTGCAGCCCATGTAGAGCCCCGTATACTGTTTGTGCCTGCATATTCGAAATTTAGTCCATCAGTTATATTAGATAAAGGAAAAATGCATGTTCACTCTCAGTCGTTTTTAGGACATTTCAATAGACAATGTCATCCATTGTTTCAGGCAACAGCACTCCTGTTATGCCACATTTTCCTGCTAGACACTTAACAGACCTGTCAAACGTCAACTGTCATTCATAATAAATTCAAACAAGCAGAAGAGTTAACAACCCAACTTGACTGTGATGAATAGGGCTTGAAATGGAGTGAGTATGTCTGAAATGAGATCCGATTCAAAAGTCCATATTAAAGGATTGGACATTAAGTTTGAATTAGAATTCTTATTCTGAGTGAAATATGGATCTTGATTGAAAGCTCATCAGGGATTCTGGGGGAATATGCATCTGGTTTATCCTTGGCTTCTTGTGTGTTGGGGTGTAACTTAGACTGGGCAACCCGAACCCAATAGAGTGCATCCCAAGCTTAGGCAACCATTTGTCCAATTAGGCTTGGGTTTGGGTTGAAAATTTTCAACCCGAATGTGACGTCCCACATCGCCCGGATATAGGTCTAGTGATGTGCTTATATGTGCATGTGTGTCTCCATGAGCCCAAGAGCAAAGCGGACAATATTATATCATGTGTTGGAGCGGGGTGTTACAGTTGGTATCAGAGCCATAGCCCGAACCCGAACCCGGCCGGAATAAAGTGTGGGAGCCCGTGGGTTACGCCAGCGAGGACGTTAGGTCCCAAGAGGGGGTGATTGTGACGTATCACATTGCCCGGGTATAGGTCTGGTGATGTGCTTATATGTGCATGTGTGTCTTCAATTGGTATGAGGCCTTTTGGGAGTGAGCCCAAGAGCAAAACCGTACGGGTTGGGCCCAAAGCGGACAATATCGTACCATGTGTTGGAGCGGGGTGTTACACCAAACTTATTAAAGGTTAGGCTAGGGATGAGGTGCTAGCAACCTGAGCCCAAGCCGAACTTGAATTTTAAGCCTATTATACAATTTTACCTAAATACAGTATAAATAATACTAAAATATGATCATCTTTTTAATTTTCAACTTCCATTTCTAAACTCTAGTTCATTGTGTATATGTAAAAAAAATTGGAAAACTAATTTGAGGAACCAAATTATACAATATGGCAAATGGATCAGATAATGGCATTTCAGTAACAAATATGTTAAGAAAATGATAATGTAAGAATCAGAAACACAATGTGCTCTCCCACCTTTTTCATAGTTCTAAGGATTATCTTCATATGGAATTTTACAAGTAATTATGCCGAAAATCTGACATATAGAGAAAGAATATATAATTATAATGCTTACCTATAACAACAAATAACATTAGTAAGATGCCATCAATGAGATTTATATAAAACAAGATATGAAGTTATTTTCCTGGAAAAAACAGAATATTCTAGTTGCCAATATCAACGTTGTATCACTAATGAATAATGATACAAACATAAATTATAACTATAGCACAGACACAAACAACCCAAGCATAAAAAATTGTCTTCCCAGTCCAATTGAATGTAAAAACTAACATTCAAAATAAAAAATGTAAAAGCTCATGCCATACTGACTGATCAAAATGGGTGATAGTACTGTCAATAACGTGACTGATCTGAACAACATTAAGTAATCTAGAGAATCCATCCTTTAAAATTCCAGAAGCGTCAACATATTTGCTTCCATCGGTCTTGAGCTCGAAGTCCTTGCTTAGATAAAGAGTCCAATGTCCATGGCTCACGGATTTTGGCATCGGCCATATGTTAAGCCGATTCATATAAATAGCAGATACAGCAAGAACTTGAAGGAAGAGGCCAAGAAGACATATTCGAACCCCTAAATTCAGGGGCGGAGCCATCCTTTGGGCAGGATGGGCCACCCAAATTTTGTAAAACATATTTTTTAGCCTAAAAAGTATATATATTACAAATAGCCCCTGCCAGTTTTTTAAAAAAATTCATTTAATAGCTTAAAAAAGTATATATTTTACTAATAAATTTATACAAAATTGCATTTCCACCCCCATTTTAAAAAAAAAATCTTCCAGTAACCTAAAAAAGTATAAATTTCACTAATAAACTTATAAAAATTTGCATTGGCCCCCCCTAGACAAGTTTCCTGGCTCCGCCCCTGCCTATCTTCCCCATTTCAAAATGGTAGCAAGCAAAATTAGAGAAGACTGAGATATCAAACTCTATGAAAATATATATATATATATATATATATATGTATCTATATATATAGAAAAATGTCTAATCCCCAAGGATGATCACCCTAGAACCTAGACCCCAAGGAGATTAAACCCTATGATATTAACTGAAAATGGTTGTGCAAGATGCACGTGGGGAGGAAGAGGAACTCAAATTTTTACAAAAAATCTTTTTATAGCAAGTAATATCAATGGTGATTTTGAATAAAAAACTGAAGCTGGCATCACCCAAATTTGTGAAATTAAAATATAATTATGGTCACCTATTTATGGTTAGTAAACTTTGACTGCTTGCATATACAATTTTAAAAGCATCTAATACAAAGAAAAGATACAATGAATATGCAAATATCAGAATTCAGGGAAAAGCCATTTGGTGATGTTGAGAAGTCATTAATTTTCAAGAACAAACACAATTTCTAGCATGCCCATGTGGAGTAAGCAAATGTAGGTTGAAAGTAGAAAGTGGTTGCCCAACTTCTTCTTTTTTTGGGTATATTTGATGAGAGAATGCCCACTATTTTGGGCACAAAAATAGTAATACATACATGTGGATATATAGATATATATACACACACAACAATACGCAAATATCAGAATTCAGGGGATGCCACTTGGTGATGCTGACAAGGAACTTAGTTTCAGGATCAAACAAATATTGTAGCATTCCATGTGGAGTACTCCTAGGTAGTGGAAAATATAAAGTGAGAGACTAACTTGTATTTTTTCCTATTTTTTTGGCATATTTCATGAGAGAATGCCCAACTGTTTTGGGTCCAAAGAAACAAACGAAAACATCATTCCCACTTAGTCTAATTCATGTGCGAAAATAAAATGAACCCATCAAAAACAAATTCATTTCCTTCCAATTGTTCTTAACATGTTACAGGTATTACGAAGAAAAATCATTGCACACACCCCCACAAATGTAATCAAAATCATAGAAGCACGCATACAAATATATATATATATATATATATCAGTGACTAATACCAGAAAGAGATAAAGCAAAACTCACCTGAGGCTGAAGGGTGGAATGTGGATATTTCCAACTTCAATTTCTGAACCTGAATTTCTAAAATTGTGTGTGTATGTGTGTGTGAGAGAGAGAGAGAGAGGGAGGGAGAGAGCGCGCTATAGAGATCTGAAGTCTTGGTCAAGAAAAAAGAAATAATGTTGGAATGAAGATTAGTTTGGACCATCAAAAATATAGAGAGAAAAGAGAATCTGTAGCTGAGAAGAAAAGGACGAATGTAATTACAGTAGATATCAATCAATTGGTCTTCTTCATATACATTTACGCATACATATGCATATATATATATATATATATATATGTGTGTGTGTGTGTGTGTATATAATTTATTGGGTAATTTCTGGGTCGGTTATGTTAGGGGTGTGTTAATAGTTAATACCATTAAAGTTATCGTCTTCCTTAACTCTGTGTGACTGTGTGTGTGTGAGAGAGAGAGAGAGAAAGAGGGAGTGTATGATGGGTATTTTGTCAGTACACAATTGGTGGTGTGCATATAACGTATATATGTATATATGTATGTATATAATATCCCGCCATTGTAACCCAACGGACTCTTACATTTTATCTCCACTTTCTCATCAATTTTCCCTTTTGAACTTGCCAATTTTACCATCGATTGTCACTAAACCCACTGTTTTCATAAATTTGAAAAAGGATATAAAAAAAATTCAAAATCAAAATCTAACAAAGAGAAATTTTGCTATATTCTGTGTACTTGAATTATAAGTATTGCATTTACAACTTCTAATTTTTAAACACAATAAATTGTACTTGAATTTTGCTAATTAAATGTGTTTAATGGGTCAATTTATGTATTAAACCACGATAAATATTCATATGAAAATATTTTGTACCCCTTGAATACTAAAAAAATAGAACATGAAATCAACACAGCACATTTTAATGCTAAAAACTTATTAAAAATGTATTAAAATATTAGCAAGTATTAGTAGTCAATATTTGAGAAATACCAAATACACAAATAAATAAATAAATATATATATATATATATATATATATTGTAAAGGGTACACAAAAAAAATGTTATTATATATAAAGATTGAAGTAACTTTCATTGCAATTGATGTTATTATATTTCTAAAATAAAAAAGGGTCTACAAGAGATCTTATTCACACTTTAAAAATTATTTCTCCTAAACATTGAACCTATTATTTCAAGAATATCCTGATATATACAAAAGAATATATATAGATATATGTATATATATACATATATGCAGTTGGCCTACGTTATTCTCCATTCACTATTAAATTAAGTTAGATTCTCATCCTAAGAGACAATTAGCATAGAGCGAAAAACTGGTTAAATAGATACAGTAGTGAATGAACCACCACGTTAGACAGTGACTTGAATGAAAATAAACTAGAATTACATATTCTTAACGATTACATCACAACATTACTTGAATCAACTCTGCAAAAATATATTAGGGATTCTACTTGAATTAAGAAAATTATGGGGAATTTCTACTACTTTTAATCAAAAAAATTCAAATAACCTGAAAATTGGTACCTCAAAACAGATCACTATCACCAGTAATCACCGCAAGAGCACAGCCCATCTTTGAAATGGTGGAACCTCTTAGCGTCTCGAATAATGAGTTCCCTGCCAACCAGCTTTGATATGATCTTAAGTGCAGTATGACAATCACCACAAACACGAAGATTCTTGATTATCCGAAGTGGCGCACGAGCTGAGCTAGTGATGAGACCTTGAGCAACAGCAAGCCTCTCGCTATGAGAAAGGAGCGCCTCCTCCTTACCTTCTTGGTCTATATCATGGAGCACAAATCTAGTCTCTGGCACATAACCAGCCTCCTTCATCTGTCCCTTCATTCCCCTAATCAGTGCATAGATCTTATCGGAATCAGGGTGAGATTTATCTCCTGCCCTATATTCATAGACCTTACTTCTAGCATCTAGAAGATTTTGACCTTGACCTGCCAGTTTCTTCTTCTCCTTCTCCTTCTCCTTTGCAAGGTCTGAAGCTTTCTCGGGGATGAGGCCTGCCCTTGATTTTTCAGTCAAACGAGAAGGATCTATGAGCTCAATAAGCTCGGCACAACGATCTCCAAGTTGGACGTTGCCATGAACTCTACATACATTCATCAAGGTTTCCCAGACATCGACACTAGGCTCGATTGGCATACTTTGAACGAACTCTAGAGCTTCGTCGACATACCCTGTACTTCCCATCATGTCCACTACACTCACATAATGGTCCATGGAAGGAGCAATGCCATAATTCTTGCTCATTGATTCAAAGTGCAACATTCCCTCGTTGATATCGCCCAGGGCGGCGCAAGCAGAGAAAACCGCAACAAATAATTGACCATCAGGTTTCAGTCCTGTTTGCTTAAATCGAGTGAAAAAGTCAATGGCATCCTCTGCCTGACCGTGCTTAGCAAGCCAAGTGATCATGGTATCCCAAGAAGTGAGATTGCGCACGTGCATATTTTCGAAAAGCATACATGCATCACCCATGGAACCACATTCTGCATACATCTCCAGGATCTTATTGGAAATGTGGACATGGAGAGGAGAGAATGATTTGGCAAGATGCTCATGAATAGATTTTGCCTCTTTAGCTTCCCGGCATAGACTCATCAATGCCAAATATCGGGGTAAGTCCACCTTGTCCTCCACTAATTTCAAAACTCCCACAGCTTCCTCCACTCTGCCCTCCTTAATGAACCCATCCAACTGCTCAATCCCAATTTGTCCAACCTGAAATTCATTTCTGGGGCTTTGTTCATCGCTTTGCCTCAGCCCAGTTGAATTTCCTCCATAAAATCCAAATCCATCTCGGTGTGGCTGAAAATCTTTATCATTTGGTTTTTGTTCAAATTCTATAGGGTTTTGGCCATCAGAGTAAAACCCATTAGGGTTAGGGTTTTGCTGATATTGTATATGAGGGTGGTTTTGGAAATCTGATATTTGAGTTGCAGTACTGAGATTATTGGCAAAAGCAAAGACTTTGATGAAATCTAAAGAATTTCGCAAACACCGTACCTTGGATAGAGTTGCGAGAGAGTTGATGCTGACCCTTTTCCCGGACATTGCTGAGTCAAGGTATGCAAAGTAGGGAAGAGGGAGAGAGAAAGCGAGAGGTGTTGTTGAGAGGTGTGGAGCAAATGAGCAAACCAATCTATATCTATTTTTTATAAGTTGGATTGGATTGTATTGTATTGTATTGTATGGTCAAGGTGTCACAAGGTTTGAACTCTCAAGACAAATTAAAGTGTATTCTGGTTGTGATGGAAAGGATTGCTCATGCTCAAGACAGGAAATGATCATGGAGGCGATGTAGGCTGTGTTTGGAAAGAATGTTTTTAATATTTGTTTTCTGTTTTCAAATATAAAAATTATTTTTGTATTTGTCTTTGTTTTTTCAGCAAAAAACTAAAAAAACGTTTGGATGAAGGTATTTTCACCACTTTTATTTGGTGAAAGTTGTATTTTATGGATTTGGTGTTTTGCACTGTTTTTATCACCTAAACAGTGAAAAAACTCAAAAAATAACTAAAAGTTGTATTTGGTGTTTTCACCACTTTTACACACTATTCACAGAAAACAGTTTTCTTGGGGAAAAAAAAGTGAACAGTAAACGCGTTTGCCAAACGTATTTTTTTTTTTTTATCTGATGAACAGTAAAAAAACAAAAACAGAAAACAGGATATCCAAACGGACCCGTAGTGATTATAGGTTTCTTTTCTTTTTGAGAGTTAGACCATTTAGTAGTGTAGTGGTGTAATATTACTCTCCTACCCCCTTCCCCATATTTGGTTTTTTGGTGTTTTTAATAAAGTTTATTTATCAAAAAATAAAAAATAAAAAAACAACTCTGATAGAATGTACTGGCTGTTTCCAAATTTCATTAAACTCTATTGTTTCAGAAAAAACTAAAGTTCAATTTATAATTGAGGGTAACATATTATTGACTTAAATCTAAAATGGTGAGGATGTTTGAGATTGGTAAACAACAACAATTTATTTATTTTTTTATGTGAGATAATAAGCGGCTCGTTATTAAGCCCTCTCTAGTTATCAGAATTAGTACGTACTTGTTAGAGGTTTTCGTCTCATGTTAGATTTAGAGAAATATAAAATGTTGAGAGAAGACCAATTACTTATTAAGATTTATTATGTTGTTTCGTATATACTCTTAAATCTCATTGCTATCTTAATCCTATATAAATAAATCCATTGAATTATATTTTTACTTCAAGGTGTAGTATTTAATATTTTGGAACTATCTTGAGTAATTTTATTACATTCCAAACAGATCAGTTTTCTTCTTCTTACTAATATATTCGTTTTCTTTGTATATGTTCTTCTTGCAACTCGGATTCATTTTTGTCTAAATTTGCCAATAATGGTGTCACATATGATTTATCTTTATTTTAATTAATATCTTCACCTCTTTATTAAGATCGGGGTTCTTCAAATTTGCCAGTCACACACCACATATACACACAAGGGACACAGAGAATTATACGTGGTTCAGTTCAAGAATCGACCTACGTCCACGTAGCACACACCACTTCACTAGTATAGAAGGAATTACAAAGAGGAAAGGTGGATCAACCGATACCACCCTTTCTGCACCACTCTCTCTAACCCTCTACATTTTTCCTCATTGTCTTGGTGCTATTGTTGTGCTTTGGAATACATGAATCAAGCCTCTATTTATAGTAGAGGATGATAGGATGAAGCCAAAATTAGGCTGCCCAATTTCTTCCCATCTGTGCCAAGCTGCCAAACTTTACGGTCGTCAAAGTTTGGCCTTGGTTGGTGTTGTAGTTGGACGGTGCCAAACTTAGGCGGCGGCTTTGACTCTACAAACCTAACAATCTCCCACTTGGAAACAAAGACGTTTCATCAATGATTATCGAACAATGGTGTGCTCACATCCTGTCTTCAGCCTCGAAGACAATCTCTGTCATGGTCAACAGGCCAACTGGATTGCAAAATCCCTTGCTTGAATCTCAACTTTGTCAATAAACCCTATAACTGTACTCAGTTACATATCTTCATTGGTAATAGACAACGATACCCCGTAGATTTTTTAATATCTACTTCACTGCCTCCCAATGATGTTTCATGGGATCAACTTACTCAAAGCTCCCACTGCATGAGTAATATCTGGTATCATTTGTTGTTTACTACAATTGGCATATACCTTGCAACCTCTGTTGCTCCTGGCCCCTGTCTTGCGACCTCTGTCGCGTCTGGTTATGCCTTACGATCTCTGTTGCATCTGGTTGTGCCTTGCGATCTCTCTCGCGTCTGGCTGTGCCTTGCGACCTTTGTGGCGACTGGTTGTGCCGCAACCACTGTTGCTTCTGGGTTCTTTGCCTTGCGATCACTGTCGCTCCTGGCTCTACCGCAACCACTGTCGCTCTTGGCTTTCTCTGTCTTACAATCACTATCGCTCATATAACCTTTGTAGCACCTGGCATATTTGTGACCTCAGTCACGTGCAACACTGCACCTGACTTTTACCTGAAAGACTTCTGTTCTCAATCGATTTTGCACTGGAATGGTTGACTCTCTTCTTCATAGTCAAGTCCAAGACTACCAACAAGCACCTCGAACTGAACCGAGTCGACCTGCCTAAATTATAATGAGATACCATCTTCTCTCATGCACGTCATTTCCCTGAAACCATTACCGAGACACTACATTTCTTCAGACATCATGCTTCACTTCCCTATTCATTTGTTTGGTTATGGAAACACCGCCAACTGTATGTAACAGTCTCCCCCTTCTATATATGTGACTCCCCCGTCGTAGGCTCGAAGTAGATCTCATCTCTAAAGCCTGTCTTTCGTCTACACTAGCAGCTTCTCTGCTACGGTTTGGGTCTTTGGAAGTGTTTGTCTTCGGCTTTCAAACACTTGATTTCATTGAGATCTTGACCACCAAAGTTTACGCCTCTGCATTGCGACATCTTGTCGCGGTACACCGTCATTTCCCTGGGCAGCTCCTTGCCCTTACTCGATGGTTACAACTAGCTAATACTTTGATTTTGCGCAACCTCTTTTGGCTCTCTGGCACCGGCTTGTCCTGGCTCTCTGGTATCGGCCTGTCCAAGCTCTATGAAACTGGCCTATTCTGGTCTTCTTTGCGCGCTACTTCGAGGACATACTCAATCTAGGGGGTTGGTGGAGGCTTTTCCTCCATCTTCTTCTGTTGCTGGTTCAACTGGTGACTGCTTGGAATTTTCGCACTATTGAAGCCATACTTGCGAGTCACAAAGTCGTTGTTCCTCCTAGCATAAAGACTTGGTCGACTTCCTTCCACACATGAGCCATTACTTTTCTTTCGAAGTGGATTTTTCCAATGGCATCATGCCTCGCTTACAGCTTTGCGAGTGCTTACATCTTCTGGCAACGCATACTGACTTGTTTCGCCCAACTCTGGTTTTGTCAGTGAAATAACGCCAGCTCCCACTCGAAAAGTAATTCTGTGAACAGTACCGTATGAACAGTACTGAATCCAAAAACAGTGTCATACCTGTATTTTGCAACCGCACTGTTATTCTGGAATAATGTCTTTGAATAGTGCCCAATATATATATATATTTCTCTCTCTCCGAGCCATCCTACCACAAAATAAACATCACTCTTTTTTTTTTCCATTTCTAATTTCACCAAAATTATAATATATATATGTGTGTGTGTATATATATATTTAATTCTCTCTCCTTATCACCTTTTGTCTCCCACTCTCAATTTCTTTACATATTTAATTTGCACCATTTTACACCCACATGTTTCCTTATCCCAATCTTTTTACCAAGACTTCACTTTCTCACACGACACACCCATTAACTCTCTCACAAAAAACTATTTCACATTGTATATAGATATACACACATTATATTTCTTTCTCTATTTGTGATTTCATACAAGAGACAAAACTTTTCAATGGCAGCTCACCGAGCGCGAGAGCCCCGACGACATGCTGGAGTGAGGTAATCACGGGTAGAGATAGGGGCTCAACCAATCAAAGAGATAAGCCGGCTATCTCTTAGCAGTTATGAAATTGGAGCAGTGTGACGGCGAAAACTAAAGCAGTGCGACGACGGGGACTGGGAGCAGAGACGATGGTGATGATCGGCTGGATACGGTGGTGTTGACGACAGTGTATTTCTCACAGTGAGTATTTTCCTAACCTATGCTCTGACATCAATTGTTAGGATCGGGGTTCTTCAAATTTGTTACTCACACACCACATATACACATAAATCACACACACAAGGGACACATAATTATATGTGGTTCGGTCCAAGAATCGACCTACATCCACAGAGCACACACCACTTCACTAGTATAAAAGGAATTACAAAGAGGAGAGGTGAATCAATCGATACCACCCTCTCTCTCTTACCCTCTACATTTTTCCTCACTGTCTTGGTGCTATTGTTATGCTTTGGAATACATGAATCAAGCATCTATTTATAGTAGAGGATGATAGGATGAAGTCAAAACTAGGTTGCCCAATTTCTTCTTATCTGTGCCAAGCTGCCAAACTTTACGGCCGTCAAAGTTTGGTCTTGGTTGGTGTTGTAGTTGGGCGGTGCCAAACTTAGGCGCCGGATTTAACTCCACAAACCTAACACTCTTATAATTATTATTTTTCTATTGTTTATCAAGAAAACATGATTTGCTAATTAAATCATGGAACCACCAGCTATATATTTAAACAATGGTACAACAATGTGAGAGTTGGCAAAACTGAGACATTTTGTCTTAATATAGAAACTAAAATACAAATAGTAGTTCCCAATTATAATCTTCGTGAAAAATAGGTGAAGAGCCGAGCTTCATCCTCTGCTGTAAGAACTTCAGAGGTTTTGTGGCAGTGGTTTGTTGGACTGTGTTAATCCCGAGAAAGGTAAAATGAAGACCAAGTATGCATCTTAGCCTTGATAATAATTGCATCAATGGAGATTGAAATTAAAATGTCATGATTGGTCGATGAATAGATATTGGAGCAACGGACCAACCTCTGCTACGCTTAAACTATTCCCGAGCAATGCATAACTGCAAAGAAAATAACTTAATTATAAATTTACCAAAATAAATTATGTTTCACACCCAACCTTCTCCACATGCACCTTTATAATAATCTTCCAGCCCATCCGGTACATGTGCTAGAAAGCATTCCAATGCCATGTCCTCCATTCTTTTTATTAATAACAATGACAGGCCATTGCTAACAACAACAATAAGGAAATACAGGAAAAAAAGCGAAAAAGGCAAACCAGGAAACAAGTTGAGAGAAAAACATATTAAAAGAGTGTATATAAATTAAACAAAACAAAACTTGTAAAACTTTTACAAACTTTCAGTTACCAATGACTTATAGTTATATGAATTTATGTGTACTGTTTTAAACAATATCTTTTTGGGCTTGAGCAATTAATACCAGGTCACCTTATAGATACCATATTGAAGACACAGACAAATAAAAATACAAACTTTCATAACCATTCCAAGTCGGTTCCATGAATCTCATTCCTCCATTCCTCTTGGTTGCATGAATTATGGCCTATAATTCCTTATACTATATAAATTGTTTACCAACAAGTCATATATAAATTTGTATAATTATCTCTACTAAAATAGTAAAAATTGTATTCTATAATTATCTGAATTCGTGCTAGTTTTGGTCTTCCACTTTCTTACCATCGCTCTCAGTAAGAATCACATCACCTTTCCTCATGAATGCCACTATTCATGACCTTCACTGAACATCACAGTTAGATTCACAGTGGATTAAAAATAAAGAGATATAACAATAATAATAATAAATATTTGCCTCTTATTCTTTAATTTTAAATTGAAGTTAAAGAGCATTTAAAGTACTCTGGCCATTTTTGTTTCGAATTCCTTGTCCATAACAGATACTCAGATATTGTCATCTTGAAACAGTCAAATTTCAAACTTTATTCTCACTTATATTTTATACTTGCACATGTTTTCATGCTTAATTTTCGTTTACTTTTGGTAGTGGTCCAGATTATTTATGTGTATGATTCATGCATTTAAGGACTTTAATTAATTTGTTTATAATTACGCTTTGATTCAAGAGGTTATTTCTTTGTTGTATTTAGGATGAGTTCCTAAACGAAGACAAACTTTCACTGTTAATTTTAAATTGAAGTTAAAGAGCATTTAAAGTATTCTGGCCATTTTTGTTTCGAATTCCTTGTCCATATCAGATACTCAGATATTGTCATCTTGAAACAGTCAAATTTCAAACTTTATTCTCACTTATATTTTATACTTGCACATGTTTTCATGCTTAATTTTCGTTTACTTTTGGTAGTGGTCCAGATTATTTATGTGTATGATTCATGCATTTAAGGACTTTAATTAATTTGTTTATAATTACGCTTTGATTCAAGAGGTTATTTCTTTGTTGTATTTAGGATGAGTTCCTAAACGAAGACAAACTTTCACTGTTAATTTTAAATTGAAGTTAAAGAGCATTTAAAGTACTCTGGCCATTTTTGTTTCGAATTCCTTGTCCATATCAGATACTCAGATATTGTCATCTTGAAACAGTCAAATTTCAAACTTTATTCTCACTTATATTTTATACTTGCACATGTTTTCATGCTTAATTTTCGTTTACTTTTGGTAGTGGTCCAGATTATTTATGTGTATGATTCATGCATTTAAGGACTTTAATTAATTTGTTTATAATTACGCTTTGATTCAAGAGGTTATTTCTTTGTTGTATTTAGGATGAGTTCCTAAACGAAGACAATCTTTCACTGTTAATTTTAAATTGAAGTTAAAGAGCATTTAAAGTACTCTGGCCATTTTTGTTTCGAATTCCTTGTCCATATCAGATACTCAGATATTGTCATCTTGAAACAGTCAAATTTCAAACTTTATTCTCACTTATATTTTATACTTGCACATGTTTTCATGCTTAATTTTCGTTTACTTTTGGTAGTGGTCCAGATTATTTACAGATACTCAGATATTGTCATCTTGAAACAGTCAAATTTCAAACTTTATTCTCACTTATATTTTATACTTGCACATGTTTTCATGCTTAATTTTCGTTTACTTTTGGTAGTGGTCCAGATTATTTATGTGTATGATTCATGCATTTAAGGACTTTAATTAATTTGTTTATAATTACGCTTTGATTCAAGAGGTTATTTCTTTGTTGTATTTAGGATGAGTTCCTAAACGAAGACAATCTTTCACTGCGGAATTTGACTCTTCTACTCTCCTATTTATACATGTTTGGAGTTTGCTCAAGGTAAGTAACCTTTACCATTCTGGACACTTGATTCTCCTACGACTGAAAGTAACTTGTCGCTAGAGCATATTTTGTTTTCATTTTTCTTTTCATTTATTCCTTTTTGGTTTGGGCTTTTATATTCATTGGAATTTCAAAGTGCCTGTGAATGGGCGTGAATTTTGCAATCATGTTAGAAAAGCAGTGCTAATGGTGATGTTTTCCAGTGAGTTGATGTACGACTTCATGATTATCCTGAGCAAGCGGTTGACAGAGTTAGATGTTTCAACAATCTTGACTATTCTACAATGTAAGCCACTTTAAATAGCAATATCTTTTGTTCCTTTCTTTGTTTCAGCAATCAATTACTTTTCCAAAAGGAGGGTAAAATTTGTATTTGCTTTGCATAATTCAACTTGTAGTCATTAGTTATTATTTAATTGGACATCAACAAGCTTCCAGCTTGTATAAAGGATTGTAGTTCGAAGTCTTGCCTTTGTTTCCCATCTCCTTTTTCAGTTCTATTCTTTGGAGTTAACTTTAATTATTAGTAGCATTAGTATACTTAATATTGTTTTATTACTATTTTATTTTATTCTTGTTTTGGGGTGTGGTGTGGTGTGATTAAACTGAATGAACTTTACTTGCATATTTTACGCGTCATTAATCATTATAGGGCTATTAGGCCTGGACAAATGATTTTTTATGCACAAGAGACTTTTTAAATGAGCAGGTTGTGGGATGAAGCTAAGGGGTGATGATGCAACTGCAATGAAAAATTTCATTCAGAGTGTCCAGAATAGGGTGAATGATTTGAAGGCCTCCTCAGGAAACAACCAAGAACGTTTGACGAGCAGAAGAGTATGCCTTTCATGAAGTACCTAAATGTTACTCAATCTTTTTATTTCCTTCTGCTGCGGTCTTACTTGGCCATCCTTGCAGATGGAGTTCATGCTTGAAACCATATTTGATATCAAGAACAACAAGAAAAGGCCAAAAGAGGATACTGTACAGCATACCCGGATAAAGAAATGGTTACAGAAGGTCCTCTAAATATATTTATATTTACATTGGCTAGTCTGTTATTGTATTTATTTATGAAATGTGTTGCAATCGATTACCCATGAACTCCACCTCATCCTGGAGCATTCTTGATCCGACCCACCCTAGGCTGATGAGGAACATACCCAGTTTTTGTGTTGCATCTTGGACCTACCCTGGGCTTACAAGATCCGAAGTATCACCTTATTCGTGGTTTGTTTTTAAGGAATTCTTGTTTGAGGAGTTTTCTTTCTGTGGTTTGTTTTTAAGGAATTCTTGTTTGTGGACTTTTCTTTCTGTGGTTTATTTTTAAGGAATCATTGTTTGTGGAGTTTTCTTTCCTCTTACAAGTAAACTTTTTAGGATTTTTTTCCCCTTCCTTGTTTTGAACCTGTGAGGGCCAGGTCGCAATGGAAAACCTTACAGTTGGGATAACACAATTCTGTTTAATTACCATTTGGTTCCTATTTTTTGTGTGTGGATATGTGAATGAGCACGTCCAGGCATTTGGGTTTATCCTTAATTTTTGTGTTTATCTATAATTTGCAGTTAAGAGTGGAAGATGTTTTAATTCGAGGACTCACATGGAGCAAGCTCACTAATCCTGACAAAAAGGGCCAATGGTGGTTGTCTGGGGATGTTGCTTCCATGGCAGACAACGTTGAAGAGGTTGCCAGCACCATTGACAGGGAGGCTCTTGAAGCCCAGAAAATGTTGCAGCTTGCTGCTGCACAAAGGATGAACACAGATGCCAGAAAGGCAATCTTTTGTGTAATAATGAGTGCGGAGGACTACATTGATGCATTTGAGAAAATTCTAAGATTGGATTTGCAAGGCAAACAGGTAAACATCCTTTATTTTATTTTTATTTTTTTGGCTTCTTCTAGTTTAGCCCTTTGTTTATTATGTTTCTTCGTGCTTTGTGTTACTTCTTGATGTTATGTTTGTAGGATAGAGAGATAATGCGAGTTTTGGTAGAGTGTTGTTTACAAGAGAAAGTGTATAACAAGTACTATGCTGTTCTGGCTACTAAATTATGCAACCATGACAAGAACCATAAGTTCACTTTACAGGTATTAATTCTGATTTTAGGATTATATTTCTTTCTGAAAAATTGTATATGTATCTTATACTGTGTACTTGGAGTTTGTAATAGAAGTAAATCACAATGATGAGTACAGGGGTTTAAAAGCCTAATGAGATGGAAATGTGCAAGTTTTGAACATGATTTCATACTATATTTAAGACCTAACAATGAGTGCTTTCTGGGCCCTCGTCTGAATTGCACTCGAGAGGTTGCTTGCATCATCTCATAAGCAGTTTGGACATAAGCTGTGTACATTTGCATATAAGATGCCTAATTCACATGCGGTATTTACATATATTTTGTTGTAATGTGTTGGAATTTAATGTTAATTTGTGCATGAAAGCTCTCTACCGAGAATTAATGCTAAAACGTTATCGAAGCAAGCACCTAATATATGCATGCCTAAACCAATGTAAACTTATGGAGGTTTTTTAGATTTTCTCTCAGTTATCTTATTCTCATATTGTTTTGCTTTTCTTTTTCAAATTTTTTCCCTAATCTTATTTCACAGTATTGCCTATGGGACCACTTCAAAGAGCTAGAGTCGATGCAGCTGATCAGATCAATGCATCTATCCAAATTCGTTGCAGAGATGATTGCATCTTTTAACCTCTCTGTGTCTGTGTTGAAGGTGATTGATCTAGGTGACACCACGCAGCTAAGTCCAAAAAGAATTATGCATTTCCGCATGCTATTCGAAGCCATCTTCGAGCATTCTGACAGTCTCATTTGGAACATAGTTACGCGTATAGCCGTCACTCCCGAGTATGAATCACTTAGGAACGGGATTGAATTTTTCATCAAAAAGTATGTTGTGAGTGGTGAAGAAACACTTGGAATGAAATTCAAGGTTGTAAAGAAAGCCCTCAATAATCTTAAACGAGTTGTCATGTGAGTTTTTAGTTGCATCAAATTCCTTGTAACAATGTAATCCAAATTTTGTTTAATATTATTATGCAATTGTAGACATTCTAGTGTTGGTGTGCTTAGAGTTGACGCCATTATTTTGCTTATCCTGTCACCATTATATAACTTTGGACCTTTTCCAAATTAACATGAAATGTTTACGTCATTTTGCCACCTATAGCAGCGAAAATTAAGTGCGAGCATGTGACATCAATATGTGCAAATTCCGAAAAATACACTCATATTTGTACAACCATAATTAATTCGAAGGATTTGCACTGAATCTGCTTTCAGTGCGGCAATGACTTTTTGAGCAGGAAATGCAAGCCATGATTTGAGTTCTTTGTCCAGCTTAGTCTCGTTAACCAGATCAACAACAGAGTGGAGAAGCGAGCAGGATGTGGAGACCACAAGCTTATCTGCATGACATGATTTTAAATAAATCATTTATGGTGATTAAATTTACATAACCAGTTAAGAAATCAAGTGAATAATGATACCTTTTCCTACAATGCCCTCAAGAGACTGTAGGGTGTTGAGAGATGCAACAATATCATTTGCCCAGATGTTCCTTCCATCAACCACGCCAGCAAATAGGTATTTGCCAGATGGAAATCCACTCTTGATCAAATCAAGAGTCTTTTATCCACGAACTAAATCAAAACCAAAACTACTGACACCCTTGAGAGCAGTGAAAGTTTTGAATGCCTCGGGTGTGACATCAGTGAAGTAGGTCTCGATGATAACGTTCAAGCCAGACAGAGATGATTCTAGCTCAGCGTAGGCACCAGTAAATGCTTGCAATTGATGAGAGTCGGGTGGGTTCATCAAACTGAATCCATGATGCACCAGCCGCCTTCAACTTCCCTGCAGATGAACTTGTTATTATAACACATTTGCAGTTGTCACATACATACATATATGCAGAACCAAAAGTTCAATACTTAAGTTGTAGATGGGAAGGATTTTTTTCTAGTAGGGAGAGAAGAGGAAAAGTCTTCTCAACATCCTTTGCATGGAAGTTAGTGCAATCAAATTAGCAGAGATACCAATTTTGGAGAGAATCAGAGCAGTTATAGCAAAGACAATACCACAACAATTAGCAAAGAGTTTTTACTGAACTCAACAAATCCTTTTTCCCAACTATATTAGGTTGGGCACATGGACTTTTATATTGCCCTTCCGCTCTATATAAGGGCATATCGTCATAAAAAATACATGCCATCATATCTTTCCAAACTATCTCAATCCCCATCCGTTCTGGTCTTCCCCTTCCCCTACCATTAAAATTAACAAGGACCACGTCACTTTTCTTCACCAGTGCAATAAATGGCCACCATTGCACATTGCCAAACAATTTTAATCCAGTTCTCTCATTTTCCCTCCAATTAATTCTACTCCAACCATATTAAATTAGGAGATCAACAAAGGAAAAGGAAATTATGTTTTGGATCTGCAAAATCATCATCCACCATCTTTCTGTTTCGGACTGAAATATGTGGCCAAATTCTAAAGTACCATCTCCTCCTCATAGAATTTCAACCCTTTGGCTGCTAATCTCCATAAAAGGACTCCACAAAGACCAATAAATTAGGAAACTGCTTATAGTTGAAAATAGTTGAAACAGATAAGCAAAACTAAAAAAGGCAAATGAACTGTTGCAAAGATCATACCGACTAAGCCTCCTTGTATTCGGTTATGGCCTTGTGAGAAGCATAACAAAACTTCACTTCAGGTCCCAGTTCGGGGACAATTAAATGGCTGCACCAATATATAGACCAAAACTCGTAAGTATAAAATCAGCAGTGTCAAAGTAAAGATTACACTTTGAGGATTTTGAATAATCACTTACTAGTTGGTGTCAAACCACTTGGTCATTTCTATAGCAGGTACAGAGGCATTACCTCTGGCCATGGAAAAGTAAGTGTCAAATCTAATCTCACCGCCGGTCCAACCAAATCCGGGGGGAACAGCCCCAAGCATATGACAGTTCCATACCCACTGCATGCAAACCACCATTGTGCATGCGAAGCCAAAAACCTATCAACCTCACTCATGCTACCATCAAGTTAAGAATGGCGGCCGAGTTGATCACACTTGGAGTTTTGACTGCTTCTGGATCACGCGTGGAATCTCAGCCCACATGCAAGGATTTGCATCTCCATGCGCAAAGATAGTGTTTTGGCTGTATTTGGATGTTCGGCTATATATATATGGCATATTGTATGTAGACCTGTCAATGGATTGGATTTTGATCCGAATCCGATCCGATTAGTCAGATTTGGATTGCAAAAAAAATTCGATAACCCGAATATGATCTGAATCCGATAATCCGATTCCTTAACAAATTGGATTTGGATTAGCCTAATCCGATCCGATAATAATCCGATCCGATAAAATATACATATATATATTTATATATATGTCTATATATTTAATATTGTACATGTATATAAATGTTAGTTGTTAATTATTTTATTATTTATTAATAATGATTGATCATAAATACAATTATTAAAAGTGTGAATAATTTTAGTGTTTCAGTATTTATTGATTTTTGTATTTTTTTTAATTAAATATTCAGATCATATATTCTATAATGAAGAAATTTGAATATGAATTAATTAAGTGAAAATCTGTCGAATTATCGGATTCGGATCGCGGATTGGGAGTTTTTGTCATCCTTATCAAAAGACTTATCAATAATCCGATTATGATTCGAATCCGATCCGAATCCGATATTAACCGGATATAGATTGAAAATAAAATCCGATAACCCGATTAGGATCCGAATCCGATAATCCGATTTCTTAACAAATTGGATTTGGATTTAACTGATCCGATCCGAATCCGATCCATTGACAGGTCTAATTGTATGGATTGTATTGAGATAAACAAGAGAAGTGTAGAGTGAGAGCAAGAAACCCAGAGAGGTTCTGTGAGTGAGAGTGTGAGGTTGAGTCGAGTTTGATGTTTGTATCCTCCTCCCCGCCATTGTATTTCTTCAACCGAAATAGTGAAAACTCTCTCAAAGTGGACGTAGGTACCTATTGGACCGAATCACTATAAATATTGGTATCTCTATTGTGTGTGTGTATGTGTTTGGTATTGGTTCAGGCATAACAAAGTGGTATCAGAGCCTAGAAGTCAGAAACAGAGTCATTTTTTGCAATCTTATTTCGAACCATTCCTGTCATCACAACACCCACCGAAGGTATTTTTGGGCGACCCATCTCCGGACGAACCAATTCCCGTCGAGAACAGCCCAAACACCCACCGCACGCACCTTCACGTGCCGCCCAACGCTCGGCGCGTCAGAGCACTCGGTGTCACGCGCCCCAAGCGTCGTTTACTTCCAGCGCGCGTGAGGCCCATGCGCCTCAAGCGCCGTCAACTTGCGTGAGACCACGCGCACCCACGCGCCACATGCGCTTCCACATCACTACTGACGTCATCAAGACTGCCACGTCATCGCTGACATCACCCTACTGCCACGTGTCAACACTGTATTATGCCACGTGTCCTGCCACGTGTCCTCTCACCATTCGGCCACATCATCCTGCCACATGTCCCCTGCCAGACTGCCACGTGTCACTCCCTGCTGCTGCCACGTCAGCAAACTTTGCAAAAATTACAGTTTTGCCCCATGCCGTTATTTTGACTGTTCCGGACTCATCCTAAGTCGGATTTGAGCTCAGTCGGAGGCGATCTTAAAGTTTTTGACCGTTCCGGACGCAATGGGACACTCCGTTTTGCATGATTCAACTCCGAACATATCATACAAGCCAGGGAGAGCTTATAGTTGATCCGATTTGATTGAAGATTCAGGATCCGGAGCCATAATTAAATTATCGGCATCAAATTATACCATATGGAGACCCAGGATGGAGGATCTATTTAATTGCAAGGACTTGGAGGACCCGTTGGAAAACGAAGGCGCAAAACCCACGTTAATCGCGGAGAAAGATTGGACCAAGATGCACAGAAAAACTATTGGCCAAATCAGACAGTGGATAAACCATAGTGTATTCCACCATGTTGTGCAAGAGACCAACGCCTACTAACTCTGGAAGAAGCTCGAGGATATGTATCAGGCCAAGACTGCTCGAAACAAAACGCTTCTAATGATGCGACTGGTCAATTTGAAGCAGAAGAGCAAAACCTCTGTAGCCGAGCACACTAGCGAGTTTTAGAACCTGGTGAACCATTTTGCAGCTGTAGAGTTAAATCTTGGCGATGAAACTCAGGCCCTACTTCTGCTCAGCTCCTTACCTCCTAATTGGGAGACACTGGTGGTTTCCTTCAATAATTCAGCACCGAACGACAAACTCACTATGGCGACAGTAAAGGATGTCATATTCAGCGAGGAAGCCCAAATAAAGGAGACCAACATGAACCAATCTCATGTCTTTGTCACAGAAGGTCAAGGAAAATCTTATGGAATTGGTAGAGGCAAAAGTAGAGGCAGAAGCAGAGGGAGGTCCCAAACCTGTGGTAGACCCAGCAATGACAAAAGTCATCAAAAGGGTAAATATGTTTGTTATCATTGTGGCATCGCAGGACATTTAAAGCAGAGTTGCTGCAAATTACAAAGGGAACAAGGTCAAAGCAACCACCAGCCACAGAAGGAAGATGGCGACTCCATGGTCATTGTTCAAGGAGATATCACTATATGCTCAATCGATGAAGAGGTATGCCTTCACGTAGGAAGCAATGAAGCCGATTGGGTGATTGACACAACAACATCTTACCACGCCACTCCCCACAGTGATTTCTTCACCTCGTACAAAGCAGGAGACTTTGGTACAGTGAGAATGGGAAATACAAGTTTCTCGAAGATCGTGGGAATCGGCGAAATCCAGATCATGACCAGTATTGGTTGCAGTATGGTGTTAAAAGATGTGATACATGTGCCAGACCTTCGTCTCAATCTCATTTTCGGGACAACCTTAGACCGAGAAGGCTACGGCAACCATTTCAGCAATGGCACCTGGAAGCTGATAAAAGGAGCCATGGTTGTCGCCCGAGGACAAGTACACGACACATTATACACAACCCATGTGAAGGTAATTTCTGACAGTCTCAATGCAGTTGAAGATGAGACTTCACCAAATTTGTGGCATAAGAGACTCGGACACATGGGGAAAAAAAGGTTGCTTACTCTGGCAAGGAAGAAATTAATCACAGTATCGAAAGGTATTCAATTAAACCCTTGTGATCATTGTTTATTTGGAAAGCAACATAGAGTCTCTTTAACTCAACTACCAAAATAAGATCAGAGTTATTGAGTTTAATACACACTGATGTTTGTGGTCCCTTAGAAGTGGACTCTTTAGGCGGTAACAAATATTTTCTCACATTCATTGATGATGCTTCACGAAAGGTATGGGTATATTTTTTGAAAATAAAGGACCAGGTACTCGATTACTTCAAAGCATTTCATGCCATGGTAGAGCGGGAAACCGGAAAGAAGCTAAAGTGCCTCCGATCAGACAATGGAGGCGAGTACACTTCCAATGAGTTCCGAGCATACTGCTTTGAACGAGGTATCCGACATGAGAAGACGGTCCCACGTACCCCACAACATAATGGTGTAGCCGAGAGAATGAACCGTACCATTATGGACAGAGTCAGAAGTATGATCAGTATGGCTAAGTTGTCAAAGCCATTCTGGGGTGAAGCAGTTAAAGTCGCCGTCTACCTGATCAACAGATCACCATCAGTACCACTGCAATTCGAAGTTCCGGAAAAGGTATGGACTGGAAGAGATCCCTCCTATTCTCACCTAAGAGTATTGGGTGCAAGGCATTTGCACATGTATCCAAGGAGCAAAGACAAAAGCTCGATCTGAAATCAACTCCATGCATCTTCATGGCTATGGAGACGAAGAATTCGAATACAGACTATGGGATCCAGAATCGAAAAAGGTTATCAGAAACAGGGATGTTGTGTTCCAAGAGAACCAGATATACAAAGACACTGAAAATACCACAAAGTCCAGTGGTACCATTCCCAATGTTATAGACATCATCACAAATCCTGCACCAGTACAGTTGATCCCAGATGATGAAATTCCAGAAGCAGAGGAGGAAGAAGAACCTGAGGGTGTTGAACAGGGGGAGCCACAAACCCCTCCACCAGAAGCTACAGAACCAGAAGTAGCTCCTCCAGTTAAAGAGTCTCAGACAAGAAGATCTGAAAGAGGCCGACCACTGATTTCGTCGAGGAGATATCCGGAGTCAGACTATATTCTGCTTACTGATGAGGGAGAGCCAGAATGCTTTTAGGAAGTAAAGACCCATACAGACAAAGGTAAATGGGTGCAAGCTATGTAAGAAAAGATGAGTTCCTTGCAGAAGAACCAGACCTATGATTTGGTGAGACTTCCCAAAGGCAAGAAAGCATTGAAAATCAAATGGGTGTTCAAGCTGAAGAAAGATGCCAACGGAAAGCCGATAATGTACAAAGCCCGATTGGTTGTCAAAGGATTCCAACAAAAGAAAGGCATCGACTTTGATGAGATATTCTCACCAGTGGTGAAAATGACCTCAATTCGAGTGATACTCGGGTTGACAGCTAGTCTGAACCTAGAGCTTGAACAGATGGACGTCAAGATAGCATTCCTCCATGGAGATCTACAGGAAGAAATTTACATGGACCAACCAGAAGGTTTCAAAGTTATAGGGAAAGAGCATATGGTCTGCAAACTGAAGAAGAGTCTCTACGGCCTCAAACAAGCACCGAGGCAATGGTACATAAACTTCGACTCATTCATGGTGGGTCATGGTTACAAGAGAACTGCTGCAGATCAATGTGTCTACATTAAGAAATTCCCGGATGGTAACTTTGTTATTCTATTGTTGTATGTTGACGACATGTTGATAGTTGGACAGGATGCTAGTATGATCAGCAAGCTGAAGCAAGAACTGTCCAAGTCCTTTGACATGAAGGACCTAGGCCCAGCTCAATAGATATTGGGCATGAAGATTGTTCGTGACAGGAAAGACAAGAAATTGTGGTTGTCACAAGAAAAGTATATTGAACGGGTGATTGCAAAGTTCAATATGGGAAATGCCAAGCCAGTTAGTACTCTGCTGGCTAATCACTTCAACCTAAGGAAGCGATCATGTCTCTCTTCGACGAAAGAAAAGGAAGAGATGGAAACAATCCCTTACTCTTCAGCCGTTGGTAGTTTGATGTATGCAATGGTGTGCACCAGACCGGATATAGCTCACGCTGTAGGCGTTGTGAGCAGATTTCTTTCAAATCCAGGCAAAGACCATTGGGAAGCAGTCAAGTGGATTCTTAGGTACCTGAAGAGTACATCAAAACTATGTTTGTGCTATGGGGGAGCAGAACCAGTCTTGGAAGGCTATACAGATTCAGATATGGCCGGTGACATTGATAGCAGGAAATCTACATCAGGATTTCTATTTACTTTTGCAGGGGGAGCTGTATCATGGCAGTCCAAATTACAGAAGTGTGTCGCTTTATCTACAACAGAAGCATAATACATTGCCGCAATGGAAACTGGAAAGGAAATGTTGTGGGTGAACAGATTTCTCCAAGAACTGGGTGTTAGTCAGAAAGAATACAAAGTGCATTGTGACAGTCAAAGTGCTCTGGACTTGAGCAAGAATTTAATGTATCATTCCCGCACGAAGCATATCGACATTCGGTATCACTGGATACGCGAAGTAATGGAGCAACAATTATTGAAGATTATGAAGATCCATACAGACAAGAACCCTGCTGACATGTTGACAAAAGTGGTTACTCGAGATAAGCTAGAGCTATGCAGAGACATAGCCAGGATGGACATCAACTGAAGCGCAACAGAAGACGTTCTCCTCCAATTGGTATGGAAGGGGGAGAATTGGCAGTTCCATACCCACTGCATGCAAGCCAAAAACCTATCAACCTCACTCATGCTACCATCAAGTCAAGAATGGCGGCCAAGTTTATCACACTTGGAGTTTTGACAGCTTCTGGATCACGCATGGAATCTCAGCCCACATGCAAGGATTTGCATCTCCATGCGCAAAGATAGTGTTTTGGCTGTATTTAGATGTTCGGCTATATATATATATGGCATATTGTATGGATTGTATTGAGATAGACAAGAGAAGTGTAGAGTGAGAGCAAGAAACCCAGAGAGGTTCTGTGAGTAAGAGTGTGAGGTTGAGTCGAGTTTGATGCTTGTATCCTCCTCCCCGCCATTGTATTTCTTCAACCGAAATAGTGAAAACTCTCTCAAAGTGGACGTAAGTACCTATTGGACCGAACCACTATAAATATTGGTGTCTCTATTAAATAAAATGTATGAAGAATAAATTCAATTTAAAATTGGAGTCGAATAGGAATACAAAAGGATAATACATATTTCTGCACTCACTAAATAGAAAAATTTAGGCCTAAAATTAAGAATATTATGTTGATTTAGTTCTAGATCGAATTGATACATCATTGAATTAGTATCGTATATTAGACTAGGGTGTAAGACAAGGCATGTGTGAATTTGTTTTATTTGCTTTTATATACCAGATATGGTACGAGAATAGAGAGGAAACATGACCCTCAACTAATTTTCAATCGTGGATACATATATATCCTTAACATACTAAAACGACTTTCATTATTGGTATCAAACCAAGGCTAAATCTTCTAAGCGATAATTAGGGCCAAAGGAAAAACTTTAATTTAATTAATTTATTTTTCTCTTTATCAAGATATGGATTTTCATCCAAAAATGGACCCCAGTCTTTTACGTTCTTCCTGTTACAAAATACTGGATTTATGTCCATACAATTTCTATTCTTTGAATTGAAACAAATTAGAATTCTCAACTCTCTACGACGTCTAGATGATAAAATATTTTCAGGAACAAGGAAATCATAATGATTTTTTTTTCTATTTCCGGTTATCATTTGATGTTTTGGAATGGATTCATCAAAAAATTTCTTATCAAGATATTCTTTTTCTAGGTATCTTTGATTACTTTTGTGCTTACTCTTATGAACCAATGAAATACCGAGGGTTTGATACATAATAAATTGTCCATCGTTTTTTATAAACACACGAACGGGTTCGATAATCAATATTCTCTTTTTTGTGGTGATAAAGAGTGATGTTTATTTTGTGGTGGGACGGCTCGGAAAGAGAGAATTAAATATATATGTATAAATACATATATCACCTTTTGTCTCCCACTCTCAATTTCTTTACCTATTTAATTTACACCACTTTCCACCCACATGTTTCCTTGTCCCAACCTTTTTACCAAGACTTCAATTCCTCACATGACACACCCATTAACTCTCTCACAAAAAACTATATCACATCGTATATAGATACACACACACACACACTATATTTCTGTCTCTATTTGTGATTTCATACCAGAGACAAAACTTTTCAATGGTAGCTCACCGAGCGCGAGAGCCCCGACGGCATGCTAGAGTGAGGTACTCACGAGTAGAGATGGGGGCTCAACCAATCAAAGAGATAAGCCAACTATTTCTTAGCAGTTCTGAAATTGGAGCAGTGTGACAGCGGAGACTGGAGCAGTGTGGCGGATGGGTACTGGGTGCAGAGACGGTGGTGATGATCGGCTGGATACGGTGGTGTTAACGATGGTGTATTTCCCACGGTGAGTACTTCCTTAACCTATGCTCTGATACCAATTGTTAGGATCGGGGTTCTTCAAATTTGCTACTCACACACCACAAATCACACACACAAGGGACACAAAGAATTATACGTGGTTCGGTCCAAGAATCGACCTACGTCCACGGAGCACACACTAGTTTACTAGTATACTTCACTAATATAGAAGGAATTACAAAGAGGAGAGGCGGATCAACTGATACCACCCTCTCTAACTCTCTACATTTTTCCTCACTGTCTTGGTGTTATTGTTGTGCTTTGGAATACATGAATCAAGCCTCTATTTATAGTAAGGATGATAGGATGAAGCCAAAATTAGGTTGCCCAATTTCTTCCCGTCTATGCCAAGCTACCAAACTTTACGGCCATCAAAGTTTAGCCTTGGTTGGTGTTGTAGTTAGGCGGTGCCAAACTTAGGCGCCGGCTTTGACTCCACAAACCTAACACTTTTATAATTATTCTTTTTCTATTGTTTATCAAGAAAACATGCTTTGCTAATTAAATCATGGAACCACTAGCTATATATTTAAACAATGGTACAACAATGTGAGAGTTGGCAAAACTGAGACATTTTGTCTTAATATAGAAACTAAAATACAAATAGTAGTTCCCAATTATAATCTTCGTGAAAAATAGGCGAAGAGCCGAGCTTCATTCTTTGCTGTAAGAACTTCAGAGGTTTTGTGGCACTGGTCTGTTGGACTGTGTTAACCCCGAGAAAGGTAAAATGAAGACCAAGTATGCATCTTGGCCTTGATAATTATTGCATCAATGCAGATTGAAATTAAAATGTCATGATTGGTCGGTGAATAGATATTGGATCAACGGACCAACCTCTGCTACGCTTAAACTGTTCCCGAGCAATGCATAACTGCAAAGAAAATAACCGAATTATAAATTTACCAAAATAAATTATGTTTCACACCCAACCTTCTCCACATACACCTTTATAATAATCTTTCAACCCATCCGGTACATGTGCCATAAAGCATTCCAATGCCATGTCTTCCACTCTTTTTATTAATAACAATGACAGGCCATTGCTGACAGCAACAATAAGGAAATACAGGAAAAAAAGTGAAAAAGGCAAACCAGAGAGAAAAACATATTAAAAGAGTGTATATAAATTGAACAAAACAAAACTTGTAAAACTTTTATAAACTTCCAGTTACCAATGACTTGCAGTTATATGAATTTATGTGTATTGTTTTAAACAATATCTTTTTGGGCTTGAGCAATTAATACCAGGTCACCTTAAAGATACCATATTGAAGACACAGTCGAATAAAAATACAACCTTTCACAACTATTCCAAGTCGGTTCCATGAATCCCATTCCTCCATTCCTCTTGGTTGCATGAATTATGGTCTACAATTCCTTATACTATATAAATTGTTTACCAACAAGTCATATATAAATTTGTATAATTATCTCTACTAAAATAGTAAAAATTGTATTCTATAATTATCTGAATTCGTGCTAGTTTTGGTCTTCCACTTTCTTACCATCGCTCTCAGTAAGAATCACATCACCTTTCCTCATGAATGCCACTATTCATGACCTTCACTGAACATCACGGTTAGATTCTCAGTGGATTAAAAATGAATTGGTGTTACTTCAACCATTTTGAAAATGTGTGTATTTCTTAGTTTATTATTTTTACAATATGGGAAAACACTCCTACATTTAAAAATGATTGTCCTCATGATGAATCATGAATGTGCTTTGTTTGTTCATCTATAACCAAAGGGGAAACAAATTACAAGCTTAATGATGAATCCTAATTCATTAAAAAGATGAAATTCAACACTACCATTTCTTTCCAAAAAAACCATAAAGAAATAAATATCAATTCAAAACAATCAAGAGTTACTAAAACACAATTCCAATTACCAAGGGTTGAAGAGAAAGTGTGTATGTCTTAGAAGAAATTAACACAAAAATTGATGTCAGTGATATGCAAGTAATAGTGATATGTGTGCATCTTCATAATGTTTAGAATGATGTCCAGCCATGTCTGTCTGCATGGGATGGAGTCATTTCTTCAAAGCTTATTATCCATACACATTCTTTGATTCCATAATTACCAAACTGTTATACTAACATGCCCATCGTCTGAACAAAGAAAAAAAAAACCCACTGAATTTCCATTTTTTCTGCATAAAAGTTGCGAGGAAAGAATTGGATTTACATAATATACATATAATATGTAGTGACTAGGACTCAGCACAAAGCAATTTCCCTGCCCAAAAATTTTGATCCACCGTCTTAAAATCACGAGCACTGCACACATTTTGATTGAAGTAGTAATGGACATATTATATGTTTCCTGGTCCCTGGCAAAAACTAAGCTTCTTTGCTTGTGAAAATAGCCAAATAGAATGCTATGATTCGATCTGCTCCTAAGCAGTGTAATTTCAGTCTTAGGGATAGCCAGATTTTCCATGATGATAAAATGAGTTGGAATGCCCATATTCGTAGCAATTTTTCTTGCTCCTGGCCTTGTCAATACGTGCTTTGCGGACTGCCTCTTGAATTCGTCTCTCATGCTCTTTAAGCATTTCATCCATGTTTCCACCAGGAGGCATCAATGGTCCCGAGTAATGGATCCTATTCTGCCTTGGTGGTACAAAATGCTGGAATCACCAGAAAAAAACATAAAATCATATTTTGCAGATAACCAAAACTAAAAAATGAAACAACTACAATTGTAGAATTCTAGATTTTCAAAAATAAAAAAAATAATGCCATTTCCCACAGTAATTTCTAGGTTTTCTAATAGTATCTGTATGAATTTAAGAGAACTTCTACCAAAAATAAAAAATAAAACAAAAAGAAACGGAAGAATGTACCTACATCCCTCCCTCATTGTATCCTTGCATGAATTTTTGGATGATACATTGGGGATGTTAAAGGTAATGCAACAGTTGTTACCATGAAAGGACTTTTGTAATAGGTGATATTTTTTTTTCTTATTGGTTTTAAGTAATGATGCCTTTGCTTTGGACAAAGTTTTATAGCTCTCCTTTGAACTTATACCCTGCACTCGAGAAGTGCTAAAACACAAAACACAAATGTCATAAATTAAACAAATATTAGTTTTGAAAGAGGTATTAGATATACTACAATCAAAATAGAGGTTTCTTGGTTGCCCTGAATGGATGAGTATAATCCATGTTTTTTATCCCAAAATGGTAGAACAAAAGGATCAGAAGATGTTACAGCAGTTTCAAAGGAATGTTCCACCACTTGAAATTTGTCGTTCAGAAGCACATATATCTGATTTGAGCGAAATGTTCAATGAAAGTAAAGTACTTTATTAGTTGTTCATGCTTCAATTGTAGTTTTTTTCTTATGGGAATAGACAGTTAATACATCTCAACCTATTGAAATAGTTGTGTATGAAACTTTTTGTTGACAAATAGGTGTTCGCATGAATTTTCTTGTTAAGCAAATAGGTTTGCAAGTAGTTGTTTTCAGATGATCTATAATCTATATACTAAGCTAGCAGAGAGCAGAAGATGAGCTTGTCACCAAACCAATTAATCAGAAGAATTTTTGTTCATGTCATTTTTGGATAGTTAAATGCTGCATTATAGGATGCATAATGTTAACATAAGAAAGTTCATATAAGATGAACAATGGAAGTGAAAATAAGGTATCAGCATCATGGCAAGTTGTCACATGGATATTCAAGATGACCATAAAGAAGACAACAAAGTAATGAAATACAACCTTCCGAAAAAAAAAAAGTAATGAAATATTATGGCATACTTTTCTGGCAGTGGAGAAAAACAAAACACCAAGAAACAGTTCAAGTTATCAAGGCTGAAAATTTCATGCCCAAGGTTTCAGGTTATTGTTGTAACCTTATAATAAAGAAATGGTTAACAGAAGTGCTAAAAGGGAGTAGCCAAAATTTTGAGATAATGACTTACCGTAGTGTCCTTGACAGGAACCCTTTCAGTCTTCTTAAACTGAGTGTTGGATACCTGAGGCATGTGAGATACCTGTCTCCTCATCTCAGAACCATGTTGGGAAGATATACTTGTCCGTCCCAGACCGACACAGCTATCACCCTCCTTCACCTTCTTAGTCCATGAATATCCTCCTACCGCGCGAGGATGAACCATTGAGTTGGTGAGTGAGAAAGCGTTATTTGCAATTCTGGGTGGCTCGATGGGGAAATCACACTCGTCATCCTCAAGGGGATAGTATTTTTCACTGATGCTTTTGGGATTTGCCTGTCCCTGTCATGTGTATGTTAGCAAGAAATATGTATAGGAATACCCAACATGAAACTTATAAGAGAGATGAATATTTCAATTAAATGCCTGAAAAGAGACCTGTCCCTGAGCATCAAATTCTGGAGTAACTTCCTTGCTTTCCCTTGGACCCCTTCTTACAGATTCTGGTCCGCGTCCTTTCACACTATCAGCTTTTTTCCTGGAATGAAACCCAATACATAGCAATATTTCAACAAAATCGTATAGCATTCTTAATTAGAAAAGGCTCATCTTTCTATCAAATTTTGTAATTAATTATTTTTCCCTTGAGGCTCTACCCAAAATAAAATCTCCAAGAAAAAGGAAACTGTCAAGAGCGGGATACAACTTCAAACCCATCAAGGGGTATCAAATTGAAGAATTAGTTCAAGGACACGCAAAAGGGAAGCAGTCAATGTCAAACCCAAGATAGGTAATCAGGAAGTATTGTGTATATTTACTACCAGCTACAGGAGTCACACAACCAATTGTCAGTGATGCAAAAATGTGGGGAGGACGGGGAATAATAGAATAGAATAATTACACATGACTCTGGCAGTGGCAAAATTTGTTGTATATGCGTTAACTACACCTGTGGTATGTGGAGAAAATAATCTGTATGATACTTAGCCAACACTGTAAGTGTTAATCAAAATGGCAGGAAAAGAGCCAACAGCAGAACCAGGAACAAGGACAGGACTTATGTATCATATATCAATAATTTTATATTTATGTGTGTGGGTGAATATCGTGGTAATGGGAGGGGTCCTCACCCCTTCAAGGACTAGACTAATCCCTTCTGATACCCACAATCAACCCCAACCAATGGGCATGAGGTAAACAAGTGCAGAGGTTTAACAACCCAGGAACTGAATACAATATAATTTGGAAGTTGTCATTATCATCATTATTGCCTTTATCCACCTATGAAGGGGTCTACCACAAGAGATCTATATTCCCATTCTTTTCTATCATAAGCCTTATCTCCTATTGTATTTAGAGCATTGTAAAATCATATATGACTACTCATCCTGGTATTACTGGCAAGCCACTTTTCTCTTATGTTCGAGGCAAATAAACCTCTATTTTTCTTGCGATGCGTCAATCGTCTTCTTTGAATAAATTAGCAACTCTTTCTTTGAAATAAAGAGTTTAAATAAAAGATTTATCCTTCACATAAAGTTAGCTAGGCGTATCAGATGGCATACCTTCTTGCTTCTTCATCTCTAAGCTTGGCATCAAATTCCTTGCTAGGAGGATACTTTGGTAAACTAGATGGATCACATGGGAGAGGCTTTCTCGTAAAAAACTGAAAAAGGAAAATCAGGATAAAGATGTAATTAATGAAGTACATGATATTTAAGCCAAGATGTAACCAAATCTGCACCACCAGCAGATCAGACAAGTGCATTGGCAAGTTGAAAACTTTAAACTTTTGGGCACAATGTGTCTAGCATTTGCATGTCTTAATAACCATCTACTTTAAAAGCTTACCTATTAGAGAGGGTCTTCCTTTAACATTAGAATCCATCAAACACGCGCCCTCACATAAAGGCATTTTTTTGGTCCAACAAGTGTTTTGAATTTTAACTATCAGGATCACAGTCAGGTTTGAACACTGTATCTGTCCAGCCCTAATACCATTTTTACCACCACTAACTCTTAAAGCTTAGGCTGTTATAGAGTCTGTAACCTTAACATTAAAGCCTTCCACAGTATGTGATCCACTAATGTTTTCAACAGTTTCAGGTTTTCTTGAGTGCTCAGGGATGACTTCTGGATTAAAATAGTGAATGTACTGGCAAATACTGCAACTGTTAGAGGCAATGTAATCATCATGCCATCAAAGTTCCAGCAGCTAATCTAGCTGACAAAATTTTAAACCCATTTATAAGGCCCTATGTTACACGGTCCTCATGGAAAGGGTGTAGCTCTCACCCTATGTGCTCGAATTGGTGCTTCGAGAGAAAATCATTCCACAATTTCCACGTTCAATTTTATCTCTAAATTCCATGTGTGAATCTAGAATTCTTAACAAGTTTTCAATTCTCCATTGATAGACTACAACATGTGACATTTATTCTAGACACTAATGAAACAAGATGTACCTGTTACCGAACAAAATGGAAGTGTATAGCTAAGAAAGTGCATACAAACATTACCGAAGCAACATTATTGCTCACTCTATTTTTGTTATTTTCTTATTAAACATTGTAATTATAAGAGATATCTAAACTAGTTCTTAAAAATTGTGTAGGTAAAACGTGGTCAAAAAGCATTAAGAATGTTATTGCCCAAGTATATATTGTGCAAAAGATTACAAAGGCACTTGTTCGATCTAATTTATTTAGTTGAAATGCTAATCATTTTAGAGGTTCATAAAATTAACCTTTTATTAAAGACACTAATGAAACAACTGTTACCGAATAGAATATGCTACGGAAAACCTATAACTATGAACATACATACAACATTAAGAAAGGATAGCCACATTATTGCTCACTCCATGTTGATTGTTCTTTCTTTTTTCTTTTTTCTTTTTTCCGTTTGTTCTTGTTATTTACTTAATAAACATCACAATTACACTTGTATATAATCATTCCCTTAAAAAATATGTAGGGAAAAAAGGAAGTTCTTAAAACAATATAATGGTCAAAAAGCTTACGTAAGATAGCATTTTTTTTTTGAATGGTAAGATACTCACACATCCCACACATTCACACACCCCCACATGAGTCCGGTGGGGCTCGAAACCCTAACCTCCCATTTGGGGAGGAAAGGTGATACCGTCGGGCTACAAGGCCTTTGGTATAAGATAACATATTTGCAAATAAGTTTTTGGTCAAAATGCTGGTCACTTAAGAGTTTCATAACATTATCCTGTCATGTATACAAAATAAACAATATCTCCACAAGAATTTAAAATATTTGTCTAGATTTCTTGGCCTGTATCCCTTCCCAAATTTAAAAGATGTAGAAAACTTTTAGTACTTTAAATTGTCATTGATATTTTGTCTCTCCTAACCAGAATCTTAATAATAATTAATATATAGTTCCACATGCTTATTAGATGATTTTATTATTGCATCAAGAAATAACCTTTAGCATATGTAGAGATAATGAAAGGGCTTTAAATCCACATTATATTAATCTATATAATGGCAAAAACACATACATGCTTTCTCGATGGTAGCATTTCCTAGCCCGACAGAAAACATGATTCTTGTTGATCACAAAAAATGCTAAACTAGAATATTCTGGGAGAGGGAAGTCGCAAAATTACCTCACTATGAACTGCAGAAGCAGCAGTACCCCGCTTCTCTGGTTCTATCGCAAGAAGCGTATCAATAAGAGCCAAGGCTGGAGAAGGGACCTCTCTGAATGTCTCAGAAACACACCGCTTGTAAGGATGCTGAGGTTTGAAACTAGTAGAATGGGGCAGTTTTGATTTCCTCCAGTAGTCCTCAGAAGGTGAGCCACATAGCTTAAAAATTTTATGCATTTGCTCGACCTGAGAATGGTTATGGATCAGTATCAGTTAGAGATCTGATATTAAGAATTTAAGATCAATCAGATAGGTGTAAGGATCAAACTAGACCTAGTGTAAACATGTGTGTATTCTTACACTCCTCAATACCATTTGTATGATTTACCTGCTTGTTATGCACTAAAAGTCAAGCTTTGACACTGATAACTGCTCCATCGGTATTTATATCACGCCATATTTTTAAAAAAATATTGTCAGATATATATATATATATATATATATTTGGTCTAATCTATGGATCAGACACCCACCCAATCAAGTTGATCTTTATCATGCAGGACATGCCCAATAGAACTCTAATCAAACACTGAGCTTGACAATAAATGACTCCATAGGAAAAAAAATGCTTAAGAACAGCTTACTTTACACTAGGTATAAATTAATCCCAGCTCCAAGCTAATCAATTAAGTAATTTTCTACTCACTAATACGTAAAATATTAGTAGCATCCAAATACAATTAGAATGGTCAAGAACAATCTGAGAAACATATACAACGGTCTCTCAACCCCTCGTACAGTAAGCATAGTCCAGCAATGAGGTATGTCAAACCAGTTTGAGGACAAACCAATCCAAAATACTGTTAGAAGTTTTTTTTCAGTGGCTAATATGGTGAAAAGATTAATGTTCATATAAGATAGCTTGGATTGAAAAGAATGGAAAAAAGAGAATATATGTGGTTGACCCCATTCATATGGGATTTAGGGCAAGGATGATGATGATGATGATGATCTCAATATGGTGGAAACAGAAACAACTTTGAATTCAGGAACATTCCATATTTTATATGAAAATAAAATGAGTAGTTTGCAGTAACACACAATCCAGAAGCGACTGAAATGATTTTGATAAGAATTAATAACTAGACTTATATTGAAGTTGGGAGAAACACTAAAATTTGGCAAGCAATACAATTATACAAAGAAACTTGGTAAGTTAAGACAAAGGTTATCCATCCAGAACTGTCGAAGGAAGTTAAGGAATCAATTCCAGTACCTGGAATACAGGGAACTATATTGAAAATCGATAGAGTTCTAGATTAAACTTGAATCGCACATTCTTCATGACAAAAGTCTTCTCTCACTTCAGAAAAATCCAAATTTCTGGTAAACTATTGCATAATAGAAAGAAGACAATGCAAAAATCACATCATCCCAGCGTTCCTTGCTGATATCACGTGACCCGGGTATATCAGTAGTATATGACCCACCACTACTTTACAACAAGGGGAAATCATGGGAAAGAAATCTGATCTAACACCTAGATATATGCACACACCTGAGACACGAAGTAACTAAAAAACTCAAGGGAAATACCTCTGTTCTTCCCGGCATGATAGGCTTTCCTGCAAACAATTCTGCAAGGATGCAACCTGCACTCCAGAGATCAATGGCCACCCCATATTCTGTTGCACCAAGTAAAAGCTCAGGAGCCCTATACCACAGAGTTACAACGCGGCTAGTCAATGGCTGACTATTGTCAGGCTGGAAAAAATTTGCCAGGCCAAAATCACCAATCTTGAGAACTCCGCTATCGTCAATTAGAAGATTTGAACCCTTGATATCTCGATGCAGGATCCCACGGCTATGGCAGTGTTCAAGTCCATGAAATAGTTGCTTCATATAGCATTTAACCTGCATGCACAGCAAAATAAAACAGGATAATACACAATACCTGCGGTTAGGGAAGTAATTTCATTCAAATACATGGGAGCCAAAAAAAAGAACTCTAAGCTAATCATTCGATGAGTGTTTCACAAGATACAATTAGTTAGCAGTACAATAGCTAAAGAAGGTAAGTTATTTATGTGACACTAATTTCCACATTGTTGTGGCACTGCCTTAAAGGAGAGGATTTTTTTTTTTTTTTTCTTTTCATTTCCCCGGAATTCGAGATTGATTTGGCGATGCAATTGCTATTGAACAAAAGTGATCTCGAAGATAAGAATAGCAATATCCATGTGAAAGTTAAGTGATGTGTCATGGTCTCACATTCAAACACTAATAACTAATAATTCACGCATTCTCTACTGGAGAGAGAGAGAGAGAGAGATAGAGAGAGTATCCATAATTAAGTCTTTCTCAGCATATAAACAGCAGATATAAGATTGTATAACCCCCTCGCATTAACAGCTGATGCTCATAGTGATTAATAACTCTAATTATTTAGAGGAAGTACCTGTGGTTCAGTGAACTTGATCTTGGGTGAAGCTGCAAGCCCAGCCAGATCATGCTCCATGTATTCAAATATAAGGTACAAATTGCATGACATCCTGGAAGTGACTAGACCCTCGAGCTTCATCACATTTGGGTGATCCAGTTTACGCAAAATAGTGATTTCCCTAGCCATAAAACGAACACTTTCCGGATCCATATTAAGAAAACGGACTTTCTTCATGGCAACAATTTGACCAGTTTTCAGGTCACGAGCCTTATACACGCTGCTGTAAGTTCCTTGTCCAACCTGCGTAAATAGTGTAGCAGTAAACTCAAAATATAGAAACAGCAATAAAGATTCGAAACAAAGAAGCAACAAGTAAAGAAGAAAAAGAAGCAAACTTTGTGCAACTTCTCAAAGGATTCTGCACTTCGAGGGACCCATCCTTGGATGGCTTCTCCTGCAACAGAAGCTAGCCACGACGGCCATCCAGCAAGAACTTGTTCTCCTCTGGCAGCATGAGGCATGCTAACAATCCAAGACATTGTTTTCCCGCCATTGGCTCCCAAATCCATTGATGCCCGTCTGCGATGGTGAGGCCCTCCTTGGACAATCCTTGTTTTTTTCTCCTCCTCTTTATTTGATGCAGGAACACAGCCCACATTGGCTTGTAAAGCCGGCTTAGATATAGGACGAATAGACACATCCTTGTCTAACTCCACTACAATCTCCTCTCTCTTTGAGGGAGCAATCACCTGTTGTGAAGATTTGTTTTGTTGTTTCTCTCTTTCACTCTCAACAACATAGTCATTTACACTGGTACCTTTGCAGCAAAGACAGCCCATTCTTTGCAATCACCTGTTTTGTCAAACAGGTAAGCTTTAGTTTTCACCGCCAATTTTTTTTTTTTTTTTTTTTTTCTACAACAAACCCCAATTCTCCAATACCAAAATTTTCCAATCCCTTGTGTGAAATTCAACAAACCCAAGAATAGTGTTCATGATAAATAAATTTGGCACCTCTCAGATTCAACCAATCAATCCTTAACAAAACTACATCTGAAATTAAGAATTTATTTTCTTCAAAATTCCTACTCGGGTAATATACAGGATATATATATATATATATATTCATAGGTATGAAGAAAAAGCATATGTATCAGAAAATATGATGAAACAATTAGCGCACCTTTGGAGCCAGAGCTTCCATCAAATGTCAGAAACCTCAATTCCACCGGGAAGCCAAAAACTTGAACCACATTTGGCGTTGGTCATAGAGAAAAAGCCAATTTGAAAGTCATATATGCATACAATGTAACACCAATTATTTTTTCAAAGGAAAGAGACCCAGAATGGAAAACTTGAAAATCTTCTGTTACAACAAATAACAAGAAGCCAAATATCAAAAACAGAAACAAAAAAATATGTGAAATATAGTATACAAATATATGTATTGAAATTTAAGAAAAAAACAATGTACCTCTTTGAAGGCAAAGATCAAAAACGTTAAAACTAATGTTATTGAAAAGAGGGCCAAAAAAGAAGAGAAAATTGAGCTACATTCAAAAGGAGAAGGCTCTACAAAAGATTATTAAACACTGCAAACCAAGACCAGAAACCCAGCACTCAAAAAAAATGTAAAAAAATATATAGAATTCAAAATTGATATATATTATTAAATTTTGATTGATGCAGGAGTTCTGGTCGTGGTGGTACCTAACAAGCGCTTCTGGGTTCCAAAAATTTTCTCTCTCTCGATATTCAAACGGTTATATCCACTACATTTGTTAAGAAGCTAAAAATATATTATTTTTTTGAAACAATAATGAAAAAGAAAGAAAAAAAAAAAAAAAGGAAATGACAAAAAAAAAAATGAAATTAGGATAAAATTCGAAGTTGTCAAAATTGATTGGAATGTGGGGAGAGAGAGAGAGGATTGCGGGTTGTTGGTAGTGCCTAAAAAAGCGAGTGGCCGAAGGGTTTTTAGGTTTTTACAGATTGTATTTGGTTGCATTTGCTGTAATTATAATATACATATCTATATATATATATATAGATATAACAGAAAGTGTGCAGTACTGGACCCAGCACACACTCAGTCACCTCTGACTATTCCGTTTCATTCCCGGGGGAGAAGAGTGGGAAGGATTGCCAAACGACGTGTTCTCCACTATGGGTGATAATTTTTTATTAGAATTTAACTATCTTATACTAAATTATTTAATAAATTAACTCTAGTTATATAAGATTGAGGTAAGATGAAAAAGAAGGAATGAAATTTAACAAAGACAAGACAATGTTGGTAGCTAATTTGTATATCGTTTCCCCCAATTGAAATTTAACAAAGGCTCGTTTTGTGTAATTTACCTACCTTATAGGACAACAATGGCAGACATAAATCTCTTGAATATATATATATATATATATATATATATATATATATATATATATCAAGTTAAATATATAGCTTTGTTTTTTATTCTTTTAAGATGTGCTACTTTGTAGTAGGTCCTCTAAATGTTCTTATATTAGTGCTTGTGTCTACTTGTATAACCCTTATGATGACGATTCTTTGCAAATTAAGACATTTATAATATATATGAAGTTAAATATAGTGATTGACAAAGTTCACATAAATAAATTAAAAGCATCATCCCAACCACTAGAGAGAGATAGGGTGTGTTTGGAAAGTTATTTTTTGTTTTTTGGCACTGCTTAGGAGAACATAACATGTTTGGAAGTTCTTTTTACTGTTTGTTATGTTCTCAATTTGAAAAGTGTTTTCATGAATAGTAGAAAAAACAAAGTGGTCGAGGTCGTTAACCAATAGTTGGTCGACCTTAAACGCGGGCGTGCCAGAGTCCTAATGTGGACTCAGAGATTTATTACCAAACTATTCCTATCGGGTTGGGTGACCGACCAAGATTAGTTCGGGCGAAAGTTAGACCAAGATTGGGCGTGCCAAAATTGTTCGGCTCACAAAGTGGTCGAGGTCGTTAACCAATAGTTGGTCGACCTTAAACGCAGGCGTGCCAGAGTCCTAATGTGGACTCAGAGATTTATTACCAAACTATTCCTATCGGGTCGGGTGACCGACCAAGATTGGTTCAGGCGAAAGTTGGAGAGTAGGAATGACCCTCTCCTTAAGGTTCTGTATTGCCTAAGTTAGGACTTCAAATATATAAAGGTAGTGATTGAAAAGAAGTTAAGAGAAAATAATCAATATACCTGAACTTGAAAGCTCTTCTTCATTGAACAAGGAACTGATTACAATGATAAAGGAAGTACAAACACAATTTTTGATTGAAAATGAAACACTAAGGATCTAAGTGCTGAGGATAAAATAAATGTTAAGCTAAAGAATTTAAGAGCTAGGCTAGGAATACAATAAAAGCTAAGTGAAAAACTAAGCTATGACTGATAAGGAAGCTAAATGATAAGCTATGAATGACAACGAGTAAGGCTTTGAATGGTCGTGGACCTTTTGCTTGTGGGACTTGAAGAAGTATTTATAGAGGGCCTTGATCTGATGATGTCCCTTTCAACTCGCCCTTCTAAACATTAATTGTTTGCAGGTTGAAAGTAGCTTCCCAACCACTTGCTGAGCTGCTACTTGGATTAGTTGGATCTACTCTCAACCACATGTGATGGAATCATATATGGCATGACAATTCTAGTTAGAGAACATGGCCCTTTCAGACTTGCCCACTTTGACCATTACTACTTTCAGCTCTCTTTTATCTCTTGCCTGAATTTGACCAAGGAATCTTCTGATCACTGACGCACTCTGATGGGTAGTTGAAAAACTTCCATTTGTGGTTTTGGAATGTTGAACTTTCATCTCGATCAGGTCGTAGTTTCCAACCTAAGCTCTCTCCAATCTTCCAGACCTGATATGTTGGGCTTTGTAGTCTCGATCTCTACGAGCGGTTCTCGTGACCTTGGCCATTGATGACAATATTTCCATGACTAAAATTCATCAAGAAGCTTACTTATAGGCTAATTTTCTTGGCCGATAGTCCTTTTAAGCCTAAAGTGATAAGAAAAGTGGTCGAAAGTCACTTTTAGGCACTGTGACTAAGAGACTCGGTCTTAGGTTATGAATGATAATGAAGTAAAGTATGATAAAATTCGTCGAGAGAAAATTCGTCAACAAGAAATTCGTCGAGAAGGAATTCGTCGAGAGAAAACTCGTCGAGAAGAAATTCGTCGAGAAGGAATTCGTCGAGAAAGAAATTCGTCGAGAAGGAATTCGTCTACAGAAAAACTCGTCGAGAAGAAATTCGTCGAGAGGAAATTCGTCGAGAAGGAATTCGTCGACAGAAAAACTCGTCGAGAAGGAATTCGTCGACAGAAAACTCGTCGAGAAGACACTATATAGAACATAAATCCCATATGATTTGAACAAACTAGAAACATAGAAGACTAGTGAAAATTGAAATCCCACCAACAGTTTTACATTTTAACCATAAAATGGGTCACTTTGTCTTGCCTACATTTCCTTTCAAAGTGTAACAAGAAAGTTCTTAAACTTTTTTGTGCTTTGTTTGATTGAACAGTTGCATTTCCACTTCGGAATTTGGATTTAAACTCGAGCCCTCTTGGAACTGCAACTCGGACACTTGTACTGTTTGATATGCTTGGCCTTTGCAGGTGTGATCTTTACGCATTTTCCATGGAACCATCTCTCGCACACATCACTCATAATCCAGAATTCATCTTGGGCATAGTTATCACCGCAAGCACCACATAGTGTTACTCCTTGTTGAAGCTAAGCTCGCTTTCAATGATCCGTCTGAGTCTGAACAATCTATCCACCATAGTTCCCGAATTCCTTGCAAATTTCAAGAATTTGACAGTACTGCGTCTCAGTTCTTGTAATTTGCAAGGAATGTTTCCTGAACAGATTTTTCAAGCATCAACAAAGACCATCATTCTTCAAGTAAATCATATGGATCGGCGACGGGCAGTGGCAAAACTACTGAAAAGGAAGAGCGACGACAATTTGACGGTGGTTGTGGTGTGCTTCCAACCCCAGCCGCCTCCAAACTTGGTTGTGCCTCGGTCGAGAGTGCAGAGGAGCATTTCTGCAGAGGGTTTGAAAAAGTTGCAGACCTTCTTGGATAGCCTCATTTTTGGATTTTCTCTTGGCTCTCTTGATAATTGAAATTATCGATACCATTGTTTGATGTTGTTGGCATGTCAACGCTTTTGGATGGTGCGAACCAATACTCATCTTCAGAATTCATCTTTAAGATCGACATTATCGAATTTGTACAGGCAGCTAAAGTTGAATTTTCAGATTCAAACTCTCAACCAATTTATGAGATTCTGCTCACCACAATCCTTTTCAGTATCTCCAAGCCATTTTCCTCTATCATTTTCTTGACACCCACAAAGCTCAAATAGGAGCTGTTTTGCAGTAGCTTTCGGCTTCTTCAAAGCCGATTTCAGAGCATTTCTGAACCGAATTTCGAACCATCTTTCTTGTCCAGATTGAACCATAATTAAAAAAATCCCCAATGCAAACTCTTTCTTCATTGAAAAATTTGTATATTCTTGCGACAAAATGAAGCATTATCAAGCGAACCCGCTTTTGTCAGTCACAAAATCAAGGACCCCTGAACTTCATCATCAGACACCTCTTGAATTATAATAACTGGTTGGCATCGCCGAGTCGCCGACCGAGTCCAGGTTCAATGTAGTCTTCAACGATGTGATGGCTTCCGATATGTTACAACTCAGCCTCTGCAACGGTTTTTGCATTACGGATGACTTCTTCATTCCGACGTTTCATTGAACACCCCTCATGCAAGCGACAACACAAACTTCTTCTTTGGGCTTGGTTGACAATCATCCAATAGCCCCACAAAATTCCACCATGAACCGTGGCGAACTCCTCTTCCATCTCCAATCGTCATTTGACAAAGGCATGTTTTTCTTGATCCAAAAAACTTCAAGGAACCAATTCGCCATAAACCCAAGGCCACGACTGCATTTCTAGAAGGGTTTCGCATAGTTGGGTTTGAGAGAATGAAATCAACAGTGGGATTTTAAAACTCATGAAATTTAAAGGTAAGAAAGAAATTGAGCCATCACTCCCTGAATAAGAAATTCAGTCGTTGAGAGGAACCAAGCTTCGAGCAGCGGAAATCGGAGCAGCTGACTTCTTGGTCAGCGGCGAGCTTGAAGAGGAGGTGAACAATCCCGTGTGTTTTCATCCACAAATCAAATGGATTGTGGTTATGGATAGTCATACAGCTTTAGGAAGGAGATGACAAATTCTTTTCTTCTTAAAAATCAAACAAATGAATGAATATGGTGAGCCAATTCTGGGTACCTGTATACATATGGATATATACAGATCCATGGAGTGATATTGCTATCACATGATGTTTTTCGCCAGCTTGTGCAGAGAGAGAGAAGAATAAAGAGAATAGGAAAAAGATTTTGAATCAAGCAAATAGATTTTGAAACAGATGGGCCTCACATGGAAAAAGTCAGACGAATCTCTTCATTTTCGTCCTTGTGATATAATAGGCTCATAGCCTTTTTAGAATAGACTTGACATGCCATCTCCATTTTTCGCTATAAATATGACTTCCTTTTCATTGTGCAATATCACCATCAGGCACATTTAAAAAAAAACTCTTTCAGCTTTGTTTCAACCCATATCTATTATCCTATTCTAAAACCCCATATTATGAAGAAAGCTAATCTCTCTTCTGTTACCAGTGCATCAACACAAACAAATACACCAACACCCGATCATTCCAAGATTATTATGGGTCTTTTATCAAAACATCTAGATACAGAAATTATCCCAAGTAATAACGTATTTGCAAATGTTTCCGATTCTAACTCCTCAACGCCTAGAATCAGTCTTGCCCCTGCCTTCAAAACTGTCCCGCCCACTTCACTTTCCGACTACACTCCTTTAGCCGAAGAATGTCTGCCATTCCAACGGGAGTTTCCCACTATTGACTTCACTTCAGTTTTCAAGAATTGACCCATTGCTCAGCAAGATTGGGTTGATTGGGTGAACCGTGTCGAGCCTCAGTATAGAAAGTTATGGAAGTCAGTTGGTATTCATAATGCTATCCTTCTTTCGAAAAAACGAATCCACATGGATAAAGAGGCCCTTCTCTCGTTGCTTTTTTTTTTTGTCTAGTTCCACCAATTCATTTCATTTTCGGTGCGGAATGATGAGCCCGACTGTGCAGGATGTATGCTTCCTTGCCCCTACGGTGAAAAGGTGAATTCTTGTCTTGTTGTTTCAATACCAACTTATGACTACCCGACCAAGCCTGACTCTTCCGAGCGTATTACCGATCACGGGCCTTTCATCAAAGCCAGCAAAGGCAATGGGGCTGTGGTTTCTGCTGAAGAGCATATATCCTTTCTCATATATTGGCTGAACAGGTTCTTGTTCTGCGTCTCTTCAATCACTGTGACCAAAGAATTCACTCGTATAACATATGGCCTTCATACCGGCGACAAACTTTCCCTTGCTCCCTTTGTGCTTTCTTATCTTTACCGTGGTATCGGTGAGTATATAAATTCCAACTTCAGAACCTGTTCAGGCCCTTTCTGGCTCCAACAACTTTGGACAAATGCTTATTTCCCAGAACTTCAAGATGATGTCGATGACTCAGTTAATGTCCCTGTCCCGGGTTTTCGGTATGCTTCTATGATACCAAACAAAAGGTCTTTCAAATTCATGTTTTCCTTCTTCTATGATCCCCCTACCGATCGAGCTCCCTATCTTTTCTTGCCATTCGCGCCTCGACCGCGAGAACCTTATTGGCTCGCCTATGCCCCTGGCTCTGCTCCAGATTTCCAAAATACTCATGACAAGGTGTGGGCTAGCTACTTGATTGCGAGAGATCTTCATTTCGGGTGTTCCAATATTGGCAGTGGTAAATGTGGGGTGGAGTATTACAACCCCCCACAATTTGCCAGGCAGTTTGGTATGACTCAGCTTGTTCCACTCCCTCAACGCTTCATTTCTTGATCGGGAGACATTTGTTACAGATAAAATGGTACGAAAGGTTGCTAGCCGCTATGCTGGTCTTTGCAAGCTCTTTTCCATTCAAGTAGTTACAGAAAATCCTGGCACTTCTTCCTTCTTCGATCAGTGGTGGAAAAAACATATTGAGAAAATTATGGTCGAGGACGCAAAAGTAGTGGTTGAAAAAGTTATCTCTTTCATTCCCAAGCTCCGAAATCCGCCGACTTAAAATAAGTCATCCAAGGAAGACAATATAACCAACCGAGATTCTCCACCCAAGAAGAAAAAATCAAAGCCATCAAAGGAAGGTAAAATTCCTTATATGAAAATTATTTCTTTGTCAAGTCTTATATTTCACTTTTACTATAAGTGGCTTAAACTTTGCATCATGCAGCTATTACTGCTCATGATCCTTTAGGCATATCTGACCATGAGGCTAGAGCATCGGCAGAGGAGAATGAGAAACATACCAAGAGACTGAAGGTCTTGATCAATCACGTTTTCTTTGTTAAATATACCAATCAGCTATCTTATATCAATTCTTGATCCGATTCCAGGTGGCAAAAACAAAGAAAGGAAAGAAAATAATTTCCTCCCCTAGGGACGTTACTAGTCCCTTATCACTGGTCGACGAAGAAAATGAGGGAAACGAAGACGAGGTTAACCCGTTATTATCTCTGGCCCATTCAGATAATACTAGGCGTTTCGCTAGCCGTGAGGTAAAGATATAACCATGCAATCGTACATTATCATAATCGGCCGATTATAACTATTTTTATGAGCAGGGATCTACCTATTCCAACAAGTCATCGAGGAGAAGTGAGATTCATACCAAATAAGACAACATGGTTATTGAGTATTATTCTCCAGGTGTTGACGAGACCCAGCCGATCATGATTCAGGCGTTCGAGTCGGCTCCTAACCCTACTTTGTTTGCCACTAGCCCACATAATGAAGTTATGGTAAACTCAGGGATATTTTGAACTTCATATTTATTGCACTACCATTTCATTGGTCATTCTAAACGTCATCTCTTGCAGGGTGCTTTAATTAATTATCCAAGAACTCCTAGCACCCAATCAGCGCATATAACCACTGCCGATAACAATTTCGGCACCTTGATTTATCCCCCATCAGCCGGAGTGAGAAATTTTACTATCTAAAGTTTATTTCCATGATGTAGTCTTGAATGACTTCACTAACTCATCTTTTATATCAGGAGGGCTCAAGTGCTCCAAGGCAGGAAACATCTCAATATTATGACACAGTTGAAGATTTTGATACCTATTTTGCCCAAGTTGAAGCCGGGATGTATTCCAACTACCCAATGGGAAATTCATTTTCAGAGCCAAGGGCCTCATCCCTGTCCTCTGCCATCGAGGGAACGAAGAAACTTTTGGCTACAGTTGCATTCATGGACTTTTCTGAAGTACCGAATTTAGCTACCGACATATCAAATGCCTTGTCGGTGTTGGTGGAGAATCATGATCTAACTCAGGATCAGGTTGAGCAACTTCAGTCGGTTAAGGCTCACTTTTCAGCTCTAGTTTCAAAGTTTCAGACGGCCGCGGAAAAAGCTCAAGAACTTTTGATCCGCATCACTAAGACATTGGAGGAGCAACAAACACTAGTTACTCGGGCAAAAGACAATGTCTCTCAATATCGTTCTACACGATCGGCCCATACCAAGACACGTGAGAGAATAGTTGAGATTGAGAAAGAAATACTCCGTCTTCAGGAAGAGCTAGCTAGTACCACCCTCTCTGAAAAACAACTCAATGCCACTATGAAGGAGATTGTCCAAAAGAACAAGAAGGTCGATCAAAGGAAGTCCTCCATCTTGACAGACCTTCCTCAGTTGAAGGCCGAGAAGGCTAAATAGGACAAACATGTTGCCAATTGACAGAAAGAGTGGGATGAGCTCAAAGGTCACTTTGGTTACCTGTAGAATTGACATGCCAGGAAAATTGTGGGGGATTGTGGTGTTTTTTTTTTTTTTTTTACTAGATCGATGATGAATCAAATGTATGCCCCCATGGAACTTTCCTTTCTTGTTGTATCCGACTCATTTTGAATCAAATGTATGCCCCTGCAGCACTATCTTTTGATTATTTTCGATCTTTGTTTCTATTGTTTCCCACATTGTAGGATAATAGAATTTCAAGTATCGACCATTAATTGGTCGAGGATGAATTTCTCCATCCAAATATTTCAAGTGGTAGGCACCCCCTTTCAAGACTCTATGCACCATGAATGGACCTTCCCAATTTGGTGACCATTTCCCATATTTTCGGTCATTCACACCGATTGGGAGAATAGTTTTCCAGACCAAGTCTCCTTCTCTAAATGCCTTGGCCCTGACACGTTTATTGTATGCTCTTGTGACTCGTTTCTTTTGGACTTGAATGTGATCGAGAGCCTTTAACCTCACTTCATCGAGCTCCTCTAACTCTATCAACATTGATTAATTGTACTTTTCAGGGGTCAATTTATTTTGCAAAGCAAATCTCATAGACCGCATAGTGACTTCCATAGGCAAAACCGCATCATGGCCATAAGTTAGCATGAAAGGGGTTACACCCGTACTTGACCGTTGAGAGGTTCTATACGCCCAAAGTGCTTCAGAAAGAAGTTCATGCCATACCCTTGGGTTATCCTCGACCATTTTTTCAATGATACATTTTAAAGTCTTATTGGATGATTCAGCTTACCCATTCCCCTGAGGATAGTGTGGAGTTGAGTTCAACAGTTTAATCCCATATTCAGCTGCGAACGCTTGAACTTCTTTACCCACAAGCGCGGAGCCTCGATCTGTCGTGATTGACTCCGGAATTCCAAATCTATGGATAACATGTTGCTTGATGAAACGTATCACGTCTGTTTGGTGTACCAATTTCATTGGTATTGCCTCCACCTATTTAGTAAAATAGTCGGTGGCAACAATGATAAAACAATGTTGCTTAGAAGAAGGTAGATAAACCTTCCCGATCAAATCCATAGCCCATCCCCGAAATGGCCATGCTTTGATAATTGGGTGCATTTCGACTGCGGGGACTCTATGGATTGGTCCATGCTTTTGGAAGGCTTGACACCCTTTAGCATATGAGATGCAATCTTTAAGCATTCCAGGCTAATAGTAGGCATATCGCCTGATCAACCACTTCATTTTAATCCCGGCCTGGTGAGCACCACATATCCCTTCATGAACTTCGGCCATTACCTTCATGGCCTCTTTCCTACCGATACACCTTAAGAGTATGTCATCTTTAATACGTTTTCTGAAAAGCTCTTTATCTAACAACATAAACCTAAATGCCTGAATTCTCAACTTCTTGTCAGTCTTCATGTGTGGATTTTGAAGGTACTGAATGATTGGTGATCTTCAGTCATCCTCTTCTATTTCTTCTTCTATTTCAGTTACAAAGACTTCAGCCGACAAACCTTCCCTAATTTCGACTGATGGTAAGGATCTTTTCTTTATATTGATTAGGTTTTCAGCTATTCCTTCTGGCACTCGAACACCCGATGCCACTTGAGCCAAGTCATTGGCTTCTTTATTATGTGACCTATAGACATGGTCCACCCTTACATCGTCAAAATCTTGTAATAATTGCATAGCTATGGAATGAAAAGGTTTGAGGTTCCAACTTTGGCACCTAAAGTTTGCAGACAATTGTCCAATTACTAGACTAGAATCGCCTATAATTTTAACGGTCGTTGCCCCCATTTCAAGGAGTATTTCAAGACCGATAATCAATGCTTCATATTCTGCTTGGTTGTTTGAACATTTAAAGTCTAAGAAAAAGGAATATGTAGTTTTTCTTCCACTTGGTGAAATTATTACAATTCCAGCCCCTCCCACATCACTTGTGCTTGAACCATCAAAGATTAAAGTCCATAGTGTTAGTTCAATAACACATAATTCTTCTGCATCATGGATTTCTGGAGCAACGTCCAAGCATGGATGGTCGGCCAAGAAATCAGCAAGCACTTGGCCTTTCATGGCCTTTTGGGGTGTGTACCTAAAACTGAATTTCATGAGCGCCAGTGACCACTTGCCAATTCGTCCGGAGATTATTGGACGAGAAAGCATGTATTTAATCAGATCAGTTGCACAAATCACATAAACTAAAACAGGGAGCATATATATTCTCAACTTAAAAGCTGCAAAATACAAAGCAAGACACATTTTTTCAATTGGCGTATATCGACGCTCAACCGGTGTCAAGATACGACTAAGATAATACACTGCCTGTTCTTTTCCTACTTCATTATCTTTGGCTAAAAGGACTTCCGATTGACTCATCGGCAGCTGAGATATACAACTTCAATGGTCGTTTCCTTCTTGGTGGCATGAGAACAGGAGGCTTAGAAAGATACATCTTGATTGCTTCAAAAGCATGTTGGTGATGATTTTTCCATCTGAAGACCTCTTCTGACTTGAGCTTCAATAGAGGAGAAAATGCATGAATCTTTCCGGCACAGTTTGAGATGAATCTTCTCAAAAAATTAATCTGACCTATTAGCCTCTGTAGCTCCTTCTTACTCCGCGGAGGTTGAGCATCGACAATTGCCCTAGCTTTATTCTTGTCAATCTCTATCCCCCTTTGGTGCACCAAGAACCCCAAAAAAATTCCAGCAGTCACTCCGAAAGCACATTTATGTGGATTCATTTTCAGGCCATGTGACTTCATCCTTTCGAAAGATTTCCTCAGATCGGTTAAATGTTTAGCCTTGGTCGATGATTTTACTACTACATCATCAATGTATACTTCCATAAATTTTCCAATCATGTCATGGAAAATTGCATTCATAGCTCGCTGATAAGTGGCACCGGCATTTTTCAATCCGAAAGGCATCACTACCCACTCGAAGGTACCTATAGCACCTGGACACCTAAATGTCGTCTTTGAAACATCATCTTCAATAATGAATATTTGATTATAACCCAAGTGTCCGTCCATAAATGATAGAATCTCATTCTTGGCGGCCGCATCAATAAGTTGATCGGCCATTGGCATCGGATACTTATCCTTAGGGGTAGCCAAATTGAGATTTTGAAAATCTACGCATACCCTTATCTTTCCATTCTTCTTGACTACCGGAACAATGTTAGATAACCATTCACAATATCTTGTAGTTCGGATAAATCCCGCCTTGAGCAGCCTTTCAATTTCTTCTTTCACCTTCAAAGTTACTTCAGTTGACATGCGTCTAGGCAGTTGCTTGAAAGGCTTGAAATCTTCTTTAATCTGCAGTCGATGCTCGACTAGTTGTCTTGATAACCTTGGCATCTCGGTGTAATTCCATGCAAAGCAATCCTTATACTCTTCAAGCATCGAGATCAACTCGGCCTTAAAATCAAGTTCTAACAGTTCACTGATGTAGGTTGGTCGAGGATCTTCTTCTGACCCCAAATTAATTTCTAGCAAAGGATCTTGAACATCAACCTTTAGGTCTTCTAACTTAGCCGAGGCTGCGTCCAATTCTTCCAACTTGATCATGTCTTGCTCATCATCAACAGATTTATCTTCCTCTATAATTTCGGCCATGTTGGCCGAAATATCACCAAAGATCATAGCTCTTTTTTCAGCGAGATATGCTCTCAGCCGCTTTATGCAAGCCTTATAGGCTAACATTTTCACCTTGTTCAATTAGTTTTGATCCATTAACAACCTCTTCATCATCGATCTCTACTATCGGCCATGGTTCATGAATAACATTTGGCCTTGATAGTTCATTAAGCAACTCAGACATATCGCCTTCAGTAAGGTTCTTACGCATTGTTGCTTTCTTGGGTTTACCATACTTGTCACAACCAATAAGTCTCACTGGCCCCATTTCCTCCTCATATAGAATAGCATCAGCCATATGGACCCGAGCTTCAAACGGTTTATTATCTCCACACACAACTTGTATTTCATCTCCATCCCAAAAGATCATGAATTGATGGAGAGTGGAAGTAACACAGAAGTGTGGGTGTAACCAATCTCACCCAATTAATGCATTGTACGCAGACCCGACATCGACCACGAAAAAGGCCGTCATGGTCTTTCGTTTTCCCACCATCATCTCTAAAGTAACCACTCCTTTTGTTCTTGCCTTGCCCCCAATAAAATTACTAACCGTCAAATCGGTAGGGATCAAGTCATCTTCTATCTTATGCAAGAGTCTCATGGTGTTCATTAGAAGAATGTTGACTGCAGAGCCATTGTCGACCAACGTTCTAGAGATCGGCATTCCTTCCAAAAATACCCTAATGTAAAGTGGTTTCAAGTGTTGTGACATTCCTGCAGGAGAATTCTCAAAGATCACCTTAGCTGCTTGAACATTCCTACTTGTCACCAAATCTTCAAGATTCGGCCTTGCTCTTATCATGACAACCTTCTGCCTCTGATTCGAAATGATTGACTCTGATGGGTTCTCTATGATTTCAGGAACTTCTTGGCATTCACTGTCAATTATCTCGACATCTCCTTCCATGACTGAGGGTTGGTCTGCTTTAGCCTCGAAAATGAGAGGCAAGGTTAAAACCATGTTGCAATTCACGTTTTCTTCGAAAGAACCAAATATGATTACTTCCGACCCATGTTCTTCCCTATTTATGTCAAACTCATCGTCACCAAAATCTGTTTCATCATCAACTTCTTTCATAGAAGAAGATCCACATTTTTCTTCAATGACTCTTTTTTCAGCTGGACTTCCTCCCTTTGATATTTTCTCCAAGTTGCTCTTTGGTTCACGATCGGTTGATTCCCTTCTGAGCAAAGTCACTTTTCCAGACTGGGGCACCGAGTACCTTTCTTCCATTTTGTGTAACTTAGTTTTCATTCGCTGCTATCGTCTCTTTTGCGTACGAGACATGAAAGGCGGTGGACTCTCAGCTCTAGGATATTTAGGGTGGCGCACTCTCAACCATCGACCTTCCTCAGTGACCGACGGTCTGACCATTCTTGGCCTCTGGTGTGGATACTTGGTCGAGGTCTCAACATGACGAGTCTCATATATCTTTGGCTCTTTAGGCCTCCAAGCTGCATGAGTTGAGCTGTTTGCATGATTATAATTCATTTCCTGTCTTCTCTTGGGATATTCATCTACATTTGGCCTTTTGTCAAGCCATATCAGTCGATTAGTTATAGGCACTCTAGGCAAGGGTGACCTTGGCCTATTTCCATGGTGGGAGCTCCGGTCATAGCTTCGAGTGTCTCCACGAAGTGGCTCTTGATTTCTCCGCGCCTCCACCTTGCACTTCGGGCATAACCCCTGCTTGATCAGCGCCATTTGGGCATCTCTTAACTCTCTTGCTAACTCATAATTAGGCACTGGAGTTTCAACGTTCATTGGCTTCTTTCCCTCGGCCTTATTCTTTCTTCTAGCCGAGGTATCTTCCAATTCAATCTTCCTCTGTGGTCTAGTGACCATCGAGACTTCAACCATGTTGCTATTGACCAAAGCTGGAAAATGATCAGTATCAACTCCCATCACTTCTTTCTTCTTCTCGGGGAATTTCCACGTTCCTTTCTCGATCTGTCCCTGAATCAGATTATGAAAAACAACACAATTATTAGTTGCATGATTCCAGGAATTATGATACTTGCAATATTCCCAACCTTTGATTTCGTCAACCGAGGCAATTTTTTGCCCCCCCGGTGACTTTGATAATTTTATCAGTCAAAAGATGGTCGAAAATTTGCTCAGCCTTAGTTATATCGAAAGCATATTGCTTGCCAGCCTCAAAGGTATTTCTTTTGGCAGACAATGTTGATGGTTGAACACCACTTAGTGTTTCAGCAGGTTTAGCCAAGGCTTTACACACATATGGCTTTTTTGAAATAATCTCTATAGCATCAACCTCTAAATCTTCATATACGGTGTCAACTATATGGATTTCATAGTTAGGATCCTTATAGAAGGTCCCTCGAGAAGAATTTTTTCTCTCATTTTCCTCACTCAAGATTTTTTCATACTTTGTGACTCTCTCAGCCAACTAGAATAGATCGCCAAACTCGGTCCCTTCAAACTTCTTTCGTAGCTTGAAATCCAGACCGCTAAGGGCTAAGTTTACAAATTCTTTCTCAGGTAAACTGATTCGACACCGGTTTCGTGCCTTCTTGAACCTAGCCAAGAATGTTTCAACATCCTCAGCTGGCAATTGGTGAATCCTAGATAAATGGCCATAGTGACTTCTGGCTCAGCTCTATAGAATTGGTCATGGAAAACTTCTTGCATTTGTTGCCAAGTATGTATGGAATTTGGTGGTAGATTTAGATACCACTTGAAGGCAGTCTCAGTGAGTGTGTTGGAAAATAATTTCATCTTACACATCTCATTATTACTAAGTGCCCCACATTGCATGATGAATTGACCAACATGTTCAAGGGTAGACTGATTGCCTTCCCCTGAGAATGTTGCAAAATTTGGCACTCGATAGTTTTGTGGTAGATCCATTCAATCTATCCAATCAGGAAATGGGTGCCTAAATGTTGGTCGAGTTGCCCTTCTCAATGTTGGTCCATATTGCTCTTGTATAACCTCAGTTAATTGCTCCCGAGTCATAACCATTGGTGGGGCTTGGTTTTGAAAGGGTGCATTTGGCCAAGGGATGTATCCCTCTTAGCCCCCGGGGTTAACAGCTTAAGGTGGCACCACTTGAGGTTGAGGATTAGGAGAACGACCATTAGGTAATTCATTATTCCTCCATCATGGTTGTTATTGGCCTACCATTCCCAGTTCTATATGGTAAATTGATGGAGGCTGAATGGGAGCTATTAGTCGATGACCATTGAGGATAGGAGGTGGTGGAACACCTCTTTCTGGTTGGATGACTTGCTGAGGAGGAAGTTGCTCTCCTAACCTATCATTTTGATTCTCGACCCTAGGCGGTTGACCGACAACCTGCCTATCCATACGAGTTACTAAAGCATTAATCGCCTCATTCAGTTATTGAAGTTGATTATTGGTCGTATGGGTGAAGCTACTAGCGGCTCCATACTTTTGTTGAACTCCCAAGCAACTTGGCATTGGTAAGATTCAACTCTAGTTTCAAAACGTGACACCATGTTGCTAACACTCTCAGCCACCATTTGGTGGCTTGCTTGATGCCCCTCTTCATGCTCAGACCTGGAATCTTGCATGATGGGAACGAGTTGGTTTTCTTCTTGATAGTCCCTTGGAAACTCGGCTTGTCCAGCCAAATTTTGAGACTGTGATCGAGTCTCAACAACAATTCACGAATATGACATAAGTCCCACTGGGCGTGCCAAAATTGTTCAGCTCACAAAGTGGTCGATGTCGTTAACCAATAGTTGGTCGACCTTAAACGCATGCGTGCCAGAGTCCTAATGTAGACTCAGAGATTTATTACCAAACTATTCCTATCGGGTCGGGTGACCGACCAAGATTGGTTCAGGCGAAAGTTGGAGAGTAGGAATAACCCTCTCCTTAAGGTTCTGTATTGCCTAAGTTAGGACTTCAAATATATAAAGGTAGTGACTGAAAAGAAGTTAAGAGAAAATAATCAATATACCTGAACTTGAAAGCTCTTCTTCATTGAACAAGGAACTGATTACAATGATAAAGGAAGTACAAACACAAATTTTGATTGAAAATGAAACACTAAAGATCTAAGTGCTGAGGATAAAATAAATGTTAAGCTAAGGAATTTAAGAGCTAGGCTAGGAATGCAATAAAAGCTAAGTGAAAAACTAAGTTATGACTGATAAGGAAGCTAAATGATAAGCTATGAATGACAAAGAGTAAGGCTTTGAATGGTCGTGGACCTTTTGCTTGTGGGACTTGAAGAAGTATTTATAGAGGGTCTTGATTTGATGATGTCCCTTTCAACTCGCCCTTCTAAACATTAATTGCTTGCAGGTTGAAAGTAGTTTCCCAACCACTTGTTGAGCTGCTACTTGGATTAGTTAGATCTACTCTCAACCACATGTGATGGAATCATATCTGGCATGACAATTCTAGTTAGAGAACATGGCCCTTTCAAACTTGCCCACTTTGACTATTACCACTTTCAGCTCTCTTTTATCTTTTGCCTGACTTTGACCAATGAATCTTCTGATCACTGACGCACTCTGTTGGGAAGTTGAAAAACTTCCATTTGTGGTTTTGGAATGTTGAACTTTCATCTCGATCAGGTCGTAGTTTCCAACCTAAGCTCTCTCCAATCTTCCAGACCTGATCTGTTGGGCTTTGTAGTCTCGATCTCTACGAGCGGTTCTCGTGACCTTGGCCATTGATGACAATATTTCCATGACTAAATTCATCAAGAAGCTTACTTATAGGCTAATTTTCTTGCCCGAGAGTCCTTTTAAGCCTAAAGTGATAAGAAAAGTGGTCGAAAGTCACTTTTAGGCACAGTGACTGAGAGACTCGGTCTTAGGTTGTGAATGATAATGAAGTGAAGTATGAAAAAATTCGTCGAGAAGGAATTCGTCAAGAAGAAATTCGTCGAGAAGGAAATTCATCGAGAAGGAATTCGTCGACAGAAAAACTCGTCGACAGAAAACTCGTCGAGAGGAAATTCGTCGAGAAGGAATTCTTCGACAGAAAACTCGTCGAGAGAAAGAAGTGGTTGAGAGAAAAATGACTGAAAGACTTTCAAGCCAAAAGTGGTTGAAAATGATAAAGGGAGAGATTGAAAATCATTTAAAAAGCCAATGGTGGCTGAAAATCACTTTTTGGCCTAAGGCTGAAAATGGTTAGGCCAATTATGACCCTTAGAGTAATAATCGGTCATGGATTCGTTTTCAATCGCCATGACCCGAAATATTTTCTTTCAGTGATTTCTTAACCCGAACCTTCATAGACATGGTTTGAAAATTAGATCATGGATTAATTTTACAAACTATCGTTCAAATCATAAACATGTGGCCTAAAGGCTTGGGCATAATTTAGGCGTTAACAGTGTGTTTTGGTGTATTGATGTATTTTTGCCCCAAACTTTTTTTTTTCCCAAAACATGTTTTTGTTCTTGTTCTTTTGGGTGAGAAAATAAGAAAAAGAACAAGAATTATTCTTGTTTTTTTGTTCACAAAATAAAAACAAAAATAATAATTCCCAAACGGACCCTATAGTATTCGTTGTTCTCCTGCACTGCTCTATAGTGATAATGATTCTGTGCAACTTGAGACATTTTATAATATCTTCAAGGATAAATTTGGAGTCCACTCCTCCAAGTCTTGCATGGAATATTCAATATCACTAAATGGTTGTTGAAATAATTATTAAGATAATTAAATAAACTAGTGTGTAGCTTAATTAAAACAAGAGTAGAGAGCTAAATAGTCAGTCTACTTGTAACATCCCAGCAATCTGAGTAAAGCACAAATTAACTACAAACTGATAGACATTTTCAGAGAGTAATAAAGGTGTTTGTTTATTCCATTTTCCACTGTTGCTGCTGGGAGAAGCTAGGAGGAGCTGGCAGAAGTTTCCTTGGGGATGGGGAGGCAGCCTCTAGCAGAGGTCTTCCCGTCGATGGGAGTAGTGATGAGCTTCTTCTCGCCCCGAGGTTTGAAAACACCAACCGGAATGTCCAATTCAGAACATTAGGCGCCAACACCCTATACAGCAGAAATATGTCATACCAACTCGGGAACTTCACGTATGCATCTCCTCTGCAGGCGCCAGATACAATCAACCTAGCAAACTCCTCCACACTAGCACTAGATGTTTGTACCTTAAACCCACAAGGTATAATCAATTTAACTAACTAACTATATATATATATATATAAGAAAATCCAACATGTCTATACATATATGTATGTGAACTAAAAATGGCTCCATGCATAAGAGTTGATTAAGGGCTGCATGAGAATATATATATATAACATGTATCTAGTTTATAATTATGTGGAAGCATGAGCAATTACGACAACTTACTTCACTTTCTTCCTTCCACTGCATCTCTGCACCCTCTTCCAACATGAATTTGCCCCTAGTCATTTCACTCCCAATCCAACCATGTGTCGCAACTGTTATTCCAACCTCATCTTTCACTTCAAACCTCAGTGTCTCATAAAAATTTATTAGAGCTGCCTTTGCCGCCTAGTCACAAACAGTAAAAATCCAGAAAAAGCCATTGAAGTCTAGGTATACAATGTAGCTTCACAGAATTCAAGCCAACCAATAAAAATGTACAAGTAGGGGAGGGAAGAACTATCATCATGACAATTCTTTCTGTTTCAATGCCGATTAAGAAATATTAGCATTAGATGAACAGAGACATGAGGAAGAATTTGAGCATGAATCTGAATACCATTATTATATAAATATGTAATATATTTTCTTATTCACTTATGGTGAGACTTCTCATAACCGGTTCAACTCCACGACCAGCACCAACTGCCTTGTCTAACTCCCTTGAAGTGTGCTCCGAAGACCATGAGGAAGAATTGGAGCATAAATCTGAAGATAAAGTACATGGTGGGTTGTGGCTCAAATCCTCTTTCCTGCAGTTCTGGAGAAATTGTACCAGTCCTTCTCTGGCCTGGTTGCACTTGTAAAAGTAGGGTAGACACTAGACAGATTCTGAAGGAACTTTCCGGATGAAATCATGGTTAGAAATTGAATCAGCTTTTTTGGTCTACTTGAAAAACTGTTCTATGTTTCACATTTAGGGGAACCAAAATGGAAAGACCATCCCCCACTGGATCGCTGAGAACCCGCCTCTATTGGGAACACAGTGATTCATAATGCAGGAAACCTAATAATATACCCACAGAGCAACCAACAATAGTTTTTAGGCATCTTTGGTTTTTGCTTATTTATATACATCAATAATATTTCATTTAGTTTTTGCTTATTTATATATGCATCTCTACTGTTGCAAAAACAAAGAGCTAGTGTTGTGTTGGTGTTTATGACCTCGTATTATGTTTTGTATTATTTTTTAACAAATTAAGTTTTATGATCTTGATGTTCGAATCCATACCGGGCACTCAAGTTCATCTTCGGTTCAAGCCATTTTTCGGCAAAGTCACCTAGATCCTTCTGATGATATTGTATTGAGGGTGAATGTAATGTTACACCTTACAAGCATACTTGAGCTCGTCCAAAAAACATACATCTGATATATGTAATATGGGCTAAGAGTTTGAAAATCATTAAGCCTGTGATCTTTTATTGAGGTTGCACTAAAGCTACCTTAATCCGTCCCAGCCCTATTTTCGAGCATACCAAGAACCTGATTATAAATGCCCCAGTCTTCAATAGTCTCGTAATCGCTTTAGTACTAATCTACTAATATATCACCATTTAGGAGGATGATGGAGCATTCTAGATAGTATTATAAGGATGGTCAGACACATCATAATAAGTTGGTTCAGATTTACTCACAGAATATAGGCTCATCCTTGGCAATGGTAACCAGTTCTCCACTGATGCATTCACTACAATTCGACCGTGGTATTGTCTTAGGTAAGGAAGAGCAAAGTATGTAGGATAAACATTTCCCCAAAAGTTTATGTCCTGAAAGCAAACAAATTTAAAGCTGCTCAGTAATTGATTGGCATGAAGGTACTTCAATTCAGAAAGCTTAATAGACAACAAAAACTGTAAAAGGAACAAGCAATATTCAATATTTTAAGACAATTTTGAGTTTGACAAATCCTTACCATCAAAATCGGGAACACCGATGTATCAGCAGCTTCCTCCAAGTAGAAGCTATGCCCCAAACTTGTCGTATTAACTAGATGATCCACTACAGAAAGAATCCGAGAAATGACATTAATATAAGCATTTGCTACATCTGTTAGCAAAAGGTGTGCATAATCTGGATCATGTTATCAAAAAACAGAAAAGTTAAACAGCGGCAAATTCAACCATCTTCTAAATTCCTATTTGGCTTTACCTAAGGTCCAACTTTTGTTTTAGATTATATAATTTTGAGTGAGGATAATGTGGGCACTGTGATCCAGAATAAAGTTAAACATTCCTATATATTGCGTCCATAATATATAAGCAGATTAAAATTTGAATTCTTAAAGATATTTGTAGTAAGGAAACCACAAGGCTTAAACTTACCAAAATGAAGGGAAAAAATAGAGAGAGACAACAAATGATATAGAGTTTCTACTAATTTGTCATTCTTGATAGAGGACACATGCATGAGACTTACGACGGCCATAAAAGTTGACGGTCTCGTTGATGAATCTGCGACAATCATCTTCCTTGACAACATCTGCAGCCATGATCATGACGTGCTTAGCACCCAGCTGTTTGGAATTCTCACCGATACCTCGGAGTTTGTGCTCTCTACGTGCGATTAATACAAGATTGGCCCTCTTCTTTGCATATTCATATGCTATTTGCTGAGGTGACAAAATAACAATTACCCAAATAAGAGTGACTCTCATACCAAAACCACTTGCCACACACAAAGCAAGGCCGACAATAATAGATTTCTGTTTTTTTCACAATGTGCAGATCAGCACACAACACCAGAGTATACACAATGTTTAGGAACTAAATTCTTTCTTATATACTGTTTGCTGGTAGATGAGATATTTCAATTTTCTTCACTGTAAGGGCTAAATTGGACAATTTCAAGTTAGTAAGTTGCAACAATTTACTCAATTTGAAACCAATTATTCCAGAGTCTGAAAATTGTATACCAACATGTGTAATTGAGACACAGTTTTCTTACTTGTCTAGAGTCTGAAAATTGTATACCAACATGTGTAATTGAGACACAGTTTTCTTACTTGTCTATTCTCTATGTATTTCTCTTTCTCTTTCCTACCAACCTAATTATATATATATATATATATATATGTGTGTGTGTGTGTGAATCCAGACAAGTATATAAACATGGAGTCTTAAAAACTTATTTTTATTAAATTGGGAAGCTACAACTAAGCCCCCACATGACATGAGTGAGATCCTTAATCAATCATACTAGATCAAGCTGACTGTGAATATTTTTATTTTAATATGCAAAAGAAATAGGAAAAAAAAATAAAAGAAAGGAGAAAACAAATACAATAATATAGAATTGACAACATAATAATAATAATATAATTAATGAAAATGAAAGGAATTGAGAGTAATTAAGTAGGAAAGTAGTAATTCCAGAGGTACCTCCCCAATAGCAGAAGAAGCACCGGTGATAAGGACGACCTTATCTTCCATATCCTCAGAATAGAAAGAGTTGAAAAGCCACTCACAAGCATTGATCAATGACAAAGCCGGCCATGCAAAGGCTAGCATCACCAGGCTTGCCGGTGGCACCACCAAATTCAGCACCGAGTTTATCATATCCATTTTTCAATTCACACACCTTAATTTTTATCTATATTTGTGTAGGTGATATTATATATTATATATACATATATAGATATATGAGAGTGTGAGAGATAAAGAAGAAGCTAAGCTATAATAAAAGAGATAAGGAGGAAGCAAAGAGAGAGAGAGAATTGACATTTAGTAGTACGTGCTTAACGATGAACAGCATGACTTTGGTCACTACAAGTGTTGCCTCTCCACAGCTATCACCTTTTGGACCTTTCTGCATGAGATATAACTACCTACCCTCTCTCTCTCTGTATGTATATATATATATATATATCTTTTTTACCTGACTGAAAGCCACCTGCCCACTTTATTCACCATTTCACCCATATCTTTTATATATATTAGACGAGTCTCCGAGTCACCTATATCTTTCACAACATTGCTTTCAGATTGTTTTTTTTTTCTTTTATTCATCATATCACCAAATATGTTAGTATAACAGTAATAATGATAATAATAATAATAATTAGCTATAATCATAATCCTTACCACTAGTTTTAAGTACAAGATTATCCTTCATTTGGCAATCAGTCTTTTCAATCTTTTTTTTTTCCAAAAATAATTTCATTGGTACATAACTCTCGTGAAATTATTTTGTCTTGTTGTTTCTTTTTTCCTTTTTTTTTTTAAAAAATAATATTTTTCGGTTGATCATGGAGTTGGTCGGGTGACTCGGATGGTTATCAGATTACATACTGTTATCAAATATAAATTTAAAATTGATCTAGAAAATTTATTTGTGAAAAAAAAAATAGTGCAAGATTAATTCTAAATCATCAAATGTCTAGTTGAACTATATATATACACGTACTCTCTTAATACCTTCACCTTCTTCACCTTTTGCAGCAGGAAACTCTTTTAGTACTTGTCATTGGTATATTGCAACCTCCCTAGTCCCTCCCTTGGAGTCGAAGCAACTCCTGCTCTACAGTTTGCAGATTGACTATCAGAAGCATAAAGTAGGTTGCAAGAAGCACCAAATGCTATATATATATATATATATACATATCTCATTCTTTAATCAAAGTGCTTAACAAACCATTCATCTCTCTAGACTAAATTAGACCTCACGATATGCAATAAAAGCTTCCTCTTTCTAGTTTCTACAATGTGGGACTTGGATATGTTTTTAAGTTCCATAAATGGATGATGACATTTCCTAACCATTGGAAGGTTCAATTAACCAACCCCCTCATATCCAAAATGTTGCTATACTAATTTCTTTTTTCTCTTTAATTTATTTAAACATACAACCCTTTCTCATCTCCTTCTGAATCCCTTCCCAAAAAATACCCATCACCTTGTAATTGCCATGAACTACATCAAACTCCTTCTCGCTTGTTTATATGACCCCATTTTTTCTAATCCAAACCCACTTAGATCAACATCACAACATGATACATTCATTCGTAATACCTTTACTATATTACGAGTAAAATTTTATACAGATACAATAAACCCTATCAATATTTACGATGTACTATCGAAATATTTGATGGCTGCCGGCCATTTTTATACAATTTCTTAGGGTTGGTATATAGGTCCACTATGCACCTTAAAAAGAGATAAAAATATCAAAATATTGCAGTGTGTATTTATTAATGCGTTCATCATAACCAGTCTGCTAGCCCCGGAAACTGTTGCAGCAGCCACGTCACACCTCTGATAACAACCTGCATAGAATCAAGAGGAAGAAAGTTTGAGAGGTGTTGGCCCCAAATGCACTTACTACGGACATAGCACAATTATGCACAAACGTGCATCAAATTATTCACTGCAGTGTGAGTAAGTTCAGCCTATACAAGTCGTAAAGCAATAGTGTACAATAATTTTCATGTACTTTCATCAAGGAGAAGGTTGGCATGGACATTCTCTCTCAGAACAAGAACTATTATACCATATCCAATGAGAAGTTACAATACCAATCTCCAAAGCTGAAATAAAAGCCTAATGAGAGACTTCCGGTAACTACTCATCTATTCTAAACACTTAGCTATTAGAATATATGTAACTTGAACATTTAAACATGTCCCTCACGTGTGGCCATCTTTTTGGTCCCACACGTGTAGTAATTGCTTAATGAGAGTGACGGTGAGATTTGAACACGATACATTTGGCTCTGATATGATATTAACAACCGAACAACTTGAGTTATTAGAGAGGGTATAACTTGATATTTATGTCCTTCAACAGCTTCGAGTGAAAAAAAAAAAAAAAAACAACAACAACAACCCGCCCATCTTCAGACTTTAGAAAACCAATTTCTTAAATAAGGAAATACATGCTGCACATATCAGGCAAGTGTGATCAGTCTTACAAAGTGCGATCGCTAGCACATCTTTATAAAAAAAATTCTATTAGTTTGTGGGCCACGAGTAGAATATATTCATAAGAACTCTTTTTAGAGGCATAGATGATTGCGAATTTTGAAAATTTTGGAGGAACATGGTTTCACCATGCACCTCTCTAGCTCAGCCCCTGATTTGAACGATAAAATGACCTTTTGGGCCTCAGAAATTCTCAAGATCAGCATCAGAATTGTTGAGTATATACCACTGTCAGCTGGAACGGGGCGAAAGCCCCTAACACCCTGGTCATCGAAAAGTTGTTGGCTGCAAAACCCCTTTGAGGTTTTGGAATTTTAAGTGCAGTATGAGACATTGGTTTTGAGAAGATTGACATTAACTCGATGCTTTTTTTTTTCTTTTTCTTTTTTTTTCCCAGATATGTGTCCTTTTCTCATTGGGCCATCTAGTTCAGCAGGATAGAATTTGTCCTGACTCGTGATAAGATTGAATCGAAGTGCATGTTTGGTAGAGGGAATGGAGCCATTTTTTTAGGTTTGGTTTGAAAATTTTGCTCCACTCCATGTTTGGCAAGCATGGTGTTGGACAAAGAGTGTTTGAATAGTGTCACTCCATTGGACCCAAATCCATCAAATTTCACACCATCTCAATAGATGGTTTGGTTGGAGTTGGGTCCAATGGTTTGACACTATTCATTTATAATATTATATATATATATAAATTCGAAATTAAATATTTCGAAAAAATAAATATTTCGAAAAAATAAAATATTTATGAAAAATATAAATATTTCGAAAAAATTAAATATTTATGAAAAATTAAATATTTCGAAAAAATAAAATATTTATGAAAAATTAAATATTTCGAAAAAATTAAATATTTATGAAAAATTAAATATTTCAAAAAATTAAATATTTATATATTTTATTTTTTAAAACATATATATTTACAAAATGTTATTTTAAATAAATAAAATGTCAAACTATTCCAAGTTACCAAATATTATATGATTGGTTTCAGAATTTCAGTTCATACCAACTTTACCAAACATGGTTTGGTTTTTCAGTTTCACTTTTTCTCACACCAAAACCATCTGCACCAAACATGGTTTGGAACCAAAATAAAAACACACCAACTCCAACCAACCCAACTCCAACCAAACCAACACCACACCGTCTACCAAACAAGCACGAAGTATTGTCCGCAGAGGCAGAGGTGGGTTTGACAGAATTTATAAGGAAAAATCATGGGACTGAAACTCAAGCCCAATTCAGATGGGGTGGGGATACCTCAGGTTCTTGGCCCAGTATGTTAGACGGAGTGCCCCATAAGGGGGGAGGGGGGAGGTGTTGATTTTCAAGCCAGTCAAACGGGTTGGTCCAGCAGGGTGGGATCAGGGCACAGAAAAGAGCCCAAATACTAGAAATAATATAGGCAAGGGAGTGGCTTTCGTGTCAGGGATGGATGATGGATCGATTCGGGGTAATTACAGGTTCAAAGATTCATCAAGATGGGCCAGTCCAAGGCTCCTCAAAGTCAGGCGTGGAAGCCTTGACCTGAATTAAGCTATGCAAGTGGTGGGTAGAAAACAAATGGGTCATAACACAGCCGGCTAAAAGAGAAGTAAACATGACCCAGGTCTGATGGGTTTATAGAGGGCCAAAACAGGAGCCTCAATGCCCAGTTTAAGCCTAATCCTAATATTAATTCCATAACACAAAGGTTGTTACCAAGAAACGCACCCATCCTTCTGCTTCTTCACTTGGTTTTGCAGGAATGAGTTCTGTCTAGATTGAAGTCAGGAATTCTGTGCCATATAGTAAAGTACCACAAACTTCCATCCATAAAGGAATAAAACCAATTTCTAAATTTGTGTGTGTCATGTAGATACCATGTTGCCCAAATAATGAGCCAAGAGGGGGATGAATTGTCAATTAACAAACTATAGTAGCTTATGGACTTTTTCTCAAACCATAATCAAAGACTTGGTGTGCAACTTAGATTCTAGCAAATGAGAATGCAAATATAAGTATAATTACATAAAGGAAGAAACTAATCAATTGAAAACACAAGCTACTCAATCCAAGCATATTTCAAATCCTCCTGATATGTTTAATTTACCAACCAATCTACAGAATCCAAATCTACCTCCCATCCTGATATGATCACTTGGTGTGCAACTAGATTTTGATTTATCAAACCAATGATAGTGGTCTCCAGTATAATAACATGTACATACATATAACCTAAATACATGATACTGATACAATGGTCAGTACGGTCCAATTGTATGCACATATGTAAGGAAGCCATATAGTCATGATCAAGAGCAGTAAACATACCAAAGCTGTCTCGCCAGGCTTGATAGCAGGTTCCACAGAGTCTCGCCCATAACTGTATTAAAGTTGAAGATAAGAAGACTCAATGAAGATCAATTAATTCAATAGATTTTTAAGAGCATGGTATTTGTCGAATTAACAGAAAAATAACACTTGCTCACTCCCTAATTCACGCATCCTATCCTTGTATACTTGGAGAATAAATAATGCAGAAAAACAATTTCAGCAACAAATTAAGTTGAAATTACCTAGACGATCAATGAAAATAAGGGGGGGGTGGGGGGGGGGGGGGGGGGGGGGGGTGTATAGGTTTTTTGTGGATTTATTGACAAATTGATAATAATTGCGGAAAATTCAATTTTAATCTAATTCTCTATCAAAATAAATCATGCAAAGATAAATCTAAGTGCAGAAAATAAAACAATAGAGACACACGATATTTTTACATGAAAAACCTTGGAAAGACTCTAAGTAAAAACCACGGATACATTTGGGAATCGATGCACTATGAATCAAGAATTACACAGACTCTTTGAAGTTTTAGACTTACAAATCCCTCCAAATCTGCCTTTCTCCACTCGATGTCTGACGAACTTGAATCACTTGCGCTCCACGAAGCTCTCGCTTCACTCCGTACTCTGACGGCTCCGTTTCTCAACGGATCAATGAACCACGAATCCTCCTACTCCGATCTCCGCACTCAGACGGCTCCGTTTCTCAAACGGATCTAAGCAACTACATTGCAATCAATAGTGTGTAGATTTTTCAGAATCTAGGTCATTCAATTGTGTATAAGATCATCGATGTATAAGCACAATTGAATAAACCCTAAACAAGAGAGAAATAGAAGATGTAGAATCACTTAATGTTTTTCTCTCTCCATCTATATCTCTGTAGAAGAATATGAATTTGTAGAAAACTTGCAGAGATCTCTCAAAGGCTTCAAAGCTCCCTCTCACCTGTAGAAGACCTTGGTATTTATAGACAATGCTAATGAGAAACCCTAATCTTTCCCTTTTTTGTAATTTCACACCAATCTAAGTTAAACCCTATATTCTGATGAATATAATGTGTATTGCACGTACTTCAAGATGTGGGAGTAGTAAACGCATCATGGAATTAAAATAGGGGCAGAATAGACATTACAGTAGGAAATAATTTTTCTACCGCACCTACGCCTTAGGCGTCCTGAGCGTAGAAACTCACTTTCTGACCACTTTTTGTTTATGTAGGCGTAGGCTTAAGCGTAGATTCTTCATTAAAATCACTTTTCTCCGTAATTGTGTCAAAATGACCGTCTTGATTCCACGAGATTTTTTGCTTTAAGTGACGGCTTCGGAAAATGCCGTTTTTGCCCTTCTGGAGACATTTTTTACTCAAACTTGATTCTTCTTGAATTCTCTTGTATTCTTCACTTCAACATGACAATTCACTAAAATAATACTACCCAACTCCTCAATTCACTCAACATGATTATTGTCTAGAACATGTCAAACACAAATAATACTATAAATGTTCTTACACAAGTAAACCAAATTAAGAAAAAGAAACTTATTCTTATGATTCACCCACACTTCAATTTATAAAAAAATTGTCCTATCGTGAGATACTTATGGAATCTCAAGTAGACCTTATGGAATTGTACGACCATTAAGAGACTCTTTCATATAGTTATGAAGAATGACATTCAACAACGAATGCCAAAGGATATAAATACTCAATTTACACCCTCTCTAATAGCTTAAGCTATTAGAGTAGATAGATGATTAACATGGTACCAGAGCTAGAAGTTATGTTTTCAAGGCGTAAGCTTTTAAAGTTGAATGGTTAACAACAAAACAAAAAGATTAGCAGTCTTAGATTACAAGTTACCTTGTACAACAACTTGATCAGAGATTGGTAGTCATGCAATTCATTCACATGTAAGATAAACCTTTGCTAGATATCAAAACAAACTTTTTCCTTATTTCAATTCATCAGCTTTGCAACCAATAGTTTCTTCCTAAGTTGAGGGGGTTTGTGGCTAAAAAATTCAAAGTTCGGGAATTCTTTTTTCAATTCATCATTTTGAGCATTCAAAGTGGGAAATTGCATACCGTACTTAAGCTGTTGAAAGATAAACTTGAAAGTGATCAGTCATATCCACATGATCAGCCATATCCACATGCATGAATCAAACCCACAATGACAAGATAAGCTGCAAATAACCATGCGTGAAGATAGCACGCTCATATCTTCCAAAAGTCAAGAATGGCTGCCAAGATGATTTCTTTTGTCAGTTTATGTATTTCAATCATCTATATAAGTGTGTGGTATTGTATTGAATCAATAACAAGAAGCAAGAAACAAATAGAGTGTAAGAATAGAGTGAAAACTTGTATTCAGTTCTTTGTTTTTGAAATAAAAGTATGAGTGTTTTATATCTATGAGTGTAGCCTGGGTGTTACTAAATCACCACAAGTGATTTACAACATGGTATCAGAGCTTGGTGAAGCTTGAGCAAGCCCAGAAGTGAAGAACAAAAACAGAGCCGAAGCTTTCAAAGCCTATTCGTGAATCATAGGTGTTCAAACCACAAGTTTGATCACATATATAGCTTCCTTGTTCCAGCAGGAACACAACCGTGAAAAGAACCGAATACAAGCTTTCACTCTATTCTTACACTCTATTTGTTTCTTGCTTCTTGTTATTGATTCAATACAATACCACACACTTATATAGAGGATTGAAATACATAAACTGCCAAAAGAAATCTTCTTGGCAGCCATTCTTGACTTTTGGAAGATATGAGCGTGTTATCTTCATGCATGGTTATTTGCAGCTTATCTTGACATTGTGGGTTTGATTCATGCATGTGGATATGGCTAATCATGTGGATATGACTGATCACTTTTAAGTTTATCTTTCAACATTCCTCATTAAACTTGATTCTCCACACTTCTGCATTCCTAACATCATCTTCAGTCTGTTGAACATGTCTTGCTTCAATGGCTTTGTAAAAATATCTGTAATTTGATCATTTGTCTTGCAAGATATTAATTCCACTTCTCTGTTCTGCACATGCTCCCTGATAGAATGATACCGTGTATCAATATGCTTGTTTCGTTCATGAAAGACTGGATTCTTTGCAAGTGCAATTGTTGAACGATTATCAATGAAAATCTCTATAGGCTTTTCTTGTGGAAGACACAAATGATCCAACACATTTCTCAACCAAATAACATGACACACAGTTGAGTTGGCTGCTACGTATTCAGCTTCGCATGATGATAGCGTTATTATCTGTTATTTCTTGGATGACCATGTGAATGTTGTATCTCCAATGAAAAACACAAATCCAGTTGTGTTTTTTCTATCATCCAAATCTCTACCCCAATCATTATCTGAATATCCAGTGAATCTTAATTCATCAGTTGAGGTATATAGCAAACCATCATTGATCGTACCTTTGATGTAGCGGAGTATTCTCTTTGCAGCATTCAGGTGTGATTGATCTGGTTCCTCCATGTATCTGCTGATCAATCCAACTCCGGTGGAAAGCAGCGTGGAACTCAGAAAGAATGAAGACAGAGGAAATGTTGATCCAACTGTTCCGGGCTCATTTTAACTCCGATTTGAGCAAACGAATAGTCATTTTTTACTAAACGGAACGCTCTGGACGCAACCGTGCAGTCGGTTTGACCAGATTCAACACCGATTTTCAGAAATAAGCACCTCAAGTGTTTAAGTAAATCCGATGGCGTCCTCCAGCAATTTCTTCCAGCCCTAGCTTCCGCGCTTGGATACAACCAATTACGAGAATTGGTCTATCCCAATGAAAGTCCTTCTTGCCTCTCAAGATTTGTGGGACTTTATCGAGACCGGTTATGACGAGCCAGTTTCAAAAGAAAATGAAGATCGACTGAGCGAGACCCAAAAGGTCGTGCTCAAAGAAGCCCGAAAAAAGGACAAGAAGACATTGTACCTGCTTTATCAAAGTGTCGATGAAGCAAGCTTTGAAAAGATCTCAGTCATCAACATCGCCAAGCAATCATGGGAAATTCTTCGAAAAGCACATTAAGGAATTGAAAAAACAGTTAAAGTTCGACTCCAAGTTCTAAGGGGTGAATTTGAACTGTTGCAAATGAAAGACACGGAGTCAATTTCTGAGTACTTTACCAAAACATTAACTATTGTGAATCAAATCAGAAGATATAGCGACAAGATTGAAGATGTTCGTGTGCTTGAAAAGATTATGCGCTCCCTCAACACAAAGTTCGAGCATGTAGTTGTTGCTATTGAATAATCAAAGGACCTCGATGCAAAGACAGTAGATGAGCTGATGGTCACGCTAGAAATTCACGAACAAAAAATCAACAAGAGGAACAATCTAACATTTAAAGAAAATAAAGAAGAGCGATGGGGAAATTCACAAAGAGGCCGAGGTAGAGGTCGTGGCTATCGAGGAAGAGGTGCTGGATCTAGAGGCAGCGGTGGAAGAACCAATTCCAATACCGAAAGAAATAATCAAGGTGGAAGAAATCAATCTTTCAGAGGACGAGGGCGAGGACGAGGCCGTGGAAGCAATTTCAATAATCGCCAGAATTATGACAAAAGCAAGGTTCAATGCTACAACTGCAACAAGTATGGACACTACAGCAACGAATGCAGAGGAAAGGCAGTTGTTGAAGGAGGGGAACAAGTAAATTTTGCCGAGAAAGAAGAAAATGAGCCGAGATCAATGTTGCTGATGGCTCAGAATGAAAATACCGATGACGAAGGTATATGGTATCTAGATTCAGGAGCCAGCAATCACATGTGTGGAAACATACACATGTTTTTCAAGCTTGACGAAACTAGGCAAGGGCAAGTCTCATTTGGTGATTTCACAAAAATCCCAGTAAAAGGAAAGGGCAATATTCTGATCAAGCTCAAGAATGGAGACCATGACTTCATATCCAATGTTTACTATGTTCCAGATATGAAGAACAATATTTTGAGTCTCGGACAGCTCCTGGAGAAAGGCTACGACATCAGCATGAAGGATTTGTGTCTAACAATCAAAGATACAAATGAAAATCTCATTGTCTGGATAAAGATGTCAAAGAATAAGATGTTTCCTATGCGCATCCAGCACGATGCAGTGAAGTGTTTAAATGCAGTTGTTGAAGACAAGGACTGGCTATGGCATTTGAGATACGGACATCTCAACTTTGAAGGCCTGAAGCTGCTCGCAAGCAAACAGATGGTGAAGGGACTTCCCTACATCAACCGTCCTACTAAAGTATGTGAATGTTGTGTAACATCACAGATTGAGCTTTGCTAAAGAAGTCAAATGACGATCAACAAAGCTGTTGGAGCTCGTTCACACAGATGTGTGTGGTCCATTGAAGCCAGAATCATATGGAAAGAGTAGGTATTTTCTTACCTTCACTGATGATTATAGCAGAAAGACATGGGTGTACTTCTTGCAGAAGAAATCAGAAGTATTTGACAAGTTCCAGGAGTTTAAAGCTCTTGTTGAGAAGCAGAGCGGCTACAATATCAAGACGTTGCGGTCAAATCAAGGAGGAGAATATATGTTGAATGCATTCCAGAATTACTGCAAAGAGCACGGCATCCGACAACAAACAACACCATCCTATACACCTCAGCTCAATGGTGTTTCTGAAAAAAAGAATCGCACGATCCTGGACATGGTCAGAAGTATGCTGAAAGGAAAGACAATGCCCAAGGAATTTTGGGCTGAAGCGGTATCTTGTGATGTCTATCTGCTGAATAGGTGTCCAACCAGAAGACTCCAGTTCAAGACACCTGAAGAAACCTGGAGTTCATACAAGCCAAGTGTCAATCACCTCAGAATTTTTAGGTGTATTGCTTACACCAAGATTCCAGAAGCCAGAAGAACCAAGCTTGACGACAAATGACAGAAATGTATCTTTATCGGCTATGGCGACAGAACAATGGGATATAAGTTGTTTAATCCCATCACCAAGGAAGTAATCATGAGCAGAGATGTGATCTTTGAAGAAAATGAAGCTTCGAGCTGGGATTAGAATGAAGATGGAAAAACCAAGGAGCTTGTACTTGAAGAAGTTGCAATGGAGCCGCAAATTCTACCACATCAATCTCCTGTACCTTGCAAGAAATGATCATTCATCGTCATCATCACCAGATGAAAGATCAAGTGAAAGACCCACAAAAGTGAGAAGCCTGAGGGAACTATATGAAGCCACTGAAGAAGATCAAGATCAGAATTTGCTATGCTTATTTCTGGATAGTGATCCTGTCAATTTCACAGAAGTCATCCAAGAGAAGAAATGGAAGTCAGCAATGGATGAAGAAATCAGGGCCATAGACAAGAATGATACATGGGAGCTGTGTAGTCTACCAAAAGGTCAAAATCCTATTGGAGTCAAATGGGTCTACAAGACAAAGAAGAATGAAAAAGGCGAAGTTCAGAGATACAAAGCTCGCCTGGTTGCAAAAGGCTACAAACAGAGACAGGGACTCGACTATGGTGAAGTATTTGCTCCTGTTGCCCGATTAGAGACAATCAGGCTGATGATATCTATTGCTACTCAGAATAGATGGAAGTTGTACCAACTTGATGTGAAGTCAGCATTTCTGAACGGATTTCTAAAAGAAGAAATCTATGTCGAACAACCGCTGGGATATACAAATGAAGGACATGAAGACAAGGTGTACAGGTTGAAGAAAGCTCTCTATGGACTGAAGCAAGCTCCACGTGCATGGAATACAAGAATTGACAAGTATTTCCATGATAATGGGTTCAAGAAATGTCCATACGAGCATGCATTGTACCTGAAGAAAGGTCCAGAAGGAAGTGTACTATTTGCAGGTCTATATGTTGATGATTTTATCTTCATAGGAAACAACCCAGCCATGTTTGAAGAGTTTAAGAAAACCATGATTCAAGAATTCGAGATGACAAACATAGGTCTGATGTCACACTTTCTTGGAATTGAAGTGAAGCAGAATGTTGAAGGAATCTCGATCCGCCAAAGTAGATATGCAAAGGAGATTCTCAAGAAGTTCAGAATGGAATCAAGCAATCCAGTATGAACAACTTTACAACTCTTCTTGGTATTCTATTTCTATTTGTTCCCTACTCAGAATGAAATAGACGAGTTACAATTAGCTGGTGAGCTTCTGCATCACAATGAGATATCCTGTTGTGGAAATTATCTCATACGTGATTGAAGAGGTAAACATTTATGACAAGTTTTGGTAATAAAGAATTTGTCACATGTAGCATGATGTTGTGTTTGAAAAGCTCCTATAATTGGAAACGGCAATAAGTTTGAGTTAATTAGCAAAATATATGTTTTCACCTGTTGCTTGATTTTTCAAGAAAGAAGATAATAAGAATGATAAGGCACATTCCCACCCAAAATATAAAAAATTCAAATGATTCAAACTTTTTCAACCCCCAAACAAATCATAGATGGATGGTTTGAAGGCAGAGAAATAGTTTGTTAGAAAGAAAGAAAGTGGCTTACATGATTTGGGTCTTTTGATTAACTAATTCCAAGCGATAAAAGCTGCAACCTCTGCTAAAAGGAAAAGGCTTTCCCTTCCATTCTGTTGAGAGTAATTTGAAAGGCAAATAAATGTAAGGGGGGGAAAATGAATAAATGTAGACAGAAATGATAAAAATACATACATATATATATATATATGTATATATATGTACGTATGTATGTAAATACCCAAGTGCCACTTAACACCAACAGCAGAAGTATCCTGAGTAGATATATCATCAATAACAAACTGGAGATCGGAGCTGATAGAATGAATGAACTTGTTGAAGAAATCAAGAATTGCCTGTAACATCAAATCTATTCTATTCATCACAAGAGCGGAATTAATTGTACAATGTCAATATATATATATATTAGGGTATATGTCTATGTATATGTATAGACCTTGCGACCTCGGAAGGGTTGAGGGAAAATAAGGTCTTCGTAGACACAGTTGAGAGCAATGAGGTCCTCCACCAAGGCTAGGTCACGACTGTTGATTCCTTTATAGAAATTCCTCACAACATCCGAAGCGGCCGAACATACACCATCATCATCTGATGCTGTTACCACCACCGTCTGATTATCTGATGAAACCACCTCCTCCAGTGCTGTTGTTGTTATGTTTTGTGGGGTCCTCCTTCCTCCTCTTCTTCTGATGCCATGTTGGTGAAGCTTGAGCTGAGTAGTAGTGATGGAGTTGAGGTTGGTTTTGAGAGGCTGCAGTGGAGGAGCAATGAATGATAAACTGGACATCATCATCAACCAATACTACACACACACACACGCAATATACCTTTTTATTTAGTATGAATATATTATTTATTTATTTATTTTCTATAATCAAATCCATTTTAAGCTCCCCCTCAGCCTCAACCCACACAATATTCAATTCAATTTTTCTACCTTACTACCTACAAATTTATTTATTTTTATTTTTTTCTACAAATTTTTTTATATTCAATCATAATAACTTTTTTAATATATAAACTAATATGTATACACTATGGAGCTATGAAACCCGTACATAACACTTAATTTAACACCTTCGAGAATATATTTTGGATATTTTAGATATTTTGATGACAAGACATGTTAATTGTTAAATAATTTTAAAATATATTATAAATTAATTAAATAATAAAATATATAATTTTAAGATTCAAATGAGTAATATTTTATTATTATATGGATACAGTAATTAAATATATTTTATTTTAAATATAAAAAAAATTATTTTTTAACGTGTCAATATCGTATTTTTATAAGATTTGTGATGTCGCAGTGTCGCCTATGATTTGTTTTAAGATTTGTGATATCGCACTGTCATACGCTACATTAAGTGAATAAATATATATTGTTGATATTCAAATATTTTTGTTTATTCTTAATTTAAAGAGAAGCAATAAACTTCTCTTCTTCAGTGCATAATAGAATGAGTTTTTTTTTTAAAATTGTAAAACTCTTTTTGCTTTTTTAGTAAAACTAATAGGAAAAATTATTAGATAAAAGTTGTTTCAATATTGTCCACTGATAATGACAGAGAAATATCTGCTCCCATAAAATAAAACAGTATAATCTCCTCCACGGGTGTTCCTGCTCAATAAAGATAGACCCAGAAGAATGGTACGGGTAGCCTCCTAAAAGTAATCAAATCCCATGGAAGGGCTGAGCAACCCATTTCCAGGCAATAGACAGATACAAGTAAGACTAAGAGCAGCCGAGTCTTTTCAGCTGCCTCTTCATCATCATTACGGTCGTGTCGTCGTAATTCAAGCATCAGTTTCAGCTCCTCAAACACTGAAGCATGAGCATGAGAAATTCATTAAGAAGAAGCAAACATTTAGAAGAAGAAATAAAAAGGGAAGAAGATTCGGAGAAGAAGATGCATTCCCAATGTCTTTGCCCCTCCACACCAAGAACCCACATGCCATTTGCAAAGACATTCAAAGATTTGCCAACCAAAACAAACTCAATGAGGCTCTCACCATCTTGGACTACTTGGACAAGCAAGGCATCCCTGTTAATCCCACCACTTTCTCTTCCCTCATCGCTGCTTGCGTTCGCCTCAAATCTTTAACCCATGCCAAACAACTCCATGCTCATATTCGAATCAATGCCCTCCAAAACAATGAGTTTCTATGCACCAAACTCGTCCACATGTACTCCTCCTGCTGTTCTATCGACGACGCCAAGAAGGTGTTCGACGAAATGTCTACCACAACCAGCGTCGTCTACCCCTGGAATGCTTTGCTTAGAGGCAATGTGGTGGCCGGTGGCCGCCAGCATCGAGAGGTACTGTCTACATTCTCCCAAATGCGACAATTGGGTGTTGAATCCAATGTCTACACCTTTTCTTCTCTCATCAAGAGTTTCGCGGGCTCTTCCGCACTTACCCAAGGTTTAAAGGCACATGCTCTTTTGATCAAGAATGGGTTGTTGAGCAGCTCCATTCTCGGGACCAGTTTGATTGACATGTACTTCAAATGTGGCAAGATCAAGCTTGCCCGCCAGATGTTCCAAGAAATTACTGACAGGGATATTGTGGTGTGGGGCGCCATGATCGCTGGCTTTGCGCATAATAGGCTAGAAAGGGAAGCATTGGAGTACATGAGGTGGATGAGACACCAAGGGATATGTCCCAATTCAGTTATACTGACCACGATTCTTCCCGTCATTGGACAAGTATGGGCTCGAAAACTTGGGCAGGAGGTACATGCTTACGTCATCAAGACAAAGAGTTACTCCAAGCAGTTGTTCATCCAGTCCGCTTTAATCGATATGTATTGCAAGTGCGGGGACATGGGTTCGGGAAGGAGGGTATTCTACGGTTCTATGGAAAGGAATGTCGTTTCTTGGACCGCTCTGATGTCCGGTTATGTCTCGAATGGGAGGCTGGATCAGGCTTTGAAATCAATTGTTTGGATGCAGCAGGAAGGGTTCAAGCCTGACGTTGTCACAGTTGCCACAGTTGTTCCGGTTTGTGGGGAGCTGAGGGCTTTGAAGCAAGGAAAGGAGATTCATGGTTATGTTGTGAAGAATGGTTTCCTTCCCAATGTATCCGTCACTACTTCCTTGATGATGATGTACTCAAAATGTGGTGCCTTGGAGTCTTCTTCTAAACTCTTTGATGCTATGGAGAAGAGGAATGTGATCTCGTGGACGGCCATGATTGATTCATACATGGGAAGTGGGTGCCTGCACGAAGCACTTGGTGTGTTTAGGTCAATGCAGTTGTCGAAACACAGGCCCGACTCAGTTGCCACAGCAAGGGTTTTGAGTGTTTGCGCCAAACTCAGAGCTTTGAAGCTCGGAAAGGAGATTCACGGACAGATACTAAAGAAAGAGTTTGGGTCTATCCCTTTTGTTTCTGCAGAATTAGTGAAGATGTATGGAATGTGTGGAGCAAATGATAAAGCATTGTTGGTTTTTAATGCAATCCCTGTGAAGGGATCGATGACATGGACTGCCATCATAGAGGCTTATGGTAATAATGGTTGCTACGAAGATGCAATTATTCTTTTTGAAAAGATGAAATCTGGTGGTTTCTCTCCAAACCATTTTACTTTTAAAGTGGTTCTATCTATTTGTGAGAGAGCTGGATTTGCAGATGAGGCCTGCCAAATCTTCAGCTTAATGACTCGAAAATATAACATAAAAGCATCAGAAGAACATTACAGCAGCATAATTGGAGTTCTCAGCAATGCAGGTCGTGTCGAGGAGGCTCAAAGATACGTCCAACTCAGATCATCCTTGGCATGATCAACAGGAGGAGTTCTGCGTCAACCTGCTTCTTTGTATCTGTACCTGGGGATCAAATGTAATCTATAAACATGTACTGCTTCATTTTTTATGATATATAAATATACTCTTTTTTTTTTTCACGTTATATATCCTTTTTCCTCTTTCCTTTTGTGACCATCCTTTTACAATGTCATGAAAGGAAGAGAAGCCATGAACAGGCACTTGGGTTGTGTCCCGCTCCAGATTTTGAATGTTTAAAAATGAAAACTGACACAACGAAGAAATAAGTACTAACCATATATATATATCTATACACATTAAAAAGTAGTAGTCCATCTGTCCCAAAATAAGTGTCCGCATTTGATTTTTCAAAAAAAATTGGAATATTTTATGTTTCCAAATTTGCCTTTTGAAAATATAATATAGTTTTAGTTTTTAGTGGGATTGTTTTTTGAAGTTAATAAAGAGGGATAAGTTGGGAAAATATAAGATTATATTGTATTGAAAATTGAAACTGGACACTTATTTTTGGCACAGAGGGAGTACTAAGTAGTTGATGATATACTGGTCATTTTCTAGTCTTCACTCTCACACAAAATCAAAAATCACTTGCATTTCAGACATCCAATGCGGAAGAAAACCTAATTATACGAGATTTATCAATGGTTTGATATATGATTTGAAGAGGAGGAACTTTAAACGAGATTAATGGGGGTTCTCCATCAAATCAAATTGATTACCATATGACAAAGAAATGAGTTGCTTCTACTTCTCTCATTTGATCTGATCAACCATTCCTCTATAGAATAAATTTAGATTTTTTTAGAGCTGGCAAAATTCGACACGACACGTTAATACGACGTGAATTAAAAGGATTCGATTCCACATAAATGGGTTCATGTTAATGGATTTAAGTTGTAAAATGATTGACACAAAAATATTCGTGTCATGTTTGGATCAAACTCAAGTAATTCGAATAACTCGTTGACCCAATTATATTTGTAATTATATTTATATTTATTTATTTTTCTTTTCTAATTGGTCATGGGTTGAAATATACCAAAAATTTGTAATTGAATAGTACTAATTTAATTTAATTTTTTGATAAACAAGTCAATTGTTAAACGAGTTATGTCAGGTTACCTGTTTAAATATCAAGTTAAATTAATGTTAATCATATTTGACACGCATATTAATCGTATTCTAGTGAATATTAATCGTATTCTAGTGAAGCTATTTAATATAATATTCTTGTTTCAATCAGACACCAATACGAATTGCAACCCTAGATCCAATCCTTATCCTAATTCATATTACCAAATATTGGATTTAGTTAATTAGAGAAAATATAATATATTCTTTTATACCTTTTTGTTTCACATAAACTTTTATACTCCTTCTATCCCAATTTATAAGACCATTTTAGGGAATCCAATTTTTTAAGAGATTGTATTGGTAATTAATGAAATACCAACTTTATCTGTGGTCCCACCATAATGATGTGGTAGTTTATTGTAGAGGTGATTTATAATTTCAATGCATGAAGGGTAAATTGGTAAAGTGATATGATAAAGTGTTTTGACTTTTGAAATGAGACAGTTATTTTGGGACAGAGAAAAGAGTAAAAGTGAACACTTATTTTGGGACGGAGGTAACACTTAAAAGATGATAAAACTAGTATAAAACACTTAAGACAACTTTATTATTTTTCACTTATAGTGGAACTCCTCCAATAAAATAATTACAAATAATACATTGTAAATTATAATTGATTGAAAAAATGAAAAGTTTGGTGTTAAATTTAAAATTTTGAAATATTTTTTATAAAATATATAAAAACACTAACAATATATAACATTTTCCTATAAGCAACTAAGAAATAATATACGATTTCTTACACGATTCAATAAATATTTACAAAATCTAATAAACGAATAATATAAGGAGTAACATTTTATATAACGACAAAAAAAAAACAAAATTGGGGTAATATAATGATTTTTTAAAAAGTAATAGAAATTTAAGGGAAAACTACGCATAAGTAGAATTAGGGAAGTGAAATTACAAATTGATCTATTTTAAAATTTCATTTTTTAATTTGATCAGATTAACCAAACTAATTACATATATATATATATATTAATTTTTTTTGTTTAAAGTCTAAAACACCCTCAAGCCACCTCTCAATACTATATGACCTCCTCTATTTTCACCTCTACAATTCCTCCTCCATGGCCACCCCTCCCCCATCCCCCTCCCCCTCTAAACACCTCCTTCTCCGCCGCCGGTAACTGCCAACACCTAAACATTCTAACCCATTCTAACTAAGATCATGAATTCACTCTATTATTAGTCAATTACTAATAGCAGCCCTCTATAGCTCCTAGTTGGATAACATATTAACATAACTTCAAATGAGCATTCTTTCTATGGATAGGGCTATCAATTTAGCATTCTGTACTATTCATTGTGTGTTAATCTGCTAGAGTAGAAGTAATTTAGTTATATCTGCTGACTACTTAATACTTTTAAAATTAGATGGTAATTCAAATGGTATTAGAGCAGGCAGGTCATGAGTCGAAGTTTCTTTTTCACTATGTTCATCAATTATGATATACATGCGGGCATGAAAAATCTGGGCATGTGTTTTAAAAATGTTTCACTAGGGCTGGTAAATGGTTGAGGTGAAAAATTATTAATTTGCTTTAGACACTGACTAAATCAAGTGCATAAACAACTAATATAATTTATCGTTCCTGAGGAATTTTTGAACCTTGCTATAATTTTCATTTGCATGAGTTGTAAATTATATATGTGTATTTCCATATGGTACACTCATGATCTTAGTTAAAATGGGTTGGTATGCTTCGGTGGTGGTGGCGGCGGCCGAGGGTGGGGGTTGGAGGAGGAGATGGAAGGACCGGCCATAAGGGAGGAGAAATTGCAGAGGTGGGAATGGAGGGGCCAATGTGGCGGTGGGAGGTGGTTTGAGGGTATTTTAGATTTTAAACAAAAAAATTGATATATCTGTAATTAGTTTAGTTAAGTTGATCAAATTAAAATATGAAACTTTAAAATGGACACATTTGTAATTTCACCTCCTTAACTCTACTTATATGTAGTTTTTCCTTTTTTTAAAGAGTTATATGATATGTTTTCAATCCATAAATTGACACCGAAAGGAAAGGTAAATTTATTTTACAATTTCTTCAAAAGTGAATGGTTTTATAACGCAGCGAGGCAATGTCATAGTTGTTTACTAGTTCAAGAAGTTATTTTGTTGCTATAGTTGTTACATTTTACAAAAATAAAATAAAAAATAAAAAAATAGGGTAAATTGCACTAAGACCCTTTGAGGTTTCGGTCAATTCTACCAAGATATTTTGCAAAGTATTGCAATGACACCCCTGAAAGCATAAAATGACTTTTATGTCCTTTATTATTTTAATTTTCATGCAAAAAGTGTAAATTATCAGATGCCTAAATATTACACCTTACCCACTACCGCAACCACCTTAATCACCACATCCTTATTATTATATCTATACATATACTATTATAAAAGTACAAACAAATTATATATTTTTTATACATTTTTAAATCTTTATTTATTTAAATAATTATAATTATTCATTTACTTATACATCAACTGTTTCAACATTTTTTTGGTCTTCCCAAAAATATTACAAAATCTCACTAAATTATATGCTACTATAAAAGTTAAAGCAAAATTAATTTTTATATAATGTTTTTTTTTACTCTTGTTATTGTGTATAAGCAATTTTTATTTATTTTTATACATTTTTTTATTTTTATTTATTAAAATAGTTATAATTATTTATTTACTTAAAATTTACACCAAAGGTTACAAAATTATTTTAGACATCCCACTAAATGTATCAAATATTACTAAATTCAATGAAATTGTTGTTTTATCAATTAATATGAAATTCTTTTCAACTTCCCACCAAAATATATTAATTATTAGTACTAAATTTCACTAAACTATATACTACTTATAAAGTCAAAGCATTATTTGTTTTACTCTTGTTATAATTTAATTATTTTTTATTTACACTTTCATGTTTCAAAACTTTTTTGAGATTCCCACTAAAATTGGTAATTATTACTAAATTTATTTTTAAAATATTTTATATATTTATAGTATATGTTTTGAAAATAAAAATGTGGTAATAAAGATGGTTGTGGTAGTGAGTGATGTGTAATATTTAGGCATAGGGGATAACTTAAACTTTTTGCATGAAAATTAAAATAATTAAGGGCATAAAAGTCATTTCATGCTGTCAGGGGTGTCATTGCAACACTTTGTAAACCTTACGGGGTGTCATTGTCCAAAATTGATTGACCACTTCTAGGTAGAATTGACCGAAATCTGTCATTGTCCAAAATTGATTGATCAACATCTAGGTGGAATTCACCCAAACCTAAATTGAATTTCAACATGTACTCTTTGTTTATAAGTTCATATTTATGTAATTATATTTTAAAGGGTTAATTTTAGTAAACCCCCCTATACTATCCAGATTAATCAACTAACCCCTACTCTGTCCACTTTGCTCCTTATACTATTCAATTTCATCAAATTGCCCCCTCAGCTCACATTTTGACTCAAAATGCCTAAACTACCCTCAATCAATAGTATAAGGGGGTTTGTTGATTCAACCATTTAAAAAATTTATTTTTCAAAAATCAATTATATTTTTCACAAAAATTATAAATTCAGAAATATATATATATATATTTCTTTTGCAAAAAATCTGCAACATATGAAAATTCATTTTTCACAAAAAATCTTTTTTTTTTTCCGAAAATCTGCAACATATGAAAAAAAAATTGCAAAAAAAAAAATTTCCGAAAATCTGCAACATAAGAAAAAAAAATTTCAAAATTTTTTGCGAAAAAATCATATTTTGAGAAAAAAAAAAAAAAAATTTTCCGAAAATCTGCAACATATGAAAAAAAAAATTTCAAAAATTTTTTTGCAAAAAATTATTTTTTTCTGAAAACCTGCAGCATATGAAAAAAAAAAAAATTTCAAAAATATGAATTTTTTTCCGAAATTTTTTTTTTTTGCCAAAAATATATATTATGTTCTAAAATATGATCTTTTCCGAGAAATATATATATATTTCTGAATTTATAATTTTTGTGAAAAATATAATTGATTTTTGAAAAATAAATTTTTTAAATTGTTGAATCAACAAACCCCTTTATACTACTGATTGAGGGTAGTTTAGGCATTTTGAGTCAAAATGTGAACTGATGGGACAATTTGATGAAATTGAATAGTATATGGGACAAAGTGGACAGAATATAGATTAGTTGATTAATCTGGATAGTATAGGAGGTTACTGAAATTAACCCTATTTTAAAACCATCCAAACTTAAAAAATAAGGAAAGGTTTTCTTTCAATTTCACAGACAGAAAAATTCATCCAAGTTCCAATTAACACTTAGAACTGGTATATATATATATATATATATATTTGTTTTTACTTATATTAAAATCAACATTAAGAAAAACTTGTGATATTCTATATGTAATTGACGGTTCAAAACAAAAAAAGAAGAAAAAAGAAGAAGAAAAGAAATAGAAAGAGATAAAACTGAACTGAGTCCGTGACCGAAAAGAAATACTCCGAAAGAGATAGCGTGGCTTGTACTACTAGCTACTAGAGTTTATCTTTGATTACTTTAGACCCCTCTCTTTCTATATATCTCTCTCACGCACACACGTATTCGTCTTTCGATTGAATTGCGAGGAGGAAGAGACTTTTCAGTGTCAGGTAAGTTCAAACCCTAATCTTTTACTTCCATCCCTCGGATCTGCAAAACCCTAATGCTTTTTGATTTCTAATTATGTGAATTATTGTTAGTATAAAAAGTCATGATCAACTCGATTTCAATTTCTTTTGCTGCTTATCTATCTATGTATGTATCTATGTATCTATATATCTGAATTGGATTTTGATATCAAGTGATATTAGTTGTTGGAACCGATGGCTTCGTTGGTTGTGGTTTGAAGCATCGACTTCGTTTTCTAATATTTGGAAGCACCATGAATTGGAATCGCGATTTTCTTGAGCTTATTATGCGATGTCTATTCTTTACTTTTTATGGTGATTAATTTCCATCTTTGTATCCTATAATGATTTCTTGAAAATAGTTTGTTTATGAGAGAGGTTTCAAAAACAGTTCATGCAATTCCTGACAAAAAGTTTTGGGTCTCTTTGCAATTTTATTGACATCTGAAAATTGTACAGTACAAAAAAACTGTTTAATTGACAGTTATATGAAACTCATTTAAAACATGTATGCTTTGAGACAATTTTTTTTTTTTTTTTTTTTGAGAATTGATTTTAATTTGATATTATATACATCTTCAATCTGTTTTTATGCATTTTAATGGGCTTGAGTTGGCAAGAGCTTTATATGTAGAATTGGATATTGTATCATACAAAACCTTTTAATATAGGTATGTAAAGAAATGAAGTTTAAACTATCACAACTATATCCTCATAACCACTAAATATATTTTTTCACTTTTATTTTTCTTGGTAAGTCACCCTTATCCTTTTCTTGGAATAGACAACCTTTGTTTTCTGTTATTCTTCTGTAAGACTTCAACGCAAAGCAAGTATCAGTTGTTTTATTTTCTGTCTTGATAAAAATAAAATTGTGGGTATATCTGTTTCATATCTTGTAATGTTTGAAAGTATTGTTCAGATCTTTATTGAAATATCTCCTTGAAGATAATTTGATCTTGTAGAATGGGTGGAAGTTCGATTGATGAGGATTGGGAGTTCACTTCTCCTTCAAATGGGGTTCGAACTGTGGTTTTGGTTGGGCGTACTGGCAATGGCAAAAGTGCAACTGGCAATAGCATCCTTGGAAGAAAGGCATTCAAATCAAGGGCTAGTTCAGCTGGTGTTACAAGTACCTGTGAGCTGCAGAAGACCGTACTAAAAGATGGTCAAATTCTTAATGTCATCGACACTCCTGGTATAATTCTATTTTTGAATATTGTAATTGTAGTTTATAATTTTTGTAGGTGTATGGGTTTCTCTTTAATATTTATTATTTGAAAAAAAACAAAGAAGAATTGTTGGATATAGCTACACACAAATTGGCAGAGATAAGAATTCAAAATCACACATTAAAACTCATTGGAAATGCTATGAACTGGTTCTTGCTTCTTCTTATTATTGACTAGTTTTGCAATGTTTACCCAACAAAATTGGCAGGATTATTTGATTTTTCTCCTGAATCTGAATTTATTGGCAAAGAAATTGTCAAATGCATCGATATGGCCAAGGACGGAATCCATGCTGTACTAGTTGTTTTCTCAGTAAGGACACGCTTCTCGAAAGAAGAAGAAGCTGCTCTTCGTAGCCTGCAGACTTTGTTTGGAAGCAAAATAAACGATTACGTGATTGTAGTTTTTACTGGAGGTGATGACCTTGAAGAAAATGATGAATCACTGGAAGATTACTTAGGCCGGGAATGCCCGGAACCTTTAAAGGTAAAGTAACTTGACTCTCTTGAACCTTTCTTCTAAAACAAATATTTTTGTTTTCTATTTTTTTGCTTCGGTAAGTTTGTGGTTGAAAAATATTGCTCATGTTTTTGATAACTTCAGTTTAATTTAAAGAGAATTGTAAAAAGGAAGAAACGGAAAGGCGAATTCATGTGACCAACATCATCCATATGTGAAAGAAAGTTGAAATTTTCATTTTTAATTTTGGATTATTTTTTGGTCTCTAAGAGTCAGATTTGAGAATGGTTGTTCATAGCAATTGTTCGCTGTTTTAAGCATTATCTTGATGTTTGAAATGCTTCAAATAATCATAAACAGAAAAAGGGTATTTTGGCTCTCTGAATTTGGTTTTGACAAGTAAAATACTTATTAGAGGTCTTCTGGATTTTTGCTAACATTCTTATTTGTGTGATTCTTTTGAAATTTGAAAGTTTATTTTCTTTGATCTTTAGAGGTGTGCAGTTCAAATTTTGCACTTTATGTTTAAACTTTTGTTGCCTTGCTATTTGAATTCTTAATATTGTTTAATTTCTTTTGCTTCCTTCAGAATATGATTCTTTGGCATTGAGTTGCACTTCCTATGCTTGATACAGAGATTTATGCATCATTGTCTTTAAGCATCAATTCATGTAAAGCAAGGTCTTAATTTTTGCGGTGGGTCTTTTCTTGTCATGTACCTTGTTCATAATTCCCTCCATTTTGGGTGTAATTGTAACTGTTCTTGCATTCATAATGATCTTCAATTATTTAATTTTTGTAACTTGAATAGAGGTTTCTGCATGCCAGCATCTGTGTACTTTGCAAGTCAACCATTCAACAAGTAGAAATATGATATCCCTTCTATTACTAAATGGGTTGTCGTAACTCTTCCATTTCGACATAGTTGATCCCATTTATAAGTACTTCATTGAAGTGAATTTCAGCGACATTACTATATAATGTCGCTTCTTATGGCTTGAGCTAGGTATGCTAGGGACTAGGGCTGATCTTCCTTGTTGGTGATTAGTTCCAAAGCTAGATGACTTGAGATAGTTTTCTGCAGTGTGATATTTTGCTCATGAAAACACCCTTGTGTCTTCTGTTCACCAAATCATGCATAGACAACACTGAGATGCTGGTTGATTGCCTTGAATTTCACTACACGGGTGAACTAAAAAAAATGTTTGAGAAAAATATAGGTTCTCGATTGACCACTTTGTGGAGGCCTAGGCATCTCTCCTTTTTATGTGCTTTGGATACCTCTGAGCAATATATCTGGAAGTTCAGTTTCTAGTGAATGTCGGTAGTTTTAAAAGGAAAATAATTGCACCACAACCATACCAGCTTTAGGACAAACGAGTTATACACTTATACTCGATCAGAAAGATACAAAAGAAGTTGAAGAAGTAAAGAAATAAGGGTGTCCAATTCATGCAAGTGTTTTTTTTTTCCAGGCACTATAAACCTTTCCAAACAAGCATCCATACTTTGAATGACATCTAGGAATATCATCATGTAGTCTAGCATTCCTTTCCACCCAAATGTTCCAAAAAAATGGCTGGCAGCGAAAAAGCATCTGGAAAGCTCAGTTTTACTGAATCAGACGTAGGAACTTCAGAAACAATGAAACCAACTCCGAAAAAGAGGTCTAAATTGCACCACTGATTTTAGACCATGCCAGAGACACAGTGCACCAAATCAAGACCAAAACAATTCTGAAACTGAATGGAAACAGTAAGAGCAATTATGGATGGTGTAGATCTTTTGGGCATCGAAGAAAATAAATTAAATTAATAGCATGGTGATACATTTATATGAAACCCCTTTCTGAATAAGAGAAAAAGATCACTGGCTGATACACAACCCTAGTGACTAGAGACTCCCAGCTCTAGTGAAATGCTAAGGTTAGGGCCTGCCAAGCAATTAAATTCCACCTCTGCTGCTCATGTTTCTGCTTGAAAGCCCAAATTCTCTGTGCTCTCCTACCGTTCACGACATCCCCCACTTCTTGCTGCGAATGTCTCCTCGGTGGAGGGCTTTGCTACATGACTTATCAGCCAGCAAGTAAACTACCTTAATTCCCTGATGTAAGGATTTGGAAGCCTAGGAGCAAGAGTAACTGTAAATGCTATGGCTGGGAGCTTGACTAGTTTGTAGCTGTTGTCACACATTCTCTTACTTTGACATTTTGGCATTTTGATCTCTCTGATTACTTGGTGTTCTGAACGAAAAACTAAAATATACTTTAAACTAATTATTTGTTAAATTGTGTAGGAAATCCTGAAATTGTGTGATAGTAGGCGGGTGCTTTTTGACAACAAGACTAAGGATGAAATGAAGAAATTTAAACAATTTGAGCAGCTTCTTACCCTTGTAAACAGGGTAATAGCACAGAATGGTGGACAACCATATACGGATGAGATATTTACTGAACTTAAGGTTCGTATTTTTAGCGGTGGCATTATGTTTGCAATGTAACTGAAAATCTTAAGGTGATGATTACCAAGAAAGACCAAGATGATTACTGTGTTTATTTTCACAGAAAGGAGCTATGAAACTCCGTGATCAGACAGAAAAGGTTAATTCCTTGGAGGGGTATTCTAAACGGGAGATGTCCGAGCTGAAGGAGCAGATGCAGAGATCATATGAGGAGCAGCTCAATCGAATTACTGAAATGGTATTTTTGAACATGCAAGAATCGAAATCATTATAGCGATTAGGATTTGTTTCTTTTCTCTGCAATTGATTGAACATAAATTTGAATTGAAAAAATTGGATTACAAAAACTGTGTTGCATAGCTTTGATTGAGGATTGTGAACTAGTATTGTCCAAGTGCCAAATTAGGGAAATATGGCTTTATTATCTCTAGAAAACTCAAAACTCTAGTTTGGTTAAGAGGTTGAATTGAACTAGATAATTCTGTCATAACTATCTTCCCTGAAGGCTTATTACTCTGGAGACGATATTTAACTGTTAGGCACACAAATATGTATACGCAACATAATGTTTGGTATGTTAAATCTATTGTATAATGTTTTGCTACGTGTTATGCCAACATCTGTAGGACTGTAAAGGCTTGCAACCTGTTTAGCCATCCTCATGGGATATTCTAGCTAGTAAATAAAATCTGATCCTTTGCATATTACTTTTGACCTCATTAGACAATATTCATACCAACCTAAAAATTTGTGCTAACATTAATATTTACCCTTGCCCCTACCTGGTGTCATAGCTCCTACCATCTTCTTAGGTCATGTTTTAGATTTTGTGTCTGTAATATAGACAATAATTCCTGGTAGTCTGGTTTTGATACATATTTTATCTAATGTATTGCAATTAAGATGTTAATCTCAATTTGTCTTTGTCATGTATTTAGTAGTCCAGAAATTGAAAATGTAGAGCTTCACCGCACTAGGACTTGCCGTGTCTGTAACTTAGTTGGGAGAATGTTTGAGATAAAGTCAAGCATTTGGTTTTCATATGAAAAATGTATGGCTCGGACAAGTGTTTAAAAGTTGCACTTTTAGTTCAGAAATTTTGTTTGCATTTACAGCTACATTGTTTTACAGGTTGAGTCAAAGCTTAAAGAGACCACTTGTAGGCTTGAGCAGCAATTGGCTGAAGAACAAGCTGCACGATTGAAATCGGAAGAGATTGCACAAGCTGCTCAAATGAAATCTAATGATGAAATTCGTAAGCTAAGAGAACATCTAGAGAGAGCCCAGAGGGAGACGCAGGAGCTTCGCAAGCAAGCTGAAAGTGGCAGGTGTGGCATTCTATAAAAAAATCATATATGTGAAACCTAACTGAAGGAAATAGACATTGATTTAAGTTTGAGCTACATTTAAAACCGCTCTAGTGTTTGCAACTTTATTTAGTTCTTGTGGTTTCATTCCCTGTGTAATTAGTAACTGGCGGTGGTTTAACATTAGCCATATTATATATGCTTGTGTAAATTAGATTTTATCAAATTTGTTAATTCCCAATGTGTCTGAAAAGATCCACTGCAGGGAAGAAGGGATTTTACGTCACTTTGCTTGGGTTCACATTGATTATCTTACTGACATGTGGTAGCATTACCAAGAATAGGTTTAATACCAAAAATACTAGGTTAAAAGGAAGTAAAGAAAATATAGATAAATATGCCCCAATAAGCCCAATTTTTGGATTAATTTTGTTAAAGTAATCAATGTTAAATTACCTAAGAAAATGACGAGTAGAAAGATAAAAGATTGGATACTTACCTAGTGTTAGAAAGGAAAAGAAGAAAAAAAGCATGAAACTTGAATCTGGTTCTTGATCGATTAGTAAGCCATAACAACCTAAATAGAGAGTTCTAGGTCACGTGGTTTGTATATCATTCGTGAATGACCTTGATTCACTATATAAGTTATCTACCCTTTGTGGAGCAACCCCATTCAGATGTGTAACATCATGATTATATTTGTCTCGGTCTAACTTTGATATTCTCAGTAGAAAGTGCAGTGATGAGATAAAATTAAAACTGTTGTCATGAAATTAGGATTTGATTGCTGTAGACATTCATGCCGCGTTTGGTAGAATGAAATGGAATACCCATTCCAGTCATTCTTTAGTTTTGATATGTATTGTAGAATGGGAATGAGCATTTTCTTGGAATCAAATTTCATTCCAGAAAATGAATATACATTCCATTAGAAAACCTATGGAATGAGCATTCCATTCCCTAACAAAACTTAAAAAATAATTCTAATCCCTATTTAGTGATACTCTAACCAAACAATAGAATGATAATGATTATTCCCTTCCATTCTCGTTCTCATTCCATCCCCACCTTCATTCCATTCCATTCGTACATACCAAACATAACATAAGAGATTAGTGAAGCTTCTATTGTGCTCAACATATATAATGGAAGTCATATTGGTGCCTATTTTGGTACATAATCTGTTAAGGGGGTTTTCTAGTGAGAAAGGTTTTTTAAGTATGGGCACTAGAAAAAGGATGTTCCATGTTGCTCCTTCTATTTACCCCAATTCCTGTAAACATTTTCCCTTTCGATGGATGGAAGGGGCAGTTCACAGTGGTTCAATTCAACTATGCAAATTAGTTGGGAAGACTGGGATAGTCTGTTTCTGTCTTTAAATTAGCGATGAGAAGAATTTGATTGTGCTTTCTAGGACTATAAAGCTGGATAAAAAGAAGGGTGAAATACCCAGACATCCCCAAAGTTTGGCAAATTACACAATTGTTCAGTGTATTACTTAGATCTCCTACAACTTGCTTTCCGCCCGCTGGAAAAGTGTCTTTCATTATGAGAAATCCGTAATGCCCTCCTCTTGTGATAGAGGATAAATTACACTGACCTCGTCGCCATAGCTTCACAGACCTCCCCTAATATGTTTATAATTACTCAGACCTCCCCAAAAAACCGAACTTTGAAGCACTTACCACTCTTATGGTGATGGAGCCAAGTAGGCTAACAAGTAGTGTAATTTTACCTCAATTACCCTTAGAACAACATTGAAGCTAAACTTATTGAGAATCCCTCTCTATAAAAATTATCCATTCATTCTCTTTAAAAGCTCTTAATTTCTAATAGAAATCCAGTCGTAGTTCCTTTGACCTTGTTATTAAATTTATTGCATATTGAAAAAAAAGAAGAAAAATATGTTAAACAAGGTACATGCACACTATATAATAATTAAAACTACTTTTTTTTCCTAATCTCAACATCATGAGTTGCTGTTGTCGCACAAATGCACTAGAAATTTGTATATACTTATTATATTGTACTACAGTGTTGCAATATGGTATTGGAGCATGTGTCTATTAAAGAGAGGTAGGAGTCAAAATTTCTGCAAGCAAAAATTTGTTTAACCTTTGAAAAAGGAGGTCCATGTTGAAGGTTTTGGTTTCAAGGGTGGGCATAGTAATTTTTAGAAGATAGGGGAGGTCCGTTGAATTGTGTCATCTTTAGGGGAGGTCAGTGAAATTTCATTCTATACAGGGGAGGACAAAATTTCATATTCTTAAATATAAGTCGGAAAGAAAGTGTTAGGGATGTCGTTGAGCATACATGCCAAATCTCAAGCGAGGTCAAAGTATTATCACTAACCGGTCTGTCCTTTGTGTTAATTGTTCAAACCTCTACGGAGGTTGGTGCAATTTACCCAAAAAAGAATTCCGAGACACATCCAATTCAGGAACGGCTTTTACCAGTGAAATATTTGGCTTTGTTATGGTTGAGGGAGGGTTGTGGAAGCCTCATTGTGCTTATTTGGTGACAGTTGTCAATATTACTGTTTGGAATGGCTCGAACCTCGCTCTTGCCGGCACAGTGGACATTGCTTTATTATCTAAGTTATCAACTCCTACATGAGAGCAACACCATACTGATGTTCAACCTCACGGTTATATTTGATATTCTCTTAGTAGAAAGTGTAGTGATAAAATAAAATTAAAGTGATCGTCATGAAATTAAGTTTCGATTTCTGTAGGCGTCTAAAGATTATTGAAGCTTTTATTGTGCACAACTTTTGTGCTGGAAGTATATTGGTGCCTACTTTGGAACATGATGTGTTAGGGGTGTTGTTTTACAAAGAAGGGTTTGTCTAGTATGGCAATGGCACTAGACAAGGCTGTCCGGTTTTGCTCCTTTTATTCACCCTGATTACTGAACATTCTCTTTTCTGATGGAAGAGCCGTTAATAGTGGTTTGATTCAATAATGCAACTTAGTTGTGAAGGCTGACAGATGATCTGTTTTGAATGGTTCAAGTTCATCTTGGAATAGTTGACTCCTTGCTCATTGTTTCTTGTAGTTACAGTCTGTCTTGTCTCTTAAGGTTAGCGATGTGAAGAATTTGATTGTGATACTAGGATTTTAAGGCAGGAAAAAGAACTGCTTCAGGACAGCTTTTTACTAGTAAAATATTTGGCTTTCCTGTTGTTGGAGGGCTCATTGTGCTTGTTTGGTGACTATTTTTTGTCAAAAAATCTGTTTGGAATGGCTTGAACCTCTCTCTTGCAAGCGCAGTTGAACTCGATTAAACTGTTCCCACTTTCTTCATATATATTAGTTTGCTGGCTCAAAGATTCCTTCTGAGGTGAATATCATTAAGAGGAGGTGGACATTTTGTGGAGACGTTCAGAACATGGAAGGAAAAATCCATCACACGAACTGCTACAAGGCCAGCATAGCTGCTTTAGGTGGTGGTTTTGGTATTAGGAAAATATAGGATATTGAGACTGTGCTTCAAAATCTATGTTGGTTTGGACCTTCATAATAGAGATTGTCTTTGGTAGCTTAGTTGAATGACAAATGCATTGAGAGGTCTTTAACTTTAGAATTGTGTTCTATTTAGAACCAGGGACCTTACCTTTGGAGAGTAGGTAAGGGACTTTTTATGCCTGACAATACTTTCTTTCTGATTGGAAAGGAAAGGGTGTGTTTAGAAACTAGTGTTTTCGTTTTTTATCTCTTGAGAACAAAAAAATTTCTTGTTCTTGTCCTAAGGGTAATCCGGAAACAAAAACATGTTTGGTTGTAAATTTTGTCTAAAAAATTTTCGGGAAGAAAAAAAAAAAAATTTTTTTTTGGAGGTTAGGGTTTGGAGGTTATGGTTTGAAGGTTGAAGATGGAGGATAAAGAATCTGCAACAATTAAATTTTTTTTTGGTTGAGAACAAACAGTGCCGAAAACAAAAAAGCACCATTTTGGTGTTCTCAAATTTTGAACTAAGGGTGAGAAAACGTTTTTTTACTGTTCACGAAAACAAAAATCATCAAAGGCTCCCAAACACGTTTTTGTTCCCGTGAACAGTGGAAAAAACAAAAACAAAAAAGGAAACACCCCTATCCAAACGCGCCCAAAATGTTTGTAGTTTTATGATGATATATAGTGTGAAGGCTAGATGTCGATGCATATTTTTACCATCAACACCGCCCATTGATCCCTCGTAGGGATTAGGTCTCTTGCTGTTTTTTTTTTTTTTTTGTTCTGTTTTTTCCGCTTCTCTTGATTGTTACCAATGTTCGGGGGCTAGATGCTGGCGTGTTGCATGTGGTATGTTTGGTGGGTAGATGTTGGGGCTTGTCGCTGGACACGGGTCTGAAGGGGGTAGTTGGGATCTCAATGTTGTTCTCTTAGATTTGTTTTATGATGTAGGGAGGTGATTCACTTATCAGGGAGGATTTATTGCAGGTTTCCATTGGAAATGGTCTCGAGCAGTCTAATTGCGGCACGACTGAAGTTGGAAGAGATAGCACAAGCTACTCAAATGAAATCTAGTGATGAAATTCATAAGCTGAGAGAAAATGTAGAGAAAATCCAGAGGGAGTTAGAGGACCTTCGCAAGCGAGCTGTAAGTGCGTGGTGTGCCATTGTTGAGAGAGCCCAGAGGGAGATAAAGAAAGTACTCAACCCTAGTGGGTAATTATGGCTTCATTGCGTATATATAGTAGGTAGTTCTATTCGTCCCTGTGCGTATTATTAGTAGGTGTTGATGACTTTTTGTTATCTGGTTTATTTTATGTTTCTGTTAGGGAAATTTTGCTGCATGTGTCTTTGGATTTTGCTTGTTCTTCCTCCAGATACACAAGCCAACTTTTGTTGGTGTGTTTAGATTTTGCTTTGATTGATTTAAACAGAAGACCTATATGTCAAATGTGTATATCAGATGTGTATAGCAAATATAGCAAAGCCCTATTTATATATCTTAAAACAATAGATAGAGACAGTAATACATTTTCCCAAACCTTGAAATTAGATTTATTGGTCATAGTCATACAATAAGCAGCAGCCAAATGTTGATCATAAGGAAGATACATTCATCAGGGTTTATTACACACAATTCCCAGATGCATTAAGTAAATTTTTTGTTTTCATACAATACAAACCTTCAGAATGCTTCATCATGATTAAGTGCATCATGAATCTATATATATATATATATATATATATATATCAGAATTGATATATTTCATTCTGTATGGTCAGTGGGATTGGAATATTAGTCAGCATCTGTATGATGTTAGTATTCCCATAGCTCTCGTCTATCTGCATCACCGTAAAACAAGAATTAACCCATATTGCTTAATTTTAGCTTTTTTTTATTATTAAAATCACCGTTAATTGGATCCTTTACCTTTTGCTGAAGATACCCATTTGCTTCTTTCAGTATTCCTTCCTTCAATATACAAATCTATACTATTAGAACATGATATTTAAAAGAAGAAAAAGTAAATATGGAAGATAAAACTAATTTTATAATTGATTATCTTATCTGACAAGTTTCAACTTTATTATTTCATTTATGAGAAAAATGATCCCACTAATATATTAGTGAAATGGTGTGTATTAATTTGTGAATAATTAATGTAGTAAGTCATGGAGTGGTAGCTGTATGAGATTGTTGGTAATATATATGTATATATATTACCAACAATAATTAGATTGTGTGTAAGATTGTTGGTAATGTATACCCATCATGCTCTTAATTAAGCTTCCCCCCATGCTTCAATTCTGTCCAACTTTGGACTTTTAATTTAAACTGAGTATCATAAATCTTATTTGTGATTACGTAATCACAAACATGACAACAATATTTTACATACCCTAAAAAAAGAAATTAACGTATGGCATATGGTATTAAATAATTATGTTCCAAATTAATCTAAGTTAAGTAAAGCTGAGAATTGAACAAACCTTATTTCTCAACAGTTGGATCTCTTTAAACATAAAGTCCATCTGCAATTTATATACAGTAATGTATAAGCCTATAATCAATATACTGAAATCAAACAAACGTATGGCATATACGTTTGGCAATGTTAGGGTTTTTGTTTGGAGAAGCTTAAGAGTCTCATCACCAAGAGGATCAGGAAGAGACTTGAGGAATGTTTGCTTCAGGTTCACATCATCAATACCACCTAAAATATAAAATCTTTGGGACATTCTCAGGAAATGAGCTTCGAGGTAGTCGATTATTACCTTTGCTGCGCGTATGTGACAAATCCAAATTTCAAGATTCTTTTCAATAACATGTAGTTCATCCAATGTCATTGTTCCACCTTCGCCTCCAGACATATACCTGTATACATACAATATTTATACTTTATAGCATGCGTGAGTGATCACATGTTTTCCAAATTCCACTATTAATTATGGGTTTATATATATATATATATATATCATTTCAAAAAGTTGTAGAATATTTTACTTATATTTAACAACATAAATGTAGGAGAAAGTGAAACAAATTCACATTTCTGTGTACTTAAATGAAAAAACTTCAATACACGGAGCCAAAAATAAATAAATAATAATGACACTCTTTTTTCTTTTTCCCTTTCTCTCTTACATATTCTTGTATATCTCTATGCAGGGAATTTACTTGGCAAAATGTCTACAATCAACTAAAAACTTATGGAAATAATTTTCAATAAAAAAAGAAAACACTGTTTGGGGTGCAATTATGTTTAAATTCCTTATACAATATTATAGGAATTAAGTTCCACTTAGATTTCGATATTTTAGTAAACACTGTTTGGGAAATGACACTTGTTATGATCTTTTGTATCTATCCCTAGCATATACTAGTATCTTACTAATTAATCAGAATCCTTCGTAGTTCACACACTATATATCCTTTTTCGTAATTTGAACTATACCCAGTCAGCTCCTCTATAACAAAGATTTATGTTCTAAAGTATTTTTTTTGGAAATAGTAACACAATATCATAGTTATTTATTTTATATAAAAAACTCAAATATTAAAATTTTCGCATATACGATATTGTATAAATTCTAATCACAACATCATTTTTTTTTAATTAAAAAAAAAAGAAAGAAAAGAAAAATTATAAAAAGAAGTTTTTAGTTACCCGAGGCCCTTCTGCAGCAATTCAATCTCATGTTTCAGCAAGTCGATCTCATTTTTGGAGTCCTACAAATAGATAAGTTGTGTCAAATCAAATGCATGAGCCAAACCTCTAATATATATATATATATATTCAACTCTCTTTGAAAGGAGTAAAGCACACATAGCCCCCAATTCCCCCGAATCAATTTTTTTTGTTTGTTTTTTTTTTTAATGGTAATTTAAGTATTTTGAAAAAAATATAGGCAAAAAATAAGATTTGTCCCTATTTAATTTTGAAAAATTTAGGCTTATTACCCCTAATTGTCCATAATGTCATGAATTGCCCTAATTAAAAAAAGATGACTTCTATATCTGCAAAACAATTCATTTACCGGGGAGAAGTTTTTGAGTAAAGTGATAAATAAAGAAAAATTCATATTTTCAACATCAAAGGATTAACTAATGAGATCTATTTTGGAAGTATTTTTACCAATATCAATGAAAGGACATGAAACATATTACATATAAAGAAAAACTTATGAATTATAAATTCATGATAACAAATTAGAAAGTCCTTTTCTTAGAAAAAAAAAAAAAAGAGAGGAAAAAACGGGAGAGGTGACGCAATTATCACTGATATTATCTTTGAAAAAAATGCATAATTTTAATTTTAGTGAATAGAATTTCATAATTATTTTAATATGACTTTATATATGTATAAATTAATATAAATTTTTTTTTAAAAAATAAAAATAGAATTTTATATGTAAAAACTGGAGTTTAAGAGAATTTGGGAGAGAGAACCTTATTTTAATGAAATTTTTTTTATCATTTTAATTTTACTATTATAATATAATTAAATTCATTTTGAAAAAATAGTGAGCAACCTTGGATTAAAAGTGTTCAACTTTGGTCACGGAATAAGTTTTATTATTATTGTTAATAGTGATGAATTTATTAAAAATATAACATTATTACCATTTCTGTATGAGTGAAAACAATTAATAAGAAAATGTTTCACACATCAAGTAACTAATTAAGAGCTTCTTTTTTTAAAAAAAAAAAAAAAGAAAAAGAAAAAAGAATAGCTAGAGATAGTAATTATCTTACTTATAATAAATGTAGCGAAGTGAGGGGTTAGTGAGATACATACCAGAATTTGCTTGCCTTTGACTGCAGTTTGGTCATCAGTCTGATCAGTTCCTCCGGTGCTGGACTTGGCATACTTGTCAATAAGCCCTTGCATGCTTCTTTAGTTTTACATACATACATACATATATATAAACATTAGCGTTCAACAAGAAATTTATATAACTATATATATATGGATGTAGAGAGAGAGATCGAGTACCCTTTAGTGGCTAGTTCATAGAGTTTTCCATGGGAGGAGAAAATGATGAGACCAATTTCTGCATCACAGAGCACAGAAAGCTCCTTAGCCTTCTTGAGGAGTCCAGCTCGCCGTTTGCAGAAGCTAACCTGTCTGTGCACCGGGTTCTCGATCCGCTTCATCTGAACCTTTCCACGGGCCATTTCTATATATATATCCCTATCTATGTATATATATATATATATGTACTTGTATATATACTTGATCTAACTGATTAAGGTGATTAGATGGTTGATGACAAATATGTTGTTGGTTTTTTTGAGTTGATTGATCTCTCTATTTCTGTCTCTGTCTCTGCAGACAACCTCCCACTAGTTTGAACTAGCTTCGAGGTCGCTGACCTGCAAGAATTTGCTAAAATTAAGTTGCTAACATACAATCTCTTCCGACTCTCTTGTGTTTCACAACTTCAACCCTTATATATCATCCATCGATCTCTCTCTCTCTCTCTCTCACACACACACACACACACACACTTATTCCCTCGCCACCCACCTTTACACATCACTCTAAAGCCACACACACACATTAATTCCGTGCTTCCAAACCTATTGATGTTACCATGCATTTAACTCTCATGCTCACAAAAAAAAAAAAAAAAAAAAATTAGTTGCATAACTGGCCTATATATATAATACTCCCGCACTCTCCCAATTTAAGTGTTCATCTTTATTGGGACGGAAGGAATACAAAACATTCATAACTGATCAATATATAAATAGTTGTTGATATATGATTGTTAAGTATCATGTAATATAAGATATATGATTAATTGTTCATGTAATATGAGTTCATGTTATAAATAATATATATAATTTAATACATAAATAGTGTTACATAAAATTCTTCATTGTTATAGATCTCTCTAACATCACCTTGGAGCTGAAAAATATAATAGTGGCTTCTACAAAATATATATATATATATGCAATGTGTTTGTTATAGGGCCTCTTTTTCTTAGGGGGTACGTGAAAAGGAAAAGACAAGTTAGTCAGCATATATCATTGCAAGAAATGCACCAATTTTGTTTGGTGGAGCAACCAAAGACTAAAGTCAACAATAGCGACAGCAATTGATCGAGAACAGAATCAAAGAGATTAATTGCAGTACTATACTTGAGAACACAATTAGCATCAACAAGCTAGCTAGAGGTGGCCAACATGCATCCTATTAATTTATCCTATAAGAGTTCAAGCAAATATTAATACACACAAACATAAAGTGTGTGTATATATATTGGTGTAATCAGAGGCGTGGTCCTCTCTGGCAATAAATGTGGTTTTAATTAGTATCCTCGGATGAGAGCAGAGGATGAGTGGGCATAGTATGCAAATGCTTTCTCATGTGCAGACCACCAATTCTTGTTGAGCCAATAAGGTGTCCATGTTGGCTTTTGCTTTTCCATTCCCACTACTTTTCCTCATCCCTATAGGCTATACAATACTATACATATATATAATACCTTTATATATATATATATATATATATGTAAGAAGGGTCTTTGATGCTTTCAACAATTAATTCGGCTTTTTGAGTAATTGTAAACTAATCACATCTTAACTCTTAAGCCAAGAATCTTGTCAAATCACACACATTTAATACAGATTTTCTGCATCCGCCTGCGTAGCGGAGTTGGTTGAAAGGAAAAAATTTTGGTGTCTGAACGAACCGTATTTAGACTCCGAACATGGGTTCAAATCTCCACCAAGTGAACAACTAAAATATTATAGAAATTGTGGTGACCCTTGAAAGAAAAAATTCCTTTGAATCTAGGCACTAGGAAATTTTTATTAGGCTTTAGGCCTTTTTCAATACAGATTTTCTAAAGATCATTGGCTGCATGGGATCTTGCCACCTGGATGTTCTCCTAAGATGCTGCCACGTGCTGATTCCTTCTTATTTCTTATATAAAGCTTTAGATTCCAACAATCTTTTGCAAATTATAAGATATTTGCATATTCTATATATATATATATATATGAGTATTGGCAATTAAAGTTGCCACGCTTCTTACAAAATAAACACGGTAATTAATGAACGAATTTTAGTTGATTATTTGGATCCCATCATAAAGGAGGCTCCTTAATGAGTTATATATTAACAATTAATTGTCATAACCAACACCGATTTCTGTATTTAAATAAGCCTCTCTCTCTATATGTCAAATTCCATTTTTTTTATTTTTTTTTTGACATTTAAGATATCAAATTAGTTAACAAATCACAAAAATGGCAAGAATATGGGTTCATCCAAGCCCATCTAAATTGGGTCGAGCTTTTTTCCCTTTCCCCTGTGTGCAGTCTAAATCCGTGGTCGTAAACAATTGTCATAACAAACACTGATTTATATATATCACCATCTCTCTCTGTGTAATTCACTATATATATATATATATATATATTGTGATGTGAGGATACTTAAATCTTATCTACTAATTAATAGAGATTGACAGCAAGTTGAAGAAATTTTGTATATGGCAAAAGCTTCCGTGGTTGAGTGCAAAAGCAAAATATTAAATTAATAATGAAACTTTGCAAAATATTCTCTTGAAAAAAATAAATTCAAGGAATCAAAATAAAAGAATTAATTAAACAATCGAATTGATTACATTTATTGGTTCCATTACTAATCGAGTATAATTGAGTCATTAGATAAATTCATTTAACAAATAAATTAATTTTTAACTGTATTCATCTATCTTTATGTCTGCAATGGTAAGTACTTGATACAATCAATCTATAGACATCATTTCAGTCAGTTTTTAATTCACATGAAAATATTTTTTTGAAAAAAAATAAATAAATAAAATCAAATGGATTTTTATTCTTTACCCAGGTGGATATTTTAAGATGGAGGTTAAGAAAAGTTGGGTAAGTTGGGTTGGGTAAGTTAATACATGGGGCAATTTGGTTGTTTGAAAATTGGAAAAGAGAAAGATGATAAAAAGGTTTTGATGACATAAAATGGAAGTGCTCTCTGCTCTAAAAGTTTAATAGGTTATGTAACTTAATTTTATATACTTAAACACCTTCTCACATGTGATATTTTTTATTGTCCTATTCAATTGACAATTTTTAATATGAGTGATGGTGAGATTTAAACACATGACTTTCTATTTTGTACCATGTTAAGCATCAAACTGCTCTAATAATTTAAAGGAATATAACTTTAAGTATTTATATATTTTAATATATTGATCTTAAAAGGGAAAAAAGTAATCAGAAAAGAAAAAGGAAGGTGTTCAAAATGTGATAGTACAATTAATTAGTTTACATCATGTATATACTCTTCATTATAATACCATTTCCACGCCTACAAGAATGTGATGGTTTCTTCCTTCTATTAATGAATCCTTTGATGTTGTTATTTAATTGGAAAATTTGGGATTGCTTGGTTTATGTCTCTGAAAATTTTATTTGAGAATTTTAAAAACTAAAAATTGTTTTATGAGAATAAGAAAAAGAAGTTCTCTGAAAACAGACATTTATATAATTGAATTTTCTGAAAATAGTTTCAAGAAAATCAACCAAACAAATTTTTTGTACAGTTTTTTAATTTTTAATTTTCAAAAAATAGAAAACAGTTTTTAGAAATACAAATTAAGAAAACCCTTAAACCTTACTATTGTTTAACAATAGTCAAGCCCAAGCCCAATGCCACAATATATATTCCTTGTAAATGATCTTTTCCCATATTGGATCCAATGCAAAAGTAATTGGATGTTAGGGCTTCACTTTTAGGACGCACCGCAAAAATCTTATCCGTTATAATTCTCTCTTTAAAAAAAAAATAGTAATAAGTACATGAGCAATATTGAAGAGAAAGAGAGTGGAATCTAAGATGATCCAGGCAATGACAATCACTTTGTATGGAAGATGTAATTAGACTGTCACAACCCTAACTAACTTAAAAGTATACACGAGATTGCAATACAAGAACACGTTCCAATTGGGGAGGTGAGAGCATTTTAGATGTGTGGTGTGTGAGTTTCTTACCATTACATATACATATTCTTCTCTGATACCAAATGGCTTTGGTTTGGTATCAGATTGTGTCCTATACACACATATATATATATATATATATATATATATATTCCTTAAAGAACGCTTGTTGCCATTGGACAAACGGCTTGGCATTGGTAATCACTTGAAGTGGCTTAAATTGATCTCCCCTAAACCCTAAGATGAAAAATAATAATAAGAAATTGAGTTAGCCTTAAAATGATATTTTTAATGTTATCATCTTCTATGGTTGGCCTTGGCCTGCACACGACATCCGGAGCAACAACATTCTGTATAGTTGCTATGATATCAATAATGAGATCACTCAAGTTCCATTCTTTCGGTATTTATTCTTATTATTAATTTAATTGTGCATTAAATTGTTTATATAGTATAAATAAATGGGGGCCTATCAGCTAAGGCAAATCTTGATGGTATCATTTTAATTTTTTTATATATATATATATATAATTTAACTGAATTTGAGGTGCATGTTGATTGGAGTTGAACTGACTCCATTATATTAGCTTAAAGATTGTTGACTCAGCCAAAACATTGTGTTACAACCACACTCCCTTTTCACTGGTGCAACAATAGTCTATATATGTCAAATTGTTGTTTTAATTAAACTGTGGGAGGGAAACAAATATAACATAATGGTAATAGACTTGTTTCCAGGGGATTCTTTTATATGGTCTATATCTATACATACACACACACAAACTCAGGTGACACGAGTACTTAGAATAGTTGAAAAACCCTACACAAGTACTTACAAGTTCTTTATATATATATATATATATATATATATATATTTACTCTCTTCCATGTGGACAACAAAACCTTACAAAGAAGCGCACAAACTCAGGTGACACAAGTACTTGCAAGTTGTTATCTAGAAGCATGCTTATTTATTCATGTGGCATGATACAGTTTCAAAAAATATCTGCGGCGTTTCCATTTCATTTGGTTACTCAGTACATCCAATTTACATGAGAGGCATACATATATATATATATGTCAATTTTATAAATTAAGAACTATACTTCCATAGTCTCATCATCTAAAGACAGTACCAAAGCTCTCTGTCTACTCAATATCTTTGACAGCATCCTGTAAAATAAACAGCCAACACACAGTGAGTCGCCGAGTGCTCTTCTCGATACAAAAATGGCCAACACAGCCAGTTGTCGATGTCCAGATAGTTTAAGCAAAGACATGGATATGATATTTCTCTTCTACTCAAAAATTCTAATTTAGAATTAGAAAAGACTGCCAACGCCGACTGACTGTTACACAATACAACTAAATACCTCCTTCCATCAATTTGATTCTTGGACCGCAATATCCATACATACTACTATTATCTACAAGATACTGTTTCAAAGAAAGTACGATTAGACTTGTTCTAGTCGATGGACCACACATCTGGTAAGGGATTGAAATTAATTATTTAGATGGAAAAGATGCACTAGAAAATTATATGCGGAAATGCAAAAGGTTTCTTTGTTAAAAATGTTCCTTATAGTACTCGGGAAAGAATATCTAACAGAGCTACCACAAGGAAAGATGGTACGGAGAATTACCTTAGCTAACTTTGTTACATAAGCGGCAGCCAACCCTGTTGCTAATAGTCCCAAACCAAGTGTCACCAGCTGACCATTTCCTCCAGGTAAACCGACATCAGATTCTTCTTGCTGAAGCATCAAATAAAGTTAATTAAAAAGAAAGTACTTTGTTTTTTTGAATAAGTATAAGAAACAGAAGGCAAAGCTCTCAGAGAAAGGCCAAAGTTAAGAAAGTATAAAAAGTACCAACATCTCGAAACTGTAACTTCAAAAGCATTTCAAGGTTTGCAAGACTCAAATTTAAAAGCAGAGCACTGAAAGCTATGAAGCATCTTGTGCATATTGTTACGATGATTAGATTCAGCAACAATGCACCCTTTTTTATCCCCTTTCAATAGAAGCAATATGGAGCAAATGCTTTCTCAGCATTGGAAGGAGGCAAATAGCCTTCATTAATTAGTTATTTTGGCACTGAACAGAGGCAGACAATATCATGTCTTCCCCTAGTCATCCACTATGTTATAGTTACTAAGGCACATAACTCTGGTATGTCGGAATATGCAAACCCTGATTAGACCCAGAACAGAGGAATATGTCTTAAACCACATATTTAACCCCCCCCCCCCCCCCACATTGGATCAGTTCAGGCCGAGAAACTCCATGTGGAGAATCACCCAATTACATAAGATCTAGACTCGAGCCCATATTGTTTATCCTCAGACAGCTTATATCAATCAACAGACCCGTTATTCATTCCTCTCTTGTGATTGATGTCCTCTACTTCTCGTCCAAGCTTGTACGTTATGGGTTTAATTGTGCTGAACTCCATACACTGGGACTGAAGTTCATTAACACTCAATAACAGCAAACATGTAAAAGCTCTAGCAGTTGATGTACACTAGTATATACATGCTTTGTTTGTTTTCTGAAATCAGAAGGGCCTTTTTAAAAACCATTGAGGCATCGGGTAACTCAAATAACTCTTAAAAATTATAAAGAAATTGAAATGGGAATCTGTCAACCTAAATCCTATTTACCTACATTTTCTTCCTTTGGCAATTTCGTGACAAAACATATCGTCGTAAATATCAGATGTTCACAGCCTGTGTTTAATTGAGAGTTGACTGTTCTGATACACATGAAATGCTAGCTTGATTTTAGGAATTGATATTTGATTAGCTTGATTTCAGGGTAATTGGCTCCTTGGTTTCCTACATAAACCCACATGTACACACGTTTATGAGATTCAAGAACTCTTCTCTTCTATTTCCCACTCTTATTTACAATATGGTATCAAATCCTCTCTTCCTCTTCCTAACACAATCTCCACCATTTCTCTGCCAAGTCTTTAACCCCTATCATTAAATTCATACACCAGCCCCTTGTCTCCTCCGCATCACCAGCCTAACTCTAGCCAGCATTTCTGTTGTTCTCACATCACAGCTTTCTCCATCTTCCGTTTGCCACGTCTGAGCTCGCAATGGAGGATGATCTAGAGGAAATCATAGCTGCCCCTCATCCCAAAAGCGGGTGCATCTTATGTCGGCAATTTGAGACAACATAGCGTTGATTGGAAGTATCCTCGATAAACATATATTGAAACACTTTCATCAAAAGCACTGGATCTTCTAGTGATCAAACTTAATAAAATCATAATGAATTACTATTATAAGAACCGCAGATATTTAATCTTCAGAATATATGTTCCACAGTCATTCAATGAACGATTAGAGAATTCTAAGATGTTAGACCTAAGGTCCACTGAAGTGCATCAAAGCAACCCTAATGAAAAGAAAGGTCCATTAGTCTCTCAGGTTTAAGAGTAACTTGCTATGACAACAAGGAACCATCGTAACTTCTACCACCTATTCTCGATCCGGTACAGTGCTTTTACACCCCAACATGTACAAGTCCCTTCTATTTGTAATGACACAGATAAATAAATCCTTAAGTAAAACGCTACATGAGACAATTTGACTCTATTTAGAAGGAACATATTATGAAAATGTAATATCTATGACTTACATATGCTATGCATGTCTCCATTTATAGATGTACATAAATTACATCACATGATCAATGGATGCCTTCACTAAACTCAAGAGACAGATCAAGACAAAACATTCTCCATGTATGTCAGTAAAGGATGTAAACTAAAATATCAAATTCTATTAATACTAAACTATCAAATACAATCAAATTGGCTTCAGAAACATACATAATCCCCAGAGGAGGACCATCGATAACCAGTAGAATTTCAATTACATTACGATTTGCATGTAACCAGTATCCAATCCTTTTGTCTTATAATTTATATTAGATTAGTCGTTACCAATAATGAAATTGTCTCTTATCTAGCTCATTCTTTGAATCCAAAATTCATTTATGATCCAATACCCCTTTTGATTAGAGAAAAGTCAATAGTGGATTGGCAGGATATTATGAACAAACAAGAAAAGAAATTGAATCAAGTACTTCACTATAGTTGGGAACTTACTTTAACTTGTAAATGTAATAACCTTAACTTGGGCGTCAAGTTGCAAATAATTCTACATCTGCAAATGAGAACATTTTGGCAGCCCAGAGGCACAAAGACCAGTTCATAAACTACACCTAATAAGTGTTTTAAATTTCAATCCACAATGGACTCATCGCCTATGATTGTATAGCTATTAAACAATTACTTCAACTTGTTTAGGCTTGCAGCAGTATGGTGGATTTTCCATGGACTAGTGTTCCCTATTCGGCAATTTACAAGAAATTGAGGAAAAAGTGAAGCCAAAATATTTAAAGATGTACAAGCAACATTTCTAAGAGTCCAAGGAGGCCTAAAACACTGTCTCATCTATAGATGTACAATATTTACTCAAGTTGTGACAAGTAAAGATGTATTAAAGCACGTTCAAAAGAGGAATGCCTCCCCAATACGATACGCAAGAGCCAACAATGACTTTAAGGGTCAAAGAAGCCCAAAACACTGTTTCATCTAAAGATGTACAATATTTACTTAAATCCCAAAATATTTAAAAAATAGAAAGGAAAGCTAACAAGCAAATCTTTTGAAGTCCCTATAGGAATGTTGACCCCATCAAAAGATCTTCTATTACGTTCCTACCAAATGCACCACCAAAGCAGGGCCGCCTTCCAAAAATCACGGCGTATGAAACCACCAACATCCTCTCCAAGCCTCCGCAAGCCTCTCGTAGTGCTAGGCATAACCCATTGGACTCCAAACAAAAACAAGAAGCTCATGAGTAACATGGCAATGCAAGAGTAGACTGTCGACTGACTCCACATTCCTCTTACACATACACCAACTATTTACTGTAATCTTTGTCAAGAGTCAATATCTGACCCCAAACCACACCAAATCCCAGAAAAGATTGAAATATGACATGGTTCAGAATAGGGAATTGACCACAACAATATGAAGTTATAATTGGAACTGTATGAATATCAAGGGAGAGTGGAGGAGACCAAAAGAAATTTCCACCCTATCAACTTCAGATACATCTATGAGGATGAAGATCACCTCACCCCATGATTAAAGAAACAAAAAAAACTATTACCTAATGGAGTGGACCTATCTGATTGGTTTTCAGATAACGATAAAGATGATGACACTACAACTACTACTTATCCCCCACCATCATCACTAAAAGCTGGCACCTTCACTTCTGACTCCCATGACACTGACCCATGGATATCTCGAGTTCTTCAATTAGTCATAGTAGTGGCGATGACGTTGGAAATGGTGATCTGACGATGGCAATGATAATGCGGTGAAGGCTGAGGATAAAACGATTGTGCTGGTGGTAGTACTTAAACTGGTGGAGGCAAAGATGATGTCAACGGAGGTGATTATGAACTATCCTAAGATTCATATGATTACGAGGTAGGAGACGATTTTCCAATTACATTCTATGTTTATTTTATTGTTATAGTCTCTTATTATTCACTTGGTTTGCATTTGGTTTTAAGTTCATTCTTTGTGCACGATTTACATCTCTTTGCAGACTTGAGCATTTTACTTCAGGATATAACGTTATTTTGTTAATAATTTTGGTTCTTCATTGATTCTTTTGGTTTTCCATAGAAGAATCAAGTTTGTCGATTTTGCTCTTAAGCTTCACTTTATTTCAAGCCCTATTGATTTATTAATTTGATAAATTTATATACTAGTAATCCTTAAATTTAATATTAAAAAAAAAAAAAAAACTAGATAAACTATTCAGGCTTTCTAGGTCGAATATGCTTCCCATTTACCCCCTTTAGCTCATATTAGGTTATTATTACCCCTGTAGTTTATATTAGCTTCCACAAGCACCATAAGTGTCTTTTAATGTCTGTTAACCACCCAACTACTCTAAGAGCGCTTAAGTTGTTAGAAATTGTGTAACTTTAATATTTAATCCTTCAACACACCCCCTTGCGTGTGGCTTACTTTTTGGTCCAACACGTGAAACAACAATTTTTTAATATGGGTGACGGTGAGATTTGAACACATGACATTTGGCTTTGATACCATGTTAACCACTCAACTGCTCTAAAAGCTTAAGCTGTTACAATCTCTTTTATGTGTCAGTTTTATTAAGAGTGTTTGATCTATGTCTTCATTCCACAAACTTGATCAATTTCTATCTCAATCTTTTGCCAGCTTGGAAAAAAAAGAAGAAGAAATCCTCCTTTGTACCTGATGTATCATATAAACCTTTTGATGCACTTCCTTTAGCTCTAGTTACTATCTTAGGTTTTCTTTTTTTCTTTTGATGTTTTTCGAAGTTCTCTAAATCCACTTCTTCTTATGTTTTTGCTTTTCTATGCAACTCCCTTTTATTTTGTAACCCTTGTTGAATTCATTACTCCACAACCCTGTTTTTTCATTTGGTTATCATCTACTAAAACTGATCCTTCTACCCATCTTCAACACAGAAACAAAAGCAACATAAGGATTATTCCGCACCCCCTTCTTTTAGTTGGCTGTAGGGAGGTTACCAAGAACAAGTAATGTGTATATCAGGGGGTACATAACATTCCTCATATTTCCAAGTAAGATGCTGTTAACATTGTTCTCCTAGAAATTGAAAACTACATAAATTTTGATGCTTCCATAGACTGAAAAATAAACAATAAGAAATATATAAGTAAATGAGAGCCTTACAATTATGGCCCGGCCGAATGCACCAGCACTAACATAAGCCCATGATCCAGGAAGCATCCCCAACCAACTGCATGACATTTATCAGTTGAAGTTGTATCAGAAAGTAAGAGAGAATTTCAATTGATTTGTGAGTCTTTTTCTTTTCTCTTTTTCCAAGATCAGCCATAATATTTGATCTCAAATTTAGAAGGTAAAGCATTAACCCCAAGGACAAAGGAAAAAATGCCTGACAAAAGTAAACAATATATTCAAGTATACATAATAGTTAAAACATCATACAGTCAATAGATCTAGAAGATAAAAAGTTAGAAATCAATATAACAAGAAGGCTTTAGATAGCAAGCATGAAACATACCTTCCCAACACGTAAGGAACGAACTTAACAGATGTAAGGCCATATAAATAGTTTCCAAGAGAGAATGGAAGCAAAGGGCTCAGTCGGAGTAACGTAACAACTCTGAAACCATTTTCTCCAATTGCTTTGTCAATTGCAAGAAATTTCTTGTTTCCCTCAACTAGTTTCAGAATACGCTCACGGGCAAAATATCTTGCAATTAAAAAGGCAACACTTGCTGCTAGCTGAAAAGGTTAAGAAACACAGGAGTTGAAGAATTTGAGACTAAAATAAAAGTCTCTCGTTCATAATTGCAAACGAACAACTTACTGTTCCACTGATGGAGACAATAATTGTTCCAATAGCAGAGCCAAACAGAATACCAGCTGACATTGTCAATGGAATGGCAGGTATTGCAAGGATCTAGAAGAGCACAGATACTAAAATTCAGTTAATGGATATGTATTGAGAAGATAAATCTACAAAAAAAAAAAAAAATGTTAACTTGTTATCAAATGCTTACTTCTAAACCAGCATACACTGCTACAAATAGAGCATATCCAGCTGGGCCATAACCTGTTCAGTGCGATAACTTCATGAGAGATACTCGATATTTTTTACCAAAAAATAAAAAGAAGAATGTTGAAGCGGATTGATATCAGTATATATTTACATTAAGAACTCAGAAAATTTTAACATAAGTTGTATTAACTTTTGAGCAACAATCTCATGAAATTGGTGCCAAGGAGTTTGAATCCTAGTAAAATTAGTTCCAACATTACACTATTCCCTCTGTAGTTCCAATCTCATGGCCACAATTCCATGCAACTGAACATATCAAGAGAACTCTCTAAAAAAAAAAAAAAAAATTCCCAACAGGATACAAAATTTTCAATATCAATTCAAGTAATTTGGTGACATTAGCAATAAAGCTCAAAATGGGCCTTCAATCAACATGAGTGAGAGTCAAAGATCTTAGAAACCCAAATAAAAAATCCTCAGCGAATCTCAAATGCATCCAGAATTCCCAAAAAAGCAACGAGGAAAGGAAATTGATGCAGAAATAGAAATGGGTATGAAATAGTGAGGAAGAAATGACCTTCAATGAAGCCGGAGAACTGGGTCAAGAAGGCATTAATCTGATCTTTGTAGAGGAAGCCAACAGTCCCAAAAGCACCAACAACACCCACAAGAAAGAGACCAGCCAAGAGGGTCCCTTTAACAGCCGTCTGGCTTTCCAAATCACCACCTCCATCAACGCCGTCTATGTCTTTGTCTTTGTCTTTGGCATCCAAATTGAGGAGTTTTCTGAGGGGCTGAGGGGAATTTTTGTCAAGGGTTTGTTGTTGTTTCTTGGTTTGCTTGAGGGAAGAGCATGGCTTGAGGAAGTGAAAGCGCTTTGGTTTGAAGTTGAAGGGGAAGAGTGAAGCTGAAGGGGAGAGAGAGAACTGAATGTTGGGCCCCAGAAACAGAGGATGTAGAGGTGGAGGTGGAGAAGGGGAGAGGCATGGTGGCCTCCTCATTATTTTTAGCCACTGCTTTTTTATTTTAGTCAGGGAGATAACACTACGCTACACTACCAAGAGACCTCTTTGTTTTCATGTGTGTGTGTGTTTTTGTGTGTATTTGTGTGTGTAAATGCGTATCAGTGTGTGTGCTCTAATTGTCCACGGCACTGCTCTGGCTATTTGGTCATAGACCCATTACTATGTCATTTGATCGGATTTACTTTAATCGAATATGAATTAAAAATAAAATTTGATAATTCGATTATATCTGAATTTGATAATTCGATTTTTTAATGAATTGAATTTGGATTTATTTTAATCCGATCCGATAATAATCTGATCCGATATATATATAAATATATATTTAATATTTTTTTGTGTATATATTTAATATTATACATGGTTAGTTATTAATTATTTTATTATTTATTAATAATAATTGATCATAAATACAATTATTAAAAATGTGAATAATTTTAGTATTTCAGTATTTATTTATTTTTATATGTGTCACTTTATCTTTGTTAGTTCTGCCTATAATAATTGATGAATCAAAAGTTTTCAATCGAACTTTTTGTATTTTTGAATTTTTTAATTAAATAATCGGATCAAATATCCTATAATGAAAAAATTCGAATATGAATTAAGTAAGTAAAAATCCGTCGAATTATCGGATTCGGATCGCGGATCTGAAGTTTTTGTCATTTTTATCAATAATTCGATTATAATCTGAATCGGATATTAACCGAATATGGATTGAAAATAAAATCCGATAACCCGATTATGATCCAAATTTTTAACAAATTGAATTTGTATTTAACTAATCCGATCCATTGACGGGTCTACTCATCAATTTCTTCACTTGCTGCAAACAAAAATAATACCCCTCCTCTTACACAAATCTGTCCAAATTAGCATTCAAATTACACAGAAAACTTGTTGCCATATAACATAATTTTCTCTATGTCCAACAATCGACACTTTGTATTAAGTTGATTCTTCTCTCATCCTAACACATGCACAAAACAAAAACACATAAAAAAACATTAAAAAACAAATTTGTTGGGTCTTAACAGATTAAGCTCTAGAGCTTCTTTTTATTATTCAAAAAAGATAATAAATAAATAAAAAAGAAGATAATAGCCCATGTGCCTTTGGCATATACTATGTGAGAAAACAATTTGTATTGACGATTGTAAAAGAGAGAAAAAAATTATAAAAAAAAAACTATATAGGCATACATGCTCCCTGAAAATATTAATTAATATAATAACCCATGTGCCACTGGCATAATCCTGCATGAAGACTATATAATTTATATACACAGGCTTGAAATTTGGGTAGTTTGGGTAGTTTTTACACAATTGATATGTTTGAGATTTTAGTTTTAAACATGCATGCAGACTATATTATTTATATACACGTGCTTTTAGTTTTCTTATGGTCCGTTTGGTTAGACGGAAATATAATAAATGGTAAAAGTGAAAAGAAAATAAAGTTTATAGTATCTATTTGGTTAGCAAGAAATTTTTTCAAGAAAGTTGTAAAAAAATATTGCTTTATTAGTTTGGATAGCGAGAAAGTGAAAAGAAAATGATTTACATACCAAAATTACCCACATAATTTTACATATTTAAAAATAAATATATTTGTATTAAATGTAATTTCCTTTATATACACTTTATTTTTATTCATTATTTTAATAATGGTAAGGTAATAAATAATTAATTTTTAAATCAATTATAATTTGTTATATATGGGAAAAGTTTCATCATATTTATAACATAAAATCGGAGTGGCTTGCTTTAAAATACATACTGAAATAAAAATTTAAATGTTAGGTGAGTTCAATAATCCATCTTCAAAATTACTATCATAATCAAATTTAATAGAATTTTATAAACAGTTAAATACCTTATATATAAGGGTATAATAACAGGATACGAGAAACTTATTTTTCACAAAAAAATTCTTTTCCATCTAACCAAACTCTGAATTTTTTTCAAAAATTTCCGTTTATTTTCCTTTCTTGCTAGTTCTAGCTAACAAAATGCATCCTTATAGAAAGAATGTGGAATGGCAAATTTGGCGGCTTTATGGGCCAGATAGATTTTTCATACAATATTATTTTTGCACGCTATTATTTTCGTACTCCCAATTTTTTTCAAAATTTTCCATTTTTTTTTCAAAATTTTGTTAGTTCTAGCTAACCAAACGCACCCATGTAGAAAGAATGTGGAATGGTAAATTTTGCGACTTTATGGGCCGGATAGGTTTTTCATACAATATTATTTTTGCACTCTGTGACTTGGTGGTTTGCTTATATAAATATTATTTGGCAAGTAATATTTTATCTATGCATGGCCATTTAGATGACCCACTTGCAATTTTAATTTTATTTATACTTAGAGAATCATTAGTTGGGAAATAATATTTTTCCATATTTTGCCAATTAGATGGGCTGTGAAATAAAGACAAGGAGAAAGTTGTTGAAAACAGTAGTAAAGGGGAGCACGAAGCAACAAAAGGTGGATGCAAACGTCGTCCAGTCGGTGTGTTTGTCCAATTTAGGTATATTATTTAAACTAAAAATTAAGTATAGGTCAAGCATAAATAACTTAAATAATTTAAAGAACTTAGTTATGAGATTTTTTTTTTAACATTTGTGAAAATTATATTTTTCCTATAGCTTAATTTAGGGAGGAACACACTGAAAATCCAATTTGCTCCTTGTTAACCGATTATATCAACAATGTATTTTTAAACTTTTATGTAGGTCTCACTAGTATCGGAATTTAGAGCTAAACATGGGCGCAACAAAGTAGTTGAACTTACATACAGGGTGTCCACTAAGGGGCAATACATTATGGATGTCAATGTCGGAAGCTGAGAGAGCCCGTTTATAGCAAAACATACTACTTTGATGGAAAAAATGGAATAATTTGCCCCCGGAGGAGAAGATGGAATACACAAACAAGGTGAATGAATAAGATACAATCCAATTGTATGCATGAGATATTTTATGTAATACACAAATGTGATTGATCAATTAAACTGCCTTTGTAACCCTTAAATTCCTTTTGTAGGGTGAATATTTAGATGGTGCTAGTGATTTGAAATTTGTAGATGCAGTTGCAGGTGCAGCATTAAGGGTTGGTTGGCATGTAAATGGAGCCGGTAAGTTCATTAAATTCGTTGGCGAGTTTGATGCGGAGAAGTGCAAGGCTGTGAAATAATAGGGATTGGCGAGCTTTTAAAGTTGAGATGTGATTTCTTATCTCGCGACCTCTTTGCCTACCTTATCAGGAATTATGATAGTCGTAATTGTCGATTTAGATTGAGAAATAGTGGATATCTACAAATAAGTGCACGTGATGTGCTATTAATTTTACGGTTGCCAGCTGGAGCAATCAATCCACTACATCTGACTAAGTTGGATTGCTGAAGAAGGTTCTGCTTCTGAAAATGACATGAAGATATCTTGCTTAATTGATAAGATGAAGGGGCTTAAGGCAGGTAAGTAATTCAAGCGCGTATTTGTCTTGTGCGCATGTGCTGTAGTTCTATCTCCGACAGGTCGTGCTGATTGTCACAAAGGTCTGTTATCTGCCGTTGAAGATGTTGACAAAATTCCAACATATAACTGGTGTGCGTATGTTGCAAAATGTTTGATAAAAACTCTCAAACAACCCAAGAGCGAGAAGGTTAAAAAAACAAACGTTGGTTGTATGATTTTCCTTCAAGTTAAAAAACACATTTTTTAAAGCCTAGTCATTTTCTGTATTTCTTTTGTGTATAAATGGCAAGTTGATGTAATTAGTTTTTTGTCCAACATGCACAGTTGTTGTACTTGATGCGTATGTCAGTTGCGTGGCCTTTTTACCCTAATGGTGATAAGAATCGTCTCAGTTTCTGGACTTCAGACGTAGTACGTGAATGACTTAAATGGGAGGTTACAATGGGGGGTTTGGCCGTGGAATGATATAATATTATATTTCTTTGGAAACACATATTTTTTATCGTGATAAGTTATCTTATATTCTAGAAAAGCTATCCCCATCTAACAACCAGAATCAAACAATTTTAATTATTTATTTGTGCATCAGTTTGTAGATGTCCGTCCCCAACCAGAATGAGATCAACCCTCGACTACTGATAATGAAGATTCTGGATCTATTTCATCCGTGAATCTTCCTTTTTCACATATTTCATTATTTTAAATAGTGGTCGGTATTGCACAATGCTAATAATTTATATATATTTTTTACATGTGTCATTAAAGAGGTTGCGCAGGGAAATAAGTGCTAAAATTTGTTGACACCCCATTTTGGCAAGTGGGTCCCAAGTACAAATATAGGATGACATGGAATATTTTTGGATGAATTAGTTGGACTTGATCAACATTAGAAGAAAGACACACGCTCATCAAGAGTTCTTTGTCCAATTAATTGATGATAGACATGTTCATGAGATAAACATGCTAAAAAGAATGAGTGTATCATGAAAAGGAAGTCATTCAAAATCAAATATTGTCAACAGTTGGTGGGGCTAAGAATAAAGTCACACAAAGATAGAGTTTTGCATCAACCGAATGAAGGGATTTACTTTGAATTTCAATTATCTTTAAATTTAAATATAGATATGGTTGCTTTATTCCATGCAAACTTTTAGGAAGTTTTTTATTTCATGTAACTCTATAAATAAATACATTTTTGCTACTTTGTAAGAGGTCTCATACCAATCAAACAATACTATTCATTTGCTTGTCAATTTCAATTTCCAAATTCGCATTGCTATTTCAATTTCCTTTCAAGTATTTATTTTACAAATCTTTAGTTTAATCAAGCCTTCTAATTTCAATTTAAGCATTCAATTTACCTTCCAATCATTGCTTTTATTTTATTCTTGTTATCTCAATCATTCAAGTCACTTCCATTACAGGTTTTAAAACTTTCCTTTTAATTCAAGTTCTTCAATCAAGTTGTTATTTTCGTCACTTTATATTCATCAATTTTTCATTCAAACATGACGATTGTTTGTGTGAAATTTGTGATTTCCAATGTTACATTCTCAACTGGTTCAAGTCCTCTTAATTGAGGCACAAAATAGTACCCAAAGTAGGAGTTCAATGTTCTCCCTCCTACGCATCATTTGAGAAGTCAAATCCAAGGAGATTGTCTTTACTTTCCGATTAACCTTTAGAGCCGAGGTTAAGGTTCCTGGCACGTCCGCGCATTCAAACCGCAAAAATTGGCTAACCGGCCGATTTAAGAGGAAACAATTTTTGGCATGCCCAGTGGGACTATCGATTGTGAGTGACATTGGAAACATGCAGCCAAAAAAGAGATACTAAAAGAGATGTCAGCTTTTTACAGGCAGATTGGTTAAACTGGGACAAATCATCAGGGGCCGTTGATCCAATATGAACTGGCTCCATGGATTGAAGCTATAAGAAGCCTTAGTTATGAAGTGGGCGGTTTGCATGAACAAGTATTGGCCATCAGAAGGCCGACTAACAAAAAAGGGTCAAAGTCACGAGAATCGGCAAGTATGCCGATTGCGTATCCCATCGCTCAGCCAAGAGGATCGGCAGGACAGTTGAATCAACAACAATTTCTAAATTGGCCGATGATACATTCAGCATCGGCCAACACTCTGTTTGCCAATCCTGTTGTGAGTCAGACCATGCCTCAGCCAGTGGTTCCACCATATCAATCACTTGTTGTGAGGCAACATTATCATAATCAGTATGTCATTCCTTAACCATCTTTTAGACTCGGGGGCAAGATGTGGATAATCATACACAAGGTTTGCTTGATTATAATCAATCAACGATGACATATTCGCCGATGATGATAAATCGGCAACAACAAGGTTGGTTAGAATATCAACCTCAAACTTTAACACACAGGAGGCATCTAAAGGCCAATTAGCTGTATGATCGGCCAATGACAAAGATAGATCAGCCACTAGCATTGAGGCAGAATCACCAGCGACCTCCAACACCAGCCGTTCTGATTCAAGAGCCCGTGAACGGAAGAGGAAATCTGATCCAATAGAGGAATAATCAACATAATATGCCTCACCTTGGGGGACAACAAGCAGCAACTCCTTCAGGGAATTAGGTAGAACATACTCTAAACGGGCAGCATTAGGAACTCGGCCAAGGTTTAAGACAAACTAGCCGACCGATGTACCAGAAGCGTTATGTGGAACAAATCGATCTACTTCAGTTCCCAAGAGGATACAAGGTGCCAGACTTTGACACTTTCAGTGGAAAAGGGGCTTAATCAATAGTGGAACACATTGACCGTTTCATAATGCAATGTGGTGAAGCTAGTGCCAACCAGTTTTGGAAGCTGAAGCTCTTCCACAACTCATTGACGGGACCAACACTCACATGGTACTTTCGTATGCCTGTTAAAATTTTTTTTACTTGGCGAGAGATGGAAGATCAATTCCATACCCATTTTTACCAAGCAGAAACAAAACCTATCAGGCCGATAAATAGGTTTATGCATCATTTAATTATAGATCGGTTGGATAGTGTAATAGCCGACAATGAATCAGATGATATTGAATTGGCTGATGAAGAATCAAGTGAGACTGAATCGCCTAACAAACCAGCCGATGATAAATTTCTTAAAAAGGAATGTGCTGATGATTTATCGGTTGATAAAGAATCGATCGATAATGAATTGCCTAGTGATAAATTGGTTGATAGTGAATTGGCCAAACAAGCATTGACATGTGAGAATGAATCGACTGATGATAATTTAGCTGCTGATAGTGATTTGGCTAAGAACAAATCGATAGAAAGTGAAGTTGTTGAGAGTGAAACATGATAGGTATAACTTGTACGACACGTGCAGATAAGGATTTGTCAACCGGCTACCTATTACCAGGACTCTACACATCTCAATAAAATACCTACGGGTAGTTATCAGAATCCTATCAGGATACATATGGGTAGCTGTTAAGATATATACGACATACTACAACTCTATCAGGACCATCGTATTAAAAACCCTATAAATATAGGGTTGGAGTGAATCTAAAGAGGTATGTAATAATCACACACCATTACTCCTGCTATATTTCCCTGAACGATTCAAGTTCTAACTTGACTGTCGGAGCCTATTTGGCCGGTACCTCTACTGGTCACTGTTTGTTCTTTTTGACAAGAACGACATCATTTTCTACCCGACCATTTTACACCTCATCAGTTGGCGCCGTCTGTGGGAAGCGACAACTTCTTACTTATAGAAAGCGATAGAATGGTCCAACTATGAAGCAAAAGTAAGGTGGGTGATCCCTTCCTCCCAACCAACCAAGGAGTACAATCGACCCATACTGGTCTACCTCCAGTGCATCCTCCCCGACCTGATTGCCAAGAGGAGGCACATGTTTCTCTGGGAGAGCAAGAAGTTGGTGATGACAGGTCATCACACAACTCTGAAAATCCCCAAAATTCAGACCCAGTCAGACAAAACGATCCTACAGAACGTGTGGCGGTATTAGAACAACAGGTTCAAGCTCTGGCCCAAGGGATGGACCAAGTGATCCAGCATACCCAGCAGAACGCTTTGCTTCTTCAACGACTGGTTGGTCCCATTCCTCCCGCCCCGGATGCGATAGGGCATAATAATTTGGAAGAGGAGGCAGAACATAGCCATAACCAGGATCAACGAAGGACAGTGATCCAGAGCACCCGACGAGGCAGGATGCCCGATGATCTTACAGAAGTCATGGGTATGGATCAACATATCCAAGATTTGAAAGCATAGATGGAAGATATGGCACAAACAATGAAGGGAAAAAGCCCCGCTATTGTGGATGAACTCCTACAGAAGACTAATTCCCCCTTTGATGCTTTGGTGATGAGTGTTCCCCTACCTAACAAGTTCAAGATACCACAGTTGGAGAACTTTGATGGGTCCAAGGACCCTTTTGACCACCTGGAGACTTTTAAGGCACTCATGCATTTACAGGTTGTCCCAGATGTTATCATGTGTCGGGCTTTTCCCATCACCCTAAAGGGGTCAGCCCGAGTCTGGTTCAATAAGATGAGGCCCGGTTCTATTCGTGACTTCGACGAGTTAAGCAGGAAATTTATCGGGCACTTTATTGCTGGGCGGAGACATAGGAAGCCCACCACCTACTTGTTAAATATCAAACATGATAAGGGAGAGGCGCTTCGAGATTATATAAGCCAGTTCAATAATGAGATGCTCCAGGTTGATGAGGTTAATGATAATGTAGTAGTGACAACCTTCATGGGAGGACTACAGTCTTCTAGGTTTTTTTTTTCCTTATCAAAGGATCTGCCCGAGACGATGGCAGAACTACTTGTTAAAGCCCAAAAACATATGAATGCGGAGGATGCCATGAATGCCCGAAAAGGAAAAGGGACTGAAGAAAAGAAGGTGGATAAAAAGAGACCAGCAATAACTACCAGGGACGAGTGAAAAACTAAAGGCCGGAGAACCCAACCGACTGTTGACAGGTCATCTCGACCTGCAAAGAGTCAGGATAAGTTCACTAGCTTCATTCCATTGAACAAGCCGATAGGCAAGATCCTTTTTTAGATACAAGACGATCATTCATTATCCTGGCCACCCAGGCTGAAGTCAGATCCATTAAAAAGGGCACGCGATAAATTTTGTCGCTTTCATCGCGACCATGGACATACGATAGATAAATGCATCGAACTCAAAAATTAGATTGAGAGCCTGATCCAGAGAAGACGTTTGAGCCGGTTCACGACCAATAGTGATAAAGGAAAAGGCCGACAGGATGCTCCTCGAAGAAGTTGCACACCAGATAAACAGCCGCTTCGTGTGATCAATGTGATTTTTGGAGGGTTTGTTGGAAGTGGGGAAACAAGCTTATCCCGAAAAGCTCATGCGAGAAGGGCTAGAAATATGATGGAGGTTCAAGGGGTGGATACCTCTGCTCCACTTTTCCAATCACCACGACTAGAAGGGCAGGTCATTACCTTCACCGACGATGATGCACGGGGAGTACAACATCCCCATGATGACCCACTGGTGATTACCATGGCAGTGACCAATTTTACTATCCGACGGGTGCTGATTGACAATGGAAGTTCTATGGATTTGTTATTCTCTGAAGCTTTCAACAAGATGGGTATATGAAGAGACAAGTTAAAGCCATCCAAATCACCTCTAGTTGGTTTTTCTGGAGAGAAGGTTTCTCCACTAAGGATAGTGACCCTTCCTCTCACTGTAGGGGTGGCTCCAAGACAACTTACCATCATGGTAGATTTTTTTGTAGTGGATTTCCCTTCCACCTACAATATCATCCTCGAAAGAGCAACTCTCAATGCATTGAAAACAGTAACTTCAACTTACCACCTGCTAATGAAGTTCCCAACTGATCATGGTCTAGGAGAGGTAAGAGGAGACCAAGCTATGGCACGGGAATGCTATGCAGCCGCTCTAAGAGATAGAAGGTCACGGGAATCACTTACTATCGAAGGTCTCCAATCAGTCTCAAGTCAAAATACTCCCCGACCAGAGCCAGTAGAGGACCTCATAGAGGTAAGCCTGGAAGAGGGTGGGAACCGAAAAATAGTAAGCATCGGGTCTCTGCTCCTAGATGATGTTAAGAATCAACTTATTTTATTCTTAAAACAAAATCAAGACATGTTTTCTTGGACACATGAAGATATGCTAGGCATTGATCCTTAAGTTATGCAACATCGCCTAAATGTGGATTCTACTGCCAAGCCTGTAAAGCAGAAGAAAAAAACATTTGCCCCAGAGAGGAATGCAGCTATAATGTCGGAGGTTGACAAGCTTTTAAAGACGAACTTCATTTGAGAGGTCCACTACCCTGACTGGTTATCGAATGTGGTCCTAGTAAATAAGGCAAATGGAAAATGGAGGCTCTGTGTCGACTTTACAGATTTAAACAAATGATAGTTTTCTGTTACCAAGAATTGACATGGTGGTAGAAGCTACTTCAGGGAATGAACTACTTAGCTTTATGGATGCATATTTGGGTTACAATCAGATCCCTATGCACCCTCTTGACTGTGAGAAAACATCTTTCATCACCGACCGAGGCATTTACTGCTATAAAGTCATGCCCTTCGGGTTAAAGAACGCTGGAGCTACCTACCAGAGGTTGGTCAACAACATGTTCAAAGATCAAATTGGAAAGAACATGGAGTTCAACGTAGATGACATGTTAGTTAAGAGTGTCAAAAAGGAGAATCATCTGGCGGACCTCGAAGAAGTTTTTGAAGTGCTTCGAAAAAACTAAATGCGTCTTAACCTAACCAAGTGCGTTTTCGGTATATCATCAGGAAAGTTCTTGGGGTTCATGGTGAGTAGAAGAGGCATTGAGGCCAATCCAAAAACGATTCGGGCCATCTTGGACATGAAGTCTTCCCAATCAACCAAAGATGTGCAGCGGTTGTTGGGAAAGGTGGTTGCCCTCAACAGGCTAATTTCTTGAGCTACTGACAGATGTCTTCCTTTCTTCAAGATGCTTAAAAAGGCATTTGAGTGTACCCCTGAGTGCGAACAAACATTTGTGGATTTGAAGAATTATCTCGCTTCTCCACCCCTGTTGGCCCGACCAGTACCAGGGGAACAACTTATACTTTACTTAGATGTCTCCTTAACAACGGTAAGTTCTGCCCTGATGAGAGACAATGGGTTTCTTCAGAGACCAATCTCTTACACAAGTCGAGCCCTACGGGGAACAGAAGAAAGGTATCCAGTAATGGAAAAGTTGGCTTTCGCCCTCGTTATTTATGCTAGGAGATTAAGGCCATACTTTCAGGCTCATACGATAACAGTCCTTACTGATCAACCACAAAGGCAGGTGTTCCACAAGCCGGAAACATCCGGTCGCCTAGTGAAATGGTCGATTGAGTTGGGAGAGTTCGACATCCGCTACAAGCCTAGAGCGGCGATTAAGGGACATGCACTTCCAGATTTCGTGGCGGAGTTCACCTATCCTCTAAAAGAAGCCCCTGAAGTTGCTGAAGAAAAACTCATTCCTGAGGTAGAAGGATCAATAGACCCGGAGGTGCTATGGACATTATATGTGGATGGTTCATCCAACTAGCAGGCGAACAAGGCAGGTTTGTTTTTAATCACTCCTGAGGGAGAAAGATTCCCTTACGCCCTCCGGTTCAAGTTTAAAGCTACCAATAACGAAGCAAAGTATAAAGCTTTGATAGCAGGACTCCGAATAGCGCAAAACTTGTAAGCACCCTACCTGAAGGTCAACACCGACTCCCGACTGGTTACAGGCCAGGTCAATGGGAAGTATGAGGCAAAAGGAGAAAAAATAAAGGCTTACCTACTGAAGGTAAAAGAATTGATCGTTCAATTTATAAAATGCATAATCTGCCCAATACTAAGAGAAGAGAATGGTCATGCAGATGCCCTTGCCCGTTTAGCTACAACTATTGAGCCAGAGGATGATATATTTCCCTTAAAACATTTACATCAACCAAGTATTCACCAGGAGGAGACTACAATGATCATGCAAGTGAAACAAGGTATGGAATAGGCACAACCTATCATCAAGTATATCCAGGATGGGGAATTACCAGAAGACCGAATGGAAGCCCGAAAGATAAGGCTTCGTGCTACCAGATATGCTCTCATCAACGAAGTTCTTTATAAGATGAGTCTTTCTCTTCCATACTTGCGTTGTGTCTCTACTACGGAGGCAAACTACATCCTCAAAGAGATTCATGAGGGTTTATGTGGAAACCATCCAGGGGGCAGATCTCTAGCCCATAAGGCTATAAGACAAGGGTACTACTGGCAGATAATATAAAATGACGCATTAAAGTACATAAAGAAATGTGACAAATGCCAGCGATTTGCTAATGTCCCCAAACTTCCAGCAAATGAATTAACACCCATGACTGGGCCATGGCCTTTCGCTCAATAGGGAATCGACTTGGTTGGCCCATTGCTTCGGGGTAAGGGTCAAACCAAATTTGCAATAGTAACAATTGACTACTTCACTAAATGGGTGGAAACACAACCACTAGCCCGAATCACTGCCAAAAATGTCAAAGACTTCACCAGGAAGTTGATCATTTACAGATTCGGCGTCCCCCCGGGTCATAGTGTCTAACAATGGAAAACAGTTTGAAGGAAGTGTATTCCGAGAGTTTTGTTCGAGTCTGGGAATAAAAAACCACTACTCTTCTCCTGGACACCCGCAGGCTAACGGGCAGGTAGAGGTTGCCAACATAACGATTCTTGGGATGATAAAAAAACGTCTGGATAAGGCCAAGGGGTTATGGCCTGAACAGTTGCCCGTTATACTGTGGGCTTACAGGACTACGGCCAAAATACCCACGGGTGAGACCCCTTTTCTCCTTGCTTTCGGTAGTGAGGCTGTGACCCCAGTTGAAATCGGGTTGGAAAGTTACAGGACAAGTCACTATGATTCAAAACATAATGAAAAGGAATTGACAGTCAACTTAGATCTGATTGAGGAAAAGAGGGAGCAAGCCCAGATGAGGGTTTCTGTCTACCAACAGGCAATGCCACGATATTACAATGCACGGGTAAAACAGAAAAGATTTCAGCCAAGAGACCTTATCCTACGGGAAGTCACCCCACTCACCAGCAACTGTGAAATTGTGAAAATGGGAAAACTGGCTCCCAACTGGGAAGGTCCCTACAGGGTAACCCGCACATACCGGCAGGGGGCATACTGGCTAGAGACTCTCTAGGGAAAACAGCTACCCCGTCCTTGGAATGCGCAGCACTTGAGGAAGTATCACTAGTAAAAATGGGAAGGTAGCATTAGGGTTAGTTTAAGCTACCCTATATTTTCTTTTATTTAGCATCATTTTGAGTAGATTCGTTTACTTAGATTTAGCTTGCAATAAGCCATCGAACATTCTACAGTAGAAGTTATTTAATTTACATTAATTGTTAGAGCGGTTATCCCGCCAATTATCAATAAAGAGAATTCTTTTTCTACAATTCTTGAGCACCTATTGTGTTATCATAAACATATTCTTCCACCCAAAAAAATGGGTCCCCAAACAGAAAGGGGGGGGGGGCTGAGTGAAGCTTGGGGTTGTAATTTTATTATTGAAAGGATATGGCTGAGTGAAGCCCAAATCCTATAAATAAAATAGAGTAAAATTACTACTCATCTTCTCACAAAAACTGCCTTAATATGAAAGGTCAAGTTTTTCCTACATAAATCAAGGATCAAGGTCCATAAACATCGTTTCATTCATAAACTTTCAAAGTACATCAAATGAAAATGAAAGAAAATGAAACATCATAGCGACACTACAAGATTTCAACATAGAAAAAGAAAAAGAAACAAATACTGCCTACGACGTCCACTAGGATTGAATCCAGTGAAATCCTGGGCTAGATAAAAAGTAGTCGCCTGCTCGCGGAGATCCTCAAAACCACCAAGGTAATATACCAGTTGCTGTTCCTGGAGCTCATGAGAGTGTCTGAATTCCTCAACTGCAGCAATCCTTGCTTCGACCAACTATTGGGCCAAAAGAGAGGCATGTTCCTCTTCTGCCCTCTTGAGGTCAGACTCATAAGTCCCCTTTAGCTTGTTGATCTCCTCCAGTCGAGCAGTCTCAAGTTGCTGGTGTTGACGCTCATAGTGGCCCCGAAGCTCGTTGATCTCCGCTTGATGATTGACAGCCATTTGATCTCTCTCAGACTCAGCTCACATGCATCTATGGGCTATGTACCGACCTCGGGTCAAATTCTGCAAAAAGAAAAATGGGTCAACATATAAAATATAAAAATCGGACCATAAATAATACAGATATACTAACCTGTCCTACATCAAGGAGAGATCTCCGATAAGCCTCTGTAATAGAGTCATTCTCATTCTCCAATGACCGAAGGTCCTCATCCATCAAAGCGCCCATGAGCTTTTCAGTCGCTACATGTACGTTTGACATCACGGTATCACCCGATGAAGACTTGGACTTAGGGGTAGACATCCCAAAAATGGACCCAAGTCACGAAGACTGGCCGAAAGTAGGCGGTCCAGAGAACTGGTTGAACCCAGTCTGAACAGCAAACCCCTTACTCCTAGTATTTGAATCAAGATCCAAGGTCCTAATGGGACCAGAGAATGCTCTCGCCATCATCTGGTGAGAGGGAGAAGAACCTTGGCCAGGCGAGAAGGAGAAGCGGGGAATCGGTGGTGACAAGCTTGTCTTGCGCTTTTTGTTTAAAAAGTTATCAAGCACATCCTGGGGAAACCACTGAGATCCCCCTGTGTACATAATAAAATATTGGTATTTGAAGTAAAGCGAATAAGAAACACTAAAAATAAAAACAAAAATGAGGATACCTGCACTAGTGGAAGGTGCCCGACTCCCGCCAACTGTCGGGGGTGAGTCAAGATCTCTAGGAGTAGAAAGTGTCTGACTCCCACGAGAAATTGGGGGAGGACTGGAGAATGCCCGACTGTCGGTCGTCGGAGGAGCGAGGGAGGTCTAACCAGAGTCAATAGTTACCCGACATCCTCTAGATACCAAAGAATGGAGCTTCGGATGTGATGGCAAAGCTGACGAACTCCCATTCGGAGAGTCAGGGAAATGAGGTACGAGTGGGATATTAGGGCTTCCACGAAGACCAAGATAATATCCCGACAAAGAGCTTGAATAAAAAAAGACTCTTCCTTATGCCGGGCTAAGAACACTTTTGCCCTCTTCAGTCTCTCCTTCATATGTTTTTTCTTTTCCGGTGAAAGAATGGACAGCTTCTTTTTCGCTACAGAAGAAAAGAGAAGACGTGTTTAAAAAAAAAAAAAAAATTCTTTTTCGCTAAAAATATATATATATATATATAAATAAATAAATTTTACCCGCTTCAGTAAGATCACCAGCTTCCTTTGGAACTGATGGACCATTGTCCTCGCCTTCGACCGCGTCCAGGAACTCCAATCCGTTGCCTTTAGCGTGAAAGAAATGACTCCACCAAAGCTTTGGATTGTCACCAGTCTCTTGTGGGAAGCCCTTTACTGCAGTTAAAAAATTGGCCCAGACACCATTGCGCTGGATGTAATAGGAAGAGATAAACTCTTAAAGAGACATGGATCCATTATCGCACATGCACCATAGAAAAGGAACCCCTAGAATCGCCTTCCAGGCATTTGGATAGAGCTGGGAAGGGATGAGACCAAAATGGTCCAAGATCTCTCTTGACAGTCGGGGAAACGGAAGGCGCAGCCCAACATCAAAATATGAGGTGTAGAGAAACATCCCATGTGGAAGGGAGTGGTGCGCCCTTTGATTTAGACCCGGACAATTTAGCTCAACCTCATACGAAAATACAAATTCCTTCTTCAACTTATCAAGTATGGTCGGATGGACAATGGAAATTACATCCTCATCATTTTTAGGTGCCATAGAATATTTTTATAAAAATATTTGGGCAAATAAAATTTTAGACCAAGAAATGAGGGAGAAAGCAAGATACAATGGAGAGCAACAAACTGGTAAAAATTTAAACTATAAGAGGAAAAAGGAAAACGCTAGGAATGGAGCTGGTGAATTGTCGGATGTTGGCCAGGAATAGAGCTGGTGATTGAATGGTAAAAGAGGAGCCGAAGAGAAATTTATAGACTCAAAGAATATATCCGTTACAACTCAATAGGTAAGCAGCTGGAAAGAGTTAATATCCTGGGTTTTGTGACGGTTGCCCAAATTAAAGTCATTGCGTGAATTCATTTAAAAAATTGAAGTTACTTTCTTTACAACAAGTTCTTGTACCTGTTTGGTTCAGGGGGTGAAGTACACGCCCGTAGTAGGAAAGGGGTGAAGTAACGCCCGTAGAAGGGAGGGGGTGAAGTACACGCCCGTAGAAGGGAGTGAATGAAGTACACGCCCGTAGAAGCCCACGCTCAATTTTTATTCTTTGTTTTTTATCCCACTTTTTCATGGTTATAGTCTTGCATATAGTGGTATATATATATATTATGGAGAAAATGTCAAGACATCACATCACCCACACACACACGTAACTGGTGGGAGCTCATATCACTTTTCTAAAAATATTACCTAAAGCCCAAAAACTTTTCGTAATTATCCAAGTAACTTATATTATATCACTTTCTCACCCACTTTCTGCATACATATATATATATATATATATGGGTATATTAAATAAATTACAAGGTGGGTAAATTCCAAACAAATATTTTAGAATATAAATATGTATATTCTCAAATTTATATATGTATAAAAAGAGATTTCGTTCCCTAAACCCGGCAAACGAATTCGGGAACGGGGGGCAACTAATAGGTATAACTTGTTCGGCACGTGCATATAAGGATTTGTCAACCGACTACCTATTACCAGGACTCTACACATCTCAATAAAATATTTACGGGTAGTTATCAGAATCCTATCAGGATACATATGGGTAGCTGTCAAAATATATACAACACACTACAACTCTATCAGGACCACCGCATTAAAAACCCTATAAATATAGGATTGGAGTGAATCTAAAGAGGTACGCAATAATCATCCACCATTACTCCTGTTATATTTCCCTGAACGATCCAAGTTCTAACTTGACCATCGGAGCCTATTTAGTCGGTACCTCTTCTGGTCACTGTTTGTTCTTTTTGACAGGAACGACATCGTTTTCTACCAGACCATTCTACGCCTCATCAAAATAGATGATAATGGATCGACATGTAGGGGTGCATATGTCGATGTCAAAACTTTGTTCTTTATAATTTCAGCCGATAAAGCTGAAATTACTAAAGAATACAAATTTTTAAGAAGGTTGGTTGACAAAAATATTCATGGTTACTATGTCGTTCTCCTGATAGAACTGGTAGGGCGATCGACCAACATGACATTGCATAATACCTTAATTCCGATCGTTCGTGTGTTACCTACCATTGAAAAAGTTACAAAGCTCAAGTGGTGGGACGTTTGATGGGTTCATTGATCCAATGGTCGAAGAATAAAATATCGACCAAGGTTTCTTGCTAGCTAGAATTATGATCAACAAGATGCTGCTGATCAAAATAAAAATCAATTTTATATTGATAAATGAATAAATAAAGTGTTGAAGCTCGTTGACTCTCCATTTTCCGCACGTGATTTATTCAAGCATGGTATGGGGCATCTCTAAATTTCAAACAACTGATCGCTTTGGGGGGCTAACCGCCGATAAAATATTTGAAATTGGAGGGCATTTTTGACACCCCATTTTGGCAAGTGGGACCCAAGTACAAATATAGGATGTAATGGAATATTTTTGGATGAATTAGTTGGACTTGATCAACATTAGAAGAAAGACCCATGCTCATCAAGAGTTCTTTGACCAATTAATTGATGATAGATATGTTCATGACATAAACATGCTAAAAAGAAGGAGTTTATTATGAAAATGAAGCCATTCAAAATCAAATATTGTCAACAGTTGGTTACAGAGATTACAATACATGAGAATTCAAAAAATCACAACAAGAAGGGGGCTAAGAATAAAGTCACACAAAGTTAGAGTTTTGCATCAACCGAATGAAGGGATTTACTTTGAATTTCAATTATCTTTAAATTTAAATATAGATAGGGTTGTTTTATTCCATGCAAACTTTTAGGAAGTTTTTTATTTCATGTAACTCTATAAATAAATACCTTTTTTCTATTTTGCAAGAGGCCTCACACCAATCAAATAATACTATTCATTTGCTTGTCAATTTCAAATTCCAAATTCGCATTGTTATTTTAATTTCCTTTCAAGTCTTTATTTTACAAATCTTTAGTTTAATCAAGCCTTATCATTTCAATTTAAGCATTCAATTTACCTTCCAATCATTGCTTTTATTTCATTCTTGTTATCTCAATCATTCAAGTCATTTCCATTTCAGTTTTTAAACCTTTCCTTTTAATTCAAGTTCTTCAATCAAGTTGTTATTTTCGTCACTTTACATTCATCGATTTTTCATTCAAACATGATGATTGTTTGTGTGAAATTTGTGATTTCCAATGTTACATTCTCAACTGGTTCAAGTCCTCTTAATTGAGGCACATAAAAGTACCCAAAGTAGGAATTCAGTATTCTCCCTCCTACGCATCGCCTGAGAAGTCAAACCCAAGGAGACTGTCTTTGCTTTCCGATTAACCTCTAGAGCCGAGGTCAAGGTTCCTGGCACGCCCGCGTATTCAAACCGCAATAATCAGCTAACCAGATGATTTAAGAGGAAACAATTACTGATAGGTAGAAATGTGATCAACAAGGTGTTGTTGGTCAAAATAAATATCAATTTTATATTGATAAATGAATAAATAAAAGCATCAAAGTCGGTCAATTCTCCATTTATTTCACATGATTGCTTCAACCATGGCGGGGCAGTTTTCTACAACTCTAAATTTCAAATATTTTATTGGCTTGGGCGGCCGACAGACGATAAAACATTTGAAATTGGGGGGCATTGTTGACACCCCATTTTGACACCTATGTGGTAGTGGGTCTGATGTGACGTCAAGTGTGTAAAAATATGTGGTTAAAAAGGACACCTTAACGATACTAGGTTTTACCCTATGCAAGCGCACATATCAATTGTAAAATAGCAATGGTTTGAGTAAGGGATATTAATCTCATAGAGACTGAGATTGTTCACTTTAGCAATTTAAAAACACTGAATTATATTTTCTAAAAATGGTTTGTTTGGGTGGTCAAAGACCAAATTATTTATTTTAACTAAAATTATATAGAAAGCAAAGTAAATTGGTTGTGATTCAGATGAGAGAGAAAACTAGAGTTTTCATCGCTCCACCACTAACTGTATAATATAGTTCCTCACTGTATCAATTGTAATAGGGCAATCCATAACTCTGAATCAGGTCGGATCGCAAATAGCTAAATACGACCCCAAAAAGGAGTGTCATCAACTGGATTGAGGTAACCCATCTCATGACTAACCTAACTAGTGTATGCCAATTATATTACTCTAATCTACTCCTACTGCATGAAATAAACTAAAGCATGTCTATATTAAATCGTCAAGGCATGATATGTGTCAACCTAGGGTTTCAAGTTTCATTACCACCATTGTGTAGAAAACCATAATTAAGCATTCGAGTTCCTGCTCATATTGAATAATCATAGTTGTGTAAAATAATACATTCATTCCATCTAAGACAAGAATTTAGAACAAACATAAAATTTTATATTGTAAATCAGTACAGTCTCTTAACTACTACAATCATCACAGTATGGTCAAAATTTCCCCTCGTTACAATTGAAAATAATGAAAGAACTACATTACTTGGCTAGGGTTTTGCTAGAAAACCCTAGATACCGAGTTAGTTGGCCATAGTGAAAGATGACTGCATCGGTGATGTAGAAACGATATCCATGGTCTTCTTCTCCGGATCTATAGGTTTAAATATGGCTCCCAATAGTAGCAATTCTGAACGTGAGAAAACTCTATGCATGAACCAACCAACCTCGTTGAATGAATGTCTCTGAACTTCCGCACCAAAACCAACGACCTCTCACACTAATATATGATTGTATATATATATAACCAATGATATAGAGAGGTCATTTTCAGTCTTTTCACACTAAACCTCATCAAAACCCTAATTTTTGATATATATGTGTGTGTATACATGTATATAGAGGTCTGGAGTTGCAGCCACGTCTTGGAGTCGAACTGGGGGTAGAATAGGCAAAAACCACCGGAAACCTCAACAAGTTGCCGCAGATATGCTTCAAGCGTACCTGGCCTACGCCAACAAGTTATCCCAAAGACAAATTCAATGATAAGGTGACTCAATTAGTGATATGGTTGTTATAATTCAAAACAATAAACATGCTACAAATAAGGAGTCTTTAAATTGAAAGGATAAATATGCTATAAAAAGATGTGTTATTTGAATTTGAACAAATTGTTAATTTGTTACAACTAACCATAGATATGGGAAGCCTTTTATTTTAGGACTACTACAAGATAAGGGCAAGAGAGAGTCTACATTTGTAAGGTTTCTCAAGGATGGAAGTAAAATAAAAAAGTGTTGTAATTTAAATTCAATTATTGTTCATCTTGAGTTTAAATTTAGATAGGGTAGTTGTCTTTACATTATTTTAGAAAAGTTGTTATTTTCATTCTCTATAAATAATGACTTTTATGCAATTGTGCAAAAGTTCTCACACCAATCAAACAATACTATTCATTATTTTGTCATTTTATTTTCAATCTCTCATCGTTATTTTAATTTCTTGCAAAGTCTTTACTTTTCAAAGTCTTTAGTTTAATTCAGCCTTGTCATTTCAATTCAAGATCCCTTTTAATTACAAGTTTTCATTCAAATTCATTATTTTTATTCACTTTACATTCATCATTTTTCATCCAAACATGTCGATTATTTATGTGGAATTTGTATTTTCCAATGTTACATTCCCAACTGTTTCAAGTTTTCTTAATTGAGGCACAAAAAACAATCCCAAGTGAGAGTTCCATATTCTCTCTCTCACGTGTGCTTGTAGAAGTCAAAATCAAAAGAGACTATCTTTGCTTTCCGACAATCTTTGGAGCCTAGGTAAAGGTTCCTAGCACACCCGCATACAAATTGCAATAATTGGCTGACCTAGCCGATTTAAGAGAAAATAATTTTTGGCACGCCCAGTGAGACCATCGGTTGGGAGTGACATTAGAAACATGCAGCTAAAAAAGAGATAATAAAAGAGATGTCGGCTTTTTACAGGCAAACTAGTCAAATTGGGACAAATCCTCAGGGGTCGTTGATCCAAGATGAACTGGCTCCATTGATTGAGGCTATAAGAAGCCTTAGTTATGAAGTGGGCAGTTTAAATGAACAAGTCTTGGCCATCAGAAGGCCGACTAACAAAAAAGGGTCAAATTCACAAGAATCAGTAAGTCTGTTGATTATGTATCCCATCGCTCTGCCAGGAGGATCAGCAGGATAGCCGAATCAGCAGTAATTTCTAAATTGGCCGATGATACATTCAGCATTGGCCAACACTCTGTTTGGCCAATCCTGTTGTGAGTCAGGCCATGCCTCAGCCAGTGGTTCCACCATATCAATCACTTGCTGTGAGGCAACATTATCATAATCAACATATCATCCTCAACCATCTTTTAGACTCGGGGGGCATGATGTGGATAATCATACACAAGGTTTGCTTGATTATAATCAATCAACGGCGATATATTTGCCAATGATGATAAATCGGCAACAACAAGGTTAGTTAGAATATCATCCTTAAACTTCAACACACAGGAGGCATCTAAAGGCCGATCAGCTGTATGATCGGCCAATGACAAAGATAAATCAACCACTAGCGTTGAGGCAGAATCACCAGCGGCCTCCAACGCTAGTCGGTCCAATTCAAGAGCCCGTGAATGGAAAAAGAAATCAGATCCAATGGAGGAATAATCAACATAATATGCCTCACCTTGAGGGGTAACCAACAACAACTCCTCCAAGGGATTGGGTAGAACATACTCTAAACGGGCAGCATCAGGAACTCGACCAAGGTTTAAGACGATTGGCCGATCGATGTAGAGGAAGCCTTATGTGGAACAAATCGATCTACTTCAGTTCCCAAGAGGATACAAGGTGCCAGACTTTGCCACTTTCAGTGGAGAAGTGGCTCAATCAACAGTGGAACACATTGACCATTTCATAATGCAATGTGGTGAAACTAGTGCCAACTAGTTTTGAAAGCTGGAGCTCTTCCACAACTCATTGACGGGACCAACACTCTTATGGTATTTTCGCCTGCCTGCTAATAAAATTCTTACTTGGCAAGAGATGGAAAAGCAATTCCATACCCGTTTTTACCAAGTATAAACAAAACCTATTAGGCCGATTAATAGGTTTATGGGTTCATTGATCCAATGGTCGAAGAATAAAATATCGACCAAGGTTTCTTGCTAGCTAGAATTGTGATCAGCAAGATGCTACTGATCAGAATAAAAATCAATTTTATATTGATAAATGAATAAATAAAGTGTTGAAGCTCGTCGACTCTCCATTTGTTGCACGTGATTTATCCAAGCAAGGTGTGGGGCAATTTCTCTACATCTCTAAATTTCAAACATCTTATCGCCTTGGGCGGCCGACCACCAATAAAATATTTGAAATTGGGGGGCATTGTTGACACCCCATTTTGGCAAGTGGGACCCAAGTACAAATATAGGATGACATGGAATATTTTTGAAAGAATTAGTTGGACTTTATCAACATTAGAAGAAATACCCATGCTCATCAAGAGTTCTTTGGCTAATTAATTGATGATAGACATGTTCATGAGATAAACATGCTAAAAAGAAGGAGTTTATCATGAAAATGAAGCTATTCAAAATCAAATATTGTCAACAGTTGATTACAGAGATTACAATACGTGAGAATTCAAAAATCACAACAAGAAGGGGGCTAAGAATAAAGTCACACAAAGTTAGAGTTTTGCATCAACCGAATGAAGGGATTTACTTTGAATTTCAATTATCTTTAAATTTAAATATAGATAGGGTTGTTTTATTCCTTGCAAACTTTTAGGAAGTTTGTTATTTCATGCAACTCTATAAATAAATACATTTTTGCTATTTTGCAAAAGGTCTCACACCAATCAAACAACACTATTCATTTGCTTGCCAATTTCAATTTCCAAATTCACATTTCTATTTTAATTTCCTTTCAAGTCTTTATTTTTAAAATCTTTAGTTTAATCAAGCCTTGTCATATCAATTTAAGCATTCAATTTTCCTTCCAATCATTGCTTTTATTTCATTCTTGTTATCTTAATCATTCAAGTCATTTCCATTACAATTTTTAAAGCTTTCCTTTTAATTCAAGTTCTTAAATCAAGTTGTTATTTTCGTCACTTTACATTCATCAATTTTTCATTCAAACATGACGATTGTGTTGTGTGAAATTTGTGATTTCCAATGTTACATTCTCAACTGGTTCAAGTCCTCTTAATTGAGGCACATAAAAGTACCCAAAGTAGGAATTCAGTATTCTCCATCCTACACATCGCCTGAGAAGTCAAACCCAAGGAGACTGTCTTTGCTTTCTGATAAGTCCATTTTACATACATATTTTATCCCCAAATGTATATTTGTTAGTAGGTAAAACTATTTATTTTAATTAATTTAGAAGTGTAATAATGATAAGTGCACAAAACTTAAGTTATATAATAAAATTGTTGAATAAATCATTTTCAATGTCATTAAATTACATCTACATTTATGTCTTTCATTTATAGGTGTAAAGTGAGAAATGAATCAAATGCACATGGATGAAAGTTGGATGAATCAAATGCATATGGATGAAAGTTGGAAGATTCAAATGCACATGGGAAAAGAACAAAATGTGATGGAAAGTTATGTATATTCAAAGAAAAAGAAAAGAAAAGAATATTTCATTTCTCTTTACAAGTTGTAATTTGATTCCAATATTTCTCTATAAATATGGATACATCTTGAAGAATACGAAAAAAAATAAAGAAAAGAAAAAGAAGAAGGAGGAGAGCAAGAAGGACACCAAAGAGGAGAAGAATTTAACTTCAATTCCGGGTTTTATTATTCTTACTTTGTTATTTTCTTTTTAAGCATGTGTAACTAAATCCTCAACTAAGGTTGATGATGAAACCACCATTTATGAAATAAATTCCTTTTAGTCTTTTATCAATTTCCATGTGTATGGTTTAAATGCTTATGATTTTCGCTTCATAGTATTAATTGTTTTAAATTCCTTTCACTATAAATATCATGTATTTATAGTAGTTAAGAATTCTTATCACAATTAATCAAGCTTGGATTTGATGAGTTTATAAGTAAAAATCTTTGATCTTATGTGATCCATTAAATTGCATACATATGATGCTTAGAATTTTACACTTTAAAGCGAAGGAAAATCTATTTCTTGAAAATATATTTCATTAGTGCGTTATTGTTAAATCTTGAGAAAGTAATAAGATTGATTTCTAAATTACTACTCTAAAATTGGAATTGATAAAAGAATAATTAGAAGTTTATGGATTAGTGGTGGTGGATTCCGATACCTTAGTATTTTCTCCATATTATTCTCGCTTTAATTATTTGTATTTCGATATTGCATGTTTAGTATAAAAATCACTTCAACAAACAAACTTTGAGAAACTAGGTTAGTTTTAGATTAATTTGAGTTTAATTAAGTTTTATTTAAAGCATTCCCTTGGGTTCGACCTCGTTCTTGAATAACCTAAACTACAATTGATTTGTGCACTTGCGAGTAATAATTTAAAACACATCAACTTTTGGCGCCGCTGCCGGGGAATCGCAACAAGAAACTAATTAAATTGAAGTTGATTTAATTCTTCTACTAGTTGTTTTAAAAAAAAAAACAGATTTTAGAAGCTACTGTTTGCTTCAATCTACTCTTTCGAACAACAATTTTCCAAAAAAAAAAAAAAAAAAAAATCAAAAACTACTGTAGCATTTCGGCTACTGTAGCAAAAATAAATAAAAAACTGTATAAATTTATTTTTTTAGATAAAAAAAAAAATTAAATTTTTTCTTTCTAATTATGATAGTACTGTAGTAAGGTGGTGTTTCTTCACTTTTGAATTTAGAGATTGTTTTTTTTTTTATTAGTGATAACAAATTAAAAAAAAAAAAAACAATTTGAAAATTGCTGTAGCAACTCGGCTACTGTAGCAGATTTTATTTCTTTTATTTTTTTTATTTTTTTATTTTAGTTATTTTCTTTATTCTTAGCTTAAGTTTAGAATTAGTGCTTGTTTATTGTTTTTATTTTTTTTGTTTGTTTTATTTTAATTAAGTAATTGATACTTTTTTATTTTGTAGGTAATATTTTTTTTTTGAGATTGCATTGGATAAACAAATACTTGGATTTCTTTGTGGCATCTTCATTAGCATTCTGCGGAATTCAGGTAAGTACCCCTATACCTTTAGTAAATAGTATTATTATTTTAATTTTTTTAGATTATGTGAACATAGTTTTTATATAGGTGAAATTTTACATGTTACCTTTAGGATAGAATAACACTAGAAATAACCTTTAGGTACACACTTTCTTCAAATTTATTTTTGTTATTTATTTTATTTTTTTCTTTATTTATTAAAAAAAAAAAGTTCACACACTCACTCCCTTTATTTTTATTTTTGTTGACTTGTTTGTATGTGCATTTTTAATTTAGCATTTTGCATAAATCTTTTAGTAAGGGCATTAACCCTATAACAAGATAAGGATTGGATTTCATCACCAATTCCTTGCCCATTAGGTTAAAAATCTCCTTGCATTTGTATACCCTTGGCTAAAGTTAGTTTAATTTAAAATCAAGTAGACGTTGGCCAATTGGTTTTCATATAACTCATAGGATCCTCTTGGACATTGTTAAACTTTTGGTAACTTCAGTGAGTCACTATCAAATTGATAAACGGTAGGACAGTTCTGTCTAGGAATGTGGCTGACGCGGCATTAAGCAGGCCTAGTGCCTCGCCACACTTTCCTGGGAACTACTTCGTTGTTAGTTTGATGGTCCTTAACTGGTCATCCACTAGTTTTCTCTGAAAGGGAGTAGGAGCTGTCTAATTAGGTGAAGATTATTTTGGAATTAGTCCGAATAATCTCTCATATAGGAAATTAAAAAAAAATATAAATTACTACCCTTGAATTAAATTTCAGATAAAGAAAATACTTGTTTTGGTAGTGTATTTGTTGAGTCATGGAGTCTTCCTAGTGCATGTTAGGTCGTCGATCTCTAAAATCAAAGTTGTCACCTTTAGATCTAGAAATTGAGAGAACTTTTAGAAAAGGTGTAAGGAATTCTAGTGTTGGAAAGATCATCGAAGTCAAGATGGAGGGGGAACATAATGAAGTGAAAGCCCTTAAGGATTATTATACTCCCGCACATATCACAAATCCTTCTTGTATTGTCTTGCCTGCTACACAACATGCCCATTTGGAGATACGGGCAGAAGTAATCAATTTACTGCCGACTTTTAGAGGTTCGAACTTTGAAGACCCATACCTTCATGTTAAGGAATTTTTAGAGATTTGTTCCACCTTGAATTTTCAGAATATTCCCGAAGAGTCAATTAAGATGAGGTTATTCCCGTTCTCTTTGAAAGAGAAAGCCAAGTCTTGGTTATATTCATTGGAACCAGAATCAATCAAATCTTGGGATGAACTCTGTAAAACATTCCTCACCAAATTATTCCCTAGACATAGAACTAATTCCCTTGGCCGAAATATCATGGAATTTGCTCAAAAAGAAGGTGAACAGTTTTACATGTGTTGTGAAACATTCAATGATTTGCTACTTAAGTGTCCCCACCATGGTTTTGAAAAATGGCGTTTAGTTGAATTCTTTTATAATGGATTATCAGCTCAAAATCGTCAACTAATTGAGTCACGAGGTGGGGTAGATTTCATGTCTAAAAATGAGAATGAGGCTTGGAAATTTCTAGATGCGTTAGCCGAGAGTTCCCAACATTGGGAATACTCAGGGAGGGTTGAGAGAAGAAGTTTACCAATGTCTATGGATACCAAAAAGGGAGGAGTCTATGAAGTTAGTGAGGGAACTGATTTGAGTGCAAGGATAGCTAGTCTCACCAGAAAAGTGGAGGCTATAGAGATGAAAAATGGAAAAAGTTCTTCAGTCCATGTTATTAGTGAGACATGTCAACTTTGTGAGAGTCCATCTCATACTGCTCAGATGTGTCCCTCTATAACATCATTCCATGAGTGTATAACTGAATAAGCTAATGCACTAAACGGCTATAAGAAACCATTTGGCAGTCCCTATTCTGACACATACAACCCCAATTGGAGAAATCATCCTAATTTCTCATGGAGTCAAAATCAGCCTCGGAACAACTCGGGTATGCAACATATGCAATCCCAAAGGCAACCACCAGCATCATATCCTTCCATGTCCTAAAATTCTCATCCATATGTCCCTCAACAACCAAGGAAACCAACACTGGAAGATACCTTACAACAGTTCATGCAACAAACTAGTCAATCGATTTCTAAATTAGAAACACAGATTGGCCAATTAGCCACTGTTGTAGGAGAGAGGGAAAAAGGAAAATTTCCTAGTCAGCCCATTCCCAACCCAAAAGGTCAATATCATGTGAGTGAACAGTCGACCTCTGGTCCAACTGATCAAGTCCAGTCAATCATAACTCTAAGGTCAGGCAAACAAGTTGACAATCAAGTCAAAATTCCAAGAAGGGAAACTGTGAAAGGTAACCATGAACCAGAAAAGGAAAACAAAATGGAATCTCAAGTTGACCCAAAAGTCCAAATTCCCGATCTTGTCCCCAATTCTCTAGTAGAACCTTCAGTTAGGAACTTTGTTCCTACTGCACCATTTCCTCAAAGACTCCAAAAGCCTAAGAAGGGGCATCATTACAAAGAGATTATGGAAATATTTAAACAAGTCAAAATCAATATTCCATTTCTCGATGCAATTCAACAGGTCCCCTCTTATGCTAAGTTTTTGAAAGATTTGTGTACGGTTAAACGTAGATTGAATGTGTATAAAAAAGCCTTCCTTACAGAGCAAGTAAACTCAATTATCTAGCACCGCACACCACCTAAATTCAAGGATCTCGGTTGTCCTACAATCTCATGTACATTAGGTAACCAGATAATTGAGCAAGTTTTTCTTGATTTGGGTGCGAGTGTAAATTTGTTGCCATACTCTGTGTATGAGCAACTTGGTCTTGGTGATTTGAAACCCACAAAGGTAGTGCTACAGTTGGCAGATCATTCAGTCAAGGTACCTCGTGGTATCATTGAGGATGTGTTAATTCAGGTTGACAAATTCTTCTTTCCAGTAGACTTCATAGTCTTAGACACTCAACCTGTGGCTAATCCCAATAGCCAAATTCCTGTTATCCTTGGTCGACCATTCCTAGCCACTTCAAATGCTTTAATCAATTGTAGGAATGGTGTTCTAAAACTTTCATTTGGAAACATGTCTCTTGAGCTTAATGTTTTTAATGTGAGCCGACAACCATCTGAATCTGAGGATATGAGTGATGTGAATCTAATAGAGACTTTAGTACAGGAGACTTTTGAACATTCAAGTTTTGATGATCCTTTATAGGCATGTCTAAATCACTTTGGGTATGATTTTGATCTGGATAGTGCTTGTGAAGAAGTGAATACCTTGTTAGATTCTGTCCCTTTTATGGACATTGAGAATTGGAAAGCCAAGGTAGAGCCCCTTTCATCAATTGAATCTAAATATGTCTCATCTGTTGAGTCACCTCCAAAATTGGATCTGAAAGTTTTACCTTCTGAACTGAAGTATGCCTACTTAGGTCCAGATGAGAGTCTTCATGTCATCATTGCTTCTGAGTTAAATAAAGAACATGAGGAAAAACTCTTAAATGTCCTTAGGGAGCATAAATCGGCTATTGGGTGGACTATAGCAGACATTAAGGGTATATCTCTATCTGTGTGCATGCATCGTATCCATCTTGAGGAAAATGCTAAAACTTCGTGAGAAATGCAAAGACGGATTAACCCTAACATGAAAGAGGTAGATAGGGCAGAAGTCTTGAAGTTGTTAGATGTGGGGATCATATATCCTATTTCCGATAGTTATTGGGTAAGTCCTGTTCAGGTCGTGCATAAAAAATCAGGTATCACGGTAGTCACAAATGATGCCAATGAGTTAGTACCGACCCGAATGACTACTGGATGGTGAGAGTGCATTGATTATAGGAAGTTGAACTCTGTCACTAGGAAAGATCATTTTCCACTTCCTTTTATCGATCAGATGCTTGAGAAATTAGCCGGTCATGAGTACTACTGTTTCCTAGATGGTTATTCTGGATATAACCAAATTCCTATTGCACCTGAGGATCAGGAGAAAACCACATTCACTTGTCCTTTTGGAACATTTGCCTATAGATGTATGCCATTTGGATTATGCAATGCACCTGCTACTTTTCAGCGGTGTATGCTTAACATATTTTCTGATATGGTAGAACGTTTTCTTGAGGTGTTTATGGATGACTTCTCCGTGTTTGGCTCATCCTTTGATGAATGTCTCATTTATTTGAAACTCGTGCTTACACGTTGTGAGGAGAAAAATCTGGTCTTAAATTGGGAGAAATGTCATTTTATGGTGAAAAAGGGAATTGTCTTGGGGCATGTTATTTCAAAGAAGGGTATAGAGGTTGACAAAGCTAAGGTTGATCTGATTTCTAATCTTCCACCACCACGTATGGTCAAAGAGATTAGGTCATTCTTAGGTCATGCTGGATTTTATCGTCGATTCATTAAAAACTTTAGCAGCATTTCCAGACCACTTTGCAATTTACTTGCTAAAGATGTTGCTTTTGTCTTTGATGACGAATGCCTGAAAGCCTTTGAGAAGCTCAAAACATTGTTGACCACAACATCTATCATGCAGCCACCGAGTTGGGATGCGCCTTTTGAGATTATGTGCGATGCATCTGATTATGCAGTTGGAGCTGTGTTAGGGCAACGTGTGAATAGGCTACCACATGTGATCTATTATGCAAGTAAGACATTAAATGAGGCACAACTGAATTACTCTACCACTGAAAAAGAATTGTTAGCAGTTGTGTTTGCATTAGACAAGTTTAGGTCCTATCTGTTAGGGTATAAAGTCCTCATTTTCTCAGATCATGCTGCACTTAGGTATCTCTTTTCTAAAAAAGATGCTAAGCCGCGTTTAATTCGATGGATCCTATTGCTACAAGAGTTTGATTTAGAAATTCGAGAAAAGAAGGGGTCTGAAAGTGTAGTAGTTGATCACTTGTCTAGGCTCATTCTTGAGACATCCTTAGACTCCATGCCTATTCTTGAGTCTTTCCCTGATGAACAACTCTTTGTTGTATCTGAGTCACCTTGGTTTGCCGACATTGTGAACTATCTTGTCACATGTCAAATGCCTTCACATTGGACTAAGCAAGATAAATCCAAATTCTTATCTGAGGTCCGTCACTTCTTTTGGGATGATCCGTACTTATTTAAGTATTGTCCTGATCAGATTATTCGAAGATGTGTCCCCAATTGTGACCAAACTAGTGTAATCTCCTTTTGTCATGATCATGCATGTGGATGTCATTTTAGTTCAAAGAGAACCGCTGCAAAGATATTGCAATCTAGATTTTACTGGCCCTCAATCTTTAAAGATTGTCATTCTTATTGCTTAGCATGTGAGCGATGTCAAAAGTTAGGGAGTATTTCACGTCGAAATATGATGCCTTTAAACCCAATTCTGATTATTGAAGTTTTCGATGTTTGGGGCATTGATTTCATGGGACCATTTCCTAATTCATTTGGAAATTTGTACATCCTTGTCGCAGTTGATTATGTGTCTAAATGGATTGAGGCAATTGCATGTAAAACTAATGATCACAAAGTGGTAGTCAAGTTTTTGAAAGATAATATCTTTTCACGTTTTGGTACACCCCGTGCTATTATTAGTGATGGGGGGAAACATTTTTGCAATAGGGTTTTCGAAGCATTAATGAGAAAATATTGTGTAACCCATAAAATTGCACTCGCTTATCATCCCCAGACTAGCGGTCAAGTTGAGTTATCCAATAGAGAGATACATTTTGGAGAAAACGGTTAACCCAAATAGGAAAGACTAGTCCTTGAGACTTAGTGATGCACTGTGGGCATACCGTACTGCATTTAAGAACCCCATTGGAATGTCTCCTTACCGAATGGTGTATGGTAAAGCTTGTCATCTCCCAGTTGAGTTAGAGCATAGAGCCTTTTGGGCTATTAAACAACTCAACTTTAACCTTGACAAAACAGGAGTCCATAGGAAGATTCAGTTGAATAAGTTGGAGGAAATTAGAAATGATGCTTACCAGAGTACAAAAATCTATAAAGAGCAAATGAAAATAAGGCATGACAAAAGTATTCTTAGGAAAACTTTCACACCTGGTAAAAAAGTCTTGCTTTATAATTCTCGGTTGCATTTGTTTCCAGGAAAGTTGAGATCTCGATGGTCTGGTCCATTCATTGTTCGAATTGTTCATCCATATGGAGCCATTGAGATTGAAAATCAAAAAATGGTGATGTGTTCAAAGTTAACGGTCAGCGTTTGAAACCATTTTTAGAGGTACTTTCTCAAGAAAATGAGGAGATCTTTCTGAGTGATCCTGTTTATCAGGATTGACCTATGTGGTCTTGTTGTAGATATCTATTTTAGGATTTTTTTTACTTTATTTTTAATTTTTGTTTTGAATTATAACAACTCATTGTTGTTTGATAGCAAGTTTGACCAGATCAACCTACCATGAGTTAGGTGATACCTTTTCACTCTTGTCTTTTTGTTTACAAAGTGTGAGTTTGTTCAACATTAGGGACAATGTTGAGTTTAGGTTTGGGGGTATGGTGTCTAATTTGTTGTTTTGTAATTCATTAATTTTGAAAAAAAAAATGGAAATTTTTCAGAAAAAGATAAAAAAATAAATTTTTTTTTGTTTTCACGCATGAATGTTTTGCATTACAAGTTGATTGAGTTTGTGTTTATGATGTGTGAGTAGTATGTGATGCGATATTCCCTTTCATGAGAGTAATGATTAGATCGAGCTAAGTGAAGTGATGTGGTTTTACATGGGTGAATAGATTAGTAAAATTGAAACCGAAAAGGACGACTTTGACTTATAAGCACAAGCACACATTCACTATGGGAAAAACAATTGATCTTTGACTATATAGTTGAAAAATTAATTTTGTCACAATAAATGGGAGATGGGGAGTTGATATAGTTGAAATGGAGAAAAATTTGAAAATTTATTTTGAAAAATAAAATGCAAAAAGTAGTTCTTCAATCTGAGTAACCGGACCTTGGTATCACCAATATCATTGTTCGCGTAAAAAGGGGAGAAAACTAATGAGCATAAATCCCAATAAAGAAGTTAGGGCCCAGTTGGTTGGGATTAAAAATTCTCGCTGGAAAGTCCGGAGCTTAGAAAGATAAAAATGGATGAAAAGTGGAATGATGGAAGTAATAAATTTTTTTGGCAAAATTTGATCAATGAAGTAGAAAAAGAAAGATTTAAATACCATAGTAGAATGTTCAGAAAAACACGGAGGGTTGTCTGGATTGGGAGTAAAAACTAACAAAATCTTTTACTTTTGTGGGAACCATTCATGACACAAATCTCGAGATTAGTTATTGTTCGGTAGTGAATGGGAGTATTTGCATCCATAATATCTTGTGCATTATATCATGACTTGGTTGATGAGTATGTGAATGCATGAATGCGTGATTATAAAAAAATTGAGAAGTTGTGGGTAGTATATCCAACCCTCACGAGAATCGATGTTTGTGGGTATCATCAATGGAAACCCTCACGAGACTATAACTCGTCCACTAGGGGAAACCTAGGGGTTCAAAGGCTTATTGCATATGCTAAATGTAATCGAGACAACCAGCGAAAATGATGTAGTTAGAATTTTATTTATTTTTGTTTTGCTCGAGGACTAGCAAAATATAGGTTTGAGGGTATTTGATAAGTCCATTTTATATACATATTTTATCCCCAAATGTATATTTGTTAGTAGGTAAAACTATTTATTTTAATTAATTTAGAAGTGTAATAATGATAAGTGCACAAAACTTAATTTATATAATAAAATTGTTGAATAAATCATTTTCAATGTCATTAAATTACATCTACATTTATGTCTTTCATTTATAGGTGTAAAGTGAGAAATGAATCAAATGCACATGGATGAAAGTTGGATGAATCAAATGCATATGGATGAAAGTTGGAAGATTCAAATGCACATGGGAAAAGAACAAAATGTGATGGAAAGTTATGTATATTCAAAGAAAAAGAAAAGAAAAGAATATTTCATTTCTCTTTACAAGTTGTAATTTGATTCCAATATTTCTCTATAAATATGGATACATCTTGAAGAATACGAAAAAAAATAAAGAAAAGAAAAAGAAGAAGGAGGAGAGCAAGAAGGACACCAAAGAGGAGAAGAATTTAACTTCAATTCCGGGTTTTATTATTCTTACTTTGTTATTTTCTTTTTAAGCATGTGTAACTAAATCCTCAACTAAGGTTGAGGATGAAACCACCATTTATGAAATAAATTCCTTTTAGTCTTTTATCAATTTCCATGTGTATGGTTTAAATGCTTATGATTTTCGCTTCATAGTATTAATTGTTTTAAATTCCTTTCACTATAAATATCATGTATTTATAGTAGTTAAGAATTCTTATCACAATTAATCAAGCTTGGATTTGATGAGTTTATAAGTAAAAATATTTGATCTTATGTGATCCATTAAATTGCATACATATGATGCTTAGAATTTTACACTTTAAAGCGAAGGAAAATCTATTTCTTGAAAATATATTTCATTAGTGCGTTATTGTTAAATCTTGAGAAAGTAATAAGATTGATTTCTAAATTACTACTCTAAAATTGGAATTGATAAAAGAATAATTAGAAGTTTATGGATTAGTGGTGGTGGATTCCGATACCTTAGTATTTTCTCCCTATTATTCTCGCTTTAATTATTTGTATTTTGATATTGCATGTTTAGTATAAAAATCACTTCAACAAACAAACTTTGAGAAACTAGGTTAGTTTTAGATTAATTTGAGTTTAATTAAGTTTTATTTAAAGCATTCCCTTGGGTTCGACCTCGTTCTTGAATAACCTAAACTACAATTGATTCGTGCACTTGCGAGTAATAATTTAAAACACATCACTTTCCAATTAACCTCTGGAACCGAGGTCAAGGTTCCTGGAACACCCACACATTCAAACCGCAATTATCGGCTAACCGACCGATTTAAGAGGAAATAAAATTTTGAAGAAATGGGTGTGTGCGTTTCTTACCATTAAAAAAATTGAAAGAAGTACAACGCTCCATGGATTTATTACAAGAGGACCTGAATACTTGTGAAGGAAGCAGCAAATGGCCCAAGACAATTGAAGAAAGCAACAAAATTTTGAAGGAATCAATGCGTACGGAGAAGGACCATTCTAACTTAGATATTTATGTTGACAATTACAAATCAAGTACCAATGGTGAAGGTGTATCCGATGAAAAATATTGGGACACAACAAAAAGTTAGAGGGTTGTGCTGAAAAAGATTATGTGGGTGTTAATGACAATTCAACTTCCAAAGGCGAATAGTCAGATGGAATATGTGAAGAAAAAGTTGAGGGTGCTCATGGTGCTGGTCCAATGGATGTCAATCATGAGGTTGTTGTAGAATGGGAGGTTAACATACATGTATTTGAACAATTTGTTCGACAAGGCGACGAAGTTCATGAGGTTCACGTGTAAGGTCATGGATGTATCGATGCGTCCCATAGCCTGGATTTTATACGTGATGAAAGGCATGGTATTGAAAAACTTACCGGTACTAAGATTCTTCTCCCCAGAATAAGCTAAGACAGTTCCAAACTTCAACCTTTTTTTTTTTAAGATTGATGTTTTGGATCATTCGGGAGCAAAATTAACCGTTGTAGAGGTGACCTAATTTTCAAATCTGAAATTTGATTCGCGGATTAATGGTAGCACGGAAGAGAGAAATTGGTGCAATTGTTGCTTATGGCTAATGGTTCCATACTCTGTGTATGTGCTTTGCCTTTCCTCATCTGTATCTTCTCTTTTTTTCACCTTGTATCTTCTCTTTCACTAATGCAACTTCTCAAAATCAAGTTTAAAAGTAATAAAAATAAATTTGTAAGAAGTTACTAATAGACCCATTAAGATATTTTAAATCTACATAATGGGGAAAAAAAGTATGTTTGGTACACATTTTTATTTTTTGTTGTCTATTTTTTTTTTTCAAAACAAAAACATGTTTGACACCTATGTTTTATTTTCTACACTAGAAAAATATAAATCAAATAGTGTCATTTTTATAAAGTATCAAAATGATGTTTTTCTTGTGTTTTTTTATACTGTTCATAAAAAAAATAACATTGTAACGGAGGAAATAAGTGACTAAAATAAAAGTAAAAATATGAGTACTCCTGTGTTGGGTTTTTTTTTTGTGTTTGTTGCTGTGGAATTTAGAAAAATACAAATACATATTTGTGTTCGTGGAGTGCTGGAGTCTAAAACAGAAGTATGTTTGGTATTGATGTTTTTGCTAAAAATATATACATATGTATATGTAAAGGAAAGTGGTGGTCAGAGGCGGTGATGGTATTTCGGGGCAAAGGGAAGTAGCGGTGGTGATGGTAGTGGTTGTGGTGTAAATATATACATATATATATTGAGTGAATAATAAAAAACAAAAACAAAAACATTTTTTTTGTTTGCAAAAAATGGTCAAAAAATACAAATGTTTTTTACTATTTAAAATAAAACGCGTGAGCCAAACATGTTTTGTTTGGAAAATAGCTACAGTAGCAAACAAAAAATAAAAAAACCAAACAAATAAAAAAACAAACGGCTTTCAATTTTTTACTCACAGCGCTCCATAGCAAAAACATATTCTTATGTTTTATAAATGGATAAATTATACTTTCACCCCTCTAGATAAGATATATTACAGGTTGACCCCCTCTAGAATGGATAATTACACTTTCACCCCCTCAACCCCATCGGCGGTCATCGAAAATAGTGAATTACCAAATTACCCATGTCCTTTTATGATTTTTTTTATAACTAATTATAGATATATTATAACTAAATAATAAATATCTTACTTACCCTTTGAACCCCAACCCTAAATACATCTTCTTATTTGTTTCTTACTTCACCACCACCAACACTCACATAACAAAAATCACACATAGAAAATGAGTGTTTTTGCCAAAGAACCACCACTACAATATCACAAAACTCATATAATTGTTGTGATTATTATGAATATATATATATATATATATATTTGTATATATATATATTTGTATATATAATAACCTAGGTTGGGATAGATGATTTTGCCCGAAGAGGGTATGAAGGGCATGGTTGGGTCGAATCTAGGGTTTTGGGGAGTGCATGGCGAGGTTATGGTGATGGTGGTAGCGGGGGGGGGGGGGGGGGGGGGTAATGGGATCTAACGTTTTGGAAGAGTCTATGGCGGGGTTGTGGTGATGGTGGCGGCGGGGGGGGGGGGGGGGTTGTGGTGATGGTGATGGGTCAACCTATATATATAAATGTATATGGATCTAAGGTTTGGGGAGTGTATGGCAGTGGGTGGTGGCAGCAGCGAGGTTATAGTGGTGGTGATGGCGGCGACGGGGCTGTGGTGATAGTTGTGGGTTAAACTATATATATATATATACAAGTGTATATGGATCTAGGGTTTGGGGGAGTCTAAGGCGGCGGCGGGGCTGTGGTTGTGGAATATTGTCACTTGTAGACAGCCCTATGGCTGGTGCCTCTCATCTAGCTCTATCATTTCCAGGCTTCTGATCTCCGCCATCCTTTCCGTTGGGGCCCTTTGGGTCATCATCTTTGCCTTCCGCCTTCATGGAAAGCCCGGTTTGGTTCTTCAGCCCTACAAAGTAGGTGTAGATTTCTCCCACCCAAGCATGAATTTCTCTGATCTACTCGTTGTCAGTTTTCTCCTGCAATAGTTTAGCCCGCAGATATTTGTAGCCACCGATAAAGGACTCAAACAACGAAGTGACCACCGAGGTTGCACTCATTCCCCGAAGGAACTTTCCCCCTCCATCATTTCATCATATTTTTGTTGACACCCTAATTTGGCAAGGAGTTGTGATGGAATTGGGCTAAAGAATGAGTTTGGCAGGGGCAAAGTTTCAGGCTTAGTTCATTGAGCCGAAATTAAAAGAGAGGAAGATTATGACTTGGACTTGGGTTGATTAATTGGGCTTGAATAGATGTCCAATTTGTTACATCAATTTAGAATACAAGGAAAAGTGTTTTGGGTATGTTGTTATCCCAATTTAGCAAATGATGTGGCAAAAGGAGAAAATGAGTAGTTTGGGCCGAATTTGGTGATGATATTTACGGCTCATCAATAGCAATTGCATGGATAAAGAGATATTGTCAAAAGAATCTTTGAGGAGGAAGGGATAAACATGCTACATGGATAAAGAGTTTATCAAATTGTTGGTTAGTTAAGAGTTTGAAATTCAAAGATTATCACAAGATAATGGATGAAAAGAGTTCTAATCATGCAATATTGTTCAAGGAAAGAAGGAGAAGAGTTCAAGATGAAGTAGAGTCTTACATCAACTGGCAAAGTAAATTAGAAGAGTTATTGATTTAGTTGTATTTAAATTTCAATTATTTTTTATTTCTAATTTAAATTTATATAGGAAAACAAACTTTTAGATAAGTTTGTTATTTTATTTGTAAACAAACTTTTAGATAAGTTTGTTATCGTGTAGTATTATAAATAAAGACCTACTGACAATTGCGAAGGGGTCTCACACCGATCAATCAAATACTACAATTGCTTCAATTGTCATTTCTTTTATTTCAAACTCTCGTTATTATTTTTCTTGTCAAGTCCTTAATTTTCAAACCTTGTTTATTTACTTTTCAGTCAAATTGATTCATTTTCCAATCATTGCTTTCTTGCAAAATTGTTATTTTAAGTTATTTCAATTCCAAAGCTCTTTCAATTCAAGCACCATTTAATTTCTTCATTGCAATTTCAATTACACAATTCATTTCAATTCAAGTTCTTTTCAAAAGCTTTCTTTTAAATTCAAGTCAGTCATTCAAGTTACTATTTTCGTGCATTATACATCCATCTTCTTTCATCCAAACATGTCGATTGTTTGTATGAAATTTGTGATTTCCAATGTTACATTCCCAACTGTTGAAAGTCCTCTTAATTGAGGCAAGAAAAGAACTTAAAGTAGGAGTTTCATGTTCTCCCTCCTACACATCGCCTGAGAAGTCGAATCCAAGGAGACTATCTTTGCTTTCTGACTAACCTTTGGAGCCTAGGTTAAGGTTCCTGGCACGCCCGCGCAAATCGACATAATCGGCTTACATAGCCGATTTTTAGAGGAAACAATTTTGCCTCGGCATTAGGATGTAAATGAACAAAAAAATTTGTCCATTTTCAAACTACTATCAAAATGTTTCCTCTGTCTCATTCGTGATGAAACCATTTTCCTTAAGAATTGATATGCCCCTTATGCCTTCACCATTAATTCTCACAGATGAAGCTTCTTTTATCATTCTCTGTCTTTCTCCCTCTTTCTTATTTCATAGTCACTGTGTGACAAACTCTAAAGCTTTTATGATACATACATATACATATATAGCTTTTTTCCCCGGTCAAATGGGTCAAATGACCTTTCAAATAAAAATAGGGGGTAAAAGAGTAATAATGATAGATTACTTTCAAATATATATATATTATAAATACACACACACACACACACATAGCTGACTCTGACTTTGCATTTTGAACACACATAAATGAATTTGCATTTTGAACACACCTAATTGAATTGACATGTGTCCCCATGTGAGTGGTTGCAGATATTAGCTAATTTAGGCGGCTGACCCTTTGTTACCCGCGTGACACTCATACACCACAAATATGATACTAATCAACTGACATGATATTTTACAATTGACACTCTTTCTGTTGTGTATATTCTATATGTATCCTCATCTTATATATTATCTATTACATAGTACATATATTTCTCTCTCTATATACAGGACATCTCATCAAAACATTTAATGCCAAGTCAACCTAATACCCTCTCTCACACTTGACACCGGTTAATAAAAATATAATTACATTGTTATATATAATTACTCTATTAGTATATTAAAAAATGTTCACTTATCATATTTTATTTATACTTTTGCTTGTGTGTATGTATTTGTAAGATAAAAAAGTATAGAAAAGGTAAATTATAATTTATGCTACAATTTAAAACATATTAAATTAATAATTAAAATTATGGATCCAAAAAAACATTAAGCCGGATATTATACCTCTACAGAAATGGTGGCAGCTCAAATGGAATGGGGAAATGGGTAGGGATGTCAACCAGTGGATCGACTGGCGGTAGTGGCAACGATGGTGGTGGAATATTGTCATTTGTAGACAGTCTTCCGGCTGGTGGCTCTCCTCCAGCTCCATCATTTTCAGGCTTCTGATCTCCGCCGAGGCCCTTCGAGTCATCATCCTTGCCTTTCACCTTCACAACAAGCCCGATTTGGTTCTTCAGCCCTACAATGTGGGTGTGGATTTCTCCCACATAAGCGTGAATTTCTCTAATATACTCGTCGCCAGTTTTCTCCTACAATAGTTTGGCCCTCAGATACTTGTAGCCACCGATAGAGGACTCAAACAATGAACTGACCACCGAGGTCGCACTCATTCCCCGGATGAACTTTCCCTTCTCCATCATTTCATCATATTTTGCCTCGGCATTAGGATGTAAATGAACAACAAACTCATCAGTTTTCAAACTATTATCAAAATGTTTCCTCCATCTCATTTGTGATGAAATCATTCTCCTTAAGAACTGATAGGCCCCTCATGCCCTCACCCTTAATTCTCACAGATGAAGTTTCTTTTATCACTCTATGTCTCTCTCCCTCTTTCTTCTTTCACAATTACTGTGTGATAAACTTTAAAAATTTTGTGACATAAACATATACATATATAGCTTTTTTCCCCGGTCAAATGACCTTTCAAACAAAAATAGGGGGCAAAAGAGTAATAGTGATAGATTGTTTTCAAATATACATATATATATATATTATAAATATACACACACACATAGTTAACTCTGACTCTACATTTTGAGCACACATAAATGAATTTGCATTTTAAACACACTTAAATGAATTGACACGTGTCCCCATGTGAGTGGTTACAGATGATAGCTAATTTAGGCGGCTGACCCTTTGTTACTCGCGTGATACTCATACACCACAAATATGATACTGATCAACTAACATGATATACATGGATGCAAGGATCTGCACCAAAGCAGTGGTATGAATATGGATGTAGTGAATGACAAAGAAAGATATAATGAGGATGAAAAAATTATCCGACAACAAACTGTATTATGATGCGGATGGCAATTCACATGATGATGACGCGGGTAGCGATGGTGTTGAAATCAGAGATCAACATATTCCAACATCCCATTCAAAGTCTAATGGGCCAAAGGAGGATAATGAGATAAAAAAGTTGGATGACGAGTATAAGATAAATCATCCATTCCTGCTTGAAAAAAGTTTTATGCATCTTCTCAGATAACAATCTGCAACATTAACTACTATTCCCCCTTCAACCCCATCTAAACACGAGTTGTTACAGTGCCATGTCATGAAAGCACTTGACCATACCGTATGCGATGTGGTTACCACAGAGCTCGGTGCACATAAAATGCCCTCTGCAATAGATGTACCTCGAATTATGATTCCGTCAATAGAAGAACATGCCATTGAAGTGTGTGATGGGAACAAAACAGAGGAGGATGGAAGGTCCAAAAAGCATGCCACTAAAGTGTGTGATGGGAATGAAATAGAGGAGGATGGAAGGTCCAAGAGGACTGTGAAACTAAAAAAATACGAATTCTCCCTTAGATACAAACTGGGAAAAAATAATTGAGACTCACAGGTGAATAGTACAATTTACTGGATTACACTGCTGAAATCCATGCAAACCAAATATATGCAGTCTATAAAAAAAGCTAATGTTTTTATGACACGGTGATGAGTTGATTCACACTTATATCCATGCATTTTTTCACCCAAGTTTTGTCTCAAATGTTGTGAGTAAACATGTGTTTTTCCCTTGGTACTTTAATGTAGGCAACACCTTTACAACTTCTCCCTCACGACATGCATTCTCTCTTCAAGTTGTTAACATGTTTGTCACTATTCTAAACCATGCTGAGCACTTGGCGACGAATAGATACTTCGTCAGCAGTATGGCTATTGAATTCCTTGAATGCGAAATTGGTATTAAGACCAGGAAGGTCATTGAAAAAAAAAACCTTGTGATATCCGTTTGGGAAGAATATAAGAGAAAAGTGAACTGTCATTTCCATGAATTTTCTAATGAAAAGAAATTGGTATTGTATCTTAACTAAGTGTTATTGGCCACATTTCACAATGAAATACGCTCGCTGTGATCAATCACAAATGTTTGTCCTTTATTAATATTTTCTTAATGTGTGCACAAACAGTTCTTCTTTCCGGGCTACGTGAACAACCATTGGTTTTTATTGGTTATAAACCTATCATGCCAAATGATTGACTACCTTGACTCGGTGGGATGCACACATAAATTCAACTACATGGCGTTATTACTGGTAAAGCATTTTTAATCATGGTTCCTTATATGTCATGACCCACCCCTAAATTAGTTAATTAATTGCCAAACTTACTGTTATTTATTATAGTGCCTGAAAAATACATTACTTTTTGTTGTGCAGAAGAAGTTTGTTGAGGTTGGGCTTGGAATAGAAGGGCTCCGAACTATGTATCCATATCACCCTCCTAGAATCCCTTCCCAACCCGACACGTAAGTTATCACTTTATTTGAACACTTTAGGGTCCTTACTTATTTTTCATAAAATGTTATTTAATCTATGTTCCGTTACAACTTTTGTTGTGGAATATTTGTAATCAAATTCATGCAACGCTGGAATGGTGATGATTTGATGCCACATATTGATCATGTAAGCCTACTCCCTTATGGTTCAACTTAATGCTTATGTTAATTTCAAATATGTGATGTCCCACATCGCCCGGGTATAGGTCTGGTGATGTGCTTATATGTACAATGTTGTCTCTAATTGGTATGATGCCTTTTGGGAGTGAGCCCAAGAGCAAAATCGTGCGAATTGGGTCCAAAGCGGACAATATCGTACCAAATATTGGAGCAAGGTGTTACAATATGTATCAGAGCCAGAGCCCGGCCGGAATCAAGTGTGGGTGCATACACAAACCCGTGGGTAACACCAGCGATGACGCTGGGTCCCAAGAAGGGGTGATTGTGATGTCCCACATGGCCCTAGTATAGGTCTGGTGATGTGCTTATATGTGCAGTGTTGTCTCCAATTGGTATGAGACCTTTTGGGAGTAAGCCCAAAAGCAAAATCGTGCGGGCTGGACCCAAAGCGGAAAATATCGTATCAAATGTTGGAGTGAGATGTTACAAAATACATAATCTAAATTATTTTTGGTTGTAAGCATCCGATGCGAAGGCCCTCAGGTCTGAAATCATTGTTGAACTCCTCGACTCATCTTCCAACCATCGGAGTCCACACTGTATGAAGCTGCTGCCAATGAATCTGAAAGTTCATAACGGTAACTGTAATACGCATTATTTTTTGCCTAACCACTAAGTGAAGAATCAGATTCCATTAAACAACCATGGCCATATTCCACTTAATGGTTGTATATCAATTTTTTGAACTCTTTTTTCAACTCAGCAAATATACACTGACTGTAATTAACATATTTTTTGTTTTGCCTACTTACTAAGTGAGGAAACTCATCAAATCATGACCATTTTGTAATAGATGTTTGTATATCAACTGTTTTTATTTTGTAAGGTGATGAGGAATGCCTTACATGAAATATACATGGCCAAGATAATTCTATTTTCTTTTGTTACCTTCTTCCCATGCTTCATAACAATATGAAATTGATGTTATTTGCACACATTTCCTTAACATGCATATTACATAACATATTATGTCTCTTGCCTTATAATGCAGAATATGATACAAGTTTATAGAGGATAATAATGTTTATGAAGCATAGCAGTAACATTAGAACAAACATTAGATCGTAACAGAACAACCCTTTCCCCGTATTCACAATATCTTGGAGTTCTACCCGCTCGCCCCGTTGCCCGACTGCGTGTTGCTAGAAGAAGCCATTGACAAAAATCAACATGAAGCCACTGCTTGAATTGGATTATGAGGGTCCTGATGATGGGTCTTCAGGATTGTGTTATACTTGCAAAACCAAGGCATGCCCATTTATAGTTGGAGACCCTGAAGACTGTGCAATGACTAGATTTCAAAATGATAGAAGTTTTGGGCAACGGTCTATTATGGTTCATCAGTGTTCAAAGTTCAAATAAAAAAAAATGGGCTAAAAAAATTACAACGGTTAAATGATTAGATTGAAGCCCAACGATCATAATGAGTATAAAATGACCCATTTTTAGATTGAAGCCCAGTCATATTGAGTATAAAATTACCGATTAATTTTATAGAAGAATTATTTTAATTCATCAAAGTAAAAATCAAGGGTAAAAAAAAACACATATAGATGGTGTGGTTGAAGACAAAATTTAAAAATTAAAAATGACTTTTCATTGTGTCAAATGGGGGATTGAGTAGTTAGGAGGGGTGTTTGCCAATTTTTTTTAAATCTCATGCGGCGATTGAAACACACTCTCCAAACATTGCATTTAACTGTAATTTTTTCAAACCTTAAGGGGTGCCACTGTAAATAATCCAAATATAAAACATGAATAGAGAAGGATGTATTGAGCATATCAAATACTTGTAAACTAATTTGCATTATTCATCGAAATGGGCAAAACCCAAATCAAAATTGAAGGAAGCAGTAATAAAGCTATATGTGAATGAAATAATATTAGTAGCAATAATAAATTAAAATAAAATAGGCGTTTAGAAGTTGGAAAAGGCATGATAGGAGGAGAAGGGGAAACACCTACCTCCTCCCAACCAGAACCTAACACCAGCCTCCAAGCGCAACACAACATTGATGACCCCTTTTTCTTCACCTACACCCTTCTTTACTTCAACCAATAATCCACCTACCTAACTCTACCCATCTCTCTCTTATGTAATCATCCAAAACACGGTATAGTTTTGGTTGGTTGGTTGGTTCATGCATCAAATGACACTCATTACCATATCAATCAGATTGCATTTCACTATTAGGATAAAAAATAAATTCTATTTTTTCATCTTTTTAGAAAAAGAAGGTTTGATTGCTAGATTTGCATTACCCAATTGGATTGGTGTTTCAGTCAATTATATTTATATATGTATATATATCAATATATGTTACACCCCACAAACACAATTAAATCATTGAAATGTAAATTTATTACGATGGGTCCTAAGATTTGACCTCTCCTCCTTTTCTTTTTAGAGAGAGAGAGAGAGAGAAAAGGAGAGAATTTTCCTAGCATTAGAGAGAGATTGGGAGGTGGGTAGCTGTGGAAGTGGTGCTACTACTCGAGGTGAGGACAGATACCACGTGGGGTGGGGTGGGGTGATGTGCGCACATTAAAACCAAACCAAACCAAACCACCGAACCACAACAGTCCACTTCCTATCATAAACTCATTCAGATTTGGAACATTATCACCATTTCAAGCTTTCCCTGATTGTTGGCTTCAATCGAACCGACCAATCTACCTCTGTTTATACCCACTTTGGTCTGCCTTTCCAATCATATTCTACCTTCTTCTCTTCTCCTCTGCCTCTCTCGCCCCTACTCCAGGTAAGTTACCCATTTCTTCTCTCCCTCTACCACTTATATATATATATATATATATATATATATATATATATATATATATGTTCGTTTGCTGATATGGGTATTGTGTTTTTGTGTAGGCAAATCAATACAAAGCCTGTTTGTGAAAAACCCAATTCCGAATTCACTTGGTTTGGGGTTGTACATTAACGGGTGAAGAATCATCATGTCAGAAACCCAGAGTATGTCAATATCGGTGATGGGTCGTAGTAGTAGCAGCAATGGTTACACGAATGGTGCAATTCCATTAAGGTCCCCTAATGTGGTGTCTCAAGTTGATGCCTTTTGTAAAGCCCTTGCCGGGAAAAGGGCAATTCACAGTATCTTGATAGCAAACAATGGAATGGCAGCTGTTAAGTTTATACGTAGCGTCCGCACGTGGGCTTACGAAACCTTTGGTACAGAGAAGGCCCTTTTGCTGGTCGCCATGGCTACTCCGGAGGACATGAGAATCAATGCTGAGCATATTAGAATTGCTGATCAGTTTGTTGAAGTCCCCGGTGGGACTAACAATAATAATTATGCCAATGTTCAGCTCATTGTAGAGGTCCGTCAAATTTCGATTCTATTGCGTGCTGCACTTTCATTTCTGCTTTGCTGATGATTACATGTTTAGTAAACTATCAATCTAATGTAAATTTTAATAAAGATCTACATCAAAATGTGGGTGTGCCATGGGTACTTGGAAGAAAATTGTTAAACTAGATGTGGGGATTATTAGTTGTTAACTTTTTCATTTTTGTATTGGTAAAAATTTCTGTTTATGGATACCCAGATGGCAGAGATAACACATGTTGATGCAGTTTGGCCTGGTTGGGGTCATGCATCTGAAAACCCTGAATTGCCGGATGCACTGAATGCAAAGGGAATTGTATTCCTTGGCCCACCTGCATCATCAATGGCAGCACTGGGAGATAAAATAGGTTCATCGTTGATCGCTCAAGCGGCAGATGTGCCCACCCTTCCATGGAGTGGATCTCATGTAATGCTTTCCGCTTGTGAATTCTGCCCATTGTTGAGTTTTTGCAGGGATAATCATAAGTCTGATAAATTAGAATTTTTTTTTTTTTTTTTGTACTAGGTGAAAATTGATGCAGAGAGCTGTTTAATTACGATTCCGGATGATATATACCGGGAGGCATGTGTTTATACAACAGAAGAGGCAATTGCTAGTTGTCAAGTTGTGGGTTATCCTGCAATGATTAAGGCATCTTGGGGTGGCGGTGGTAAAGGCATAAGAAAGGTTTGCTTCACTCATTTTTCTAGATACAAATTCTTACTGCTGGATATATATATTTTGATTGTCTTCAAATTATGTTTGAAGCCATTGTCAACATGAGACACATAGAGTTCCGTATTATGTCCAGGAGCTTCAATTCTATTTGAGTCAAACTAAGCCATGTAGCTCTGAATATTTAGGTTCATAATGATGATGAAGTCAGAGCCTTGTTTAAGCAAGTGCAGGGTGAAGTTCCTGGTTCACCCATATTTATCATGAAGGTTGCATCTCAGGTGAGATTATTTACTACCTTCTGATGTGGACAAAGTACTTCCTTTCTGGAAGTTGCAAGACTTTAGACCCACTCTCACATTACATATTTTTCTTGGAAGTAGAGCCGGCATCTGGAAGTCCAGTTACTTTGTGATCAGTATGGTAATGTTGCAGCTTTGCATAGCCGCGATTGCAGTGTCCAGAGGCGGCATCAGAAGGTAATTTCGCCCTTCTGAGACTAATTTTATACTTATTTTGATTTTCAAAAATTACTTCACGGAGCAATTATTTTTCCATTGTTTTGAACGCTAAAGGGGCATAGAATCATCCTTGAGGAGTGTTATTACTAACACACTAACTGTGGTAATTTTGTTGAATAGATTATTGAGGAGGGTCCAATTACCATTGCCCCCCCTGAGACAATAAAGAAGCTGGAGCAGTCAGCTAGAAGATTGGCCAAAAGTGTGAATTACATTGGAGCCGCTACTGTTGAGTATCTATACAGTATGGACACTGGGGAGTACTATTTCTTAGAGCTCAACCCTCGGTTGCAGGTTCGTAATGTTGGTTTCAACATCACTTCTGGTCTATGTCAGATTCAGGCGTCTTATTTCTACTGTCATCTAATGTATCAGTGAATTGCTTTTGTGCATTTAGTATAATTGCAGTTGGTAAAAATTGTCCTTGACTGCTCAGAAATTGGTTGTTGCTTGAGAGAACATGCCCAACCTAATTCTAGTTTTCTCAGCTCTAGTAGATATAAAAGCATGATGTTATTTCTGGTAGTTACAATAAAATCACTTATGTTCAAAGGTTGGAAGAGAAGTAGCTCCGAATTATTATCAAGCTGGGTTTTTCAAACTCATAAAATTCAGCTCTATCTTTTAATTAGTTTAGTACCAAGTGGTCTGATTGCGTTAGCAATCCTTCGTTAGGTGGATGCTTTTATTTTTTTTCAGTTTTAAAATAAGATATTTTGAAAGAAAAAAAAATTAAATTTCTTACAGTTTGTTCCATTATAGGTGGAGCACCCTGTCACCGAGTGGATAGCTGAAATAAATCTGCCAGCAGCGCAGGTTGCAGTTGGGATGGGTGTGCCTCTCTGGCAAATTCCTGGTATCCATTTATCGTTGAGATTTTTTCTTTTAAGCCTTTATTTGTTATTTACTTTATCTTTCTGTGTCCTGTGTTTCTGAACCTCCTTATTAGAAATAAGAAGGTTTTATGGAATGGAATATGGTGGAGGATATGATGCTTGGAGGAGAACATCAGTCGTTGCTACCCCTTTTGATTTTGACAAGGCAGAGTCCACAAAGCCAAAAGGTCACTGTGTAGCTGTCCGTGTTACAAGTGAGGATCCTGATGATGGTTTTAAGCCTACTAGTGGGAAAGTACAGGTTAGATTTCACAGGACAGTTAGCAATCTCACTTTAATTATATGTTTTGTCATTTCAAGTTGAACACGGGACCGAGTTAATTGACTTTGTACAGGAGCTGAGTTTCAAAGGCAAGCCAAATATGTGGGCTTACTTTTCTGTCAAGGTATATGTTTCAAATATGCAATTATATAGGACAAAAGCTGAAAGTTCTATACTTGTGATTTGATACAATTTGATGAATTGCAGTCTGGAGGCGGCATTCACGAGTTCTCAGATTCTCAATTTGGTACGCAGTTCATCGATGATAAACTCCCTCTTCCCCCTCCCCTCCCCCCTCCTCCCTAAGCCACTTGATGAGAAACTTCTTGAGCTAGTTCAATTGATAATGCAGATGCAACTTCTATTACACTGAAACCTCTTTGCTGGTTGAGTCAGCTCAAACTGGTTCCAGGAATTTTAGTAATAATTAATCTCTGCTTAAAGAGTCAATTTTCTTTTTTTCAGGCTTTAAGTTGAAAAGAACCCTGAACATTTTCTATTGCTTTCAGTAGCATTAGGATATCTTCAGATACTGTTCGTCTTCTATACATTGGGTAATAGTTGTACCACCAATATAATAAATAACATCACCTGATGTGGAAAAATCTTATATAATTTGCAAAAATTAACAAGTTTGAAACAAAATAGTGGACAACTTTATCCAGAACAGTGGTATATAAATATCTGCTTAGGTCCTTAAAGATGTTCCTAGGGTTACCAAAAGCTGAATACGTTTTCTAGTATACTTGGAAGATTCCTTACAACATTTCTCTCTTTTAATAATTATATACATTTATATTAGTACTGATAATTATTTGGAAAATTGACATTCTCTTAATAACAGTATAAACATACTTACTGCTAGGCATTAGATCTTAGTGTCTCCAACTAAAAAGAACGGGCGATCTCACTGCAGGACATGTATTTGCATTTGGAGAATCCAGAGCGCTAGCTATTGCCAACATGGTCCTTGGCCTAAAGGAAATTCACATTCGGGGAGAAATTCGTACCAACGTTGATTATACAATTGATTTATTACATGTAAGGTTTTGAAAATATGAAAAATCCTATCCCATTCAATTTTTCATTGTAAGTTTTATGTCTCTAGATATGGAATCTAACACATGTAAAAGCTTTTTACAGGCATTTGATTACAGAGACAATAAAATACATACAGGCTGGTTAGACAGTAGAATAGCGATGCGAGTTAGAGCAGAAAGGCCCCCTTGGTATCTCTCTGTTGTTGGAGGGGCTCTCTACGTAAGTCTTTCTATTTAGATAGTGAAGGTCCATGTATATTTATGTTGTGGAAACTATCTCAGCTGTCTTAGCTAATAACATAATTTTCTTTACCTGGATTTGTCAATTTTAGAAAGCATCTGCTAGCAGTGCGGCCATGGTTTCAGAGTATGTTGGTTATCTTGAAAAAGGGCAAATTCCTCCCAAGGTACTTACTGCTTTAGATATGTGCCTAGGACCTGATATGTGAGTTCGTATTCTAGAATTTTAATTAATGTGCTCCCCCTATTTGCAGCATATATCACTTGTTAACTCTCAGGTTTCTTTGAATATAGAAGGAAGCAAATACAAGGTTAGTCTTCTGATGATATATAATACAATTCCGTTTTTCTGAGCTCCATATTAAGTGTAGAGATCCTGGTGACTTTTGGCTCATCAGGCTGCATAACATGTCACTAACTTTTGTAGATTGTTTCATAGGTTGATATGGTAAGGGGAGGACCGGGAAGCTATAGATTGAGGATGAATGAGTCGGAGGTTGAGGCAGAGATACACACTCTTCGTGATGGAGGTTTATTGATTCAGGCAAGCATTTATTCTGTACAGCAGTTACTTTTGTTTACCTTATGTGTGACTTTGCAAAATTTGTATATTCATGGTTCGTTTGTGTATAAAGTCATGATCTTGTGCAAGTTGATTAGTTTACAATTGATATGCTCTTATACAAATTGAGAAGTTAACAGTTGATATGCTCTGATACCAATTGTGAATTCTAGGCCCGTAAGCTGAAGCTTTGATGCGAGACTACGGATATTTGAACTTTAATAATTATTTTATTTATGCGACAATATGCACTAGTCAATCTGCTTATCAGCTATAATAAAACCATGCAAAAACACACATCAACACCCATGATATTTGCATGGAATACCCTAATAGAGAAAGACCGCGGCTAGTCTAGGCAATATAAATCCATTATGAGAAAGATATTTTTACTACGTTAGCAGTTCCCAAACCTATAAATCCACAAACTGATCCACTAAACTCTTTAGTTGAGTCTTCAGGCACACAGTTGGGTCGCCAGCAGCATCACTCGCCACACAATATAGTTCTCCACAACTGATTCAATGTCAAATGACTAGCTGTAGAAGTTGCATGCTCATTGAGTAGAGACACTAAAATGTGGAGTTCTGTGTGTAAAAACGCTGCTCTAAAGTACAACACTCTAAATTATAGCACCATCTAATGCAACTCTTACTGAATGTCTTAACCTTCTTTCAGTAGTATGAACAACAGACACAGGGAGATGGAAATCAGCACACCAATGTGCAATCAAACGAGAAATTAGAGTTCTGACCAATCCAGCCCTACTTGCAAGTGATACCATTCTTTTAGATAATGAGATTATCCTGACATTAACTCTGTCAATTAAAGGACTACATGACTCCTTTTTGAGACTCATATGATGCAAAGGTAACCCCATATATGACAGGGTATAGCCTTTCTCTGAAGCCAAACAACCGTCTAAACCTCCATTTTATCTATACATCTTTAGAAAAAATATCACAAACTTGTCACCCTTTGCCTTCAAGCGTGACACCTCAAACCTAAATGAAACATCCTTAACAGCAGCGGCAGATCTGCAATAAGCATTTAGCAGAATCATAAGTCATTTGCGAACAACAACTGACTCACATCAGAAGTGGCCTACACAGCAGCTTGAGAAAGATTTATGTTCCTACCGATAACCTCATTCTGCAGCAAAGAAAACAAATCTTCACTAGTCACCCACCAAAGTTAATACCATTGGAAAGATGGGGCACCCTGTCTTAACCCTTTTAAAAGTTACAAGAAGCCTTTTGGAGAACCACTAATCAACACAGGAAACCAAAAGGCTAAAGGCACTCCACTATCTAGTTTACCAAAGTTTGCCAAAAACCAAACTTCTGCAGGATAAGGAACTTAAACTCCGAAGACACTGACGCATAGGCCTTCGCTAAGTCAATTATTAAATCCATTTGAATGTTATCTTGAACCCTTCCCCTATACTGAATGCAGATTGCTCCAAACCAACCAAAGAAGCAAGAGAAATAACAATCTTTTGCAAAGCATTTTAGTAATTATTTTGTAGGCAATATTATATTAAAAAATAGGCTTGATATCCTCATGATTCACAGCACCTTCAAACTAGGTTGATCAACCACACTGCCCATTCCAATGTTCACACCATTGGATTCCTCATTCAAGAACCCACTTCCCTTGAGAACTTGACCACCCACTTCTCCTCGAACCTGTTCTTGGAACCAAGAAGCTTTGTAGGGGACTTTTCCACCTGTATGATCTATACAACGACATTCAGTACATACTTGAGGTTTCCATTTGTATTCAATCTTCAATTTTGGCACTGTTCTCCGTGTGCATCAATCTATGGACTATCCAGATAGTTCCCATGAACTTCCACCTCCACCGCAACCCTAACAAACTTGCCTCTCTCCATTATCATGGATTCACCGAAAAAACACTGGCTTAGAGAAAGAGGAACAAACCTTAAAACCACTTCTTTTATTGCTACAGTGAACATGTAAATCATATAGGTCAATGTAGATTTGAATTTAACCCAACAAGTCCCTCCGTAGATTCATATTCTTGCACCACTTTTTGATACTATTCTGTCTGTCTCCAAACACATGCATCTATGGAACACACTCCATATCCTTCAAACAAATCTGCACAACAAGCTATATCTGGGAAAGTATCCGTCAGACCCTGCCCCCATTGCTGTTGAAAAAAACTTGAAAATTAGGAAAATATGGCCTCTTTCCAATAACATATGTCACCACTGAGTTCTTGCTATAATGTCTTCTGCCACATCCTCTTCTGTAATATGAACCTTGGATCACATATTGCATTATTTAACAAATGTAAAGTTAACAGTAATCCTTAGTAGATTTCTCAAACGCATTCCCCCATGCAGTGCATAGAGGTAATCTTGTAGGGGTTGTAGTTGCTTCCTGTGGCACAATGGAGAAGGTATGACCCTCTTCCATGGCATGTACAACCCTCTCCCTCATGGAACCAAACTTTGTCACCTCCCAAACCGAAGTCTTTCCTCCCTTTTAACTTTTTAATGTTATTTTAAATATATACACCTCTCTTAGTTACACTATTGATGTTTACTCCTTCCCCTTATCCATATTTTCATTTCACCGGACCTTGATGACTTTCACACTTACGCGTCAGCCAGCTCATTCAGAGACAATATGATATCTTTTTGATTTTTTCACTTTTTTATTTGTAGCTTCGGGCCCTTCCCATAGGTAGTCCTTTCAAGTTCGGATACACATCAACACCCTTTTCCCCCCTCTTTCGCCACTGATTGTATCGTACTTTTTTTTTCTTGGTCTTTTGCCATGCAAATGATCATCTCAATTTCGACAATTACCTTTTCTCCCTCGTGTTTTCACGGAATATAGTTATTTCCCTTAGTTCTCTAGCATTTGTTTCATCCATAGAAGTTGAAAACCACAATTTCCAGAAGCTATATATTTTGCTTTTGCCAGGGATGTTGAATTTTGCTCCTTACTACACCATGGAATTAATATATACATCTACCTATCAATATGTAAGCACCTGCTCAGATACCAATTAATGAGTCTACAAGTGAAATAGGTAATCCACATCGATGTAATGAAAGTGAAGGGCCATCCTTCTTCTATAGTTTGTCTCACAACTCAGAATTAGATAGGTTTGCGGTCTATACCATTCAATTAGTCTGAATTGATGCGCTCTTATACAAGGTGACAAGTCTAGTACCGTAACCCGAGTCTCTGATGGTAGAGTAGCTCAAGGCTCGAAATCTTTTTTGAAGAGGGTGCTGCCTTATCCTATTGTACCTAAGAATGACTGATTTTTTTAAAGTTAAATAATTATATGTAAAACCCACAATATGAATCTCTTAAATATAGAGAACAAGAGTAAAGAAACCAAGCAAGAACACACGAACATATGATTTTTTATGCGGAAAACGCCAAAGGGGAAAAACACAAGACTTGGTCTAAGCAAATCAAATCCAGTATGAGAAAGAGATTTACACTAGGTTAATGAATCCTGCAGGCTGCACCTTAGAGCCATAGTTATGACCCCTTTGAACCGTGGATTAGTAGCGGAAAGACAGTGTTTCAGGTCCACAGTTGTATTCAGTAAGTTGAGCACATATTGCTCCACTTAACTCTACACTCGAGTCTTCAGGCACACAACTCCCTCCCCAACAGATTCTCTCATCCTATGATTCACTTCTCCAACCAGTGATTTGTTGTCCAATGAATTGTCGACCAAGTTGCGTATTATTTGTGTGGAGACACTTCAATGTTGAATTCTCCATGGAGCATAAGGATTAAGAAATAGCGCTATCATCTAATCCAGATGTAAGTAATAAAACGTAAAGAAGCTCTCTGAAGGATGCTCTCTCTAGACGATCGCACACTAATGTGTGTAGATTGTTTTATTTTTTGTTTTCTCACTTGTTAATGCTCACACACCATCCTTCCAAAGAATCATTTGCACCCAAGGAGTTGAGCGGCAGACCTAATGCTTCATGAGACACTAGGGCCAGTTGACTCACCCACTTGAGCCACCCCCATGGGGTTTGTGTGGAAACTTTTCTATATATGCTCATGTGTTATGAGAGCATAGAGGTCTTTAAGAATACTTTAAGTCACTTGGTTAATTAAAAAACCTAAAATTTCTAGAATTTTATTTAGAGAAGTTTCCAAAATATATTCTTGCACAGTTAAATTGATTAATCTATCAATATATGGCTAGTGGGTATAATGAATTGGACTGATGCTCTTGGTATACTGCAAAATAGTCCTTTGATTGGTCACACTAGGAAATCCTTGATCAACTGAAGCACTCTGATGTTCAGAGCAAAAAACAGTTGTGAAAAATGTATAAATTAGTTTGAAGAGACATTTTTCAAAAGTTAAATTGTATCAAAATTTTGAGCCTCTTCAAGATCAATCTAGGTCTTTTAAGGTTTTCCAAAGATCAAAATACCTGTTCCCTCTATATGAGATTGAGGATGCAAATTTCTCACTTTCTATCTCTGCCTTATGAAAAATGGTAGTAGTCGAATGACTCGAGACATTTTAACACCCCAAGTTTGAGTTGGGAATTGCTAATACAGACTCATACCTTACACAAGTTATGCCATGGAATATTTGTACATTAAGATTTGACATTATTTTTCTACATTGTAAGTGTATTATAGAATTTTGATCTTCAATTTGTCACAGTTGGACGGAAACAGTCATGTTATATATGCTGAGGAAGAAGCTGCTGGGACTCGTCTTCTGATTGATGGAAGGACTTGCTTGCTTCAGGTGCCAAAAGTTGTTTTCATTTCATGCTTACTTTCAATTATGCTGAATAGGACTTCAATTTCTTTGGCTTCTTGTTTCCAGAATGATCACGATCCATCTAAGTTAGTAGCAGAGACCCCATGCAAGCTACTGCGGTATTTGGTCTTGGATGGTAGTCATGTTGATGCTGACACACCTTATGCGGAGGTTGAGGTTATGAAGATGTGTATGCCACTTCTTTCTCCTGCTTCTGGAGTTATTCAATTTAAATTGTCCGAAGGTCAAGCAATGCAGGTAAATCATAATGTGCATAGGAAGTCAAAGTTATCAGTCCTTAATCACTTCTAATAAAATGTTTCCTATGTAGGCTGGTGAGCTTATAGCAAGGCTTGATCTAGATGATCCTTCAGCTGTAAGAAAAGCCGAACCTTTCCATGGGAGCTTCCCTATCTTGGGGCCTCCAACTGCAATATCTGGAAAAGTTCATCAGAGGTGTGCTGCAAGTTTGAATGCAGCTCGAATGATTCTTGCAGGCTATGAGCATAACATTGACGAAGTAATCATTATTTTGGGCCTTCCTCTTAGAAATCTCTGATTATGAAGTTTGAATATAGATAATCAGTGATTCACCATGAATTGCTTGCAATGGTCTCATTATTTAGCCATTTAAACTTGCGAAAACCGTTCTAATCAAGTCTGTTTTTGTCTGATTCTTTTATATTTTGTTATCTCTTATCTAAGTGTTACAAATTATTCCAGGTAGTGCAAAACTTGCTTAGTTGTCTTGACAATCCCGAGCTCCCATTTCTTCAGTGGCAAGAATGCCTGGCTGTTCTCGCGAACCGCCTTCCTAAAGATCTTAGAAATGAGGTCGATATTTATCCTAATGACTAACTCTTGTTTTTGCTTTAAAATACTAGTTTTGAATTCATTTTCTGATGTGATATTCTCTGAATTGTTGGCAGTTGGAATCAAAACATAAAGAATATGAGGGAATTTCAAGCTTGCAGAATGTAGACTTTCCTGCCAAAGTAATTCGGAGTGTTCTCGAGGTTGGTCAGTTATTTCAAATTCCATATTATTATATTCTTTTAGCTCTACCTCACTTTTTGAAGTAAATTATCCTTTTTCCCTGAAGGCTCATCTTAGCAACTGCCCTGATAAAGAAAAAGGAACTCAAGAAAGGCTTGTTGAACCTTTAATGAGTCTTGTCAAGTCTTATGAGGGTGGAAGAGAGAGTCATGCCCGTGTTATCGTTCAGGCCCTTTTTGAAGCGTATTTATCCGTTGAAGAATTATTTAGTGACAACATCCAGGTCAGTTTGTCCTAACACAGAAAAAATGGTTTTTTTTTTTTTTTTTTTTTTTTTTTTTTTTTTTCTATTACAAAAAATTTTCTTTTGTTATCTTCAATAATTTTTAATCATTCCAAAGCCAATATTACATAATGCTATTAAGGGAATTTGCTTTTTAGTTCTCGAATCTGTTTTATGTATTTGGCAATTTACACCATAGTTCAGATGTTGCTGTCCTTTTTACCGGCTTATGGGATTCTTCAGATTCTAATGCTATTTCCCTTCCCCAGGCTGATGTAATTGAACGCCTTCGTCTTCATTACAAGAAAGATCTCTTGAAGATTGTGGACATTGTGCTTTCTCACCAAGTAAGACATCAGGGATTCTCAAATTTAAACATGCTGTCGTTCTTTTCCAATATCTGGACTAATTTGGCGCCATGTTTGTTGGTTTGTAGGGTGTCAGGAGTAAAAATAAGCTGATACTACGACTAATGGAACAACTGGTGTATCCTAATCCTGCTGCATACAGGGATAAACTAATCCGATTCTCCACACTGAACCATACAAATTATTCTGAGGTTAGCAGTTCACGGAGTGCACTCTAACTTGAAAATTTGGTGTTTGTGCATGTCCATCTCTTACAATTCTGCTTTCATCATTAATTGAGCTTTTTTAGGAACCCTAGAAGTCAATCAAGTGGGTAGACTTGGGGGAGGGGGGGAGATCAAGTGGGTGGACTTCACTTTTTGAAATCTTTTTTATTTTGTTCTGAACTCGATATCATTTTCACTTCTTTGAAGTGGAGTTCTGAATCCCAATTCTTTTATGTAGCTTGCACTAAAGGCAAGTCAGCTGCTAGAACAGACCAAACTGAGTGAACTTCGTTCCAGCATTGCCAGAAGTCTTTCTGAATTAGAAATGTTCACAGAAGATGGAGAAAATATGGATACTCCAAAGAGGAAAAGTGCTATTAATGAACGGATGGAGGACCTTGTGAGTGCTCCTTTAGCTGTTGAAGATGCACTTGTAGGTCTTTTTGATCACAGTGATCACACTCTTCAAAGGCGTGTTGTGGAGACTTATGTTCTTCGTCTGTACCAGGTACCAATGCTATAAAGTTTACAGTTATCTGTTTATGTTACTTTTTGACAGAGTCTATGCTTAATATACCTTGCCATCAGCCCTACCTTATAAAGGGGAGTGTCAGAATGCAATGGCAAAGATCGGGTCTTATTGCTTCTTGGGAGTTCTTGGAAGAGCATGTTGAGAAAAAGAATGCATCTGAAGATCAAATGGCAGACAAACCGTTAGTTGAAAAACATGCTGAAAGGAAATGGGGAGCCATGGTCATCATCAAGTCTCTTCAGTTTTTGCCAACAGTCATAAGTGCTGCACTGAGGGAAACAACTCATAACATTCATAACATGATACCAAATGGATTTGCTGAACCGTCTACCCATGGTAACATGATGCATATTGTGTTGGCGGGCATCAACAACCAAATGAGTTTGCTTCAAGACAGGTATACGAATGTGCCTTTTCACTTCGATTCTTGCAAAACTAAACACGATTGAGCGACATGCCTCCCTTATTTGACATAAAAAATCATTCATAAGCTAGTCATATTAGCTGATCTCAAATCAACTCAGCAAAACCTTATCCCAACTACTTGGGCGCGGCTACAAGAGTTTTTAATTTTCCTCACGGTGCTCTAAGACTATTCTCGGTCCCAACCAAACCCATGTTAATTTTGGTCTTCTCCTTTCTATACCATTACCTCATCTGGGATCATGTTCCTGTTTCTAACTGGTGCGTTGAGTAGTTCTTTGTACATGTCTAAAGCTTTGATGGTAATAGTCCATGGTTTTTCTTGGGAGTCCATTATGTCTAACTTTTGTACTACAAACCTCCTTGAAAATCTTTTGCAAGAAAACTTTGTTTGATGGAGTCACAGCCAGAATGGAATCTGCTCAGCCAAAATCCGTTATTTGATTGCAGGCTTTGGAGTATTACATTCCAGTAGTCCCCAAAATAGACTTGTGAGTCACACCTTTCCTCCAGGAGCAATACAGCAATGATCCCCAAATGGTCAACTGCACTATAGAAATTGTATTTATGCATAAAAATCTAACTTGTGGTTTTCAGTTGTCTGACTCACATCCGACTCATCTGGTCTTACTCTAATTGATTTGTTTACTGATTCAAACCATTTTTGGCCATACGTCCAAAGATAAAACATTAGCCAAGTGTTTTTTTTTTTTTTTTTTTTTTCCCTCTATGTACCTGAATAATGTGCCATGCAGTAAATTCAACTTTCTTTAATCGATTTGCCTTGTTCAACTTAAATGCGGCTCAAAGGTTTCTACTGATCAATATCGCAAATAGTAACAGTATTTTGTGCTGAATATATGCAGTGGCGATGAAGATCAGGCTCAAGAGAGAATCAACAAGTTAGCCAAGATACTAAGAGAGAAAGAAGTAGGGTCCAGTCTTCGAAATTCTGGTGTTGGGGATATTAGTTGTATCATACAGAGAGATGAAGGGAGGGCCCCTATGAGACACTCCTTTCATTGGTCAGCAGAAAATCTTCACTATGCGGAAGAGCCTCTATTGCGTCACCTGGAACCTCCTCTATCCATATACCTTGAATTAGTATGTAATTATTTGACTCTGGCCTCATTCTTTCAATTCTGAAAAGAAAGAAGAACAAAATTGATTCATTTATTGATATTGAGCTAATAAAAGGTTCATTTAACCATTCTTCTAATCCAGGACAAGCTTAAAGCCTATAACAATATACAGTATACTCCCTCCCGAGACCGTCAGTGGCACCTGTACACAGTTAAAGACAAGTCATCTCCAATTCAGAGGATGTTTCTCAGAACGCTTGTAAGGCAGCCTACATCAAATGAAGGCTTGATGGTGCATCAAGGGCTGGAAACTGGAACTTACAGATCCCAGTGGGCTATGTCTTTCACATCAAAAAGTATTTTGAGGTCCTTAACCACTGCAATGGAGGAGTTGGAACTTCATGTTCATAATGCTACAATCAAATCTGACCATGCTCATATGTATCTGTATATATTACGGGAGCAACAAATCGAAGATCTTGTGCCTTACTCCAAGTAATCAAATATATATGGATGTTCTATACATACATATATGTATATATTGTCTTTTCTAATGTAGTTCGCAAACTTATTTCTATGGTGTCTTACTCGGTGACTGTTACCAGGAGAGTCGATATAGATGTTGGGCAAGAAGAAGCTGCTGTTGAGACTATCTTGGAAGAGCTTGCATTTGAAATCCATGCATCCATTGGTGTAAAAATGCATCGGCTAGGTGTTTGTGAGTGGGAAGTGAAGCTTTGTGTGGCATCTGCTGGACGGGCCAATGGTGCTTGGAGAGTCGTGGTAGTGAATGCGACTGGTCACACCTGCATTGTGCATGTAAGTTATATCGTTTATTGTCATTTGAAGGAATCTATCCCATCCAGCCAATCTTACCACTGGCTGGTACGGTAAAGCTCTGCTTGTTTTTTAAAATTTAGGATAAGTGATTCATCGTCCACATGTTATTTTTGAATTATAAACCTTGGTATATGCCAGAATATATGAGAGAGTAATGACAGAGAAGATAAAAGATTTTCTATTTATATCTATTACAATAGAACCACCACGTAGATATATAGGAGAGAAGGAGTACTAAACAAGTCAAAATAAAATAGGCAATTACAAATAAGGAATGAGAAATCATATCCCACTAATTATGCTATCAAATCAACCAAATCAATTCAGTCAATGAGTGATTTTAGGCTTCAGCTCTTCAATAATATACTTCAACAGTATAGAATTGGGAGATCAATTTATATTTTGGCCCTGTTTGGATTGACTTTTCAAACGCTGCTTTTGGCTTCCTGAAGGTAAAAGTTGTTTTGAACGATGTTTGGTAAAATTTTTAGAAGAACTTTTGGGCCTTGGAAGAGCGTTTTAGAGAAGTTGGGGTACCAGCTTCTCAAAACAGCTTCTGCTTCTCTTTTTCTTCTGCGCGAAGCCAGAAGCAGAAACTATGCCAAACAGGGCCTTTGTCTTCTCTAAATGGGTTCGTATTGAAAAGTACAGGTAATAAACTACTTGATTGTAGTGTTGCCATCCCCCATTGTATGGAAATGAAATAAGTCTACTTCGTAACATGTAAGACTTCAGTGGGGTAATCTTTAACAACAATAAAATAAAAAATTTTGGTCCAAATAATAAATATATAAATCAAAATATTAAGGTCAATACATTTTTATATTACTGTTTAAATATGAGTAAATATAATCAATAGCCTAAGAGATTAGTTTTAGTGGATGAATAATGAAGTAGGATAGTGCACTTTAAATCCAAGGTAGCAGAGAATCTCATAACCAATCTCATCCTAAAGTACCTTAAATATTTATTAATTAATTTTTTTATATAAGTTTTCTTTTGTTTTTTCTTTATTATTTTTAAAAGTTTAACAAATTTACTGAAACAATCCACATACATTAACCTCTCTACTTAGTTCCTCGCCAATTAAGTAATAATAATAATATTAAAATCAAATTACTGGATAAGGAACAAATTTATATCTGGCAGACACCACTGTTATGAATTTTTTCTAGTTATAAAAAGCACCCCCTCCTTCTCTTCTGCCTTTTTGGACTCTCACATATGAAAATTGGACTCTCTCTTGTAAGGAATAATATGTTGGGTCTATTGTAAATTTGCCTTGGTAAAATGGGTTTGTTTGAGAATTCTACAAGAATTGAATGGGGAATTTTATATAATATATACGAAACTAAAAGTTAAGATGCATAATGAAAATAACAAGGAAGTCCAGTAGGGGCTGCTGCTCCAACTGAACGCAGTGTGGCTCCGCCACCAGTTGGCAGTATAGCAGATCTGCAAGTTAGCCAGCTTGATTTTGCATTATGTTATTTTGGTGGCCAAAACGACATAAAAAAAATGATATATTTGAACCATTTCCTCAATATCAATGTCCTAATAAACATGGGCTTACAACCTTAATTTTGCGATTCAATAAGAAGTTTAGATTTAATAAGTTACAGATGACATTGAACTTCTCATCTTAGTATTTCTGATCTAGTCTCTGAATATTGTTCAATATCATAAATTCTATAAACATTTTATTTAGATATACCGCGAACTGGAGCATACCGACAAACACAGAGTGGTCTACCATTCAAACTCTGCATCAGGCCCTCTGCACGGTGTACCTGTGAATGCACAGTATCATCCGTTGGGAGTTCTTGATTGGAAACGTCTTTTGGCCAGGAAAAGCAGCACTACTTACTGCTACGATTTCCCACTGGTGAACACCTTGAAACTTCTAGTTATGTAGATTAGAGCTATCTAGCTTAGAATATGTGTTCTTGAAGTGGAATCTTGTTTGCAGGCCTTTGAGACGGCTTTGGAAATGTCATGGGCATCAAAGTTTCCAGGTGTTAGCAAAGCAAAGGGTAAAGTTCTCAAAGTAGCGGAACTCATTTTTGCTGACAAAAAAGGTACCTGGGGTACGCCTCTTGTTTCTGTCGAGCGCCACCCAGGGCTCAACGACATTGGCATGGTAGCCTGGTGCATGGAAATGTCTACACCTGAATTCCCTTCTGGAAGGACAATTCTGATAGTAGCAAATGATGTGACATTCAAAGCTGGATCTTTTGGTCCAAGAGAGGATGCCTTTTTCCATGCAGTGACCAATCTTGCTTGCAGTAAGAAACTGCCTCTAATTTACTTGGCAGCTAACTCAGGGGCTCGTATTGGGGTAGCCGAAGAAGTAAAAGCTTGCTTTAAAGTAGGGTGGTTTGATGAATCAAGTCCTGAGCGTGGTTTTCAGTATGTATATTTGACTCCTGAGGATCACACCCGTATTGAATCATCGGTGATAGCGCATGAGTTAAAGCTGTCAAGTGGAGAAACCAGATGGGTAATAGATACTATTATAGGAAAAGAGGACGGCTTGGGGGTTGAGAGTTTAACTGGAAGCGGAGCCATTGCCGGTGCATATTCGAGGGCATACAAGGAGATTTTCACATTGACTTATGTGACAGGAAGGACTGTTGGCATAGGTGCTTATCTTGCTCGGCTAGGGATGCGGTGCATACAGAGGCTTGATCAGCCTATTATTCTGACAGGTTTCTCTGCTTTGAACAAACTCCTGGGCCGCGAGGTGTATAGCTCTCACATGCAACTTGGTGGACCTAAAATTATGGGAACCAATGGTGTTGTTCATCTGACTGTCTCAGATGATCTTGAAGGGGTATCAGCTATCCTAAACTGGCTAAGCTATGTTCCTCCCTACGCCGGCGGTCCACTTCCTGTTTTAACTTCGTTGGATCCTCCAGAGAGAGATGTTGACTACATCCCTGAAAATGCATGTGATCCCCGTGGGGCTATCTGCGGTACTGTGGATGGTAGTGGGAAGTGGCTGGGGGGTATGTTTGATAGGAACAGCTTTGTTGAGACACTGGAAGGCTGGGCGAAGACGGTTGTGACAGGAAGGGCGAAACTTGGTGGAATCCCTGTTGGGATAGTTGCTGTTGAGACCCAAACCATGATGCAAGTTATCCCCGCGGATCCTGGGCAACTTGATTCCCATGAAAGGGTCGTTCCTCAAGCTGGGCAAGTATGGTTTCCTGATTCTGCAAATAAAACAGCTCAGGCCCTAATGGATTTCAACAGGGAAGAGCTCCCACTTTTCATCCTTGCTAATTGGAGAGGCTTTTCAGGTGGACAGAGGGACCTTTTCGAAGGGATTCTTCAGGCTGGTTCGACCATTGTTGAGAACCTTAGATCATATAAGCAACCTGTTTTTGTATATATCCCCATGATGGGAGAGCTTCGCGGTGGGGCGTGGGTGGTTGTGGATAGTAGAATCAATCCAGACCATATTGAAATGTACGCAGAGCGGACAGCTAAAGGAAATGTGCTTGAGCCTGAAGGGATGATTGAGATCAAGTTCCGAACAAAGGAGCTGCTGGAGTGCATGAGTAGGCTTGACCAACCGCTCATCAATCTGAATACACAACTTGAGGAAGCGAGGAGAACCAGTGCCCGTTCAACTGTTGAATCTCTAATGCAGCAGATAAAAACACGGGAGAAGCAGCTTTTGCCTGTGTACACTCAGATAGCTACTAAGTTTGCAGAACTGCATGATACTTCGCTAAGGATGGCTGCGAAAGGAGTAATTAGACAAGTTGTTGACTGGAGGACCTCCCGGTCTTTCTTCTACAAGAGATTACGCCGAAGAATCACCGAGGGGACGTTGATCAAGACTGTTAGAGATGCCGCTGGTGATCAGCTGTCATTCAAATCTGCAATGGACATAATCCGGGAATGGTTTTTGCATTCGAAGATCGCAGGTGGCAGAGAAGATGCTTGGTTGGATGATGAAACTTTTTTCACCTGGAAGGATGATCAAGGGAACTATGAGGAAAAGCTGCACGCTCTGCGTGTGCAAAAAGTATTGCTTCAGCTATCGAATCTCGGTGATTCAGCATTAGACCTACGAGCTCTACCTGACGGTCTTGCTGCTCTTCTGCGCAAGGTAAACCCTCGGATACCAATTTGTTTGAATTTATTTTTTTTCCTAGGGAACATGAAATGATCGAGTAAAATGGAAACAAAATAGGAATGCAAATTGGGGAAATGTTTTTATAATTTGGAATATATTTGCATGCAGGTGGAGCCAACGTGCCGAGAGCAATTGATTGATGAACTTCGAAAGGTGCTGAATTGATGATTAGGGTTGGAGTTGAGTGGTGAGTATAGTTCCACATTAGTTCCAATGACCTCTTCTGCATTCCCTCCCACTATACTTTTCTTGCAAAAGATGGAGGAGCTCTGCTGCAAAGGTGTAAATATTGCCATTAGAGTCTTGGATTGAGTATAAATATGTTGATTCTATAAGTGATTTTGGTTACTGGAGAAATATGCAATTGTTAAAAGAACATCTTAGTTGTTAATGCAGTGGATCCAAAATCTAAAAGTTATTGATTTGCATATGTATATCATATATATATATATATAGATGTATAGACATGTATTAATTTATTGAATGGACGGATCTATTCAAACCGCATCTAGTGATTTACTACTTATTTGTTATTACTATGTCAAGTGTGTGATTCAGAGATTTTGCTTTCAGCGATCAAGAATTTCTGTGCTAAATTAGCAATAGCTTGTAGGTCTCAAATTTTTCCTTACAATTTCATTTCAGTCTGTTAAATTAGGAAGAGCTTGCAAATGTGAATTTGTTCCTACGCTTGTTATTTCTCAGAATTAAAATTAGTTTTTAATAAACTATAAATTTGTAGAGTAATAGTCCTCGTCGAAGGCACACTCGAAACATGTCAAATATCAAATTAAAGAGAGTAATGAAAACTCCTTACTTGTAATTCTTGATATAAATAACTGAAAATAAATTGATAGATAAAAAATTAGTGACTCTTGAAATAAATGAAAGGTGTATACAAATAAACAATTAAATAAACAAAAAATAAATAAATTTCACATAACATGAATGTTGTTTTCCATTATAAGGAAGAAAAATTCATTAAATAAAAAAAGATAGATTGCTCTGGTGTCTCAGAATGAACCTTTCTCATTCAGTAGAGGAAAGGAATATAATTGCATATAATTTTCTTCTACCATTTTTGCTTTTGTTGAAAGTTCATTTTCTTTTTTCAATCATTTCAAGCGGGAAAAGGAATGAGAAAACTGAAAATCCATTCAGTTGACACACACACATAATAATTATCATCCAAAATTTTCAATATAACAGGTACCCAGAAAATACATCCCACTTTAAATTCACAATAATATTTATTTCAATAAATCTCTGTCTCAGGATTATATATCTATAGCTTCTTTTCACCATTTGAAATGTCGATTCCCTGCAACCATCAGGAAAATAATAATCAGACTATATATATTATCTCTTTCATGAGTGCATTCATTCAACTCAAGGGCTTTCAAGCAAATTTCACTAATCGATGTCTCATTTTAGAATCTGAATATTTATTCTAAAAAAATTGATTCCAATTTTAAGACGCCAATTTCATGCAACCAAACATATATATATATATATAAAAGGTGATTAAAGGGTTGATGAAATAAGTTATAACCTGTTTCTCTGTCCATGTAAATGCGAAGAAAGGGATCCACATGGTAGGCTGAACTTGCATCATAATGACTGTTGGGAATTTGCCTGCAACCAATATTAATTAGATTTAGAGGAAAATGTAAGAGTTTGATGATGATACCCCTAATGTGAGTACAAAACATTGACATATATATATATATATATATATATGGATATAATACCCTGGTGGACGTCGTAGGGTTGTGGTCTGTTGTTGACGTCCTTGAGAAAGAGAGTTCATATTCACTTGCTGGCTATTTCGCGCCCCACGAAACCACGCTTGCGCATTGCCTCCAATCTATACGAAAAACACAACACAATCATCATTCTACATTAATAAACAATACGTCCAAGTTTGTTAATGGACTGTATATTACTCCCCCATTCCATTATATAATAGTCTACTTTCTCAATTTTAAAGTTTCAAATTCCAATAGTAATATAACTTTTGACTTTCCCTAATTTATCTTTCTTAATTATATTGGGTAAAGATGAAAAATTATTTAATACCAATAAAATATAATATATTATCTTAAAAGGTCAAAAAATTCAACTAGAACTATTATGGGACAAAAGAAGTACAAGTACTTGTGATGGGTTTAAGTCGGACTAGACTAATATTTTGGGACTTACTTGTGATGGGTTTTGTTTGGTTAGAAGATGCGCCCAATATATTCTTTTAATTTACATCATTACACTTATAAGTTTGGTAGCACCATCAAATTGAAGAAAAAATTGGGTAAAAACAAATGCAACATGAAGCTTTCAATTTGAACTTGTGCATACCTTGGAAGGAGTAGATGAAACATCATCCCCCAAGTCTAAAATCGATTTACCAAGCATTCCCGGCAGTCCTTACCAAATTCAGTATGCTATTGTTTCTACAACAAGTAGTTTTTTATTTCCCGTTCTTTTTGGGCTCTCCAACTTTTTAAGAGAATAATTTTTAGTATTTTTTATTATATGGGTAATGTATGAATTGTTAACTTTATCCACATGGTCTATAATGATGTGATGATTTGTAGTTTAATTTTATTATTATTTTAATATATGAATGTTAAATTGATAAATTAATAAAATAAAATACTTTTAGTTTTCAAATGTGAAATTTTATTTTGGGACGGATAAAAGATGAAATGTTGACACTAAATCTGGAACAATGTTGTTAAAAATAAAATAAAATAAAGGGGGATTACATATATACATATTGCTAATATTGAGAACAATTACAAGAATAAATAAATACATAAACAGGAAATATCGGAGAAATACGAGTTTCACATATTCACCCACTCCCAACTCAAAATATATGTATGCATTTTGTACTTTGAGATTAGTTTAGAGGATACCCTATTTGCGTTGCTTGATGAGGCTTGGAATTGATGAGACACAGTACCTCCAATGTTCAGACCACCAGTTCCCTGTTGACAATATTTGTATCTCACATGAAATAATAGAAAAACTATATATATATATATATATGCATCAAAGAAATAAATGATGGAGAGAGAGAGATTCATACTAGCATTGTTAATTGAGAATCCACCGATGAGTTTAGCCCAAAACCCAAGGGATTAGGTGATGGACTCATAGGTATGGCTGCATTTGCAAAGGTCTGTTGACTGAAAATTTTAAAGGAAGATTATTATATATGTCAACTAATTATAATTAAAAGAGAAGGAAAATTGTAAACTTGCATAGAAAAAGATTATAAGGAAAATTTAGCTATCTATAGTAACATAAATTTAGATTACCCGCGAGGAATTAAAGATTCAGACATCAAAGAATTCTGAGGTATTGTTGGTACTTGAAAATGTGAATAATCAATCGCGGCTTGGGAACTGAATATAGAAAAAGATAAATTGAGGAGTGTAGTTAAATCACTGAAACCATTTAATTATATTAATTATATAATTACATACTACCTTTTTGAGATGGAGTTGAAATATAATTATAGTTCCAAGGTTCACTAATAGAAAAGCCTATAAAATCCATCCATGAATCATATTGACAAACGCAGCCTATATTAATTCTTAAATCAATTAAAACGAAAATGGTCATTTCAAACTCATCCAGGAAAATGAATCTTATATGTTAGATCGGTTCATGAGATAAATTTACAACTTGATAAGTAAGGATGATTTTGCAAACACAATTTGCTTTTAAATTGTAATTTAATTTATATAGGGGATCAAGATATTCAGAATGTGTAGTTAAATGACTAAAATAAACAATTACTACTGGTAATGAATAGGTAAGAAGAAAAAAATTGGATGACTCATTTGTATTAAGGCAAACAAGCTATCTAGTAAGAATGGTTGAGATACCCAGGTTTAGAGATCAACGAGTTTTGTAGCGTCATTTGCAGCTGATGAAGTGGATTAACAAACGACTGTTGCGACCTGAACACAAGAAAAGATAAATTGAAAAAATAATTAATTTTCAGGCACAATTTGCTTTTAAATTGTAATTTGATTTATATAGGGGATCAAGATATTTAGAATGTGTTATTAAATGACTGAAATAAACAACTACTAGTAATGAATAAGTAAGAGCAATTGTATTAAGGCAAACAAGATATCTAGTAAGAAAAGTTGAGATACCCGGGTTTAGATATCAACGAGTTCTGTGGTGTCATTTGCAACTGATGAAGTGGATTATCAAAAGGCTGTTGCGACCTAAACATAAAAATAGATAAATTGACAAAATATAAGTAAGTATGATTTTGCAAACAAAATTTTATTATAACATATAATTTTAATTTATTTAGGCTATCAAGATATTTAGAATGTGCCGGTTAAATCACTATAATAAACAACTAGTAGTAATGAATAGGTGGTAAGAGATATAATCTTGAAACTAAGATGGTATAGTCTCTTCCTATATCGAAATCTAATTACATTAAGTCATGTTTATTTTTATACCTTCTGCTCTGTACGCCTTAAATTTTTCCTTCGATTTATTCTTACTTGGTAAAACCTAAATATGAACATAGGTATAACTAAAAAAATGCCTAACCCCCAAGGACGATTTTCCTGGAACATAGACTCCAAGGAGATCGTCATTTGAGAGTGGGACATGGATGACATATGGGGATTGACTTGAAGAGATATGGTTGGACCTTGTTGATCAGGGGATGGGTGCACTGATTGTGCCCAATTTTGGGAAGGGAGATTAATGGGAATGTGGACAGTGATGGGTGAGACGTAATTAGTGGGGGTTTGGGGATTTGTTGGGATTTGGTGAATGGGAGGATCAACTTGTGTCCATTCTTGGAAGGTGAGTATTTGGACGAGAAAGTTTGAGAGATTGTTGAGAAAAAGGAAAGATGGACTCAATAAAATTAACATGTCGTGAGACAAAAAAAAAATTTGAGACTAGATCATAACACTAATAGGTGCTTTGTGTGGAGGAATAACCAACAAAGATACACGGCTGAGAACAAGGATCAAGTTTGTGAGACCCATAGGGCCGAAGTCATGGGTAACAAAGACAACCAAACACTCTTAATTTGGAATAATTTGGTGGATGATAAAATAATTTTTTAAAGGAAGATTGCAAGCAGAGATCAACTTTTGGCATGCGATTAATAAGATATACCACCGTAGAAAAAGCATGCGGCCAAAAGGCAAGGGGTATGTGTGCATGATGGAGTAGCGTGAGCCCAGTTTCGACGATGTGGTGGTGACGACGTTCAGAGTGTTCAGGGGTGTGTGGAGGAGTGGTAAGATGAGAAATACCCTTAGTAGCAAGAAAAGATTGTAACGAGACGTATTCGCCACCATTATCCATGTAAAATGTAACAATGGATCGTTTGAAATATTTTTCCACAAAAGAACATAGGTATAACTAGTGAACTAATATCACTCACCACTTGGATATAAAGTTCATTTCATATATAGTATTCCATTCATCTCAATTTAATGATTCATCTTTTCTTTTTTGTCCGTTCCGAAATAAGTCCCCGATTTGAAAAATTAAAGTAATTTATTTTGTCACTTTACCAATATACCCTTTATGCAATGAAGTAATAAAAAAAATTAAATTACAAACCACCATACCATCAGGGACCCATCATGACCAAAGTTGACAATTCATTTATCACCAATATAATAAAACATATTAAAAGTCACCATCTTAAAAAGTTAGATTTCCAAAAAGGGATATTGGGACGGAAGGAGTAACATGGATCAATTCCAATAATATAGATTTTCACTCTCTGGATTATAACGATTGAATAGCAATTTTTGCTTTAGATATAGGTGGCACATTGTTTAGCCCTTTGATTATTCAATTAATGGACTTTAAATTTCGAATCTAAACCTTCCATTCCCCAAACTATAAATAAATAAATAAATAATTCGAAGAATTTTTGTAATAATTACCAACTAAAGTTCTCATCAACATACATTATCATAACAGTAAATTACACTTTCACCCTTTATTGTTAATATAAATTACACCCGCACCTCATGTGGTTCTGCTAATTACACTTTCATCCCTTATTTGTTCCACTTTCACCCCCTCCGGCGAGGTCAAACCCAGTCAATCCAATTTTGATTTGTGAAATGACTTATTTACCCCTAAATGTGTAAAATGACAATATTGTTCACCCATAAATGTGTGAAATGACTCACCTACCCTTCCTTTAATCTTTATAATTTGTTGTTTATAGCTTAATTGATTAAATAAATAAATATCCCATTTTTTAAAAAAAGTTTTTTACAATTTTGTTGGAATCTTAAAAATTTTCCAAAATCGTAATCAATCCGATTCTTTGGATGGTTCTGGCAGCGGCATCTCTGAGTGAATAAGCAAAGGACCGGCAGTGAAGGAACGATTCGAGGGCGGCGATGCGGCGTAGGAGGGAGGAAATGGTGGATTTGGTATGCAATTGTTGGTGGTTCTGGTGGTGGTGGTAGAGTTAGAAATTTTGGGGGTTGGGGTGGAGGTGGATGGTGGGTGTTGAAGTAGGGAGAGTAGAGGTGGGGTTGGGGTTGGGGTGGTGGAGTGTGAGGTTTGGTTAGGAGAGAGAATGGGTGAAGATGAAGAAGATGAAGGGTAAATATGTAATTTAATATAAAAAAATATTTAATTATTTTATAAAAAATAAAGGTATAAGGGTAATTTCACATGCCCGGTCACCGGATTTGAGTTTTAGAAGGTAAATGTGTAATTAGCAGAACTAAAGAAAGTGCGGGTATAATTTACATTAACAGCAGAGGTAAAAGTATAATTTACCCACATCATAATCCTAATGTCTTTGACTTTGATCCTGAGGACATGAGCTCAATCAAAAAGTGACCCTCAGTCATTCATCAAAAAGCACAAATACCTCTATGATGGTTGCACCGAGGTCTGACAAGCTTTCAAGTATTTTTTTCAAAAATTTAATGGTCAAGCGGTATCGGACTAATTCTTAAATGGAAAGTCTAGGCTTCAAGCCTCGGTAGAGGGGATGTGTGATGAATTCTTAACTTTCAATAAAATAAAAAAATAAAGCACAAATAATTATAAGTTGTAAGAGTGCTCCCTGTTGGAAATAGTTTGGAAAAAAACAGTAATTAAACCCAACTTTGAGCTTAAATAATTATGGGACCCGAACTCCGATTTTAACGGGACCAAGCACTAATGTGTTCTCCTTGGTGAGGAGATCAAGTTGGTATAATTACATGTTCAAAACTATTCATTATTGAATGAGAAATTATCTCTCAAAGTGACCCACTTGAACTTGGATAATAATGTTTGTTCCACATTGGAAATAAAGTGAAGTGTAAAGGTGTTTATATATGGTTGCATTGAATGGGTGACTTGAATAACTAGAGGCATGGGAGGAGAGCTAGACAATGCATGAACCATGCAAGCCTTAGTCTAACCACACACGCGCGCGCCGCCCGCCCGGGCCGTGGGCGTGGCGCGGTGCGGTGGGTTGTCGGTTCTACCCATTTTATTTTTATTTTTTGTCAAAACTGCAAATATCTCTTCTGAAGAGATACGTATACAGTTTTGTATGCAACCAGTGTATATACAATTTATACACCTGTCAATATACATTATCAAATCATATTGTTTGTTGCTTTTAGCCTGAAAACATGAGCTTGATCAAAAAGTGACCTTCAATCATTCATCAAAAAGCACAAAACATTAGAACTTTAAAGATATTTGGTCTAGACCTCCTTAATTGTAAGAGTGCCCATACTCTTTTGGAGTCTTATAAGTTTTTTTAGTATTCATATATAGAAGATGTTAGGAATTCCACAAAAATAAATTATGTACTTATTTGGAGTAAGTGGATAATTAAAAAATCTCAACGATGAAAGAATTTGAATTGTCTACTAAATTTTTTTTGCACATTAAATGAAATAATTCCTTATAAAGTGGAAACTTTTGTTTCTAAATTAATTTATGATAGGAAAACTTTAGAACAAAAAATTCAAGATGGGGAGGCTCATCTTGTACCAAAACTCTTCTAATATCGGTATGAGATTAATAGCAAAAATGCTAAAGAAAATCTTATTATTTACAATATGTTTCGAAGCTTGGTTGAAATATATATCATGTACAAACAATATATATGTATGCATATATATGGAAAACTTACCCTCTCCACTTACGCTCTCATGGATTGGTCAAGTAAGGGTCTCACAGGTGAGATGGTGAATCTTGTCTTTTGGATGCATGATCACTACAAGAAATCACTCATTTTGCAACCAAACTATTTGCGACTAAGCTAAAATATGTATTTGTGACTAAAAAAATAATCACAAAAGAGGTAATGTATTGGCGATCAAAGAATTTGGTTCCAAATAAATATGATGTTTGTGACCAAAATATATTGTCGAAAATGAGTCGGGTATTTGCGACCAAAATATATAATTGCAAATACTAATAATGTATTGGCGACCAAAACATTTAGGTTGCAAAAAAGCAGGATATTTGCAACCAAAATATATTGTCACAAATCAACCAGGTATTTGCAACCAAAATATATAGTTGCAAATGCTAATTTTTCATTGCAATCAATTTGGTCACATATACTACTTATTTGCAACCAAAACTTATTTTGGTCGCAACATACCCTCTACATTGCCGTTTTCAGCAACCAATGTGCGACCAAAATATTTTGGTAGCTAAATGCCTTTTGCGACCAATGTTCAGTTTTTTGCAACCAAAAATTTGGTCGCAAAATGCCTCTTCTGTTGTAGTGGTGAGCCCTACTTGGGGCATGGCGGTGGGCTCTACTGGATGTATGGTGATGGGTCGTTGGATGCATGGTGGATCTTGGCCTTTGGATGCATTATGAGACCCTCACTTCACCAATCCAGTGAGAGAGTAATTGGAGAAGAATCAAATTCTATATATATGTATGTAAGTATATATATATATGGGTCATCAAAACCCTATTAAAATTCTTTTGAGGTATGTCAAAGGGCCATCATTATGGTGTATTTCATGGAACACGGGTCCGACTAAATTCTTTAGCTTCACTAATAGTGACTTGGCAGAAAGTAATGATATTGAAAAAGTACATCTCCATGGCTCTATTCATACTATTTTTGAAATGTATCGATATTACCATAGTCATGTTATACTTAATTTTAAGATTAATATTGTCTAAGTTCGTTACACTGTTATTGCAACTAAACCACAATCAATACAATGATGATGAACCATATATTGAGGTTTCTTAACCCATCGACACTTGTGTTATATTTGCTTCTAAGACCGCTATTGTCCAAATTCATTACATTATAAACGTGACTAAAACCGCAATTGATAACCATTGTGGTTGGAGAAAGAATAAGTTAGCACTTTCTATCGTAGGAGTGATGATAGCGCTCCCTTATTTGCGGGGTTTCTTTTTAAAAAAAAAAAATTATAAAAAATTCTAAAAATAGAATTAGGAGGAACATAACACAAATGTGGTTTAGAGCGGAATTCAAAGCTTTGTACTTTTAAGGGACGGCTCCATAGCAACTTCATATACAAAAACAACTGTTGCTATATACAAACACATTGTCACATGATACTTGCTAAGAATCATATAGTACAAAAATTTTGACTCCCAAAGCAATATCAAAACTAGCTATATATAATCATGAATGCATTAATATTGTTACCTACTAGCTACAACAAGCCTTAACTTAATTTCAGAGGGTACAAAATACTAAACAGATGGTATGGTATGGTATACCTTGCAGCCACATAAGGGTTAAAGCGCTCATTCCGACTTTGTGGATCATTTGATGGCCAAACCACTTGACCATCTTGTTGAAACTCAGACCTGATATTAAAGAATTATCATAAATTTAAGTACACATACAAATCCTATATATATATTTCAATCACATTCCTCACTATTAGTGAAAATTATTGGAAGTAAATTATAAACAAACCCTTGAGGATTGAGGAAAATGGGTGCAGATGAGCTTTGATTAATACCACCTGTTTGTGCCTGCTCATGCATGACAAACATGTTATTGTAGTAAAAACTACCCGATAATCATATGTAATGCATATATATAGAATCTCCTATATAGGCATTGATATATAGAACAACTAAATCATTCTGAACTTACTGTCCCATGAGAAAATTGAGTTCCAAATATGCCTTCTTTTTCTAAAATATTGTTGTTGAGAATACTCTTTCTAGCCTCCTGTAGTTGCTGCTCAGTAACCAGCTGTGGTGTGGCGCTTTGATATATATCAAAATGTTTTAAATAGTTGTAATTAGTTCATTAAACCAAAATTAATTAAGTTACTAATTCAGAAAGCATGCCATTCAAACAAAATTATTGTTCGGCAATCAAAATCTCATGTCTTGAAATGTTGCTAACAAGACAATATTTGAATTATATAATTGGGGAATGAAAGATAGTGTAGACGATTGTAGATGAAATGTGAGACATGCAAGGACTTTCCTGAACTGTTGTTGAAATTCATAGAGGTCATCTACATATTTGAATTGACCCACAATGATATATGTGAAATGAACTTTCTATCATCAAGTGGTGCAAAGCGTTACTTGATTAGATTTATTGATGATTATTGAAGATGTACACCTATAATTTTGACTTTTTTTATCATATAAAGTTAGGTAATTTACACAAAATCTCCTTCAAGATTTAATCATCAAACCCCATGTCGTTCGCCAAACCCCTTGACATTTCAGATTTTAATCAAATACCCCCCTCCATCAAATTTTTATATCAAAATGACTTAAATGCCCCTCACATAAATTACAGTTTCACCCATCTTGTTTGGACATATTACACTTTCTCCCCTATTATTTGGATAATTACACTTTCCCCATCTATAAAAATAAATATATATATAATTCGAAACAAATACATAAATTTTGAAATATATATATATATATATATATATATATATATATATATATATAATTCATAAACAATATATTAAATTTTGAAAATATATATAAAATTCAAAACAAATATATAAAATTTGAAATATATATATAATATTAGAAAAACCATATAATTAAAATTCAGAAACAATATATAAATTAAAAAGAAAGTATATATAATTCAAAAAATATATATATAATTCATAAATAATATATTAAATTTCGAATATATATATAAAATTAAAAATATATATTAAAATTTGAAAAACTATATAAATTTCAAAAAAAATAAAATAAAATTAGAAAATATATATAAAATTCAGAAAATATATATATTTCAAAAAATGAAATTTATTTTTTTATGTCACCACGTGAGTGGCACGTGACAGGGTATATGGTTTGGACCAGACACGTGAGGTTGAACGGGGACCATGTCATGTTGTGTACTTTAATTTTTAGTTTTTTTTGTATTGTTAAATGGATAAAAAAAATAAAGGAAAACGAGATAAATGTGCGAAAGTTGGACAAGAAGAATTATGATAGGGTAAATGGTGACATGATGTTTGTCTCTTCTTAGATACTAGCATCATCATTTTCTTTTTCTTTCCTTTCTGTTTTTTTTGGGGGTAAATTTATATATGTTTTTCGAAATTTATATATTTTTCAAATTTTATATATATTTTCAAAATTTAGTTTTTGTATATTTTTTAAAAATTTAATATATTATTTATGAATTTTATATATTTGTTTTGAATTATATATATTTCAAATTTTTTATATTTTTTCAAAATTTATATATTTATTCAAATTTTAATATATTTTTTCCGAATTTTATATATTTTTTAGAAATTTAATATATTATTTATGAATTTTATATAATTTGTTTTGAATTTTATATAGTTTTTCTAATTTATATATATATATATATATATATTTTTTCGAATTTTATATATTTGTTTTGAATTATATATATATTTCAAAATTTATATATTTTTCAAATTTTAATATATAGTTTACGAATTATATATAAATATATATATATATATATATATATTTCAAATTTTATATATTTGTTCAAATTTTAAATAAATTTTTTAAATTGTTTTTATATATATATATTTTTATAGAGGAGGGAAAGTGTAATTATCCAAACAAGAGGGGGGGGAAGTATAATATGTCCAAAAAAAGAAGGGTGAAACTTTAATTTATGTGAGGGGCATTTAAGTCATTTTGACATAAAAATTGGCTGGAGAGGGTATTTGATTAAAATTTGAAATGTTAGAGGGCTTGGCAAACGACATGGGATTTAGTGATTAAATCCTAAATTTTTAGGGGATGTTGTGTAAATTACCCTATAAAGTTTAATATGTTGTCCTTAAAGGACTTTTATTCTTTAAACTCATTAAGGTAGCGTTTGGGGGAACTTCTTGAGAAGAAAAGTTTTTTTTAAGAATAACTTTATAAAAGTAAGTTTGATAATTGCGTTTCAAAAGAAAATTTTGTTTGGTGAACCTATGTATTTCACAACTCATTTAAGAATTAATATTGTTAAATCAATTAATAATTTACAATATTACTCTGAATAACCAATAACGAGGGTCATTAATTTGTGAAACATGTGTCATCGGAATCGTGGAATCAAACTTTGGTTGAATTCTTCATCCTTCATTTATCTCTCTATTTTCTTTTGTTTTCTATTTTTTATTACTATTAGAAATATGAATTAATGATGTATTAACTATCATATATGGAATGTCTATGAGTTGTATAGGATAAAATTAATATATAATATAGTAATTTTTACGAATAAAAAAGTGATGAATGAAAGTAGGTCACGATGAAAATAATGTAGAATGCCCATGAGTTTTATGAGATAAAATTGATATATACTCCGTACAATAATTTTTACAAATAAAAAATTGAAGAATAAAAGTAAGACTCTTTTTCATTAATTATGGTGAAAATTATAGAGTTTAAAGACTTTATAATAGATAAGGATAAGAAGTTATAAGAGATAAGTATGAGAATAATACAAGAATTTACCTTTTTTTAATATCCAGTATTTCTAAAATAGGGGAACGTAAATTTGAAAAGCAACTATTACTTGCTTCTATAAACCGGGCTTTAAAAGTTTCAAATTTTCATGAAAGTGCATTCACCAAACAACTGCAATTTTGTTAAACGGGCTTTTTGAACTTAAAAACCCGTTTGGAGGATTTGAAAAGCTCCCCCAAATATACCCTAAATCTCATCGTCCAAACTTCCTTATTACCAGGTTAACATATATATATACTAAAAAATATTCTAATTGCTCACCATGGCTGAGAAAGAAGCATGTAGGATTCAAATTGAGGAGTACTTGGCGCAATGGCTTGAGATGAGCTTTCATTTGTAACACCTACTTGTTCCTGCTCATGCCAATTAAATAAATCATTGCATGCTGCAGTTGGTAATTAAAGACTTCCTTCAAGAAGCATTGCGAAACAAGTTTGATTTTTATCGGTTGTAAATAATTAGTTTAATTGGGTCAAGAACTCCGACATATATAGTTGTAGATGCAGAAAAATACACAACGAATTATGTTAAAATTGAATTACTTTATTCATCATTTGGCCATATATTTATACATAATTTAGTAGATGAGTCAGACTCATCTACCCAAGTTTATCAATCCCTTAAATCATGGGATTTGATAAACTATTTTCTTTCTTAGGCTCTCTCTCCATAGTTAGGACAAATTCCTAAATTATGGATCACTCATTTTCTAGAGACTTCTATGGATCAGGCCCATCCGTCCTTTCTATGGCCCATCAGTCCCTGCCTATGGCCCATCTTTATTGGACCATATAATTTTTTGGCTATTACATAGGCCCCTAAGATTATGGGCTCATGGGCATGGTTCGCCGAGCCGGCCGGTTCATAACGGTATTGGATTGAACCGAAACCGGTTCAGCCCGATATACCGGTGGGTAGGCCGGTTCACATCCGAACCGGCCGGTTCGCTAGGAACCGGCCGATATATCCCCGAACCAATTTTGGGAGAACTGGTTTAAAAAAAAAATTTAAGGGCTTTTTGATAAATCTATTGGGGCGAGGCGCATCGCTGCTGGGGGTGCGATCGGTGTGGAGGAGGTGGCGACAGTGAGAGATCTGATGCCATTGATGGAGCTGGAGTTTTCTGTGTGGTAGAGAGAATGTATAATGGGAGGTGAACTTGTGTCACGTGACTAGAGGTAGGGTATTTTGTTTGCTAGCAGCTGGCAAGAGGACTTGTTAGGATTTGGGACCTTCTGTAATGAATCATTACAGAAAAAACTACATATGTAAATATTCATTCCACATCAAAGTTTATATATATATATTCATTCCACATCCCCAACTATATATATATATATATATATATATGTATGTAAATATTATTTAAATATTTATTTGTTTAAAATTAATATTATGAATAGTCTCATAAGAAGATCGACGACATATTTAAATTCATTAATAAATTATTTTGGGTACTAAATATCTTTAAAAAATATATAAAATTTACTTAAAATTATCAAAAAAAATCATCAAAGTTTAGTTATGTTGTCAAAAGTACCATATCAGTACATTTTTACTACCATGTGCGAGTTTTTAAAAAATTCACGCTTGCGATAACCGAAACCGTTTCGTAACCCCGATACTGACCCAGTTTCGTTACATCGATACCGAAACCGTTTTTGCGAACCATGCTCATGGGTCAATTCATAGCTCATGACCGAATTATATATACACATATACATTTAATGTTTTCATGGGAAATGATGGTGGTGATGTGACAAGTCTTTAATTGGTATTTATTTGCATTTCAAAACTTGAGGCCACAACTGCCTTAATCTTCGCACCATGACGGCTTGTCGTGTAACGTGCGACCTTCGGGCTTCGTGCGGACTATTGGCTTGCCCATATCTCACTATAAAAACACACTCTTAATCATTTGTTTTCCTCATTGTAGTAGATCATTATTCAAGCCTCTATCTTTCAATTCTCATTCTTGGAGCTCCTTCCTCTTTGACTCTTGTAATCTCTCAGTCGGCATTTTCTAAGAACCTCTACCGGAGCAGACTCTTAACCCTTTCTGAAGTTCTTCATGCCTCTACTCTCTAAACTGTGTAAGACAGATAACACTTTATTCTTTTCAATTTTCATCTCTACCCCCCATCTGTCTCTTCTACCTTTCTGAAACCATGTCTGATAGTGATGATACTAGGTCAGTAGAGGAGGTCGTTCTATCCTCTGGAACCGACCCTGACTCAACCAGTAGTGATAGTCCTTCTTCCGTTCGTCAAGAGGCCCCTGTTCCTAAAATAGTTCCCCCGAATACTGACCTTCCGGGTTCATCAATGAATCCAGAAACACCCGCTGCAGGGGGTTCTCATGATAATGATGAGTCTGTGAACCCTAACCCACCTGAACCTTTCTCGGTTGCTCCTCTTAAGAAAACAAGGCCTGAGGTGGATGTAAAACACCTTCGGGCTGAAACTAATGTACCCGGTGATGTTCGTCTGGCCCCTTACCCAGGCTATTTAGACTTCTCTAAAAGTGAGGGACTTCAACCAGGTAGCATTTTGTTATCGGCGGTTCATCTTAAAGTCTTAAGATTTCCTCTTCACATTTTATTTCATTATGTCTTTTTTATGCTAGGGTTACACCCTCTTCAGCTTAACCCGAACGACTTTAGGATTATGGCCATACTTCTTCTATACAATAGGGATCCGGACCTTAATCTAGGTTTAGGCGACCTGCTTCTCTGTTATTTCTTCCAAAATGCCAGAGAAAGCAATGGTATGTACAACCTCTTTCCTTTCCAAGGTCCGGGCATATGCTCTGATATGGAAAAATCTGATAAATGATGAAAGAAGAAAATGGTAATTGTTAGTGGCAACTGGTTTTACCTATTCTCTTTGACATTTCTGATCCCTAGCACCTTCGGCCCTATTCGTTTGCATGTCTACTGTCCCCCCCATAAAAAAACTTGTTTTTGTGAGTTCTGTGACTTACATCGGGGAGAGTACGCGTATAAAAGAACGGTTTGCACTCTGAAGGCCAAGATCTGGAGCAATCTCCGATCTGCCACTACTCTTCTGACTAAGGCCAATCTGGAGATGATTTCTAACTTGGGCGCTGTTGTTGACAGGATGGATTTGCCCCTCAGGCCCTTTTTTGCCAGACGTATTCAGGTTCCTGAAAGGCTTAATCTGGTTAATGTCGTACCACTTTCGACAGTACACCCGGCACCTCCGGTACCTCCGCCTGCACAAAGTCATGCAGATCCACCTCAGCCTCCTCCTGCAAATGCTGCAACCACCAGGTCTCGATCAGGTATGGGTGGTGGAGCGGCCAAAAAAAGACCTAGGACCCAGACTATTGATGCCTCAACAAGCGATACTCCTCAGGCTCAGGATACTCCCCGTACCGATATTCCCTGGGAGCCAAAGTTTCTCCTTCCAGATGGCTCTCCGGTCTGTGCAGACCATCTTACCATCTATCAGCCAGATGTTCTTCAGGCTATGACAAAAGGATTCTGGACTCCTGCTGACAGGGCTGCTCAGTTGAAGATCTCCAGAACTGAGTTTTTCCAGAAAGGCTCCTCGATGGCCATGGAGGTTGGTGCTTTCAATTTTTATTTTGTACTTTAGCTTAACATTTCTACTTCATTCTACACTAATATGCACCATTTTCCCTATCTGTGTAGCTTTTTTATGGGATCCATTCCTACAATCATGCCCAGGAATCCGATGTCCGGGAAATGGCCAAGATGCAGGCTCAACTACAATAACATAATAAGCATCACATCACTTTGGCCAGGGAGGCGGATGGTCTTCTTCGGAGTGTATTTGAGCACAAGAGCCTTCTGGAGAGCGGAGAGGCTAAAAAGAGGGCTTTAGCTGCTGAACTAGCAAAGGCAAAGGCAGCCTACTAAAAGATAACTACCGAAAAGGCAGAGTCAGATAATCTTCTGGCTCTTGAGCGATCTAAGGTAGAGATGTGCCATTTGGGTGGTTTGGACATGCCCAGACGGTATATCACAATCTGTGACGTTCGATCGGTAAGGACATGACGGGATAGGCACGAGATGGAGCACATTCCCCTGTCTGATCAGGAGTTTAAGACTGCTGAGGAGTTTGATGCCTTCATGGGACTGCCCCTTCCTTATAAAGACCCACTGACCTCTGAGAATGAGAAGCGGTTTGCTACCCTTCTGAAGGAAGATGACTAGTTTTGCCCCTGAGTTGAAATAAGACTTAGGTTTTCTGCACTTTATTATGTATTACCCCTTTAGAAGGGTATTTTTGTATTTTCTATTTATTTTAATGAAAAGGATTTTCCTAATTTTTGTGGCATTTTGTTCTTGTTATTTCGGTTTAGCTAATGACTAGCCCGAGATAAACGTTTTTGAACTCAACACTTAGGAAACTTTTCATTTTAGTATGGAGTTTTCGGGCATCTGGCCCCTAAGACTTTTTTATGTCCTCTGATTAGTTCTAATCAGGTTTCAACTTAATACTTAGGAAAAATTTTATTTTAGTATGGAGTCTTCAGGCATCTGTCCCCTGAGACTTGTTTATGTCATTTGGTTAGTTCAAATCATGTTTGAACTCAACATTTAGGAAAAATTTTATATTAATATGGAGTCTTTGGGCATCTGACCACTGAGACTCATTGATGTCCTCTGATTAGTTCAAATCAAGATTGAACTCAACACTTAGGAAAAGTTTTGTATTAATATGAAGTCTTTGGGCATCTGGCCCCTGAGACTCGTTGATGTCCTCTAGTTAGTTCAAATCAGGGTTGAACTCAACACTTAAAAAAAGTTTCTGTTAATATGACATCTTCACAAGGTATGATCACTCATATAGAATGTGATTTTTATTCAAAAACTTGGGAAACATGTAGCAAAGGTGCCGAACATCGGGCACAGATGCTTTATTATAATCAACAGAAGTGTCATGTGCAAGATACAGTTTTATTTTACTATTTAAGGAAAAAACTATCTAAGGATAATACCTCTTCAGACAGTAAGTGTTCTGAGAGTTGGGCTCGATGCGGCTTATCTCATTCTTCTGTACCAGATAGGCACCGCGACCGATGACCTTAATTATTGTATAAGGTCCTTCCCATGTCTCCCATAACTTTCCAATAATCCCAATTTTTCTTCTGAGCACCATATCGCCTACCTGAAACTCTTTTCTTTTGACGTTCTGATTAAACCGAGCCCTAACTTGTTGTTGGTAGGCAACCAGCCTTATCCTAGCAACTTATCTTCTTTCTTCCAGTAGGTCCAAATCATGGGCCAGGTGCTGATTGTTTAGACCTTCTTCTCAGGCTTGACTTCTTAACGTAGGCACTTTCAATTCGGTCGGGATAACGACTTTGGCCCTGTAGGCCATGGCGAAAGGGGTCTCTCCCGTTGGTTATCTTGGAGTGGTCCGATAGGACCATAAGACCTCGGGTAATTAATCAAACCAAGTTCATTTTGCTTCTTCGAGCTTTTTTCTAAGTGTATCAAAAATTATTATTTTTGTCCTTTCGGCATGTCCATTTCCCTGTGGGTAACCAACGAAAGAAGTGTTCTGATTGATCCCATGCTTTGCCAGGAACTATTGAACTTTCCTGTTATCCAGGTTGGTGCCATTATCTATCATTATAGTTCAAGGTAGACCGAATCTACAAATGATGTGACTCCAGATGAATTTGATAACGTGGCTACTTTTGATAGTTGAGTACGCCTCGGCTTCCACCCATTTGGTAAAGTAATTCGTAGCCAGAAGAACATGTGTAGTAGATCGTATGACTTGCAGGAGAGGACCCACAATAACCATTCCCCATCGGGCAAAGGGGTGAGGGATAATTGTTGGATTTAGTAGTTCCGGAGGTGGATGAATGGCATCACCATGAAATTGGCACCTTTTACAGTGTCGGGTGTATATCTCAGCGTCTCTTGACAGATAAGGCCAGAAGTACCCCTGGGTGAGGACTTTATGGGCTAAAGACCTTCCCTCGGAATGATTGCCACACGATTCAGTATGTATCTCTTCTATGATTGCAGAAGTTTCGGAAGGTATGAGACATCTTAAATATGGCCCGGAGAATGACTTGTGGTAAAGTTGGTTGTTGTATAGAGCGTATCTTGCGGCTTTTATTCTTATCTTCCAAGCCTCTGGTTTTGACTCAGGTAAAGCACCCGTCCTTAAATAGTCTATTATGAGGTCCATCCAGCTTGACTCCCAAGGAATAAACATCACGTCCTCGGAAGGCTCCAAGCTTGATCAGACGATGAAGTCCACTAGTGATGTTCGAGTCACACTTTCCCCTGCTGCGGAGGCCTGATTAGCCAAACGATCTGCATGACATTGTCCCCTCTGGGGATCTGTTCAAAGGTTAACTGATGGAATTCCTTGGCCTCTTTTAGTACCAAATTCATGTATGCTTCCATTTTAGGCTCTCGAGTTTCATACTCCCCATTCAACTATCATACGACCAATTGGGAATCACTTCGTATCTCTACTTTCTGTACTTGAAGACTTCGGGCCAATCGAATTCTTGCTAGAAGGGCCTCATACTCGGCTTTGTTGTTGGAGGCTGGAAACTCCAATCGAGCGGACTGCCGAATTTTAGTTCCATCGGGTGTTACGAGCTCTACACCAATCCCTGCTCCGTTGATATTTGACGATCCGTCCATGAATACTACCTATAAGTCTGGTTCATTTTATTTTTGAGAGTCCATAATTTCTGTTTCTAACAGAAAGTCAGCTACCACTTGTCCTTTGATGGAAGTTCAGGGGATATAGGTTATGTCATAGATTTACAGTTCTATTGCCCATTTGGATACTCTCCCTGACAATTCGGGCTTCGCCATTATGGATCTGATCGGGGTTGAAGTTGGTACCACGATCGGATGTGCTTCAAAGTAATGTCGAAGACGTCGTTTTGCATTGATCAGTGATAGTACCATCTTTTCATGTTTGGAATAACGTGTTTCTGCATCAGCAAAGGCTTTGCTGGTGTAGAAGACCAGCATCTGGTACTCCTTGCCCTCCTTGACCAAAGCGGCGCTGGTAGATGTTACAGATATGATTAGATATAAGTGTAACGGCTCGTCTGCTTCCGGGGTTGCCAGTATGGGAGGCTTTGTCATGTAGCTCTTGAGCTTTTTCAGAGCTTCTGATTGCTCCAACCCCCAGACCTCTCATTTAGTTGCCTTTATAGAATGAAAAAATGGTCAACACCGATCAGTTAGGCAAGAGATGAAATAGCTGAGGGCTACTACTATCCTGGTTAGTACTTGGATCTCCTTCAGGGACTTCGGCTCTCCTAATTCCATGAGAGCTCTGACTTGTGTTGGGCTTGCCTATATTCCCGTCCGATCAACTATGTGTCCCAAGAAATGGCCTGAGGACACTCCGAAGGAACATTTGGATGAGTTGAGCTTCATCATGTACTTTCTGAGGGTGTCAAACACTTGTTGCAGATCAGTCAAGTGGTCATTTTTCGCCTTTCTTTTGACCACCGTGTCATCAATGTAAGCTTCAATGGTAGATCCTATCATGCCCTGGAAAAATTTGTTAACCAACCTTTGAAAGGTTGCACCTGCATTTTTTAGTCCGAAAGGCATAACTATATAACAATATGTACCTAATTCAGTGATGAATGCGGTCTTTTCCTCGTCATCTGGGTTCATTGGTATCTGGTTATACCCAGAGTACGTGTCCAGAAAACTAAAACGCTCAAATCCTGCAGTGGCATCTACCATCTAATCGATCTTTGGTAAGGGGAAACAATCCTTCGGGCATGCTCTGTTCAGATCAGTAAAGCCCACGCACACCCTCCATTTCCCATTCTTCTTCTGAACCACAACCACGTTTGCCATCCAGGAAGGGTATTGCACCTCTTTAATGAATCTGGCTTGGAGAAGTCGATCAACCTCTTTAGCTATAATATGGTTTCGGTGGGCCCCCATGCGTTTCTGTTTCTGCCTAACGGATTTCGCGCAGAGGTCCACGTTGAGGGAATGCTGGACCACTGAAAGATCGATGTCGGGCATATCCATATGGCCCCGAGCGAATATGTCAGCATTGGAGTGTAGGAGAGCCTCCAATTTTTCCTTTTCTTGTGTATCGAGGCCAGAGCCAATGTAAGTCGTTCTTTTAGGGTGGTCGGGAAAAATCTGAACTTCTAGCAAAGGTTCAGCTGTTATAGATGACCCCGCACCCTCATCCTATAATTGCTATTGATCATCGGGTACTGCCTTGGATAGTGAATCTCATTCCGGTTCTATCCTCTTCCTTAGACCTTTCAAGGTGACGACGTAACATTCTTTAGTCGCCACCTGATCTCCCCTGATGTCAATCACATCAATTCCATTTGGATCGACGCATTGCATGACTTGATATAGGGTGGAAGGAACTCCGTGCATCTGATGGATCCAACTCCAGCCTATGAGGAGATTATATAAGGGTTTCACATCTACCACCATAAAAGTTTCTCTGAGCGTGCGCCTTGTTGTTGTTACTGGAAGATGGATCTCTCCCACTGGTTCCACTTTTCTGCCATCGAATCCGACTATCGGGCTTCTAGAAGGGACTATCTCCAGGGAGTTAATCTCTAGCTTCTCAAAAGCCCACTTGGTGATTATGTTAACGCTGCTTCCTGGGTCGATCATTACTCTCTTGATCAAACAGTTTGAGACCATGAGGGAGATCACCAAGGGATCGTTATGTGGTGATTAAATGTTCCGCATATCTGCAGAAGAGAAATTTATCCATGCATCATCTTTCGGACTTTGAAACTCGCTGATTTCTCCAACCCTTCGTAGTCTCTGAGCTTGACGCATCTGGTATCTATGGCTTCCTCCACTTTTGATCGGCTTGGCCCTCCGTGAACCATGTGAATTACTTTTACGGGTTGACCTGTTGTCCTTTTAACGAGCATATGTGATGTTTGATCCAATCGGGTGCCCTCCTTGGCAACGTATTCGGTCAATTCTCCTTTTGCTATCATAACTTTACTTGCCTCCTGAGGCTTCTGCACTCATTAGCGTGGTGTCCGTATTCGCTATGGAAGGCATAGTGCATTGACATGTCCCTCTGTTCCATTGGTTGTCTGATAGGTGGTTGTGATAGGAAGATCCCTTTACCCTTAGTATCCTGATACAGTTTGGCCAGGCTAACCTTTAATGGAGTGATCTTGTCTTCGAACATTTGGCGTTTCTCTAGGACTGGGGAGGGTGCAAGAGGAGTGCATGGCCACTTCCGATCTGGTGTCCGATCCTTAACTTTAGGTTCGGAAATTCTTGCCTCTATGATTGCAAAGGTTGCCCTTCTTTGGCGTATGGCTAGTTCTTCTTCTATCCGAAGATGCCCTTGTGCCCTAGAATTGAGTTCCCCGATGTCTGCTGGTGGCCTCTTGACCAAAGACTGGTGGAACTTAGTTCCAGGAATCAAGGTCATCCTAAAGGCCTCGATGGTTGAGTGTTGATCACAATTATCAATAAAAGACATCTCAACATTGAATCGCGAGATAAAGCTTTTCAGGGATTCACCTTTTTCCTAGATCATGGTAAATAGACTGGAGATGGTCTTTTTTTTTGTCTTTTATTACCGAAGTATTGGGCGATGAACAACTCACAGAGTCTAAGCCAGCTTCCAATAGATCGGGGTGGTTGCTTCCTGAACCATAACAGGGCTGCTTCGGTCAGGCTGGTGGGAAAGACTTTGCAGAGTAAGGCTTCATTTTCGTTGTAGACACTCATTTTTGAATGAACATGGTAGATGTGTTCCGTCGGATCTTTTGTGCCATCAAACAGGGTAAACTTCGGTAGCTTGAACTTCTCCGAGTAGGGTACGTTGGTGATCGCTAGTGTGAATGGTGTATGCATGGCGTTGATGGATGCCTCAAAGGCTAAATCCTTGGGGGTCTGAATCTTCAGATCCTTAAGCACCTCCTTTTGGAATCTGATCATAATTTCCTCTATTTTTTTCATGGTCAGAGTTTCCTCAGGATTGTGCATCCTGAGCACCTATAGGGATGACTCTGCATGTTCCTCCCGATCATTGTTGGACTTTGCGTGGTGGTTGTCCCTTTCCGATTGGTGGCCCGCAGACCGCTCCTACTGGTTGGATTGTTCGCCATTCTAGGCTTCTCAAGGGTTTTGCAGTAGGGCCAGTTTTGCCACCAACTCGGCGTTCTGCCTCTCTAACTCGGCGGTCTTATCCTTCAAGGCCCGCCGATCGAATCTTCGGTTTACGAAGGTTGGCCTCCATTCAGAGGTAACTCAGATTGTTGCGACCGGGTGATAACCGTCATGGATGATGTCAATCTAAGCTCATAGTAGAGATTGGGAAGCTGTCCAAAAAGATTTCAAGGACTCCTTCCCACAGACAACGCCAATTGTGTAGATGCAGAAAAATACACAACGGATTAGGTTAAAATTACTTTATTCATCATTTGGTCATGTATTTATACATAATTTAGTAAATGGGTTAGGCCCATCTACCCAAGTTTGTCAATCCCTTAAATCATGGGATTTGATAAACTCATTTCTTTCTTGGACTCTCTCTTTCATAGTTAGGACAAATCCCTAACTTATGGATCATTCATTTTCCAGAGATTTCTATGGATCAGGCTCATCCGTCCTTCTTATGGCTCATCAATCTTGCTTATGGCCCCATCTTTATTGGGCCATATAATTTGTTGGCTATTACAATAGTCAAATTTGATCGAATCTATTAATTAATTGTTTTTAATTCACTGGTCCCATAAATTAGTTGGGCAAAGCATAAACACTTTGGTTATCAAAAACTGAAAATTATAAAGATAAAATTAATGAAGATACATGCATATATGTAAACTTACAGCATCATGAGAAACCGGAATTCCATAACAGAATTGCTCTAATTGTTTGTCGAAAGCATTAATCATCGCATTATCTTGTGGAGGCTGATGAGTTTGTGATGTGATAATTGGAGACCTACAAGTATTTTTTCGCTCATGAAAACCAATTTAATTTCAGTGTAATTAATTAAGAACCATTTTTTTATTCAACATAGTATCATAATTTTGTGATTGAAAATATTAATGAATATATATACATACAGAGGCAATGGTTGTGCTGGTTCCACAAATTCTGAAAGCACATTGGTTTGGTTTGGATGATTCACATTTCCTTTAGGTTCAGAACCAGCTGTACTTGTTTTCTCCTGCACCACGTACCTATATATATTAACTCCAAGGCACACACATATATATATATATATATATATATATATATATGTGTGTATAAAGCTATGCATGGATTCCACTTTATTCCAAACACAACTTCAAATTTCATTTTCATAATGTTTTGTTTACAACAAATCTCAACAATTTTAATTAGTTCCAAACAAAGCACTAGAAGTACTTAGGAAAAAGAGGCAACTACTCAAGGAGCTACAATAATTCTTCCATACATTTTTTTTTTATTCTTACCAATTAATTTATAAAAATTACGATCACGTACCCTTAAAACAAATTTTTTTTTCTGAAGGTCCCTTAAAACAAATAATTACCTGGATTTCCCCAGGCGTTTGCCTACTCTGATACTTGACAAACTTGTCAAAGTCGAAATATGCCAAGTCATTAGAAACTTCTTGCTCCTACATATCTCAAAAAAAAATTAAAAAAAAAATTAATAAATAAAAAAAAATTACAGGTTAAGTACAGAATTTCCAATGCAAAGACCACGTGCAAATTTTTCACATAAATCAACGGATGGTATGATATTTTTTACTTTAATAAACTATTTAAAAATCTTTATGGTATATATTTTTATAAATTTTAGTGACACTTGTAAAAAAAAAAAAAAAAAATTGAAGACTAAAATACTTTAAATAATTTAAAGGGTACTGGTAAAAAATTACTGATAAAAGTGCAAATGGTATGAATTTTCAGATTAGTAGGATGTACACTTATTAGCTGGGGTATTTTGCGTACATTTAGGGTATAGCAAGATTTTTCAGACATTATTTTATGTTCTTTTTATTATTATTTATTCACTTTACCTTTTAGGTCTTATAGAGATAACACCTCGTTAAATAAAGTTACATATTAAATGAAAGCTCAGAATTATTACTTCTTTTACTTTTTATGTGCTAGAGTTCTTAGAATACCCGTATTATATGAAATGATTCGCGTTTTAAATTAATCAATACAATATAATTATATGGGTTAATTTCACAAAGTTTTCTTATACTATCTAATTTAATTAACTAATTTTTACTGTATTCAGTTTGCCCCTATACTATTCAATTTCATCACATGCCCCCTCCTCTCACATTTTGTGTCATAATACCTAAACTACATTCAATAGTATAGGGGGTTTAGTGAAATTAAGCCTTTAAAAAAATATTTTTCAAAAATCAATTATATTTTTTGTAACAACTATAAATTTCAAATATATATATATATATATATATTGGAAAATGATATATATTTCGGAATATATATATCATTCGTCAAAAATATATTTTATTTTCTAAAATATGATTTTTTCATAAATATATTTTTTATATTTTGGAAAATAATGTATATTATTCACGAAAAAAATATTTTTTAGAAAAAATTCATATTTTTTTAAAACAATTCGGAAAATATATATTTTTGACGAATTATATATATATATATATATATTCCGAAATATATATATTTTTTCCAAAATATATATTGTTTCCGAAATATATATATATAATTTTTAAAATTTATAGTTTTTACGAAAAATATAATTAATTTTCAAAAAATAATTTTTTTAAAGGCTTGATTTCACTAAACCTCTCTACACTATTGAGGGTAATTTAAGTATGATGACTCAAAATGTGAGGGGAGGGGGCATAGTGATAAAATTGAATAGTATATGGGGCAAAGTGGACACAGTGGATGCTAGTTGATTAAATTGAATAGTATAGAGAGGATTTGTGAAATTAACCCTAATTTTATTGTTAATAGTATGAAAATAAACATGGCCACCATTCTCTCTCTTTAAAAAATAGTACTCCATTGGTCCGCAATATTTGCCTAATTTGGACTTTTTAATATTTTATGGATTGAGGTCGACTAGTGTGCAATTTTCAATTTTGCCCTTAATGATATAATATTATGGTAGGGTCCAGTATTTGTTTGAAGTTAGTGGAAAAAAATGGTAGTTGGGGAAAGTGGGAGATTAAACTGCATTGAAATTCGAAACTGGACAAATAAAGTTGCAATAGTAGACAACTAATATGGCACAGAGGTAGTAGTAGTTATAATAACAATAATAATAATAGATCATAATATAAGCTTTTGTATATATAGATCATAATATAATCTTTTGTTACAAGAGTTAATTATGCTTTTTTATTTTAAAATAAGCACTATTAAAATTCAATATTACTGTAATGATTAAAAAATATTTTTAAAAAGGTTAAGTTCATATAATCATTCAAAATATCATATAATTATTATTTTAAAACGTAATTAGTGTTGTACATTTACCATTTCGTTTGACGGTATATATCACCAAAAAGTAGTTGTACTAGCACTACTAGTAGTAACTATAATAATCTTTTGTTGAAAATACTAAATCCTTCTTCTTTTTTTTATTGATTACCAAAATTTAATACTACTTTTCGTATTCTATTACTTATAATTTATTATTAATACTAAATATAATAGTAATTGCATATTAAGAATTAAAAATCAGACAAAATTATTTATTTCCCTTGTGTGTACTTTTTTGTTATGCTGAGTAGAGTACTTATTATAAGCCAAAAATAAGTTATTTGCACTGAATTAAAATTAATGTCCACAAAGGTAAATTGCAGTACCATATCGATGATATATATAAATAAAATATTTGCACTTAAATCTATATTGCAACATTAATCACAAGTAATATAACAAAAGTACTATGATTCTCTTTATCATTTTATATATAGGTTTAAATATTATTTTCATTATAAACATTAGGTCTATTACCATCTAATAATAGGAATGGGCAAAAAACCCGCCCCGCTAGGGAACCACCCCATTTTTTATTATTTTTAATCGTAGCATTTAAAAATGGGGTGGTTATGGGGTGAAGAAAAAAAATCGATGGTTATTGGGCGGGGGACGGTTTGAGGGGTTTCACCAGTGGGGAACCGCCCCGCCCCGCCCCGAACCGAATAATATAATTATATTTTTTTTAATCAAAGTTATAGAATTATATGCATTTTTATAATTTTTTATATTGAAATTACCTTGTACTCCTTTAATAAAATACATATTTACTTATACACACACACATATATATACAAAAAATCCTAAAAGCTTGTATTGGTTTTGTTTTTAAATTATATGATCTAGAGTCTGAATGCATAAATTTATATATATATATATATATTGAACTTAAAAGGGAGTTTAAGTTTTTTTTTTACAGAAGCAATATATATATTCTGATTTAAGTTATTAATTTTTTTTTTGTGTTAGAAATTATAACGAGTAAATTGGATCTTTTAATGTTTTCTATATAGGTCAAAATTTTATAATTAATTTGCTTATTTTTTATTTGTTTTTAAAAAAAGGGTTTAGTGACGCAGTTTTAGGTGATATTGGGAGATACGGTGAATGTTTTGGGACGGTTTGGGGAAAGAGATGAAACTTTTAAACGTTTTGGTTATGGGGGGTGAAAATTTTCACAATTTTGGTTATGGTTTTAAGAAAACCATCCCAAACCACCCCATGCTCATCCCTATATAATAATAATAATAGTAGTAGTAAAAAAATAATTCCATTAATGAATTAATACTTCCTTGACTCCTTTGAGCAACTTTCTCTCTCTAAACAGAGCCTAACTGGAACAAGAAGGTTTTTTTTCGGAAAAGAAAGACAAAGGGAAGTTGGTTATTTTGTGTGTGTACGAGAGAGAGGGGAGAGTTTTGCACCCTAAATGAGCTAACACGTAAATTGATAAAATGATCCACAAATTGATTGGAATTTCGGCCCAACGGATATCCCGTATAATAAATTCTAGTTTAGCGAACGTAAGTTTGAAGAATTTCTTGCCGACCAAGGAGTTTTGGATTGTTGGACACTTTTTGAAGAGTTTAAATTAAAGTTGGTATTAGTGTTTAGGTAGGAATAGATTTATGTTATTTATCTTTTATTTTATTAGTTATTTTCTATGGGTTATCTAGGATATCTTTTAGGTTATAAATAATATACGTATACCTCTGTTATAGGTCGACGACTAAATACAAAATGTTTCTGCTACAATAGTAGTTTTCCATTCCTTACACCTTCAACTTTATTTTCTTGTCAAATTTTACATTACCAGTTTCTTTCAATTCCTTGCAAATTTTACTTATATACAATTTAATTTCTCAACATTCGTTCTTTCAATTCCTTTTAAACCGGTTAAACTCCGTCACCGGTTCTGGCACGCCCGCACCATATATATACGAAGAATATCATCGGCCCTACTATTCGGCCGATGATTATTATTTTTTGGAATCTTACGAAAATCATGATTATTATCGGCCTGCTATTCAGTCGATAAATATTATTTTTCGGAGCGAACAGGGAGAAAGATGGTTGTGAACTTGTGGTGGTGTTTGATAATGAAAAAAAATGAAATGAATAAAATATTTGAATTATATTATTAGCTTTTTAAGATAAAATATATTCATCGATTAAATGTTTCTTTTTAATGTCAATTTTAAAAATAACAATTTTGTATTCACTTTTCAAAGTAAAAATATATATATCAGTATGGAATATTACCACTTTGTGACCATATCTAACATCTTGCACCTTTTACATTAAAAAGATTTTTCTACCACAAACTCATTGAGAATAAATTAAAGAAATAGATATACAATTATTTATGTAAGAGTAGTTTATTAATAGTTCGTCTTATCAATGTAATGTTCTCCTTTTTTCTTTTCTTTTTTTGTAATTCCACAAAATTAAAATTTTAAAAATTCTACCATTAACATTGCTAGAGTTAATGCTTTACCTGAACATGAGAGTGCTCTGCTTGCTTTCTCTTCCCTTTCCTACGTTCCATTTGGGACGAAGAATCTAGCAACGGAAAAGACTGAAAAGGTATTGACAAAAATTAGTTAATTAATTTTTTTGAATGTAGTTATTTGGGCTATAATTATTGATTATACATATAAAATAAAATCGGTCAAATTTAAATTGAAATTAAGCCCATCAAACTATTTAAAACAAATTTTAAATTATATTATATTTTATATTTTATTGTATTCAATTGTAAAGTCACTCTTTGGAGAAGGAAAACCATAGTTTTTTAAATAAGATATTTTGTTTTCAGAAGTTTATTTCTTATAGTAATTTACTTCCTTCCAAATCCTTCAATTTTGATTTATTTTACTTTATAACTTTATCAAAAGGGGGAAAAAAAAGGAAAAAAAACATCCAATTGTTTCTTTATGGAAAATGAACTTAACTTTCAAAAAAGGGAAAATGAACTTAAAATCTTTATGTAATCTTCAATTTTGTAAAAGGCAAAAAGTATCTGAATTCTCATTTAACTGTTTAGGAAAAGTTGTCTACACAATCTTTAGATAAACACCTTGTAGATTTCCAAAATCAGTACCTAATTCTAATGAGTCAGTGGTGTTATGTGCTAATACTAATTAAATCATGTTTGGACTGGCTTTTTAAAAGTTGTTTTTGATTTTTTGGAGAGAAAAACTGTTTTGAATGATATTTGACAAAAAATTTTTAAAAAAATTTGAACCTTATAAGAGTATTTACTATTTCTCTTTTTCTTCTAAAAAAATCAAAAACAAAAATTATGCCTATAATCTCAATTAAGATTAAAGAAAGGTAAGTTGGTGGACCCACTTTTCTGTTGTCCATGACACGTGGCTGATATTCCTGACAAAGTTGATAAACTTGACTTTGAATTAACCAACCAGCGTGGCTTTAATAAATAAGATGCTAAGGTCCACCTAGACCTTCTTTCTAAAAATAAACAATTGGTCAAACATATAAATTAATATTATATAATAACAAATTTTCTACCATTTCAAAAGTCATTATAGATTAATCAGATCTAGAACATTTTTACACAAATCAAAATTTGGAAATTAAAGTGGGGGAAACTAAATAAAAAGGAGGGAATTTCATAAGTAATCTTTCTTTTTCTTAAAAAAAAATGAAAGTAAAGGGTTGGACTGTGGAGTCTCCAAACCATGGGTGGATTTTAATTGAAAATATATATTTTTTATACATATATATATATATACTTCTTTGATAAATAATTAAAATAAAAATAGTGGTGGAATATATATATATAGAGGGACGAGCACTAAATATATATATATACACATATACATATATGTATATAAACACCCACACGGACAAGAGGACGTAACGTACTTAGAATTCTGAGAATCCAAGAAGAGATTGCTGCGGTGGCCCTCCAGAAAGCTTCTTGTATCAACAATGAACTGTAGATAGATTTACCAAAAAAATAATGAACTGTAGATAGATTGTAAATATAATTATATATGTGTATGTACACACATATATATACATATATATATATAATGACAAACAGATATATAAGTGACAGAGAGGGAGAGAGATGGTCTTCAATCTGACGAAGAAGTAACCAAAAACATCAAAAGCAACAGATAAAAAGAGAATGGTAAAGGTAAGATGTCATGTTATGAACTTCTCAGACCTCGAATCTGCGGAACATAAAATGAGTGTCCCTATATGCGTACATGTGTGTCCAAGAAATAGAAACTGCCGTTACAAATGTCAACGTCTCTATATATGTGGGTGGTTGTGCGTGTGTGTGTGTGTGTGAGAGAGAGAGAGAGAGAGAGAGAGATTACAGATGAAGATTCTCCAACATCAACACATCATTGAACAACTAGAAGAAATTATATATGGTAGTGTCAAACCAAATTCAAAGTAGAAAAATTATGCAAATCTTGTATCTTCCTCTATAGGATGATGTATACAAGTTACAGATTTGATGTGAAGACAGATTGACTTAATAGGCACTTACTCTTGGTTGCGGATTTTCTGGAAGAGGACAAAGAGGTCAGGGAAAAGACAAGCAAGGGCTGTTCGATTTCCTTTTTGTTTTAGAAAAGAGGACTACAAGGAGGAACAGAAGATATATATATATATATATATGTAGAGAAGGAATACAAGAACTTTTATACAAGGAATCCAGAAAACAAAGGGCAAGACAGGGGAGGATGGGAGTACTACTAGTAGAAGAGAGAATGGTTTTGAGGATAAAATGTGGATGGAGATTGTCTTATATATATATATACACTTCCTTAAAAGGACAAAATGCAGGTGTGAATTTCAAATGGCCAATTCATGTACCTTTTGGCGTTGCTATTGTAATACAAAAAAGGGTAAAGCGCAAAAAGAACAAACCCAGAACTATAATCAAAATTGCAAACAACTCCCCTGAAATATGATTTATGCAATTTACCCCCTAAAAAATATCTTCAATTTTTTTTATAAATGACCAAAATATCCTTTCTTATTCAATTATAATTGATGCATTAATAAACATAAATTTTAAAATAACTGCTACTAATTTGAGGACAAATCTCATTCAAATTTACACATATTTTTTATAATTAACAAATTTAAATATTGCTTTTAAGTTATAATTAACATAAAAAAAATCTTGAACTTAGGAATAAAAGTATAATTATATTAATCAAACTAAATTACAATAAATTATTCATTATTTAAAAAATAAACCAGTTACAACTTATATTTCTATTTTATTTTTTATTTGAGAAGATATTTATTATAATACAATTAAATTGAATGATTAATTAATATTATAAATAAGAAAAAATTATTGTAAAATTTAAAGAATGACAAATCAGATAAGAAGGGTAACAAAGTCTTTTTGAATAAAAATTAGGCTAATTACAATAAATTGATAGTTCATGATAGTTCATGAAAGTTTGTTGTAAAAGTACAATATTTCAGGGCTTTCTATTCTATGCAGTTTACCCTAAAAAACACATAATGGCTTTTTTATTAGAGCTGTCATGATATTTGTGTATGTACTTTTTATTGGTTTAGAAGGAATATTGATTCGAATACTTCTCATAATATCAATTAATTTTACACTAATACCCTTTTAATGGAGTATAATATTACTGAACTAGAACTTCAATTTTTGACTTTTTGCCAGTTAAAAAGAAATGAAAACAACTAGTTGCATAGAATGGCATTACCAAGTATGCAGATTCATTAGGCAATAACTCCGTGGTTTCATTAAAACTTCCAAAAGATAAACTCACTATAATCTAAAAGTGTTTATTTTATTGCCAAACTGTTTCATCTTAAATCGGCTAGGTCAGCCGGTTATGTCGATTTGAGCGGGCGTGTCAAGAATTTTGACCTCGGCTCCAGAGGTTGATCGGAAAGCAAAGATAGTTTCCTTGAGTTTGACTTCTCAGGCGATGCGTAGGAGGGAGAACATGAAACTCCTACTTTGGGTACTTTTCTGTGCCTCAATTAAGAGGACTTAAATCGGTTGAGAATATAACATTGGAAACCACAAATCTCACGTAAACAATCGACATGTTTGGATAAAAAGTGATGAATGTAAAATAAACAAAATAATGGCTTGAATGAAGAACTTGAATTTAAATAAAAGTTTTTGCTTGAATCGAAATAACTTGAATAATTGAAATTGCAATGCCCAATTTAAAATAAAGACTTGAAGAAAATAATGGTGCTTGAATTGAAAAGAGTTTTGGAATTGAAATGGCTTAAAATAACAATTTTTTGCAAGAAAGCAATGATTGGAAAATGAATTAATTGACTGAAATGTAAATAACAAGGCTTGGAAATTAAGGCTTGACAAGAAAAATAATAACGAGAGTTTGGAAATAAAATGACAATTGAAGTAATTGTAGTATTTGATTGATTGGTGTGAGACCTTTTGTAAAGTAGCAAATTGGTCTTTATTTATAGGATATTACAATAACTACTTTCCTAAAAATACAATTATCTTATCTAAATTTAAACTAGAGATAAGAAACAATTGAAATTTAAATACAACTAAATCAATAGCTCTTCTAATTTATTTGGCCGGTTGATGCAAGACTCTACTTCCTTTTGAATTCTTTTTCTTCTTTCCTTGAACAATATTGCATGGGTAGAACTTTTTTTATCCCTTGTCTTGTAACAGTCTTTGAATTACAAACTCTTAATTAACTAACAATTTGATAAACTTTTTATCATGTAGTATGTTTATCCTTTCTTCTTCAAAGACTCTACTGCCTCCATTACGTGTCATTACTCCCATTTCTTTTCAAACAAATTGTGTCAACTTGGGTCTCTTCATTAGCACATTATTTGGTCAAGACTTTGACCTTAGCTTTTCCACCTCATCATATAAGTCCATCTCAGCACTGATTTTATGTCTAGGACCCGCTATCACCTAGGTGTCAACAATGCCCCCTAATTTCAAATATTTTATCGGCGGTCGGCCGCCTAAGCCGATAAAATGTTTGAAATTTAGAGATGTAAATAAATTCCCCCCTGCTTGAATCAATCACGGGCAACAAAATGGAGATTCGACGAGCTTCAACACTTTATTTATTCATTTACCAATAACATTGGTCTTTATTCTGATCAGCATCATCTTGTTAATCACAATTCTAGCTGGCAAAAACCTTAGTCGATATTTTATTCCTCGACCAATGGATCAATGAACCCATCCAACAACCCACCACTTGAGCTTTGTAATTCTTTCAATGGTGGGTAAACACAATCGATCGGAATTAAGGTATTATGCAATGTCATGTTACCCGATCGCCCTACCGATTTTATCTGGAGAACGACATAGTAACCATGAAATTTTTTGTCAACCAACCTTCTTAAGAATTTGTATTCTTTAGTAATTTTAGCTTTATTGGTTGAAATTATAAAGAACAAAGTTTCGACATCGACAGATGCACCCCTACTTGTCGATCCATTATTAGCCGTTTCGCTCTCGACAACTTCACTTTCTGTCGATTTGTTCTCAGTCGAATCATTCTCAGCAGCTAAATTATTGTCAGTCAATTCATACTCACATGCCGATTCTTATTGGCTGATTCACTATCAGCCAATTTATCACTTGTCGATTCATTATCAGTTGATTCATTATCGATAGATTTTTAATCAACCGATAGATCATCAGCAAATTCATTTTTAATATATTTATCATCGGCTGGTTCATTAGCCGATTCGCTCTCACTTGATTCTTCATCAGCTGACTCAATATCATTCGAATTATTATTGACAACTACATTATCAGCCAATTCATTTTTAACAGATTCACCATCGATTGATTCATTAGCCGATTCATCTATAGCTGATGCACTTTTTCTCGCTACAACTTGTTGATCCTTACCATAAATTATAGTAAGATCTTCAATGATCTTATCAAGTACCACCATTATTTTATCACACTTCATTATCAGTCGATCATCCCCTACCTTGATCCGATCAAAATGTTTATCAGCAGCTGATTGACCTTGTTTTACTACCAGCTGTTGATTTATTACATGTGGTTGCAGACATTCAGGCCAAGCTTGTCGTTGATGTGTCAGTGGTTGTCCCCCATGTATTAAAGGTTGATGTTGATATTCTGACCAACCTTGATATTGATCGACCTCTTGTTGTTGCTGATTAATCATCGTCGGCGGGTATGTCGCCGTTGAGTGATAATAATCGGTCCAATCTTGGGGATGATTATCTATATCTTGCCCCCCATGTATCAAAGGTTGAGGCTGATATTCTAACCAACCTTGATGCTGATTGACTTGTTGTTGCTGCTGATTCATCATCGGCGGATATGTCACCGTTGATTGATAATAATTAGGCCAACCTTGTCGTTCATCGACCTCTTGTTGTTGTTGATTCATCATCATTGGTGGATATGTTGCCGTTGATTGATAATAATCGGGTCAGCTTGTGGATGATTATTTACCGTTCCCCCCCCCCCCCCCCCCCCCCCCCCCCAAGTCCAAAGGATGGATGAGGAAAAACTTATTGATTATACATCCAATAATTTTGATTGCTCACATTGTTTACATGCTGCTGATATGAAATGGTTGGAGCTAGAGGTCACTGCTGATATGAAGTTAGTGGCTGATAGGCCGACCAAACTTGTTGCTGATTTAGCTCTTCTGCCAATCCTCCTGGCTGATCAGCGAGATACGTAATTGGTAGACTTGTCAATTCTCGCGCATCTTCTGCTAGCATCTAGTCCCTCTTTTGAATAAGGGATTCCTAATAGTTAGCATAATCCGGATCAATGCGCCTTGTAGTCTCGATGATGCGAGGCCATGGATTTAGATCATCTTCTTCGGAATCTTTAGGGCCCGTTTGGGAACTTGGTTTTGGTATTGGTCTTGTAATTTTGGTTTTGGTGGTCTTGGGTGGTTTTAGGTAAATCTAAAACCTATATATAATGTTTGGTAAGGAGTTGGTCTTGGTCTTGGTATAATTATATATATATATATATATACTAATATGTATTAAAAATATATAAATATGAAAAATATATATATAAAATTGGAAAAAAATATTAAAATGAAAATAAATATATAATTAAAAATATTTAAAATTCCCGAAAACATTTGACATTTTTATTTTTTTTTATTCCAAAAAATATATATATAATCGAAAAAATATTTTAAAATGTGAAAATTATATATAAAATTCAAATAATATATCTTAAATTCGAAAAAATATATATAATTCAAAAAAAATATAAAATTCTGAATAATTTTATTATATACTGAAAAAACTTAAAAATTTAGAAAAAAAAGGATATAAAATGGGGAAAAATATTTTTTTCCCGAGAAAATAATTTTTTTTCCGAAAAATGATTTTATTCCCGAAAAATAATATTTTTCCGAAAAATTAATTTTATTCCCAAAAATTAATTTTTTTCCAAAAATAAAATAATTTTTCCCAAAAAATAATTTTTTTCCGAATATTATATATTATTTTTTTCAAAATAATTCATATTTTCGGCCATATATATATAGAGAGAGAAAAGTCAAAATTGGTAGGCCAAAACCATGGTTTTAGTGGTTGGTTTTAAAAAGCCTAAAAACCAAGTCCAAAACCCACCAACCAAACATGGTTTGGTCTTGAAATCAAAAACCAAAACCAAAACCAGGCCAAAAACCACCTATCCAAACAGGCCCTTAGCTGTGGAAACGACTTTAAAACCCCTTGTTGGTTGCATGTTTCAATTTATTCCCATCCGATGGTCCGCCCAGGCGTGCCAAAAATTGTTTCCTCTTAAATCGGTTAGGTCAGCCTATTAAGTCGATTTGCGCAAGCATGCCAGGAACCTTGACCTCGGCTCCATCGGTTGATCGAAAAGCAAAGATAGTCTCCTTGAGTTTGACTTCTCAGGCAATGCGTAGGAGGGAGAACATGAAACTCCTACTTTGGGTACTTTTCTTTGCCTCAATTAAGAGGACTTAAATCGGTTGAGAATATAACATTGGAAACCACAAATCTCACGTAAACAATCGGCATGTTTAGATGAAAAGTGATGAATGTAAAACGAACAAAATAATGGCTTGAATGAAGAACTTGAATTTAAAGAAAAGCTTTTGCTTGAATCGAAATAACTTGAATAATTGAAATTGCAATGCCGAATTTAAAATAAAGACTTGAAGAAAATAAATGGTGTTTGAATTGAAAAGAGTTTTGGAATTGAAATGGCTTAAAATAACAATTTTTTGCAAGAAAGCAATGAATGGAAAATGAATTAATTGACTAAAATGTAAATAACAAGGCTTGGAAATTAAGGCTTGACAAGAAAAATAATAACGAGAGTTTGGAAATAAAATGACAATTGAAGTAATTGTAGTGTTTGATTGATTGGTGTGAGACCTTTTGTAAAGTAGCAAATTGGTCTTTATTTATAGGATATTACAATAACTACTTTCCTAAAAATACAATTATCTTATCTAAATTTAAACTAGAGATAAGAAACAATTGAAATTTAAATACAACTAAATCAATAGCTCTTCTAATTTATTTGGCCGGTTGATGCAAGACTCCACTTCCTTTTTAACTATTTTTTTTCTTTCCTTAAAAAATATTGCATGGGTAGAACTCTTTTTATCCCTTGTCTTGTAATAGTCTTTGAATTTCAAACTCTTAATTAACTAACAATTTGATAAACTCTTTATCATGTAGCATGTTTATCCTTTCTTCTTCAAAGACTCTACTGCCTCCATTACGTGTTACTACTCCCATTTCTTTTCAAACAAATTGTGTCAACTTGGGTCTCTTCATTAGCACATTATTTGGTCAAGTCTTTGACCTTAGCTTTTCCACCTCATCATATAAGTCCATCTCAGCACTGATTTTATGTCTAGGACCCACTGACACCTAGGTGTCAAAATGGGGTGTCAACACAAACACATCTCTAAATATTTACAAACACATCTTAATGAAAAAATAAATTCAATAAAAATAATTTTAATTGGTTTATCACAAGTTCCAAACACATCTAAAAAATGCAGTAATTTTATCGAGAATGGTGTAATGGATGGAATGCTACTAAAAAAATTAAGTTATTAACTGAGACTAAAATCCAACCATATATACTCAATCATTTATCCGTCCGGATGTTATGTGGGACAATACATTTTAACATCTTCCCTCACCTGAACTCGCAAGGTCTTCATTGTGGTTGGACCACCTTAGTTGCCTAATATGGATTCCTCCCGAGTGGGGCACACATAAACCCGTGTGGGACACATACAAGCAGACGTTTGGTGTGACACATCGGATCAAGAATTTGTATTTGGCTCTGATACCAAGTATACTAGGTCGATTGTTTTATAGTTTGACCCCAAAAACTTAATTAAGCTAATTGGCGAGGGTAACATCTTGCCCATTTTATTTTTTAAGATGGGCAAAATATTTTCTTATACTATCAAAGTATGAACGTTAGGCATACAAATACTAAAATTTCGGATACCACTTTGTGGCCCGCAACACTATTCATTTAAACATTTATCATTTGAATCAACAAATTTAAATGTATAAAAAATAATGCACAAATTTACTATAAATGATGCCCTAATATGTCTTTTATCTAAATAGTTCCTAAACATATGGTTCAAACATTTGCAGAAAGAAGTATTGGATTTAAAGTATCGATGCTTTTGCATTGAAAATGAAACGATTGAACAAGTCCAACTTGTTAAGTGCATTATCTATACATGATTCCATATTAAATGTTTTTATTGATGTTTCTACCGTGGTGTATATATGATATTGTTTTATATGAATATATCTTTATGATGTATGAAATTGAATTATTTTTCAAAGTTGTGTAATAAAAATGAAAATGAGAACTTTAATAATATAGAGGGGGAATTCTGCTCATTTTAAAATTCGCTATAAATATATTTTACACTATTGGTTAATTTCAAATTATATTTAATAAATTCCATAAAAGGGCAGACATTTTGTATTGTTATAATCATTTTACGTACATCACTATGATTTATTTTTTGCTGATAATATGTTAGTACGTACAGTTATACATACTTTGCCGCCATTGCAAAAGTCTTTTTCCATCTGAAAACTGTGAATAACTGAATATTAAACCTGAATGGTGGGTACTTATTTAGGGAGGAAAAATAAAGTTTTGGAACAGGGAACAATTATTTTTCTAGTCCAAAATTATGTTTATAAGAATGTTATCTGTAAGACTTGACATTATTATTTTCTATGCGAACAGAAGTTTAAATGCATCATCGTCCTTGTTAGGCATGCAATTAGATTAATGAAAGTGGAGTATTCAGAGTCCCATTTTTATTTTCTATGTGAACAAAGTTTCTCCCCAATTAATTTAAAATTTAATTATGTGATGTGTGAATACTGCAAACATATGGTAATGATAATTATAAATAAATAAATAAAAAACATGTTTATTAAACATACACATAAAAATAAAGAGAGCTCAAATATAAGTCTTTTTTTTTTCCTTTATTCCAATTAATGATTTTGTTTCCCTACTTTTTGTCCTCCTTTATTTTATTTTTTTAAAAAGGTGTTAAATAAATGTGAAGCTTATCTTGAGTTTGTAACGTAAGGGCTGCCTGTCCACCTTTTAATATCCAGCAAAGCATTTACTAATGAGGATTACAACCGTGGATTACAATTCTTCAGTTTTGGATTGCAGCCGTACACGTGTAAAGAAGTGGACATGTCTAACAGACGATGAAGCCACTGCAGGATTGACCCTTGTCAACTTCTTCTAACATGGTCAAGTGATTAGTTTTAGGAGGTAAAATGGTTATTAATTAGGGTAAAATGCAATAACCCCTGAACTATGATCATACTTGCAAATAACCCACTGAATTATAAAAAGTGCAACAAACACCCTAAACTATAACAATTCATTGCAAAATGCCCCATTGTCTTCAATTTTTTTCATAAATGACCATAATACCCTTTTCTTATAATGCAATCCTTCATAACATATATTATAAAATAATTGATTCTAATTTGATAGCATATTCTCCACTCAAATATTCGTAAACATACACGTGATTTTTAATATTAACTAGGGTAATTTGCATTGACACCCCCTGAGGTTAGGGTCAATGGCAATCAGAATACAGTCAACGTTTTTTTAGCACTCATACCCCCTGAGGTTTCAACTTCGTTGCAATGACACCCCCTGGGCTGGTGAAATGACTAGAATGCCCAAACACTTCACCCTCTGAAATTACTAATTACACTTTCACCCCTTATTACAATATATATATATATATATATTACGAAAATTACAATTTAATTTTTTTTCTTTATAATATAATTTGTATATATAATTACGAAAATTAAAATTACGAAAATATATATATATAATTTGTAAAAAATATATAAAATTTGAAAAAACATATAAAATTCGAAAAAATATATAAAATTTGAAACAATATATAAAATTAAAGAAAAAAACATATAAAATTCGAAACAAATATATAAAATTCGTAAACAATATATAAAATTCGAAAAACACATAAAATTCTAAAAAATATATAAAATTCAAATATATATATATAAAGAGTGTGACTGAAGTTTAAGTGGACAAGCCTCAGAGTCATTAGCCAAGGTAACGGCTCCTCTCCAACTCTCTGCAGAGCTATTTCAATGGCCATGATGACGACACATGCCCCACGATGGTGACCGAAATCGGAATCAAACCGATACTTTATTAAAATATTTTAATTAAAATTAAATATATTAATATTTGGATCAAAATTAACGGTTCGGTTCTGGTTCTCGTTTTTAAAGAACCAAAAGTAAATTTTTATTTAGATCAAAATTAACGGTTCGGTTCCGGCTCTCATTTTTAAAGAACTGAAAGTAAATTTTTACTTGGATCAAAATTAATGGTTCGGTTCCGATACTTTTGGTTCTTTAAAAATGAGAACCGGAACCGAACCGTTAATTTTGATTCAAATATTAATATATTCACGATGCGGTTCGCTTTTGATTCCGATCGAAACCGGAATCAAACTGATACTTTCGGTTCTTTAAAAATGAGAACCGGAACCGAACCGTTAATTTTGATTAAAATATTTTAATAAAGTATCGGTTTGATTCCGATTTTGATCACCATCGTAGGGCATGTGTCGCCATCGTGGCCATTGAAATAGCTCTGCAGAGAGTTGGAGATGATCTGTTACCTTGGCTAATGACTCTGAGGCTTGTCCACTTAAACTTCAATCACACTCTTTATATATATATTTGAATTTTATATATTTTTTAGAATTTTATATATTTTTCGAATTTTATATATTGTTTACGAATTTTATATATTTGTTTCGAATTTTATATGTTTTTTTAATTTTATATATTGTTTCAAATTTTATATATTTTTTCGAATTTTATATGTTTTTTCAAATTTTATATATATATTCGTAATTTTAATTTTCGTAATTATATATATAAATTATATTATAAAAAAAAAATTTGTAATTTTCGTAATATATATATATATATATATATATATATATATATATTGTAATAAGGGGTGGAAGTGTAATTAGTAATTTCAGAGGGGTGAAGTGTTTGGGCATATGAGTAATTTCACACTTTATATATTATCCTAATGTAATAAGTGAAACAATTAAAGGGGCATTCTAGTCATTTTACCAACCCAAGGGGTGTCATTGCAACAAAGTTGAAACCTCAAGGGGTGTGAGTGCCAAAAAAACGTTGACTATATTCTGATTGCCATTGACCCTAACCTCAGGGGGTGTCAATGCAAATTACCCTATTAACTAATTACATTACTCTTGTAGGTTATTTAAATATAAATTAAGTAAAAATGATTAAGTCATTAGTTACACACTTTATCGATTTATCATGAGAAAAAAAGGTGTCTATTATTTAAGTAATTTCAAGGCTTTATCGATTTATTATATGAAAAGATCTCTATTTTTTTTAGGGTAAAAAAGTTTAAACTTAAGATAATATCTTTTATTATTTAAATCAAACTAATTATTAATAGCAACTTAACTATTTACAATAATAATTACAAGCTATAATTTTTTATTTTTTATTTTCATTTGAGGATGTATTTACTCTAATACAATTAAAGTGAATGGTATTACTAAAATCTTAAATAAAAGAAAAGAATATTGATATAATTCAAATAATTGATAAACTTAAGAAGGGTAAAATAGTCTTTTATTATAAAATGGGGGTTAATTACAACAAGTTGATAGTTTAAGGGGATTATTTGTAGTTTAGGAGGTTAGTTGCAAAAGGCCAATAATTCAAATTTTTTTTTTTTTGCATTTTACTCTATTAATTATTATTCTTATTATTCTTATTATTAAACGTTGGTAATTTAACATCTAACACTAAAAATACAAAACTACATATATTTTGGTATGCCAAGTACAAAACTATATATATATATATATATATATATATATATTGGTGATTAATCTGCGCACTCTTGCGTTACATTAGATATATGTTATATACATTCGAGTACATATGAGTATGTATTCAGGTGTCGTACATATGAAATATCAATTGTGCTAAATACTAGTACTAATTTCGTTTATTATGGTCAACCGATTCTTTTACTGTACCTGCCATGAACTCTTCTCCGATGGCTACTACACATTTCTGGTCGTAACTATGAACGCCTTATTATCCTTTTTTGGCTACTTACCCTTTTTTCGGTTGGCATTTAATTGGTATTGGATGCCCTAATAGAACACGCCCATTGAGCCCATATAGCTGGCCCAAAAAAAAGCCTATTGGATGAACAACGTATCAACAATTTTTAAAAAAAATTAGAAGCTAGGGATGACAATAAAACTCGTCCCGTTTATCCTGAGTTTGGAGTTTCGATTAAGTTAATCGGGGTGGGTATGGGGAGGGAAAAAAATTTCCAATTATATTCGGGGCTGGTATGGAAAACCCCTTAGTCGCCTCGTTTAAATTATTTACTAAAATATCTTTATATATATTAAATATTACAAATATACTCATATATATTATATATATTACAAAGTTACCCATATATATGTATATTTTAACATTATTTTTATGTTTAGGATTTTTTTTAATATTTTTTTAAAAAAATAAAAATAGTAACTGGGGCGCGAGGCAGGGTGGGGCAAAATAAATAAATTAATAAACAGGGCGGGGCGGGGAAAAATAACCGGATTCGGGGATGGGGAAGGTGATCCCCGCCCCATTGTCATTCCTAGTAATGGCAGAGACACTAATCTTTGGCATGATCATTGGTACCCCTTAGGCAGGGGCGAAGCCAGGATTTCAAGTTAGGGGGGGCAAACTAGTACCGATTTTAGTTATATAGTATAAATATATTTGAAGTCAAAAGCATTCAACAATAGATTCTAGCAGTTATAAATGTAAAAATTAGCTAAATTTTGACCTATTAATTTTTTAAAAAATAATTGGTATTTATCTAATAATTACAACAAAACACACACATACAGAAGCCAAAATTTACTTTCAAATTTGAGCTCGAAATTTTTCAAAGGATAAAAATCATCTATTATGGAAGATATCTGGACAAATTCTTTTTCAATAATGAAACTCCAATAATTTCAAGAACTTTTCTTTCATCTTGTAACAAATTGTGTTTTGATATGTTTCATCCTAAAAATCATTCATTTTTTAAAATTCTAGGTATTAATTTGATTAGCTCATCTACCCACCTCAAGTTCATCAAGAGCTATTAGTGGATAATTTCAATAACTTGAATGTAATTCATCATAATTCATATTCTTAAGTCAATAAAATCGAACATTTTAAAAGTAATTTAGTGATATAATTATGAATGATATAGAGCTATATGACCCGACGTGTATTTAAAATTAAATAATAAAGTATAACTTCTTTTGGTAAGAAAAAATTTTAGTGGTGTTAAAATTAGAATCTAATTAATCAATGAGATTGGAAATGGAAATAATTAATATCAAAACCTTATCATGTCCTAATTTGTGATATAATCTTTGGATTATTTTTATGTTTTATTTTTTTATTTAATGAGGGCTAAAAAGGAGGGGTTTTTTAATTTTACATTTCGAATATATTTGGGTGATAAATAAAACAATTATACTATAATTATTTTTTTATGTTTAACATATAATGTTTTAAAAATTAGAAAATCCTCCCCCCCAGATAAAATCAGCTTGGAATTGGATCAAATTCAAACAATTAGAGATAGCAAACCATCATTTGGCTCCCCCTATCTGTCCCTAAACATTGTTTTGTTCTTTGGATGGTCAACCTTGATAATGACCTTTATCTGATTGGCATGAGATCATTACTTGGGCTTCCTCCAACCTTCTCAACAAATCCATCTCTTCTGCCTTAAGCAAAATTCTTTTTGCTGCTGTTGTCTATGAGGTGTGGACAGAAAGAAATATGAGAGTTTTTTTTTTCTGGAGAATTCAAATGATTGGGATAGCTTGATCAAAGAATCATAAACACTACTCAACATGCCTTTGTTCTCTGCCAATGGTTACAAGGATTCACATTCACAAGTGAATAAAGCTATCCTAATGGAATGGTCTCTCCCACCTTCAATTCTATCATGATCTGCCCTCTTCCTCCTGGTGCATGTTGATTCTATTTAAACTTCTTAATGTGATCTCTGTTGATGTTCTTGCTGATGCTGTTAGGGCCGTAACGAACCAAGCGCTCGACAAGTAATTCGAACTCGGCTCGATAATAGCTCAGCTCGTGTTTGTTTATTTAATAAATGAACTAATCTCAAGTTCAAACAATTATAAGCTCGACTCGAAAATGTTCGCGAACAAAGCTCATGAACATGTTTATGAACAAAGCTCGTTAAAAAATTTAATTATATATAATTATTGCATAATATGGTATAATATTTAAATTAAAATATATTATATTACATTTTTGGAATTTCAATAGATATTAAGGCCCAATCTAATTTATGCATTACTATTAATCAATGCAAGACAATGTACAAGCCCAACTTCATAATGAGCCCATCTATATTTATACCATCAAGCCAGCCCATCAAAGTAGCCCATACTCCACAGTCTAGATAAAACAAAAGGAGAAAAAACAAAGCAATAGTTGATTCGTCTCTTTTACCAAATTCTAAAAACCCAGCCCTTGCCCCTGCTATACTTCTATCTCAAACCAACCATATATTTACTATCAAGGATATCAAGTTTCGATCAAAATAGCAACTCCGATTTGCCGATATTGTCGAATCGAAGATAAAAATGACTCAAATGATTTCTTTCAATTGTAAGTTTATACAAAACGTTTTATAATCAGTCAAATGTGTATATATATATATATATCTTTGAGTGTATAAACTATGATTTCTGGCTTTATTCATCTCCCCATCCTCTAAATCTTTTAAGTATTAGTATATACAAAAGGATAACTTCTTATTCAGTTATATGTGTATGTATGTATAGGACAATACTTGGTCTTCCCGGGACCAAGTTCATCCGTGGTTTAAGACATGTGGTTAAAAATATTAAAGGACATAAATGGGTATTACCCATTCTTTTAAAGATTTTAACCCGATGTGTTTACCTTTATTCATCCTAATCTCTTATGTGGAGATCCATATCTTTTCATATTTCACGGTGGCCATTGTCTTCATCCTTTTCAAAGCTATGGCAAAACATAAGACTCTTGCAAGGTTGTTTCTTTTGCACATCTTCGTACGTTGTAGCATAAATACAGATATTTGTTCATCTCCATCTAGGTTAATCACGATCTAATATTTTCAATTACCCAATATCAATCTCGAATATATATATATATATATATATATATATATATATATATTTTAAACAGAACATAAATACTGAATATGTAAAAGTAACATGTTTGTTTGTTTTTTCTCTTTCATCCTTTTACCCATTCAAAATTTGAATGCAATCTTTATATCAATCTTTAATATAAGGGTAAAGTGAATTAAATCTACCTGAATTATTTTCTTTCTCTCAACTAACCCCCTTGAACTAACTAATGGTTCCTTGAACTATCAAAAATTTACAATCCAATCCATTCTGTTATAACACCGTTAGTTAAATTAGGATAATTTGCACTCAGATCCCTTGATGTTTCGGTCAATTACACTTTCCCCCTGAGATTTTATTTTCCTTACAATGACACCCCCTGAAGGGGAGAAATGATCGGAATGCCCTTGTGTTGTCTCCCTTATTTCATGAGACAAATATCTAGGTGGTGAAATTACCTCCATGTCCCAAAATGAAAACCCTATAATATATATATATATATAACAACTATTCTAAAATGTAAGAGGTTAAGAATATTTTCAAACATTTTCTTCAAAAAAAAATTAATGAATTAATATGTATTAGTTGAAGTACAACTCTAAAGAGTATGTCAAAACGATATAAAGTAAAAGAAAAGGGGTTGAAAATATTTCAATACTTTTAAAAAATAATAATTATTAATTAATATACATTACTTGAAGTGTAACTCTAATAAATATTTCAAAAGATATAGAGTAAAGATATACGACAAGGAGTTACAAATATTTTCATATTTTTTTTTAAAAAAATAATTAATTAATATACATTAATTGAAATGTAACTCTAATGGATATTTAATAAAATATAGAGTAAAGATATAAGACAAATATATTTCGGCAAGGAAAAATAGTATAACTTAAAATACAAAAATCTCTCTCTCTATATATATATTTATTTATCTATTGTAGGGGTTCGAATTAATTGAATGATTTTGAAATAGTTTCCGCACAAGTTCGTCAGTAAAATAATGGTGTATGTGCTTTTATTGCTTTTGATTGCTTTACAGAGAAATGAAAGAGAAAATAACAGTTGCAAATGATTGCGAAATACTTTTTCTCTCTGGGAATTTCTCTCCCTTAGTCTCCAAAAGTCCACCTCAAGTGAGCTTTCACTCCTCTATTTATAGACGTGAGTGTCCAGTAGATCCTCGCGGATTGTCATTGCCACGTCAGCACTTGTCTTGCGACATGGATCCTTCCATACCAATCCGCGCCATAAATACCTTGCATAGTATCATCTTACGCCTTCGACTGCACGATATCGATTCGCATAATCCCTTGTGCGGATCATACTGTACCCCGTGCCCTGTGATCCGCGTCGTTTCATCGCTGACCTGATTTTTCCTTAGCCAAGGAACTATGATGTTATAGCTTTCCTGGTTCATGACCTTTTGCATGCATACCTTTTCATGACCCCCTGAGTACTATCGGCCTCTCCAAAGTACTTTTTGCTTAGAATATGGTAAATAGGGTCTCGACCCACTATTTACATATCCCAAGCATTTCCCCTATATTCCGAATAGTACTCCCTACGCGAGCAACATATAGGGTTATGAGTTCAGATGTGAGCTATAAACACATCAGTCCCTCATATCTCCCTCTGTATAATTCTAGATCTCGCGTACAAACCTTATTTGGGCCATTTTCCCAAATAATCCTTTATTTGGGCCAATTTCCCAAATAAATAAATCATTGGGTCAATCTCCCAAAATAAGCCAATCCTCGCAGATTACCCTTTTCGCAAGTCACCCCCTTTACATTTTTCCCCATTGTGCTTTGATACTTGGCCAAGTATTAAAGTGCAATAACCTGTGCCTCGCGAATTAGTGTATCTTGTATCATTATTTATGAGCTGTTTTTCCCCATGCCATTTTTGTTTTTTCTATCACGGATGAAGTATGTCTACTACATCTCACGAACTTCCATCTAATCTGCGACCTTCCCTTACCAGTTTTTCTGCTTTTCGGCCCATCTTGTGCATGTACTTATTTTGACTTTCCCCATATCCTTCTTGTTTTTCCCAATTTGTCCATATTCTCAGATCCGCGACTCTTTTCATGCGCTTGGCTATACGACTTTTCACCTTCCTCGCGCATTTAATGCGCCGTTTCGGTTTCCGCGCCCAGGCCTTATATATTTTGCTCATGTCCTTTTCACCACTCATAACTTATATTTTCCTCAGAGCTCTTCTTCCCCACCCTTTCATTTGCACTTCCTTCTTCACATCATATTCCCTTCGCACATATTCATCCATTTAAAAGCTTCTCGCAAGTGTAGTTCCAAAATGACAAAAACTTCCACTCCCAAGCTTCTCGCGCCTCCGTCTGGTGTTACTCCACCTATTCCAGATGCCTCAGAGTGGAAGAAGGCACCATTCTTTGATTCTCAAGATCACTTCTGGGAATCCACTCGCTCACTTTCTTCTCAAAACATTGCAAACCCTCCTCTTACCCTTGACCCAGACCATAAAGCAGAACCTGTTTTTATCCCTCCTCTTTCCATTCCTCGCCTCGTTATTGAAAGAGGTGATGCGCCATTTTCCTTTATCGAATATGAAGGTCATGTAGCCCCCATTACTGATAGGAAGATGTGGTCCAGCCATATTCTTAGTCAGGAACGCCATCGTGTCATTCTTGCTGAGGCTGGCATTCTTGAGTCCATTGAGCTTTTCTCGGACTTCTATGTTCTTCACGACGTAGAGGCGCTGAATACTTTGGTTTCGCGATGGAGCACATTCTCTCATACATTCATTGCTTCCTAGGGCAAGTTCACACCCACCTTAGAGGATGTGGTGGTTCTATTTCGGCTCCTTGTCCTGGATTCGCGCCCCATCAAGGCGCCCCTAGTTGATCAAGAGGATAAGAAGATCCTTAACCAACTTCGCGACTGTGGCAAGTACGCTTGCAAGCGCGACAGTTGGTTTGAAAAGGGCGTACTGCTTCCTGAACAAGCCATATCCAGTCGGCCGAAGCTATCTTACTCAACCTGGTGCCACCATTTCTTTCGCGAGTACTCCTCGTGTAAGCCAGCTCCTGGTCAGGATCGCGAGTCTGCTCCTGGTCCTCAGTTTAATGGCCCCTTAGAGCTGGCAGGCTTCCTCATGTACTGGCTTGACCGTTACATTTTCCAAGGCAAGCCAGATGATGGTCCCAGCCGTATGGTGTTTCTACTAGCCGGTATGCTGTCGCGAGGAGTGCGCATTGCCTTGGCTCCTCTCTTCCTTGGTACTTTGTACTCGCAGCTGGACACTCTTGCAACCGACTTCGCCCGTTCCTTGGGTAGGTATGAAATTAGTACTCATATTTCAGGTACTTTCCTAACCCTTTTTCTCTTTGAGCGTTTCCCCAACTATGCTCCCATTCCTGCTTCCTTCTTTCCTCAAACCTCAGAGGCCAACACCTCTATTCCTTTAAAATTGCGGGCTACCCGCTGGTCCTCTCTCTCATCTTCAAAAACCATTTCTTCTTTTATTGACAATTCTTCTGAATTTTCTTGGCGTCCATACGCCACACCTCTTGAAGGTTGTTATTCTCCCAATTTTTACCCGAAGGAACAAATAGTTTCCTATGACATAGCCATAGATGACCACCTCATCTTTTCGGCCATCACCCATAAGTGTCAACTTCCCATCTTTAGTGAGACTTTCGACACTGTTACATCCTACAACCCTTCTCGTGTGGCCAGGCAGCTGGGCTTTGATCAGGCCATTCCCCCTCTACTTTCTCTATATTGCGAGGACAACTTTGATAGGTGTTTCATTGTTTTTCGCGAATCCATTGAGAGAAGCCTTCGCGTATTTTCTACAGTCATCTTCATTCAGCCAGACACTCGCAGAGGTGGAGTTACTGTGCCCTATAGTGAGTTCTGGAATGAACAATTAGTGAGGTTCCAAAGTTTCATGGCTGAAACTCCTCCTATTTCCATATCGGTTCCAGTATACATTGCAGATCCTTCACTGAAGCTTCGCAAGGTCAGGGGCAAGTCTACACCCAAACAACATGCTCAGCCCTCCTAGTCTCAAAAGCCCAAGCAAGCGACTCGCAAGCGGTCTCTCCGCGAGGAAGTTCCTCCCACGAGGCCACCTATTCGTGAGGAGCCTATCCGCAAAAAGCCCATCCGCGAGGAGCCCATTGTGAGGCGTCTGGTAAATTTTTCTAACTCCTTTTTCCTTTGTTGTGTTATGTATTTTCATGTGTCAATACTAACTCCTCTCCTCTTCTACAGTGTTCCAGTGCCCAGGCTACAGGTATCATTAGTGCACCTACTGATTTACTAGACCATGTCCCCTTATCTATCCGTCTTAAAAACCTTTCTGTTGCAGCAACATTGGATGATGTCCTTCTTGCGAAGAGGAAAAAGACTATCTCCAAAGCCTCCAAAACCCATGTAGTAGGAGAGACTCCTAGTTCAGGCGAGGCCCCTTTGGTGCGAAAACATAAATCCTCCCATGACATTTCTTCTTTGGGTATTTCGGACCCTGCCTCAGAAGAGGCTTCATTGGCTGCAAAGCGTAAGCTTGCTTTGGCAAAGCTGAAAAATAAAAAGAAGGCTGATGTAACCTCCACATTGCCTGATATTGTTGCTCGCGTGGTCGAGGATCTGAGGGCCGAATATGATGCGGAGGAGACAGAGGTTTCCAGTATCCTCTCTGATCTTCCCAGGATAGTTCTTTCTCAGAGTGAGTTTCTAACTTGACTTTACTTTTCTGTTTTAGAGTTCTTGTTTCTAATCACTTTCACATTTATCCTCTGTTTAGGCTCTCGCGAGACATTATCTCCTCGTGCTCCAACTTCTCCTGGGGGTGGTCTTCATTTTATCCCCTCTGTTGTAGCTTCATTTGATGATGATGAGGACCATTTCACCATCAATTCCTTGCTCAACAAGTCCCCTCAGCTGACTTTGGAAGAGGATGAGGATGATGGTGATTCCTCTTCATTTCGCGACACCGTTATTTCCGCGACCTCTACTCCTGAAGCAAATCATGAGGTATCATCACTTCGCAACCAGCAGGATACTATAGATGTTTGCAAGGTTTTTCCGACGCTGCTTTCAGTTCCAGTTTTTCCTGAGGTCATTACCACTGATGGTAGAGCAGAGGATCAGAACATCGATGACAGTCACTTGTAGCCTCTTGGAGGTGATATTGCATCTGAGATTGCTGCAACACTGGCAGACAGTCCCATTATTGAAAGATCTATCCTTGACACCCCTATCCCAAAGGTTGAGGAAGGTAACCCCTTTTACCACTTCATCCTTCCATTTGATTATGAGTGCCCAAATATGATTTTTAACATGTGTATTTTCCCTCTTTTAGGTGTAAACTTTGAAGACCAAGAGATGATCGATGAGCTACTCCATGCTACTCAGAGGATTTCTGAGGGTCAGACGGTATTTCCTTCAGACACATTTACTGAGCCGCGCATAGAGGTACCTCCATCCCCATCTCGCGCCTCTGTCTCAGATCCTCGTGAGCCTGCCTCTCGCGACCATGCTTCCACCTCTCACATGCCTGCCATCGCTCATGTCTATGATTCTGCTTCCTCAGTGCCAATACCTTGGCATCAATGGCTCTGTTATCCTCGCGACATCCCAGTGCTAGATCTGATAGAGGCAACTCATCTAGAGACTTTTGCTCACCTGAAAATTCATGAGCTACTCTTGCTAGCCTTCCATCTCCAGCTTGTTGCAGATGTGTTCAGGACCCTTTCTGAGACTTCCATTCAGAATCTTGTTCCTAACACCCTTCCGAGATGTCATGCTCGCATAAAGGACTGGAAGAAGGTTGGGATGGATGTGTCTTGGTGGGAGACCCGACTGTCTATTATCCAGAGGCTTTACGATCACTATTTGGTTGAGTTGAAGGATCGTGATGCTCGTCAAAGGAAACAGGCTGAGATTGCAGAAGCTCGCAGACAGTTAACACTTCTCGAGGAAGATGAAAAGAAACTTCAAGATGCTGCTAATCATTCTGAGCGGGCCCTTCTGTACTTGGAGGAGCATGAGGGTTTCAAATTGTCAGATCCTATCACGCAGAATCTTTTCTAGCCCTTTTTTTTCATGATGTATGTACTGTCTTCTAATTGTAACCACATTTTTGTTGTATAACCCTGTACTATGATAGTAACTATGGCATGCTTTATACATTTGTGATGATTTTCATAACACCATAATCCACAGTGTCTTTATGCTTGATACAATTTAATCCATTTCACGTTAAGGGGTCCAGCCCTCTCGCGAGTAACTTCATGCTCCATCCTGTAATACCCACTGTTGCCTTCACTTACAATCACATACGAACCTTCCCACTTAGCTTCAAATTTTCTTATTATTTGTCCCCTCATGATTGCTGGTACTACTTTCAACACTTTGTCCCCTTCCTTGAACCATCTGTACCGTACCTTTTTGTTGTAGCTCCTTGCTTGTCGCTTATTGTATTCTTTCTGATTTGCGAAATCTTCTGCTCTTGTTTCTTCCAATTCTTCTATCTCCAATAGCCTGCCTTCCAAACTGCTTTTGCATGCCAGCATTTTAACAGCCACCTCAAGCTCCGCAAGTAGCACATGCTCTACTCCATACACCAGTGTGTAAGGGGTCATGTTTGTCGCACTCCGGTATGCGGTTCGATGCGCCCACAGTGCTATTGGAAGTTTTGCTGCCCATTTCTTCTGATTATCATGCACCAACCTAGACAGGATTCGAATTAATGCTTTATTAGAAGCTTCAGCCTGTCCATTTCCTTTTGGATAATAAGGCGTGGACTTGTGATGAATTAGTGAGTATCTCCCCAACAAATCTGCGACTTTACTATTGACAAAAAGAGTCCCATTGTCCGACAGTATCACCTTCGGTATCCCAAATCGACAGATGATGTTTTCCTTTATGAATCGAACCACATTGTCTGCTGTCGTTTGTCGCAGCGGGATAGTTTCCACCCACTTGGTGAACAATTCAGCTGCCACTAAAATCCACACATGTCCCTGAGCCTGCGGTGTGATTGGTCTAATTATGTCCAGTGCCCAAGTGTGGAAAGGCCAGGGGGTAGCCAAACTATGTAGTTCAGTTCCCAGAGCATGAATAAGATCCCCGTGCACCTGACATACATGACATTTTTTGAAAAAATCACTGCAGTCCTTTTCAATTGTTGGCTAGTAATACCCGAATGATAGTAGCTGTTGAAACATTTTTCTAGGGCCTTGGTGACCAAACTCGCGGCCTTGTTTCAATACTTCCCCTGCCTCTTCTTCGCTTACACATTTCATCAGCTTTCCTTCAAAACTTTTGCGGAACAATTTTCCCTCCTGTAGGACAAATCGCGAGGCCAATTTTCTAAACCGCGGGTGATCTCTTTCAGGCAAAACCCCTTCTTTCAGATAATGTACATATTTGTCCCGCCAGTCTATCATGTCTGCCACATTACCTTCGTTTGCGGAGAGATATGCATTACAGTTCTGACAGCTGCTTTGTAACTTCACTGCATCATCCTCCATACTTGGCTAAAAGAAACCTTCTCGTTGCAAAACTCGATAGAGAATGACATCCGCTTGACCACATGTTTTCTTGTGAGCTTTCTGTAGTAGTTCTCCTATCTCATTTATTGCCACGCTTCTGGCTAGAATCCCTCCGGTCGCTCTGTAATATAACACGCTTTTTATGATCTGGTATTCTCGTCTCAAGGCATTGTTATCATTTTTTAGTATAGTTTGTATTATCTGTGTTCTCCAATCATGCTCTTCATACACCTCTGATTCCTTCTTGCTACTAATACATAGTTAGTTCTTTGCACTACTTGCACAGAATACTCTATTCCTTGGAAATGTAGTCGCGAACCCAATGTCGCCAATGCATCGGATCGTCGGTTGCCCTCTCGCGGCTCATGCTAAAAACTCACAGTCTCAAACCTTTCTATCATCTGTCGGATGGTTGTTCTGTAAGACACCAGATGGGGTTCTTTGACAGCATACTCCCCTTTAACCTACTTAATGACCAATTTGGAGTCTCCTCTTACATGAAGTATTTTTGCCTTCAACTGCTGGGCCATCATCAATCCCAGTGCCAACCCTTCATACTCCGCAATGTTGTTGGTATAAGGAAAATCAAGTTTGTAAGCCATGACTAATTCCTCTTTTGTTTCTTCATTCCTTAGTACGAAACCGGCCCCACCTCCCTTTTCTGTGGATGAACCATCGAATTCTAAAGTAAATTTTGTGTTTTGTGCCATACTCGCTACTCCTACCTCTTCCACTTTGGGCTCAGCTCCCCCAGGAAATAAAGCTAGAAGATCTGACAAAGCCTAACTTTTTACTGCTTTCGGTCTAGAGCATGTGATCTCATATTCAGATAGTGCTAACAACCATCGAGCAGTTCTTCCATCGAGTATGGGCTTTATGAGTAGATACCGTATGGGGTCACTTTTTGTGAATAGCTCCAACGGATGAGCCAGTAAATAATGTCTGAATTTCTGAGCCGCGAATACTAAAGCGAGACAATTTTTTTCCAACGATGTGTATCGCGACTCTGGTCCCTTGAGTACCCGACTGATATAGTAAACAGGCTTATCTTCCCCTTCATGTTCCTAGGCCAACAGAGCCCTTACAGACTTATTGGTGGAAGTAAGATACATTATCAATGGTTTCCCTGACTTTAGCGCTACCATTGTTTTTGGTGATGCCAAAATCCTCTTGATTTTCTCGAATGCCTCTTGTTGTTCTTTTCCCCAGCTATATACAGACTTTTCTTTCAAAAAAGGCATGAGTGGGTGAGTTACCTCTGCCAGTGTTGGGATAAACCTCCTCAGATAAGATATTTTCTCCATAAAAGTTTTCAACATTTTGCGAGTTGTGGGTGGAGCCATTTCCAATACTGCCTTAGCCTTTGTCGGGTCCATGTCAATCCCCTGCCGATGTACGACATACCCCAAGAACTTTCCTTTTGGTACTCCAAAAGCGCATTTCAGGGGATTCATCTTCAAATTATACTCGCGACACCGTTGCAGTACTTTTCTCAAATCACCCACATGATCCTGCACGGCTCTGGACTTTACCACCAAATCATCCACATAGTCCTCCACAGTTTAAGCATCAGGTCATGAAATATAACTGTCATGGCGCGCTGATATGTAGCCCCTGTATTTTTAAGTCCAAACGACATGACTGTATAATGGAAATTCCCCATTGGGGTGCGAAAAGCAGTTTTCTCAGCATCTTCTGGTGCCATCTTAATCTGGTTATATCCGCTGAATCCATCCATTAGTGAAAAAAATTTCGTGTCCTGAGGTTGTATCTGCCATGGTGTCAATGTTGGGTAGTGGGAAGTCATCCTTTGGGCGGGCTTTATTGAGATCGCGATAGTCTACACATACGTGGATTTGTCCGTTCTTTTTTTTCACAGGCACAATATTTGCAAGCCATGTCAGATGTTGGGTTGGCTTGATGAACCCTGCTTTACTTTTTTGGAGTCTGAACTGTTCTATCCTCCTTCTGCATCCATTTCTTCTCTTCAGGAGGAGACACTAGATGAAGAGTTGAATTGGCTGAGTTTTGACTGGCTTGAAGATCAGAATGACACACCAATAATTGGTGAGGAATCAACAGATACACCAATAATTGGTAAGGAATCAACATGGCCAGACATATCCTCTGAATCTATAGGGCCTTCGGCAATTAAGCACACACCATCAGGAGAAGAACAAGAATCCCCTCATCTTTCAGTGCCTGCAGACCCATCTCCTGAGAATATTCCTGAAGTAAGCAATTTAACTATGCCTTCTGTTATGAATAACATAGATACTTCTGCTGGATATACCTTACCTTTCAAGCATAACCATGGCAAGCCGCCAAACAAATACTCTCCTGACATTGAGGAAAATAGGTCGAGGTATCCAATTGCCAACTATGTTTCCACCAGAAAGCTACCTGAACCTCTCAAGACATTCGCACATGAGCTTTCCACGTGTCATATTCCCACTACAGTTCAGGAAGCATTAACGGATCCCAAGTGGACTCAAGCGATAGAGGAAGAAATAGGGGCACTACTAAAGAATCAAACATGGACTTTGGTTCCATTGCCTAAAGGAAATAAAATAGTAGGGTGCAAGGGGGTCTTCTCTGTTAAGCACAAGGCAGATGGATCTATAGAACGATACAAGGCAAGGCTAGTCGCAAAGGGATACACTCAGACATATAGCGTAGATTATCAAGAAACATTTTCGCCGGTAGCCAAGTTAAATATAGTCAGGGTCCTGTTATCTCTCGCCGCCAACTTAGACTAGCCATTGTATCAGTTTGATGTAAAGAACGCATTTCTCCATGGTGACCTTGAAGAGGAAGTCTATATGCATACTCCTCCTGGCTACATAGCATCTTCAAAAGCTGAAGTTGTGTGCAAATTGCAGCGAGCACTATATGGTCTAAAACAATCACCTCGCGCTTGGTTTGGGCGGTTTAGTCTGGCAATGAAGAAGTATGGCTTCCGCCAAAGTAATTCAGATCATACATTATTTCTGAAGCGTCAATGGGGCAAGGTAACAACTTTAATTATATATGTTGATGATATGATCATCACAAGGGATGATACGGAGGAAATAGCTAAGCTTCAGAAACAATTGGCGACCGAGTTCGAAATGAAAAATTTAGGAGGACTTAAATATTTCCTGGGAATAGAGGTTGCTAGATCAAGGCGAGGTATATTTCTTTCCCAGCGAAAATATATATTAGATTTGTTGTGTGAGGTTGGAATGTTGGATTGTAAGCCAGCGGACACCCCAATCACTCAGAACCACAAGCTCGGAGACTATCCAAGCCAAATACCAACGGACAAAGGAAGGTACCAAAGATTAGTTGGTAAATTTATTTACCTCTCACACACCCGTCCTGATATTGCTTACGCAGTGAGTGTAGTAAGTCAATTCATGCACCAACCTAGTAAGGATCATATGGAAACAGTTATCCGAATTTTACAATACTTAAAATCCTCTCCGGAAAAAGGGCTTATGTTCTCAAAAAATAATCATCTCAGAGTTAATGGTTATACAGACGCAGATTGGGTGGGGAATACCACAGACAGAAGATCCACCTCAGGTTACTTCATGTTTGTCGGGGGGAATCTTGTTGCATGGAGAAGTAAAAAGCAAAAGGTGGTGGCATTATCAAGTGCTGAAGCAGAATTCCGTGGAATGGCTAAGGGACTTTATGAAATCCTGTGGCTCAAAAGACTTCTAACTGAAATTGGGTTTGCTCCTACCTCCGAGATGTATCTCTTTTGCGATAATAAGACAGCTATTGCTATTGCTCACAATCCTATCCAGCATGATCGTACCAAACACGTGGAGATTGACAGACACTTTATCAAAGAAAATCTCGAGGCTAAAATAATTCGGTTTCCATTCGTGAAGTCTGAAGACCAACTAGCGGATATTCTTACAAATGTTGTATCAAGCAAGGATTTCTACAACTCACTTGACAAGTTGCGCATTGAAGATATGGAGGCTTCCACTTGAGGGGGAGTGTTGGCGTGAGTTGTCAATTAAGAGACAAATCAGAGTTATTATAGGAATAGGAATAAATATAAAATCTCATGATTACAGCCCTAACATTTGTATAGCTAAGAATAGGATTGCTAATCTCTCTATATATGTGTACAATATCTCCGCAAAGAATATGTAAAACAGAATGTTTGACATATACATATATGTGCAAATGGCTCAAGATATGACGCTCCCACTAAGCCACCATTTATCACTTCCTCGCCCACATGGTCCCAGCAGAACTTTCTGTGATGGTTCGAGATGTAACAAGGTTGCTATATGTGTGTGTTTATATATATATATATATATATATATATATATATATATATATATATGCCACCTTACTACTTGCGGTGAAACCTACATGCTAACTATTGGGCGAAATGACCAAAATAGCTTCATTTCCAGGCTTATTCTCGAGGAATCTCAAGTTCATTTCTTCTCTCACGCGAGATCAGATGAGCTGCGTACAATTTATCTGATATTATGTCGGGCCCACATAAGTAGAGTCCGCTAGCTACCATATGGAATGTGACCGAACCAAGTCCAGTGAGAGTTTTTGCCATTCTGAGAGAGCACGAGCATGTTTTGAACCAGTCTCAGACGCCCACGTGGGGACTTTGGTGCCATCAAGCAAAGGACAGTTAAGAAAACAATACTACTCAGAGTAGTAAAGTAAAGGAAGTTCCATGTTATAGGCACTGTGGGATCACTGGTTTAGACTTTTTTTATCAAACACATGGATGATGGATCGCTAACTTTGGTTTCTTCCTGACTCTACCAAACTTTAATATGTTTGATTTAGTTTTCTGAATAATTAATGCTTCATTTTATTTTACTTGTAATCAAAACCTCTAATCGATGCTTAGATTTTTTAATAAATTATTATCTGAAAACTTAATTTGAATTTATCACGTTCTCAAATAACATATCCTTGAAATGAGTGAATACTACCACTAGTATACAACAATTAAAGATACAATGGACCAATATAATAATTAAAAAAAGATATGCAATAGTTAATTGAAGATAAATTAAGATTACATTTAACTCTCAAATACACAGGCAAAACTGATGCATAATAGAATTGTATATAACACAATTAGAAAAAATATATATATATCTTAATGCCAGTGCCTATCAACCAAAGCTGAAGCCATCTTGAATCACAAACAAGAAGATATGCCGCTAGGTTGGATTTGTTAGGATATTTTTTTGAGAATAATACACCAATTCGATTTGTCATAAAATCGATCAACTACGATGGCATCACCCATTTCAGATACTAACCTGCAGGCAGTGAAAAACAAAGGGATGATGAGAATTAAGTTGTAGACCAAAAAATAAAATAAAATATTTGCAGTCACAAGGGATAAAAATAAATTATATTGAACAAAAGGAAAACAATAATAAAAATGTTATACTTCTGCTCCTTTCTAATGGATAAATGATCTGGCAGGGAAGGCCAAACAATTAAAGATCTTCGACACCCTTATATCTCCAACCTTCCAATTATTACTCCAACAAAAAGTAACTTAGAAATTTGAGCATATTGGAATCAGAAATGATTCTTTGATGATATGGATTCTCAGTTCAAATAGTACAATATTAGCATACATTTTTGGGAAAAATGAAGTCTGAGCACATGTCCTCTTACAAAATATTATATGCTTGTAGATTAATGAGATCTAAAAACTGGATTTGAAGACTTCTGATTTATAGCTCATAAAAGAAAACCATTGTCTGGATATTTCCAGGTTGGAGTTTCCTTTAAATTTAGTGCAAATCATTGATCAAGTATTAAGAATCTCCTTAGAGTAACTCAGATTGTTCAACGGAAACCGGAGAAAATTCAGTACTGTAGGTTGGATTCTCTGGTCATCGGTTCTAGGGATCAGAATATGTTTACCCACTCAATCCATTGCTACCTTCCTACTCAAGTTCACCCATCACAGAGAAATTCCATCAGTGGGTTGGATCCTCTCCCTTCTTACAGTACTCCGAAAGTTCTTCCTTCTTTTCTTGACAACGGAATAAAGTTATCCTCTATCTAGAACGTACAAGATCAGGATCATACAGGATGAATGGTGACAAAAATAGTATTGGTTGGTGCTACGTGGCTTAAGGAATATCCTGCCAAATCATAAGATAAGATTGTAAGTTGAAGCTCACTGATGATATTATCCGGCTAGGACAAGCAACGTCTCTCATCCCTCTAATGCTAAGGTGTGAATCCAGTGAACATACGCATCAAGGGGTCACATAAATCCAACATGGAATGCGATGCAACTTTGAATCAGACAGCAGCCACCCGCAGAACCTAGGATACTCGGCTCTACTCCCAATAAATGTGTCAGGATGCACGTGCTCAGTTTTTGATGAGGAAGGTGACAGATCGAGTATTGGAAAAAGCCATAATGTATGGCGTAGATTGCACAACATACCTGTTTGGTTCTAAGTTTCAAGCCAAGTGAAGCTTGGTGATTTAATGGTAGTAACCTATTTATGCGATAACTTGTACATCCACTTGACTATGAGGCATTTCAGGCTTGTACACAAACTCAAGTACTTGTGGAACCATGGACTAATTACACGAGCTTACAAATTGGATCGAGCGGTACCTCTCAAAAGGAAGGCGGACCACTTGGGTTTGAGGGAACCAACTAAAGTGATCGGATGCAAAAGGATGATTTATCTTCGGGCCTTGGACTATCTGCTGGGGGATGATGAAAATGGACCAAATATGCTAACAATAACTGATGGAAGTCCAAAGTAGACAAAGGAATTGTCCGTTGCTGACTCCAAGCTGGATGAAATCGATTACTATGCCATGTGCAATATATATAATGTCTTATGTGAAGATGAGTTCAACAGACTACAATATTGCAAGATGGCCAAGGAGATATGGGATATACCTGAAGTGACTCGTGAAGGCACTAATCAAGTGAAGGAGACTAAGATTAACATGTTGCTCCGTTCATATGAGACATTAAAGAGGAAATAAGATAAATCTGTCAGTAAAATGTTTACCCGATTTGCTCCTATTGTGAGTGGATTAGATTAACTTGGCAAACCTTATCCTACATATGATAATATTAAAAAGATACTATCTTCGCCAATGTATTGGGAGCCCAGAGTAACTGCGAGTCAAGGAGGTAAAGATCTTAAGAGAATGACAATGAATGAGCTGCTTGGCTTACTTTTGACACATGGAATCACTTTGAAAGGTATACAAGAAGAGGCTAAATAAAAAGCGGCTACCTCTCAAATCATCTCACCTAGAAAGTGCAGATGACGAAGAAGACAGGGACAGCACTGATGAAGATCTATCAAAGGTATCTTGAAATTACCAGATATTGCAAGGCTAGAGGACAATCCCCCAAGAAGGTCCACAAAAAAGGAATGTTCCTAAAGATGAACCTTATGAGAAAGAGCCTCCTACTTACTTTTGAGTGTGGAAAACCTGGACACAAGAGGCCAGCAGAAGGCCTACTATATTTATAAACTTTCCACAGAATCCACGAAGTCTTGCAAATATTACATACCACCTATTAATTTAAACACAAAAGGAAATTATATATATATATATATATATATCGAGAGAGAAAGAGACCGGGAGAAGGAGATAAAAATAAATCTAATTGCTAGATTTTCAGTTAGTTCATTCATCATCATTCATGTAGATGGTGAGCGCTGATATAAATCTTAGCTACAAGTAATACAACACTCCTAGCAAATTCCCATAACAATCAAAGGCTTGGACAAGTAGTAAAGGATATCAAATATTGAAGAGCGGATTGGTTGATTAGCAAATTTGTTGCCCAATTACAGCAAAGTTTGAGGACAATGTCTTGCATGAGTATAGGTGAAGAGTAATTTAGGTGATAGCCTACTTTGACTCTCAGAATCGAGGGTTAAGGTCCTATCCGTCAGTGAAAAAAAAAATTATATTGTTTATTGCCCCCCTAAAGCTCATTTTCATACAAGCGGAAACTTCAGTGTTAGTAGGCACTGACGTATACAAGTGGATCATTCTTTGCAAGTTCACAAGAAACTTTTGGTTAGCTAGATTGTAGTATTCGGTGAAATGTCCTGATTGTCTCTCTCTCTCACCGGAATCTTACATTCCGGTGATTTCTGCTGATCATCTTTTATTTCTTTCTCCTTTTTTTTGTCTATCTTTTTGGGCTAATGTTACCTTTTTTGGAGGTTGCACGTCTGCCTTTTATTCATAAGGGTGGGGTGGTTAAGGATGCCTTTCCTCCAAGGGGTCCTTCTTTGTATGTGGATGGAGAATCAGTGGCTAAGAGGATGGAGTTTCTTCGCTCATGTTTGGTGGGAAGATTTGATGGTGATGTGGGCAAGGTGGGTTTGGTGGATTCTTGGGCCAGAAGGGCATGGAGGATAAAAGACGGCTTCTCTGTTGCTGAGCTTTGTGATGGAACCTTCTTATTTAGGTTTCCATCTCAAAGAGTGGCGAATGATGTTTTGATGAGGGGTTGCAGAACATGGAATGATCGGAAACTTTCTCTGGATTTATGGAATAAAGGTGTGGGAACCACTGGGTATTGGAGAAGGATTGGGCTTCGTCGGATTTTTATCAAGGGGGTACCTCTACATCTATGGTGTAGGGAGCTCCTCGTGAAGATTGGGGAGATGTGTGGGGAATTTAGAGAGCTGGTATGTGATGAAGACTTGAAACCTGATCTGGTATGTATTGTTATCGCCGACGGGAAGTTAAGCCCACCAGATTGTTTTATCCACGACGAAACGCACTGTTACCAGTTATCCATTATTGATGAACGTCCTCCGGAGATCGTACCCTCAACATAGAGCCTTGAGGGTGGTTTCAGCAAGCTAGCCTTTGATGCGAATGGTGGGGGTGTGAATCATTTGAAGGGTCGTTTGTATGGGATGGATATCCGTTGTCGTATGGCGGGCCGTCGATGGAGTTCGCTGCCTTCTTCTCCACCTGACTTCATCGGCACTAGGGTTGCGGCGAGGAGGGAAGGTCGTACGAAAATGATAAATGGGAGTGATAAGCTGAATACCGTTGGATGGAAAGGGAAGGGATGGAGTGGGCCGCAAATTGTGACACGTGGAAGGATGGCTGGAGGTAGGTGGGGTGCTGAATAGCTGGCGACACGTGGCTATACAAGGGCCAAGTATTTGTTGGGGACACGTGGCTTTACAAGGGCCAAGTATTCAAATTTTGAACCGGTGGTACGTGCGCAGCGTGTGAGGCATTTTGAGCCTTCTTGGGCTCATGATGGGCTGGGCCCTTTTTCAGCCCATTCTAAGGGCTTTTCTTCCAGACAAATGGGCTTTACTAAAGCCCATGTTTTTGAGGGGGCTTACAAAAGGCCGGGCCCAAGGAGATTTAATCATGGTTTGGGTAGATCCGGGACGGGGTGGGTTGACCCATGGATGATGCTGTTTTTTCTGTGGATCCGGGTCTGAGTAAGGATCCATTTCCTGGTTTGGGGGCTTCGCCGATTGCGCCGACTCATCAGAGACAAGATGCGAGGTCGTTTCCTGCAGCGAAAGGGGTTGTGGTTGACGACGAAGGATTTAGAGTGGTTTCGCGTCGGCGCAATAGATTTTCCAGGGCTTCGTCTTCTCGTCTTCATCATCATGCTAGTGGAAGGGAGCGTATTTCTTCTATTGAGGGTGGTGTTCGTCGCTACTCCAGAGGACGAAGCTGTAATGCAAAAGGGAAGTAAAAAATCGACTGTCCTTTGTTGTATATGGTAAAGGAAGGTTTGTTGGTGAAGGGGGATGGGATTGGGGTAGGCCGTGATGGTGCTGCTCCTATTAGGGGTGGGGATGGGGTTTTTTCTTCTCCTTCTCCTTCTCCTTCTTTGGTTCAGACTGCAGTGGATGGGGAGTGTTCTTCTGTGTCCAATGACTTTTTGGTGGGAACTGTGAACAGAAATATAGGAGTGGGGGTGGAAATCATGAACAGTGGGCTGGGTATGGATTGCATTGTGGGTAATGACAGTATGGGGAGTGGTGATTTGGGCCTTACTATGTGTAATAATGATGTGATGAGGCCTATTGAGCTGGTGGATGAGGGGACTATCATGGAAGTAATGGAGAATGTGCTACCCGTGGCGATGGATTGTTCGGATCTTTTCAATGTTATGTGGAGGAAGGAGAATGTGGTAGAGGTTGCCGCTCATATGGGTGTGGAATTTAGCGAGCGTAAGGAGCAAGGGGAGGGGGGAGGGGACTTTAGCGGTTTCCATATGAAGCTACGCAATATTTCTTGGAATGTCCAGGGCCTCAATTGCCCGAGCAAAAGGAAGTTGGTTAGGATGGCGCTTGGGAAGTGGAATGTTCACATTGTATGTTTACAAGAAACAAAGATGGATAGTATGGATGGAAGAGTGGTTAGGAGTTTATGGGGGAACCGGTTTGTGGATTGGGCTTGTTTGGAGTCTAATGGTACGTCAGGAGGTGTGATTGTGATGTGGGATAGGTGGTGGGTGTCTTTGAGGGGGTACTCGCCTGGGACGGTTTTCGATATCTTGTTCCTTTTCAATGGTGGATGATGGTTTTTGCTAGGCTATCTCTGGGGTGTATGGTCCTATTGATGATGACTTGAGGAGGGCTTTGTGGGAGGAGTTGGTGTGTGGGTGGTGATTTCAATGTCGTTAGGGCCCCGTCGGAAAGATCTACGGGAGGAAGGTGGACTAGGGCCATGGAGATGTTTTCGGAGTTCATTGATGGACAATTCTCACATGATCTTCCACTTGTGGGAGCTTCTTTCACTTGGTCCAATTGTAGAGATGTTCCGACCTTTTCTCGTATTAATAGATTCTTAGTTTCTGGGAATTGGGAGGAGCACTTTCACGATGTGCTTCAGACCATTGCTACTCGTTTCACGTCCGATCATGCCCCTTTGTTGTTGGATTGCGGGGGTATTGCTTCGGGACATTGTCCGTTCAGATTCGAGAATATGTGGCTTCGGGCTAATGAGTTTCAGATTCGGGTTGTAGAGTGGTGGAACTGTGATAGTCGGGATGGCTCTCCGAGTTTTATTTTGGCATCGAAGTTGCGTAGGATGAAATCTTCGCTTATTACTTGGAATAAAGAGGTTTTCCGCAATCTAAATTGGAGGGAAAATGTGTTGTTGACCGAAATTGGGGTATTGATAGAGTGGACTTGAGTACAGGTATGAATGAGGCTATGAGAGCTCGAAGGGTACGGTGTTTAACGAATATTGAGGAGATTGCTATTCAGGAGGAGATTTCGTGGAGACAGAAATCTCGTGCTATTTGGCTTAAGGAAGGGGATCGAAATACAAAGTTTTTTCATCGAACCGCTAATGCTCGAAGGAGGTCCAATTTCATCGGGTGTCTATCCATTGATGGTTCTGTGATGTCTTCTGAGGACGAGCTTCGTGTGGGGATTCCAGCTTACTATCAGCGGTTGTTTTCTGAGGGGCAGAGCTGGAAACCGAGCTTGGATGGGCTTGCTTTTGATTCAATTGAGGAGGGTGATAGAGATAAATTGGAGATTGAGTTTACGGAATAGGAGGTTCTGCAGGCCTTGAAGTCCTGTAATGGGGATAGAGCTCCTGGTCCCGATAGGTTTTCTATACATTTTTTGTTGGAGTGCTAACCGATTGTGAGGGGTGAGGTGATGGGTACCTTTCGGGCTTTTCACGAGGGTTGTTTTGTGAAGTCTCTTAATGTCACTTTCATTGCCTTTATCCCTAAAAAAGGGGATGTAAATGATATTAAGGACTTCCGCCCTATCAATGTGTCGGGGTGCATTTATAAGTTCATTGCGAAGGTGTTTTCTTTTCATTTGAAGGGTATGTTGGATGGAGTGATTTCTGATACTCAGAATGCTTTTGTGGGGCGACGGCGGATTATGGATTCGGCTATGATTGCTAGTGAGATTGTGGATGCTAGGCTTCTGAGTGGGGGAATTCTGGTGAAGTTGGATCTGGAAAAAACTTATGATCATGTGCATTGGGGTTTTTTACTTTATATGTTGAGGAGGATGGGGTTTGGGGAGAGTTGGTGTAAGTGGATTGAGTTTTGCATTTCTTCGGTTCGGTTCTCTATTTTGGTGAATGGTTCCCCCGCAGGATTCTTTGAGAGCTCTCGTGGGTTGAGGCAAGGGGATCCCCTTTCTCCGTTTCTCTTTCTTATAGTGATGGAGGCTTTTAGTCGTATGATGAGTCGGGCGATGGTATTGGGTTTTATTTCAAGTTTTCGAGTGGGTGACGTGACTGCTCAGTCTGTGATGATTTCACATTTGCTGTTTACCAATGACACTCTTGTTTTGTGATGCTAATGTGGCTCAGTTACAGTATCTTCGGTGTATTTTGACTTGTTTTCAGGCGGTCTCCAGTCTGAAGATCAACATTAGTAAGAGTCCGTTGATTCCGGTGGGTGAGGTGGATGATGTCGCTAGTATGGCTATGGCTATGGCTTTGGGATGCAGGGTGGGTCAGTTACCCATTGAGTACCTGGGTTTACCGTTAGGGTCTTCGAGCCAGCACTCGTCGTGTTGGGACTCAGTGGTGGAGCAGGTTGAGAGGCGGCTGGCTGGTTGGAAGCGACAATATCTTTCCAAGGGTGGGAGACTTACCTTGGTTAAGAGCACACTTTCCAATCTTCCCACTTATATGTTATCTCTTTATCGATTCCTTGTGGTATAGCCCGGAGGATTGAGAGACTTCAGAGACAACTTTTATGGGGTGGTTGTAGTGAGAGAGTCTTGTTTTCTCTTGTGCGGTGGGAGGCTATGTGTCGACCCTTTCAGAAAGGGGGTCTGGGTATTCAGCAAGTGATTCCCTTCAACCATGTGTTGTTGGGAAAGTGGTTGTGGCGCTTTGGTTTGGAGAGGAATCGGTTATGGAGGAAAGTAATTGCTTGTCGGTTCGATGAGGGCAAGGGTGGTTGGTGTTCTGATGAGGTGTGGATCCGTCGTGTAGTAGGTGTGTGGAAGGCTATCCGTCAGGGTTGGGACATTTTTGCTATGTTTTGTAGATTCAGCGTGGGTGATGGTCGTCATGTTTGCTTTTGGGCGGATTAGTGGTGTGGAGAAAGCTCTCTCGCCACACCATTTCCTCAACTCTTCAGGATTGCTCGTGATCGTCATGCCTCTGTAGCCAACTGTTATCACCTTGATACCGGTAGGACTGTGTAGGATGTTTTGTTCGTGCAGCATTTTCAAGATTAGGAGTTGGAGGAGGTCGTTGGTTTGTTAGAGCTTTTATATTCTCAGATTATGGGTGTTGGGCAGGATGCTCTGTTATGGATTCCTTTTCCCCTGCAATGCTTTTCGGTGGCCTCTTTCTTTCGGTGCCTTTCTCCTATGGCGGATGTGGCTTTTCCTTGGAAGGCGGTCTTGCGATCTAAGGCCCCCTTCAAGGTTGCTTTTTTCACTTGGTCGACGACTTGGGGTCTCATTCTCACGTTAGATGTGCTGAGGCAGAGGGGTGTGATTGTGGTTAATCGGTGTTTTATGTGCAAGAAAGAGGGTGAATCCGTTGATCATCTTCTTTTGCATTGTCCGGTAGCCTATGATTGTTGGTGCCTTCTCTTTGCTCTCTTTGGGGTGCAGTGGGTTATGTCGATATCGGTGCGTGATTGTCGGTGTTTGCTTGGAGGGGTAGGCATGTTGGGTTGCATGTTCGCTCTTTTTGGATGGTCGTTCCTCTTTCCTTATGGTGGGGTGTATGGCTTGAGCGGAATAGACGGTGCTTTGAGAGCATTGAGTCCTCTGTAGGGGTCTTAAAGGATGTTATTATTTCAAATTTGTTAGATTTGGTGGAGGGTCACTTTTGTAGATCTTTAGATGAAAAGTTAGAGTTTTTGGACTTGCTTAGCTCATAGGTCTTTTGTATATAGGCGCACTCCCCGTTTGAGTGTCTTTTTTAATACATACTTATCAAAAAAAAAAAAAATGCAAAACAGTCGACAAAAGAAGAACAAGCCAGCTAACTTCCTAACTTCCAAAGCACCTTTGATTTACAATATGCAAAAAAACAATTCTTCCTTAAGACACTTTGTCTCCAATCCAAGGGAGAATGACTAATTATAGTTGTTTCAAATTTCCGGCATGTGGGATAATCTGAATGAAGCAATGTTGCCTCATGTGTTTGTTTATTAGGCGCTGATGAAAACCAGTGAATTATCATTAAACACTCTGCAAACAGTCAGCAAAAGAAAAACAAGCGAGCTAACTCCTTAACTTTCATTGCATCCTTGCTTTACAATCTGAAACACAGTCTAGATCGGATGATTGAACTTTACTCTAAGGTTGTGGAACAAGTTTAGGAGTTAAGACTTCTCGAACTTACCACTTACCGGATCTGCTTTTTTCTTGGTAGTAATTTTAAAACCCAAGTTTAACTGTTCCTATTCCTGGAAAGCCTAACGAGAAAAGAAACCATTAGCCCTGTTCCCCGCTTGCTTTCGACCACGATCTTCAACAGTCGGCTTATATGGCTGACTGTTCAGAGATATCTTCCCGAAGACAGAAAATGTACACTTTGTCTCCAATCCAAGGGAGAATGGCTAATAATACTATTTGTTTTTATTTCTGACACGTGGGATAATCTTGGTGAAGCATTGTGACCCATGTCCTGTAAGGCTGTACAACGAGTAATGAGGCCGCAAAATGCATGATTATATAAAAAACCTTGATAGATCATGAAGTTAAAAAGAGGTTTCTCATGAATTTGGAGTAACGGATGTGGAATCGACGCCCATTTGAGGTACCTTTTAGAGGAAAATAGCAAAGAGAGTACGAGGCAAAGTCGCCCTAATGAGAGCTCGGTAATACATCAATTATTTGCGAGGAAATGCCATGTTGAGGACTGAAATTTAGTCGTATGTGACGGTTACATCTAAGCAGAGATGCCTAGATACTTGCAAAGGAGACAACCAAGGCGTTCTAGCATGTAAGAGGCATGGTTTTACAAAGATAAGTACTTCCAGGTGGCTGATCTTCAAGAAAAGACATAACTTACTCAAACATCTGCTCTTCATATTGAGGTGTGTCAAGTAGATATTTTGTATCTAGCTTGGCTTCCATAATGAATCAAGAGTCAATAGGTTGTTATTTGACAAATATGCATTTTGTATCAGAGTCAATGTCCCCCCAAGAAATTAAATTTCAATTATTTGTGGAAACCTATCAATTGGTACACATTTACAGCTTCTCTTATTTGTTTAAAAGAGAACGACACCCCGGAATGTGGCTGAGTTGAAAGCTACTTTGCAATCTCCAGGGGAAATGAACGAAAGAAAGGGTCGGAGATGGGCAATCAATCATTCTTAAAACCAGCGTTCTTAAGACCAAAGGGTCGGGACCAGTTAGTTTCCAACTCTTAAAATCAACACAAATGAAATCTAACACAACCGCATGGGGTTTGCCTCGTACACATCGGAGCAAAACAATAGGTTAGGTCATCATTTTCTGTTCTCTTGTATAAGAAAAAAGCCATCCTTTCTTCCGTCATCCCGCTTAGGAATAGAGATTCTGGATGGATTACGTGTATTGGGTTCTTCCTAGCTATCGAAAGAATCAAGCAAAAAAACTCAAGTATAAAATCTCTTACATTGGTGCCTCAAGTCAAGCAAATGGCTTCCTAGAACAAGCACAACCATAACTAGGATATCACAAACCTCGTTGATGTAAAGATGATGTGACAAAAGAAAGATGCTAAAGCAAAATGCCTTTAGCCACAATCTACAAGAAGTTGGTACAAAGTTTCATTACACACCATATGAAACTTTGTGGGAGCATGGATATTGCCAATTGCAAAGTTGATAAAAATATTACCAAGTGGGAAATGAAAGTCATTCTCGAAACCAGTAGGTTGAAATGCGGCGAATGTGGTGGTTTTTTACAATTCACTTGTCATGTTCGAAAGAGAAAAAGGCATGATATTCACAGATAGTTGTCGAGAAAATTCCTGTTGAATTCTTTCTCATTGATTACCATTTTGACACAAAGAGGTTGGTTGTGCAGGAAACAGACTTGTCTGTACCATTCGATTGAAGTTAAGGTAAATGAGGCTGACCTCCCTCTAAATTTATACACCTAAACAGTATTCCTAAGTTTCCAATAATTGTTCTCACTCCTGACATTTATGTTCTATTATCACTTCCACAACCGCCCCCTTTCCGTCAGTGTAGATCATTAGTCAACCCCTATGGAAGCTGATGTCAGCCACAAAAAAGGAATGTGATCCCTATTTACCCTTTGTGCAGAATGGCATAATACCCGATGCCTTTGATATGAAATGAGATTCCAATATAGAAACTAATATTGAAAATGCCCTTAGTGATAATTTAAAATAGACTTTCGCCTTTTCCTGTTGCTCACATGGCTTTGCCTTTGTCAACAACTAATGTGTAGAGTTTACAGCATTACAACAGGTGAATCAGATTTACACTCACAGTTAAATTTATCCATATATTTGTGGAATATCCTTGCTAATAAATCTAATAACACTAATGGTATTATATATACAGAATATCTTAGTTGTGAGTATATCTACACATGTATATACATGTATATACATGTATACATATCTAAATATATATTGGATTACAGAATAGCAACTCCGCATCCAAACCCTTTTCAGAAAAAAAAACTCCGGATCCAAAGACACCCTAATATGCATATAACAAGAAATCCAAACATATCACATTTAATTTGAGGTAATTAAAACTATTAACTATAAAAACAAGGAATGAGGTGAGCAAATTATCCAAAGTATAGCTAATTAAGTCGAATAAAAACTTGGTCTTTCTCATTACAATTAATCAGCTTTGATGTGTCTTCTTTTTTCATGCCTTTTGAATCTTCCAGGTCTCGCCTTTCCATGGAAGACAGTTTGGCATTTGAAAGCTCCTCTTAAGGTGTCCTTTTTACTTCGACAGTGATTTGGGGTCAAATCCTTACATTGGATTATCGGAGGAGAGGGAAAGGCAACGAATTACTATTAATTGATGTTGTATGAGTAAATTCAATGGAGAGTAAGTTGATCATCTTCTTTTGCATTTCCCTATTGCAAACAATTGTTAGAGATTTTTGTTTGGCATAGTTTAGATCCAATGGGGCATGCCTCGAACTGTAAGAGGCTTGATGGTTATTTGAAGAGGTTGCTAAGTGAGTGCTCAGGCCGATGAGTTTTGGATTGCCAAGTCCTTGTCTCTTGTGGTGTATTTGGAGGGAGTAAATAGAAGAATCTTTGAGGGAGATGAATCATGAATCTTCTATCAAAAGCCTAAAATGTACCTTTACAGGTTTCCTTTTCTGTTGGGTCATGGGTACATCTATATTCTATAGAGGAGATAATTAATTTTTCCGGGTTCCCTAGAACCTCGATACTCTTTGTGGTTTTTGTGTAGTTTCCTTGGGATGCGTTCCCTTTTCTGAATTCCTTATAAATTAATTCTAACTTATCACAAAAATAAATTCCAACACACGTAGTATTTCGACGTACAAGGAAAAGTTTTGAGCGATTTCATTGCAATTCAGTGAAGCATATCTAGTAAGCTAGATGTAAAAGCCAATGGAGACATCCCACATACATGTTATTATTATATATATGAGTCTCTACACTTTAGAACAAAGGAAACTATTGACTAGATGTGTCACGATGACATTGTAGATTTAGGTACTCAATTCAACATAGAAAAAGGATAGAACACACAAACTGGCTGTTGGACGGTTTCACAGGCATTACTATCAAAGAACACGAAGAACGATATTAGACAACATCACATTAAGCGGAGATGTAGATAACGGCAGAGCTGTGAGATATAGCGATGTGGATCCTGTCCACCGTGACAGTTTCAACTCTGCCAAACAAGTCAAGGTTGGGGAGTCGGTGGCAGGACTGATTCGGAAGGATGCAAAGGCCTCTGAGGCGGTTAGGGTTTAGGAGAGATAGATATCAGTCTGTTTTGATGGTTTGTAGGTATCAAGATGGGAGGTGCTCGTGGTTGTCATATCAAACACTTTCAGTCTCTTTGGCTCATTATTATCATTTTTTTTCATTTCAAGAATTCTGTATCGCTCATTGTTGCAAAATAATGAAGGGTTCAGTTCATACACTGATCCTAATGAAATGTTATTTCCATCATTTCATGCTTTATGACAGTATAAAATACTCATTGTTTGGCATAGATAATAAAGAAAATCTGCATTAATCACATCTTCAAAGGAAAATAATGCATTACCTTTCAAGCTCGCCTTCACTAAAGACATGGTAATATCTGTTGTACACCACTGCACCCTTCTTGTCATCCTTCTTTGCTAGGCCATGAGCAAGGGCGCAAGCAGAAGCTCCACTGACTTCGGCACGATGATAAGGCAAGTGCCAAGGGACAAAATATTCCTGCCGGCTTTCACTATTTTCTCCATTTTCGGAAACCAATGGCTCATCCTTGCTTTCAGAAGGTAAGTGGATATTTTCCGGTAAAGTTACAGTAGAAGAAATTGCCTTGGAATTTTTGAAGCGCTCCATCAAACCATTTTCCTCAGCTTCTGGGATGCTTTCTAGGGTGCCGGATGAAGGACTACCTATCCGGGGACTGCTTGATCCTACCCATTCCTCTAAATACTTCTGGGTGAGCGGAGTCCATTTGTTAAGCAATGATCTATCCTCTTGTTCCACAGCCCAAACAGTAATCAAAACCAAGCCACCCTTTTTAACAACTCGGACTAATTCAGATATTGCTCTCTTCCTCCTACTCTCTGAGCTCAGGTGATGCAACACGGCAATAGATATGGCGGCATCACCATAACTAGTTCGATAGGGGAGATTTACAGCATCTGCAACAACCACTTCATGACCCCTATCTGCACAGATACTGATGAGGGGAGCACTTATATCACACCCTATGAAAAAACAATCAGGATTTAGTCCCAAGTACTTCCCATTTCCGCACCCAGCATCCAGCACGAGGGAACCTGAAGGCAATGAATTCAAAAAAGTGGCAACTTTTGGCCACTTTGCAAAGCGGGTAGAACTAAAATGAGGAGCGATTGCATCGTAAACACGATGAACGTACTTCTTTTCAATTTCCGGTGTGGATGTGGACGAACAAGTATTGTCGGGGTTCAATGGTACAGAGGGTTGAATATGAGATTCTCCATCAGAGACTAATGTAGCATCTATTTGGACTTGATTCATATCACTTAAATTCCTTGGAGCACCAAAACTACTAACTAGTATGACACAAGAGCGAATAAGACTACAACTTTCACTCAAATACGTCCTTCCTCTAGCAACAAGAAAGACCATAAGTTTGAACTCAAAAAACGCCTGCAAAAAAATACAACATTTTTAATACATGATATATAAGTATAATCTTTCCAATACAATGAAATTAGATCAAACAAGTACCAACATATATATGTGTATATATATACATATATATATACATATATGTTTGTATATGTATATGTATATATATAAGTTTGATTTTGGATTTCCCACAAATTAGATCAATCAAGTAGTAATTTAAATGTGAGCAAATTCGGAACTTTTCCAGTTTTAACAAGTTTAAATTATATATAAAGACAAAACATTTGAAACCCAGATGATTTGGGTTGAGTTGGTTTTGATTGAAGCCCTAATTGAGGTGGAATCGATATTGAAAGAGAGAGTATATGTTACCTGAGACTGAGAGCAACAATGGTGTTGAGAGAGAGAGTGAAATCTAGGGTATTGGGCGTCACTGGCGGCGATAGAGGAGGCTTCAAGGACTCCCTCCACCTTTGTTGAATTTGAAGGGTTTACGACAGTCGAGTTTTTGACTTGTGGGTGGTAATGTTTTTAGGGCCATTAACAAACAATCCTTATTAGTTTCAAATTATTGACAAACATCACGTAAAGTGTCAAATAATGCCTTCACTTTTGTCACCATACACACAACCCTTATTCCATTAACAAATATCCCTTTAAAATATAATATTTTATGCTCAAAATATTCCTAAATTAATATTTTATATCAAAAAAATACTCTTAAAATAAATTGGTAATTAAATTAAGATTTTTTAATAAATTACAAATTATTATTTTTTAACTAAATTAAAATTTTTGAGTAAATTACAAATTATTTTTTTATTTTTTGTTTAAGTTTACTTATTTATATAAATTTAAATTTAAAAATATATATTACTCCCTCCGTCTCAAATTATAAATCCTCTTTTGAGGAATTCAACTTTTTAAGATAATGACTTTTATTGTAGTGTTAGTGAATAAAATACCAACTTTACTATTATTCTCAATATAATGATGTGATCGTTTATAAAATATATATTTTATAACTTTAATGATTGAAGATTAAATTGGTAAATTGACTAAATTAAGTGATTTGACTTTTCAAAGTGGATACTTATTTTGGGACAGAGAAAGTACAAATTATAAGGGCAAAGTCCTTTTAAAATTTTTATGCAGTTATTCTCTTAAAAAAATTAAAAAAACATTATTTAAAGTGTATTATTATCAATAATGTTTTTTTATATAATTTGTACTCCCTCCCTCCCAAAATAAGTGTCCACTTTAAAAAGTCAAAGCATTTTATTTGATCAATTTATCAGTTTAACCTTCAAGTATTAAAGTTATAAAACATATATTTTATAAATGGTCACATCACTATAGTGGACTACGGGTAAAGTTGGTATTTTATTCACTAACACTACAATAAAAAAGTTATCCTCTTAAAAAATTGAATTCCCCAAAAGGGACTTATAATTTGAGACAGGGAAAGTAATATATTTTTTCATATTTGAATTTAAATAAATAAGTAAACTCAAACAAAAAATAAAAAAATAATTTGTAATTTACTCAAAATTCTTAATTTAGTTAAAAATAAATAATTTGTAATTTACTAAAAAATCTTAATTTAATTACCAATTTATTTTAGTGGTATTTTGGGCATAAAATATCAATTTAGGGGTATTTTGTGCATAAAATATCTATTTTTAACAGCAGGGGGTGTTTGTTAACGGAATACTAATGGAGTGAGGGTTGTCTGTATGATGGGAAAAGTGTAGAGGGTTATTTGACACCTCATGGGATGTTTGTCTAGAATTTAAAATCATTGGGGGTTGTTTGTTAATAACCCATGTTTTTACAATAAAATCTGAACAACTTTGCTATATAATTAGGGCTATTTGATTTTGTAAGGCTTTTAGCCTCCTTTTTTTAATATATCTTCTTACCATTCAAAACAAAACAAAAAATAAAAAGCAGGACTATTAACAAACAACCCCCTATGATTTCAAATTCTTGACAAACACCCTCTTGAGGTGTCAAATAACTCTCTGCACTTTTCCCACCATACACACAACCCCCACTCCGTTAGTATTCCGTTAACAAACACCCATTTGCCGTTAAAAATAAATATTTTATGCCCAAAATATCCCTAAATAGATTTTATGCCCAAAATATCCATAAAATAAATTGATAACTAAATTAAGATTTTTTAGTAAATTACAGATTATTATTTTTTTAACTAAATTAAGATTTTTGATTAAATTACAAATTATTTTTTTGATTTTTGTTTAAGTTTACTTATTTATTTAAATTCAAATCTGAAAAAATATATTACTCCCCCGTCTAAAATTATAAGTCTCTTTTAGGAAATTCAATTTTTTAAGATGATAACTTTTTATTGTAGTGTTAGTGAATAAAATACCAACTTTACCCGTAGTCCACTATAGTGATGTGATCGTTTATAAAGTATATGTTTTATAACTTTAATGCTTGAATGTTAAACTGGTAAATTGACCAAATAAAATGCTTTGACTTTTTAAAGTAGACACTTATTTTGGGACGGAGGAAGTACAAATTATATAAAAAAAAAAATCATTACTGATAGTAATACACTTTAAATAATTTTTTAAAATTTTTTTTTTTAAAAGAATAGATGCATAGAAATTTTAAAAGGGCTTTACCTTTATAATTTGTACTTTCTCCGTCCCATAATAAGTGTCCACTTTTCTTCTTTAGTCATCCTAAAATAAGTGTTCACTTTGCAAAATCAAATCACTTAATTTGGTCAATTTACCAGTTTAACATTCAAGCATTAAAGTTATAAAATATATATTTTATAAACGATCACATCATTATAGTGGGACCACGAGTAAAGTTGGTATTTTATTCACTAACACTACAATAAAAATCATCATCTTAAAAAGTTGAATTCCCTTAAAGGGACTTATAATTTGAGACGGAGGGAGTAATATATTTTTTTCAAATTTGAATTTAAATAAATAAGTAAACTTAAACAAAAAAACAATTTGTAATTTACTCAAAAATCTTAATTTAGTTAAATAATAATAATTTGTAATTTACTAAAAAAATTTAATTTAGTTACCAATTTATTTTAGGAGTATTTTGGGCATAAAATATCAATTTAGGGGTATTTTGGGCATAAAATATCAATTTCTAACAGCAGGGGGGTGTTTGTTAACAGAATACTAACGGAGCGGGGGCTGTGTGTAAGGTGAAAAAAGTGCAGGGAATTATTTAACACCTCAAGGGGGTGTTTGTCAAGAATTTAAAATTATAGGGGGTTGTTTGTTAATAGCCCATATAATTAAGGGTTAATTTCATTTACACCCCCTAAACTTTGTTCAAAAGGCATTTTGACCCCCCAACTCTGCATAAATGCATTTAGACCCCCTAATTAGACAAACTTTCACCAGTTTGACCCCTGACCACTTTTGGGCGTTGACTAGGTAGGAAAAAACAAATTTGTCATCTGCCAAACAACTGTATTTTAAATATAAACATATTCATTTGTAGGAATAAGGATATCCTTATTCCAATTGAGGGTTTAGGTAAAACCCATCCCCAAACACCCTAATACTATATATATCCACACTTCAGATATTTTTTAAAACAAACCCTAACCCGACCCGTCTTCTTCTCTCACCTCTCAAACCCTATAGACGTGCTTCGTTCCTCTCTCTCTCAAACCCTAACCAAATCTGAAACCACCTCCATCTCTCTTTCGTTTACATCTGAAACCAAGCTTCGTTCTCTCACCTCTCAAACCCTAAATCAATATCATTTCTCAAACACTAACTCTACCCGTTTCTTCTCTCACCTCTCAAACCCCATGGACATGCTTCATTCTCTCTCTCTTAAACCCTAACCACATCTGAAACCACCTCCATCTATCTCTCATTTACATTTGAAACCAAGTTTCGTTCTCTCACCCAAACCCTAAACACATCTCAAATTGTTCGTCTGCTCACATCCCTTTTTCGTTTACATCTGAAACCAGTTGTTTTCGTTCACTCCAGTTTGACGTCTTCTTTTATCACGATTTCGAGCTCTCTTCTGGTCAGATCTGAGATGAATAGTAGATTTGTTGCAAGAGAAATATTGTTCAAGTGTTTTGGCTTCGAAATCTCAAAGAGGTAACACATATAACCTTTCATTTACGTTCCTTCTCTCCTTTCAAACATGATCTCATTTAGAAAGTGTTGAATGCAAGCGAAAAAATTAGGGTTTTTCGGACACAGATCCAATTTTAGGGTTTTTTTAAATTGATTTGAATCTGTGGTGTAATTAGTCCATAAATGGTGATTATTCTGTTTAATTTTTTTTAATTTCATTTTTTTTGCACATTAACATATGATTTATGGTTTTCGGATTACTATGTTGTTGTATAATTGGGGTTTTTTTAAATTGATGTTATTTTTCAGGTTACTATAGCTATTGTGTTTAGGGTTACTATTTAATGTTGTTTTACCCATGAAATGACTGCATGAGTTTGATTTTATAACCCGAGAATTTTGTTAAGTGTTGGGTTGAATGAAACATTATGATATGAGTGCATACATGATATGTTGAAAGTGATTTAGGGTTTCTAAATGCATGCATGTAATTTGTATTATGTTTTTTGTGTATTTTTTCCACATTACAGCCATGACATACCCCTTCTTTACTCATGACATACATGTTCACTATGAGACAACTATGGTTAGTATTAGAAAGGTTGATCCTGACATGTATAGTATATTAGATTTTCTGCAATACATTAATAAGGCATTTCTTAGTGAAGAATGTGGTATAGGGTTTGTATTTATTGTGTATTGTACTTTACCTGGTAATGGGGTAATATGCTAATGGAGACTGACAAGCAGGTTATGGACATGTTCTATCAACATATAGGTGTAAAAGAGATCAATTGTTTTCTTAAGCTAACTGAAGTGACACCCTTAGCTATAATTGATGAGTTTGATAAACCTAATATGGGGGAGGATATTGACTTGAATGAGGATGAGGATGTTGAGTTGAATGAGGGGGAAGTAGGTCCTGACTTAAATGATGAGGAAGAGTGTAATGAGCATGAGAAATTAGTTGATTTAGAGGAGGAAGATCAAGTATATGGGCTTAGAGAGGAAGAGCAAGACTAGAGGGCAGAAGGTGACCCTGATGTGATAGATAGTTCTAGTTCAGATGAGGAATTTTCACCTAATGAAAAGTTGAATGTGGAGGATGATGGGCTGTCTAATTATGAGTCAGATGATGAGGTGCATTCAGATTCTAGTGTGGAGGAGGTTGGTGTGAGATTGCCAAAAAGGAGTAGGTCTAAAAGTCATCTATGGGAAAAAAAGATTAAGGGTAAGGAATTTAAAATGGTGAAAGTGCAACCTATTAAGTTGGAAGCACATCAGGTATTTGAAAATGTTAGAAAATTTAGGGAGGTTGTATTAGATTATTGTGTCCAGGAAGGGTTTGAGGTTGAAAAAAAGGAAGAATGAGTCCACTAGAGTGACTTGGGTTTGCAAAGTCAAAGGTTGTCCATGGAGGGTTCATGCATCTCCATTGTCGGACAAAGTTATATTTATGATTAAGTCATATTGTGGAGAGCACACATGTATTAGGACTAATAAGAATCCACAAATTAAGTCAACATGGATTGCAAAAAAGTTTTTTAAAAAATTAAAGCAAAACCCACAAATGACAGTTGAGTCTCTAAAGAAGCAGTTTCACAATAAATTTGGGATTGTGTCAAACATGCAAAGATGTTATAGGGCTAGGAAGAAGGCATTGATGAGAACCATAAAAAGTCACACGCCTTGGTTTATCCTTACATAAATGAGATTAGGAGATCCAATCCACATACTCTAATAAAGCTTGATTTTGCTGACCCACAATTGAACAAAGAACCCTCTTTTAAGAGGATTTTCATTGCATTTGATGCAATGAAGTTAGGGTTTATTAAAGGGTGCAAACCCTTCATTGGCATGGATGGGTGTTTTCTTAAGGGGCTCTTTGGAGGAGTGTTGCTTTCTGCAGTGGCACTGGATGGCAATAATGGGTTGTTGCCATTGGCTTATGCTGTGGTGGAGAATGAAGGCAGAGATACATGATCTTTTTTATTGGAAAATTTGAAGAAGATGCTTGGAAATGATGCTCAACACAGACCCTGGACACTAATGAGTGATATGCAAAAGGTAACTAAACAATTGTGTTCATTTATTTAATTCTTTGTATTAACTGACATTTACTAAATTATTTTGTTTATTTATTTAATTATTTGTATTAACTGTCATTTACTAAATTATTTTGTTAATTTATTTAATTCTTTGTATTAATTGTCATTTACTAAAGCATTTTGTTCATTTTATTTAATTATTTGTTTAACTGTCCTAGGGTTTAGAGGTTGCTATTGGTGAGTTTTTCCCACAAGCCACACATAGAATTTGTGCAAGACATTTGTACAACAGTTTTAGGAAGAAATTCCCTGGGGTGTTGTTGAGGAAGTATTTTTGGAGGGCATGTAGGGCCTATAACCAAATAGACTTTGAGGATGCAATGGGACCAATGCATGAGCTTAAGGGTCTGTTTACTATCAGGAAATATATTTTTTTTCCGTTTCCTGAAGAAGTAGAATTATATTTTTGATTCCTTCAGAAAAACAGAAAGTAAAATCTTGTTTACTAAATTTTGATTTTTTTCAGAAACAAAAATAAAAAACAGAAATTATGTTTACTAAAAATTTTTTGTTCTTACTTTTTATTCATTTATTATATGTATTTCTTATTATTTTTTATTTATATTTATTATTTATCATAAGTTTTATTTATTTATTATTAATTTTGTATATTATTTATTATTTTTATTATTATTAATTCATTATTTTTATTTAATTTATAAATATATTTTGTTTAATTTATTATTTATTATATTTTTATTTAATTTATAAAAATATTTAATTTATTTATTATTTATATATAATATTTAAATTTATTAGTGCAAAAGACATGAAAGTCTCAATTTTACAACTTTGAAATTTGGTCATTTTGAAGGCAAGAGGAAACAAAAAGATGAAGTACCATTTTTCTTGTTTCCTCTTTTTTTTACAATTAGAGGAAACGTTTCCTGAAGGGCAAAAGTAAAAATAAATTCGTAAACAAGATTTTACTTTTACTTCTTCATTTCAGGAAGTAAAAACAGGAAACATGAAATATTTCCTGTTAGTAAACACCACCTAATCCTAAGGCAAGTGCTTGGCTGATGGAAAAACCCTTAAACATTTGGTGTAGGTATGGATACAATGAGTCTTCAAAGAGTGATCACATAACCAATAATTTGGCTGAGTCTTTCAATAATTGGGTAGGTCACTATAGGGCTAAACCATTATTGACTATGCTTGAGTGGATGAGGAACAAACTTATGGTTAGAATAAAGAAAAGACATCAAAAATCACAAACTTGGAGTGGGAGGGTGACATCTCAGAGTAAGAAGAAGTTGAATAAAGCTGTTTCAGAGTCAAGGGGCTGTAGAGTGTGTGCTGCTAGTAATGGGGAGTTTGAAGTGCATGATATGGATGCAAGTGTGAGTGTTGTTAACCTTGGGTATTGGACATGTTCATGTAGAGCTTGGCAGGTCTCTAGTATACCTTGCAAACATGTTGTAGGTGCTCTTTTATGGCAGAGAGAGGATTTGGAGCTATTTTGTGATCCAATGTATAACAAGGAAACTTATATGTTAGCCCACAGTAGGATAATTCATCCAATACTGGATGAGAAGCTGTAGCCTAGAGAACCTGGTTTTCCCCTATATCCTTCAGTTTTAAAAAGGCTACTTGGTAGACCAAGTTGTAATAGGAGGAGGGAACAATGTGAGGCAGCCCCAAGAGTGAAAAGATCCATGGTCATCACATGCCAAGTTTACCAAGAGCCATGCCACAACAAAAGAAGTTGCCAAATAGCTAAAACATTGAAGGAGAAAGTTGTTGCAGCTGCTAAGTAGAGAGCTGCAAATATGGTAAGTAAATTATGAAGTTTTGCTATTTTTCATGTGTATGTTTGGTATTTTGCTAAAGCATTACTTGTTGTGAATTAGGAGGGTAGTAGTTCTTAAACAATTGGAGCAAGTGCATCTCAAGGGGTATCTTCTGTAACCCAACAGGTATTTTATTATGTTTTTTACTAAAGCATTACTTGAACATTAGTCATGCTTGAACATTAAATGTTTTTACACATTTGAACATTAGTCACAAGCTGGAATAAGTGCATCTCAAACTGGAATATTGCAGCGAGGGTAGCAATGTGATGGAATGGATTGAAGTGTTGCAGTTTGGATTATTTTGAAGTGGTGGTGAAGTGTAATGACAGATTGGTTTCTGTATTTTGAAGTTATTTTGGTTCTGTTTTGGACAATATTTTGGTTCTTTTGGAATTGCAATTGGATAGTTCAAAATGATCATTTAGAAAGTATTGTAAAGTTGTCAACTTATTTTGAACTGTCATTATGTTGATTCACCTTAGGTTTGGTAATCATTTTGAACTATCAAATTATGTTATCTATGAAAATTTGTTATGATGTGAATGTTGGTGTATTGAACTGCTTTTTGTAACGTATATAACCTCTACTCCCACTTTCATAACTTGTTTGAGACATGAATAAAGATGGAGAGAAAGAGAGAGAGAAAATGATGTAGATGAAGTGAAACTTGTGTTTAAAATTAGAGGCAATTGAACCCTATTTATAAAGCAAAATATGACCGTTTGAGGGGGTCAAAATGATGAACACAAATCTAAAAAATATGACCGTTTGTGCAATATAGTTGTTTTAACAATGAAGGGGGTCAAAATGATTAAATCAAGTTGTCAGATTGGACCCTAAAACAAGTTACACGGTGAGGGGGTGAAATTGATTCATTACAGGTGTCAGATTGACGCCTAAAACAAGTTACGTGGTGAGGGGGTCAAAATGATTTATTAAATTATACAATTTGGCGCCAAACTCAACCTACTATTGAATAAGGGGGTCAAAATTATATAAAACATTACATATATGGCGCCAAAATTGTACAGATAAGGGGGGAAGAAGTAGGGATAGGGGTAAGGGTATTTTAGACATTTCAGACTCTGCCAAGTTTGAAAATGTACTAAAAGTTCATAAGGGGGTCAAACTGATGAAAGTTTGCCTAATTAGGGGGTCTGACTGCATTTATGCAGAGTTGGGAGGGTCAAAATGACTTTTGAACAAAGTTCAAGGAATGTAAATGAAATTAACCCTATAATTAATGGGTCGCGAGCATGCATATAGTGCCTCTAGTATAATTCAGGGTTTAGGACTGAAATCTAACGTTTTTACAATGTTTTTACCTGTAGTATAATTCAGGGTTTATTATATAGTGCCTATAACCCATGTGATTTTTTAAAATTTTATTATTTAAAAATTTGTGTATGGTGAAATAAATTATCTAAAATACCCTTAATATATTTTTTTATAAAATAAAAAAAAGACAAAAATTATGTTTATAAAAAATATATATTTAAAAAAATAATCACAAAAGAATTACAATTTAATTTTCCAATATATTAAAACTATTTTGTTTAAAAAAATAAGCTTATTCTTTTAAATTTTTATTTTTATTTGTTTATTTTATTTTATTTATCATTTAATTAATTAAATAATATATTTATTTATTTATTATATTATATTACATTTATCAACTATTTATTTTATTTTATTTATTTTTATTAATTTATTCTTTATTAGTTTAATAACTATTCATTTATTTTATATATTTATTCATTTTTTTTATGTAATCATTTTATTTAGTTATTATTTAATTTATTATTATTTATTTTAATTTTATTATAGATTATTTATTATTAATTCCAAATTTGGTATTTTTATTAGGTTAAAAGGGTTTTTTAGAGATTTTATATTTTTGGGGGGTTAAATTGCAATAATTTTGAAACATAATGGATTTATACTTGTAACAAATGGGGGGTATTACACACCTAGTTTGAAACCAATGGAGATTTTTTCACTGAAAACCCTACTTAAAATCATTATATTGGAATTTATGCATATATATTTTCCCTATATATTTATAAAAAAATAAATTTCACTTTACATAATAGAGAATTTATCATATAATGATTATGACCTCCACTGAATTTAATATTAAAAAAAATGTGACTTACATAAAGCCAATGGTCAAAATAGAGTAATATAAACTTGTATACAAATAAGGTTGGTTAAGTCAAATGAGAGAATTCAGGATAAAAATAAAAAATAAAAGTCTAATGAGAGAACCGGTTTTATCAGATTACGGTTTGTATATTTTGTTCCATACCTACCCCTAAGAATAGGAGTAGGATGATAGATGTTAGAATATATCAGACTTAGGCTCATCTATCTAGCTTAGCCCATGTAATACTAGCTCATTTAATATTAGTTTTACCTAATTTTTATTGACTTGTCCCTTATACCAAGTTTACTTGTTCTCCACACATTTTTCCCTATATATAGGGGTCACCTCTATTATAATAGATACAATTTAATATACACTTCATAATACAATTCATTCTTCTTTATTTTTCTTGTTTATTGTCTTTATTATATTCATTTCATTATCATATTATCAAAACATCATTTATTTTAACATGGTATTAGAGCCAATCGGTTATTGATAATTCATTTCGCTTAGCATCATCTTTGTCGGGGATGGCATCCCGTCTTTCATCCTTGGCAGCGATCTTCAATTAAAACTTTAATCTCTCAATCTCTATTTTCCTCTCTCTCTAGGGTTTTCGAAACCCTAACTTTATCTCTCTACAAATCCTAGTCTTTAATTCCAAGAGACCCATCACCAATTTCTAACACTGTCCGAACGAGACTCTCAATTTCTCCCTCACTACTCACAAACTGGTCCATATTCGTCGTCAAAATATCCTTGAAATCAAAGTTCGACAGCACCAACAGGTTCATCTCGATTAGACGAAGCGAATCCAATTCGCCGCGACCCCAAACTCCACTGCACGCGCCGTCACGCACCTCTAGAAGACCAGCGCGTCTAGAGTCCTCGGCCACATGCGCGCCATGCGTCATCAACCTTCAGCGCGCGTGGGCTTCACGCGTCTCACGCACCCCACTCGTCAGACCACCGTCGGAACTTACCGCCGGCTCTCATTACCGGTTATCTTCTCCGGCGACGATCAGACCACCTTCGGAACCCTTCCGCCGACACTCATCGCTGGTCACTTCTTTGACGACGATCACTGTTTCCGACGACGGTCGTCCTCTCTGGTGACTTTTCCGACTCCGGTCACCTTCTCCGGTGACATCTGCAGATTCCAGCGACTTTTTCGGTCATCGGAAAAATCTTCTAGATAGTGACGTCACTTGACACGTGTCCTCTCCAGCACTTCCCATGTGTCACATCCAGATTAAGCCACGTGTCACTGTCAAATTGTGTCACGTCACCAGGTTCTTGCAAAATTACAATTTTGCCCTTATTCAATCTTTTGTGCATTCTGAGCTCTTTTTAACTCCAGTTTTAGTAAACAAATAGTCGATTTTAGCTAATTGGACTGCTCTGGACGCAACCGTACTGTTGATTTTGCGATATTTGTCTTTGATAATTTGATTACTCATCTTTCCGACTCATTCTCTACCCTTTTGGGTACTTGCTATACTAATTTTCATAATCAACATCATATTTTTTCATCTCATCCGTTTGGACTTCCATACCCATTTGTTTAGGGTACTCTCATTATCTCATCCGTACCCATTTTTTAGGGTACTCTCATCATCTCATTCGTACCCATTTGTTTAGGGTACTCTCATCTAGAGAACCAACCACTTCACTGGTTCAGTTCTTTTTATCTTATTTTTTTCTCTTAGGGGGAAAATCTAATCATTTCGATCAATCAATATTTTCTCGATTGATCATCATCTCTTTTCGATCGATCGTCATCTCTTACGTGATCGACCAAACCTTTAATTCTATATCATCTTCTCTGTTTTGGTGATTTAGAATTCTTTATTCAAGAATCAGACTCAGAATCAGTCGCTCTTGTCAGGAATCATCGCTTCCGCACAGCCAATCGCACTCATAATCAGAATCAAGATCAATCTGCTGATATTTTTCACCAAAGTTTATTTGTCAAAACGATTTCAAGAATTGGTTTCCAAACTCAAGTTGGTCTTTTAATTCCCCAACTTAAGTTTTAGGGGGGGGGGGGTGTTAAAATATATCATGCTTAGGCCCATCTATCTAGCTTAACTCATGTAATCCTAGTCCATTTAGTATTAGTCTTACCTGATTTATATTGACTTGTCCCCCACACCAAGTTTACTTGTTCTCCACACATTTTTCCCTATATATAGGGGTCACCTCTATTGTAATAGATACAATTTAATATACATTTCATAATACAATTCATTCTTCTTTATCCTTCTTGTTTATTGTCTTTATTATATTCACTTCATTATCATCTTATTAAAGCATCCTTTCTTCTAACAATAGAATTGGCTAAATAATCATTTTTTAATAAGGATACTGATAGGGATGTCAAAAGTTACACTTAATATGTAGATGTAATCTTTTTAGTAAAACTGAAATTATCTTGCTTTAAGGCCCCACCACCATAACTCTGTTGGAGTGAAAGTCCGACCCTAACTAAACTCTGACTAGGGTGTTCAAATTCAGATTAATAAAGAAAGCTCACTTAAATTTGATCATTGTTGTATTTATCTCTTTCTAATTTGGTAAGAATTACCATTTGAAGTTTTCATTCATATCTATCAATATTGTTATAGTAGGTGACTTCTTTCTTTACAGGGAAAGTTAAACTTAGTCATCAAACTATCTCTATTTGACTAGGATCTTGTTATATTTGGTGACTCATTTGTTAAGGGGAAATATAAATTAGCCATCAAGCAATCCTTAATTAGGTAGGAGATCAATTCTTAATTGAATTGATTGACTTGTCCTCCACTTCAACCTATCCTATAAATATAGGTGTAACCTATTGTATTATGTGTACCAGGTAGAGAGTTAGAATATGTCGGCGCCAGAGAGCTGTTACCAGTGTGAGTGAAAACACCTAGTGTGAGTAAAACACAAGCGGTGCGCAGAGAATACACAGAGATAAATAGAGTTTTGTGAGTGAGAGTTAGGAATAATATATGCTTATATTATTTCCGATGATACAGGCGTGAGTATCCACTGTGTGTGTGTGTATGAGCTAATTTGCAGGTGTGCACGGCTTCAAACAGAGGGTTTGGAATCCCTAATAGTGTTCTTGGGCGGTGTCAGATTGTTGTCTGATTCCTAACAAATATGTGGGTTCATCTTTTTTCATGAAAACAACGAAATTAAATTTGTCTCGCATCTGCTTTTAATTTGGTTCAATTATATTGCTTTCGCAGTTTGGTTTAATTTCAATTACTATAAAGTTGTTAAAGACCGATTTAGTTCCAAAATACTCTCAAGTTGGTTCAAAATAAATTGTGCGCACCTCTACCATGTTGGTTAGATCTATAGTATATGAACGTTTGTTTGCTACTAAATAATAAAATAAAAGGAAAGGAAATAAAATAAAATGGTCGTTATTTTGAAAGATTTTTTTTTTTATATTTTTATTATTATTTTTGGTAAATATATTTTTCTTTTTAAAAAAAAAATTGAAAGGCTTTTAGAAAAAAATAATACCAGTTTAAAGAACTTTTGTATAGTTTTTCTTACATAAAATTTGATTCAAAAGCTCCTTAACACTCAAAAGCATCCGGAGAAATCCCATCAGTTCTTCATCCTATTCTTTCCTCCTCCAACTTTCTTGATTTCATTTCCTATGTCCGGACTTTCTTTCTTTCAAACTTTAATAAGCAATTTTTTCTATCGAAAATAATAATAATCATATATGTCTGAAGTCTTTCCACTAATCTTAACTATGTTGTTGAGAACATATATATATATATATATATATATATATATATATATATATATATATATATATAACTCAAAGAAAGTATAAAAAATATTCTAAACATTTATTTAAATATAGTTTGTAGAAAAAAAACTGCTAAGAGAAAAAACCAAGGAAATAAATTTTGGTAGAATATTTTTAGTAATCAATCATCCAAACTATACATTTGCTTTGGAATAAATTAAACAAACCTTAAAACCATACAATTAGTTGTTTCATCACCACTTATAAACATACAATGATAAGGTAAAACAATAAATTCATTTGCATTGTATATAAATAGTAGTATATACAAACACATTACATTCATAGTCATTCATATAGTTGGAATTTTCCCCTCCATCTCAGCTAGTACGTACATGTATTTTCAGCTAGCATAAAACGGAGCCCATTGAAAGAATGATGTTGCACAAATTGAAGAACGATTTGAACAAGTTTATAATGTTATGTGAAAATAACAAGATACAAGCAATCATGGTATAAATAGGCCATTTCAACCAATTTCAAATTCTGAAAGCCCCCCAACATGTACTCCGTTGAGAGGAACTGCACTAGTACCTTCCTTACTCTTTTAACAGAGTTCCATCATTATTATGGTAGGGCCTCATCTTTCTTCTTCTTCATCTTCAATTTCCTGAATCAAACAAAAGTGGGGTTATATCAGCAGTGTCATTTGTGGTGGTGCTTCCAAAACACAAGTCAATCAAACAAGCCTGGTAATGAATAGTTCACCATTAATATGCAAGAAAAAGAAATTATATCATCATTTACTAAAAATTCATTGCTACATTTACTATCTGCTACTCAAATTCATTTACGTCGGTGACATCTTCTTCCAACTTATCATAATTTTGGTACACATTATTTATCCACAAGTTTGTTATAATGAGCGTGCTTATGCGTCCAAAAGTGAGCGTTTCCACTTTGGGTCATTCCGACAGTTGAACATCCTTCAAGGATGGGAAATTAAAAGTATCAGTTCTCTAACTAAAACATGTGAGATTTTGTAGGTAATGAAACTCCAGTCTCTGTAGCTAAGGAAACACAATTTCGTCCATGTCATATTCTTTTCCCTGTCCTTCACTGATAACTATTTCTTCCATCACATCACAAGAGTAAATCCATCTTGAAATCCCTAAGTATCTGAGTTGTGTGAGACATCTTGCTATTGAGACTGAGAATAAATAACTTAGATTGTTGCATCCTAAAACTATCATATGTGTTAGGTTCTGAAACACCAGAAGCACATCCTGTACCATTACCCAAATACGCTTCAATTTTGGTAAATACTACAGCCTCAATGTTTTTATATAAGAAGACACTATTGCCCACCTTTCTTTGTCAAGTCCATCAAGGTTGAAGATAACCTTCACCGAACTACAAACATTCACAATGAATGCTTCAGTAACCCCAAACTGTTGGAGTAAGGAACTAACATCCACTAAGCTGCTGTCATTTTTCACCTTTAGATATCTTATTTTACCGAATGACCCACTGAGGAGATGCTCAAGCCATATACCTTTAAAGATGATTTCTTCACAGCTTAGACGCGTTAAGATGGGAAAATGAACCTGCGTGCAAAAATATATGGTAATTAAAAATAAAGCAATAATAATAAGCACCTTTCAATTTCCAGTTGCAATTCTATGTACCTTGTGGTTGAAGAGTTTTTGTGGTCGGGTAATATTACCATTCTCCTCATCTATGATAAGTCCACAAAATTACTATTTTTTATGTCAAAAGTAAATCTTTAACTTACCATTTTAGTGTATAAATATTCTTATATATTTCTTTTTATTTCTTATAGGTATGAATTGGAAAAGATGAATAAAATGTATTAAAGTGAGAAATGAATGCACATGGATGGAAGATGAAGAATATAATGCACATGAAGAAAGAAGAAAATGACTTGGAAAACATCAATATTCAAAGAAAAAGAAAATAAAAGTAGATCTAACTTCACTTTACAAGATGTCATTTTATTCCAATTTTCTCTATAAATAGGAGAGTAGTTGGAAATTGTATGGAGTTAGATGGTAGAGAGTGAGAAATTGTAGAGAAAATTTAGACTTGTATCAAGTTTTTATTTTGTTGTAATTTTTTTCTTAGTTAATGAAAATTTCTTCTATCATCATGTTTTATTTCTATATCATTATGCTAGCTTAAACATCTTCTCAAGGGAGTGATGAAGCCACCTTGGGTAAGATATACATAATTTTATTTTATTTCTTATTGTTTAATTCTCTTCCCGAATTAATTCTTTCAAGTGACAAAACATACAATAGATGTTGAAAATAGAGGAAGGATTCTCCGTGATTACCAATCAATGGAAATACGGGGAATGCCTACCACTATTTATATTTATTTATTTTTAAACCAAAACATTAGAGGGAGGATTTTCCGTGATTACCAATTAATGGAAATACGGGGAATGCCTACCAATATCTATGTTTATGTTTAATATGTTGGAGGAGAATTTTGCAATAGAAATATATAATATTATTTATATAGACCCGGGTGGTGGATTCTATTTCCTTGAGATTTCTTCCACCATTTGATAATTATCTAGTTATTTTAGTTTACTATTCAAAAATTCAAGAATTGTTTTAAGTAATTTATTTTTAATCTCGAAAATTAAAGTTTTGGATCCTAGTCTTAAAACGAGTTCCAAGTTGAGAGTGGTTCGACCCTACTTATTGCTATACTATTTTAAGTAAAGTATTTGTAGGTATTATAAATTTTGTTGACCGGAATTTGGTGAAACAACGACAAATATTATCAAATCATCAACCGTCAAATGGCGTCATTGCCGCATCAATATTGAGAATTCGGAGTCAACGATCCTCAACTTAAATTTTTCGGGAACTTACCCGAACTTTCTATCCCTCCCTTTATTTTATTTTTTCTCTATTTTGTTGTTTTTCGATTAATTTTGGAAAATATTTGCTACTGTCACTTTATTCACTAAGTAGGTTCATAAAAAAAATAAAAAAAAGTGTCCAGTTTATACATTGAATACTGCTATAACAGTAGGTTTTATATATAAAAAGAAAACATTTTGATAGTTGTTGTGCCTAAGCTACATATAGGGACTTCCATTTATTTTTAAATTTGTACCCCTGTTGCACTTTGTGTAACAGTGTGGAGTTTGGTTTTTGTAACAGTAGTGTGGCGTTTGGTTTAGTTTTTGGTTTGGACTTTCTGTGAGCAGTATTATTTTAAGCTAATTGCATTAGTTCACTTAGCCCATATCAATCCATACAAACCTTTTCATTTGTTTTAAAACCATTGCCTAACCAATTTTTTTTCTTTCTAACATTCAAAGACTAAAACTAAAAATTAAAAAATTAAAAATTAAAAATTAAAAAACAAACAAAAAAAAAACGTAATTTTTTCCAAACTGCAGTAGACTCCAGCACAGTGCAAGGTTTCATTTGATTTTTTTTTTTTTTTAAAAAAAAACAAAGGTTTCGAAGTTGCAGTTTCATTTTATTTCTATATTTCCAAATTTGCATTTGAGAAGTCAACTTTTCAGATTAATTTTTTTTTAATAATAATAAAAAAAACAGATTAGTTTAATTATTATTATTTTTATTATTCACTCAATTTTGCTTTCATTTTATTTATTTACTTACTTGTTTATTTTTTTGTTTATTTTGCAGGAGATACTGTACGGGTTCGTCAGCCAGGTTCCATATCTCTAAACCCTTGTTATTTTTTTTTTCTTAGATTAAGTGAAAATTTTGCATGCGAATTCTAGGATAGAATAAAATTAGAAATTACCCTAACCTCCCATTTTTTTTTTTTTTTTTTATTTCTTTTTCTTCTTGTTTGTGCATATTTTAATTAACATTTTGCATAAGATACTTAAGGGCAAAATTCCCACAAGATACGGTCGGGATTTCATCACTCGTTTCCGTGGCCCACAAATCACAAAAATCCTTGCATTTGTTAAACCATGAGCCTAATTTTAAAATTCATTAGCAATAATCCAATTTAGGGTTACGAGCTCATAGGCCCTCTAGGAAGGAAACGGTTGGTAGTCACTCCAGTAAGTCATTATCAAATTGATAAACGGTAGGAAATTCTGTCTAGGAGTGTGGTTGATGCGCCATTAAGCAGGCCACGTGCCTCGCCACACTTTCCTGGGAACTACTCCGTTGTTAGTTTGATGATCCTTAACTGGTAATCTATCGACTTAATTTGAAATAGAGTAGGAGCTGTCTAATTAGGAGAGAATTAATTTGGACACCATCCTATTAATTCTCTACAATATTAGATTTAAAATTTCACCACCTTTGAATTTAAGCTCAAGATAACAAAGCCAAAATTTTTGTGTGATTTGCCCATCATCTAGCCTTTTTAGGTTTCTTTTTGTTTATGCCCCAGTGGTTGCGAGTTAACAAGCGTTTAGTTAGGTTTCCTAGTGATCTTTCACTCATTGATTTAGAAGCAAAATCAACTACTTTGTTAAAACTCTCAACCACCAATAATTCATCAATGGCTGCACCGAAAACTCTTAATGATTATTTTGCCCCAATCACAGCCAACCCACCCAATTGCATTGTTCTACCTGAGAATGATGCACCCCAGTTTGAGATTAGACCCGCCACAATCAATATGTTGCCCAAATTTCATGGACTTGAAAGCGAACAACCCTATATCCATTTAGGGAAGTTTTTAACAATATGCAACACATTCAAAAATCAAAATTTGAATGAAGAGGGTGTCAAACTGCGTCTTTTCCCCCTGTCTTTAGAAGATAGAGCTGCATCATGGCTAAACTCCATTCCACCCAACTCCATTTGATCATGGGATGAACTTGCAAGGAAATTCATGAGTAAGTTTTATCCCATGCAAAAGACCGAATCAATGAGAGATGCCATTAGTACTTTTAGAGGGAAAATTGAGGAACAATTCCATCAAACTTGGGACCGATTTCATGACTTGCTACTCAAATGCCCACACCATGGCTTTGATAAAGCACAACTAGTTCATTTATTCTATAAGGGACTTTTACCTATGAACCGAACCATGATTGAGTCAATGTACCAAGGAAAGTTCAATGCCCAAACCCCTGACCAAACATATCTATTTTTGGAGGAACTAGCTGAAAATGCCCAAAATTGGAATTGGAACCAAAATGATAATGAATTTTTCTAGGAATGATCAAATGAATAGAACATCTGGTTTTTATGACATCAAACCTGAAAATGAGTTAAAGTCTGTGATGAAAAGTCTTGCTGAGGGAGTGAAAGACTTGGGCAAAATTTTTGATGCATTTGCCTTAATATCTACCCCTGCACAATGCAATGTCTGTTCTAGTTTATCCCATCCAACAGAGGAATGTCCGGTCTCTTGTACATCTGAACCTTCGGATGCGCAAGTTTGTGCTTTCAATACCTTTAGGAGACCATTGCCTAATACATTTAGCCAAAGTTACCATCATGATACTATAAACCATCCTAATTTTTCATGGAGGCAAAATTTACCTCCACAACACTTAAGTGGTCAGTCTGGTTTTCAAGGTAACTCCAATAGGCAACCTCCAACTCAAGGACTAATAATTCCTTAAAATCAATTCCCTAGGAATAACCAGTTCAATCCTAGCCAAGATTTAGCAGTTGATCCCATGAACAACTATGTTGCTCCTGTCCCACCGGTCAATAATACTTCCAATTATGAGGACACTTTGAAAATGTTTGCCCTTAATCTTGATCAATCCAATAAGCATTCCAATCTGAGATTTCAAAAGTTAGAAAATAACTTTGATCTCTTAACTCAAAATCAACTGCAATTTCAGCAGTCTCTCCAAAATCAGTTGAGTCAACTCACTGCAGCTCTGTCTGAAAGACAAAGGGGTACATTGCCTAGCCAACCCGAAATCAATCCAAAAAGACAAGGAGTTAATCTTGTAGGGACTCCTTCCACTTCTGACTAATCAAATGCCAATGTAAATTCCATCATTACCCTCAGGTCAGGAAACAAAATTGATAATAAGGTTGAGCCACCCATTAGTGATGAAATTGAACCATCCAAATCTTTTCCACCCAATTCCGAAAAATCTAAAAAGGACCAAGTTCCTAAGTTTGATGAGGTCATTCCAAAGCTGTTTATTCCACATGCACCTTTTCCCTCTAGACTAGTCAACAATAAGAAGGATTCTCAATACAGTGAAATCTTAGAGATTTTTCAAAATCTCCAGATTAACATTCCATTTCTCACTGTTATTAAACAAATTCCTTCTTATGCAAAATTCATTAAAGACTTAGTCAAGAGGAAAACCAATATCCCTAAGGAAGCCTTCATAGCCCAACATTGTTCCTCCTTCCTACAAAATCAAGCTATGGTTAAACACAAAGACCCTGGTAGTCCAACTATCACTTGTAGGATAGGAGAAAATTTTGAAGGTCAAGCTTTATTGGACCTTGGTGCCAGTGTCAATGTGCTACCGTATTCAGTCTACTTGGATTTGGGATTGACTGATTTGAAGAAAACTGATGTTAGAATTCAGTTAGCTGACCGATCCATCAAAATTCCAAGGGGTATCATTGATGATGTGATAGTAAAAGTTAATGATTTTTATTACCCCGTAGACTTCATTGTGTTAGACACTCAACTAACCCAATGTAAACAAATTCCAATCATTTTGGGTCGATCATTTTTAGCCACAGCCAATGCATTGATCAATTGTAGAAATGGTAGCATGACCTTAACCTTTGGGAACATGAAAGTGGAAGTTAATGTGTTCAATTTGATGAAACAACCCATTGAATCAGAGTCTGTTGAAGATGTTTGTCTTATTGATTCATTGACCAACCACACCTTTAACCACTCATATCCTGAGGATCCACTCCAGCATTGTCTAGCCCATTTTGATGATAATTTAGATGAAGCTAATAACATTAGCCAAGTAAATGATTTTCTAGACTCTGCCCAAACCTTTGAAGCATCCAAGTATATATCCAAATTCGAATTATTATCCTTGCCAGTTAACACTGAATCTGAAAATACAAATAAACCACCTAATATTGAATTAAAGCCTTTACCCGAGACTTTAAAATATTCGTATCTTGGTGAATCTGAGACTTTTCCAGTGGTAATATCTTCTGAGTTAACTGAGCAACAAGAGTCCCAATTAATTGAGGTTCTTAAGACAAATAGGGAAGCCATAGCATGGTCCATTGATGATATCAAGGGCATTAATCCTCTAGTGGTGCAACATCGCATTCACTTCGAAGATAATGCGAAAACCTTTAGACAACCTCAAAGGAGACTTAACCCCAATATGAAAGAAGTTGTCCGCGGAGAAGTTATCAAACTTCTTGACGCTGATATCATCTACCCGATTTCTGATAGTCAATGGATGAGTCCAATCCAGGTAGTTCCTAAAAAGTCTGGCATCACTGTTGTGTCCAATGCCCATAATGAGCTTGTTCCTACTTGGATTCAAACTGGATGGCGAGTTTGCATATACTACAGGAAACTGAATAGCGTGACTAGAAAATACCATTTTCCACTTCCCTTCATCGACCAAATGTTAGAAAGATTAGCTGGTCAGGCCTTCTATTGCTTTTTAGATGGTTATTTTGGTTACAATCAAATTTATGTCCACCCTGATGACCAAGACAAAACTACTTTCACCTATCCATTTGGTACATTCGCCTATCGTCGCATGCCATTCGGCTTGTGTAATGCACCAGCTACATTTCAGCGATGTATGATGAGTATATTTAGTGACATGAGTGAAAAGTTTCTAGAAATCTTCATGGATGACTTCTCTGTCTTTGGGTCATCATTTGAGCAATGTCTAGACCATCTTTCTCTCGTACTTCAACGTTGTCGTGACAATAACTTGGTATTTAACTAGGAAAAGTGTCATTTCATGGTCCAAAAAGGAATTGTCCTAGGTCATAATATCTTCAATGCAGGAATTGAGGTAGACAAAGCAAAAATTGATTTAATCTCCAATCTACCTATCCCCAAATCTGTTCGAGATATTAGAGCATTTTTAGGTCATGCCGGTTTCTACAGGCGTTTCATCAAAGATTTCAGTAAGATAGCTAGACCTTTGACCCATCTTCTAGCTAAAGATGCACAATTTGAGTTTACTGATGCCTGTAAGTCCGCCTTTGAGTACTTAAAGTCAACACTCAATACTGCACCTATCATTCACTCACCTGATTGGAACTTGCCTTTTGAAATTATGTGTGATACGTCTGATTATGCAGTAGGTGTTGTTTTAGGCCAAAAAGTGGATAAAGCACGACATGTCATATAATATGCTAGCAAAACCTTAAATGATGCCCAAATCAACTACTCAACCACTGAGAAAACGTTGCTAGCAGTCGTGTTCTCCTTTGAGAAGTTTAGATCTTATTTGGTTGGATCTAAGGTCATCATCTATACAGATCATGCAGCGTTAAGACATCTTTTGTCCAAATTTGATGCAAAACCTAGGTTGATACGCTGGATCTTACTCCTTCAAGAGTTTGACCTTGAGATTCGAGATAAGAAAGGTTCCGAGAATGTAGTCGCTAATCATTTGTCCCGTCTTGTTATTGAATCCACTAGTGACTCCATTCCAATCTCTGATTATTTTCCTGATGAGCAATTATTTGAAATATCTCATACACCATGGTATGCAGATATTGTCAATTATATTGTGACTAGTCAAATTCCTTCCAACTGGTCCAAACAAGAGAAATATAAATTTTTGGCCAAGGTTAAGGAATATTTCTGGGATGACCCCTACTTGTTTAAATACTGTCCAGATCAGATCATTCGTAGGTGTGTTCTTGAGGTAGATCAAAAGTCTGTCATTTCCTTCTATCATGACCAGGCATGTGGTGGCCATTTCAGTTCCAAACGAACTGCTGCAAAATTCTTACAATCAGGATTCTATTGGCCAACCATTTTCAAAGACACCCACACATACTGTCTAGCTTGTCATAGATGCCAATTGCTAGGTAAGATTACCAAAAGAAACGAATGGCCTCAACAATCGATTCTCGTCATTGAAATCTTTGACGTATGGGGTATTGATTTCATGGGACCATTTTCATCCTCGTTGATTATGTGTCAAAATGGGTAGAAGCTTTAGCCTCCAAAACAGCTGACTATAGAGTTGTGGTGCATTTTTTCAAAGACCAGGTTTTGCCTCGGTTTGGAACACCTCGAGACATAATCAGTGACAATGGTTCACATTTTTGCAACAAAGTCTTTGGAAACCTGTTGTCCAAATATGGAATCAATCACAAAGTGGCCCTATCATATCACCTCAAACCAATGGTCAAGCTGAGGTATCTAATAGGGAGATTAAACAGATCTTAGAGAAAACAGTTAACCCCACAAGGAAGGACTGGAGTCTTCGTCTCCAGGATGCTTTATGGGCATACCGTACTGCTTACAAGACCCCTATAGGAATGTCCCCATATCGATTGGTCTATGGCAAAGCCTGTCACTTGCCTGTTGAACTCGAACACTGTGCTTATTGGGCCATCAAGGCCATGAACTTTGACTATGATAAAGTCAGTCAACGTAGGACCCTTCAACTTGATGAGTTAGAAGAAATCAGAAATGATGTCTATGAGAGTTCAAGAATTTATAAAGCCAAGACTAAGTTGGAACATGACAAACACATTCTCAAAAAGGAGTTTTTCATAGGACAAAAGGTTCTTTTGTATAACTCCCGTCTTCAATTATTTCCTGGGAAGTTAAGGTCACGTTGGTCAGGCATGTACTATGTCCATCACATTTCTAGTCATGGTGCCATTGAGTTACAAGACCCTAAGAATGAACAGTTGTTTAAAGTTAATGCTCATCGTCTAAAACCTTTCCTAGAACTTGAAACTTCTGAAAATGAGAAAATTCTCTTCATTGATCTGATTTATTCGAATTGATCTATTTAGGGGTAACACATCTGTTGAGTCTGGCTGAAGACGTTAAACTTAGCGCTACTGGGAGGCAACCCAGTCAGTTGTGTAAATTTTTCTATCAATTTTATTTTTTCACTCTATTTGGATATGTTTAGATTTTGTTTGGGGGTAAAGTCTGTCATAATATTTTCAATCACTTGACTTTTCTTTTGCTAAGAATCTTTGCAGGGACTATACTCCAAAAACACCACCTCAATTGCGGTAATTTGTTCCAATTTGTCTCTTAGATGTATTTTTAAACACTAGGGACAATGTTATTTTTATTTGGGGGTGGATATCTATTTAATCAAAATAGAATTTCATTATTAAAAAAAAAAAAAATTGAAAAATTGATTTCGTTTGGAAAAGTTTTTTGTTTTTATGCATGAGTGTTTTGTATTATAAGTTGATTAAGTTTGTGTTTATGATATATCAATAGTATGTGATGCGATATTACCGCTCATGAGAGTAATGATTAGATTGAGTTAGTGAAATGATGTGGTTTTACATAGGTAAATAAATTAGTGAAATTGAAACCGAAAAGAACAACTTTGACCTATAAGCACATGCACACATTCACTATGGGAAAAACAGTTGAACTTTGACTATGGAGTTGAAAAATTAGCTTTGCCGCTATAAAAGGGGAGAAGGGGAGATAGAATGGAAAAAAATTAAAAAAAATATTTTCAAAGAAATGCAAAAAGTAGTTCTTCGATCTGAGTAACCGGACCTTGGTATCACCAATATCATTGTTCGCGTAAAAATGGGAGAAAACTAATGAGCATAAATCCCATGGAAGAAGTTCGGGCCCAGTTGGTCGGGACTAAAAATCCTCGCTGGAAAGTCCGGAGCTTATAAATACAAAAAGGGATGGAAGTGAAATGATGGAAATAATGAGTTTTTACGAAAAATATGGCAAAGTTTGATCAATGAAGTAGAAGAAGAGATATTGACATACCATAGTAGAATGTTCACAAAAACACGGACGGTTGTCTAGATTGGGAGTAGAAAGTAACGAAATTATTTACTTTAGTGGGGATCATTCATATCATTAGCTTGAGATAGTTATTGTTCGGTAGTGAGTGGTAGTATTTGTATTCATATTATCTTATATATTGTATCATGACTTGATTAATGAATATGTGAATGCATGAAAATGAAGAATGAAGAAGTTGTGGGTAATATATCCAACCTTCACGAGGCTATTGCTCGTCCACTAGGATAACCTAGGGGTTTAAGGCCTTATTGAATATGGTAAATGCAATCGAAAACAACTTTCTATTGATCAGGCGCTGTAGCCTTTTTACAAAAGATCAAAGTAAAAACAAGATTTTCCTCCTTTTAAGGGTAGTACCTCTTCAGGCGAGAGGCGTTCTGGGAGTTTTATTCCATTTCGCCATCTATATTCCTTCGAACGCGGTACGCTCCGCGCCCGATGACTTCGGTAATGGTGTACAGGCCCTCCCAAGGCTCCCTGAGCTTGCTTACGAGCCCGATTTTTTGCCTAAGGACCATGTCGCCAACCTGGAACTCTCTTCTTTTGACTTTTTTATTAAAGTGGTTCTGGACTCGCTGCTGGTAGGCGGCCAGCCTGATCCCGGCAACTTCTCTTCTTTCATCTAGAAGATTAAGATTTTGAGCCAGGTGATGGTTATTTGGTCCTTCAACCCAGGTCTCGCTGAGGAGGGTTGGAACCCTGACCTTCGTTGGAATCACAGCTTCAGCGCCGTACGCCATGGCAAAGGGGGTCTCCCCATTGGGTTGTCTGGGAGTCGTTCTGTATGACTAGATAACTTCAGGCAGTTTCTCTAGCCTGGCCCCTTTGGCTTCCTCAAGTTTTTTGGCCAGGGTGTTGAATATAGTTTGATTTTTCCTTTCCGCCTGCCCGTTCCCTTGCGGGTAGCCGACGGAAGATGTGATCTGGTTGATACCATGCTCGACAAAGAATGCTCTAACCTCTTTGTTGTCCAAATTTGTCCCATTATCCATCATGATCGTCATTGGTAGCCCGAATCTGCATATTATGTGGGTCCATATGAATTTTATGACGTGGCCACTCTTGATGGTGGGATAGGCTTCGGCCTCCACCCATTTGGTGAAGTAATCAGTAGCCAGAAGGACATAAGCATTTGACCGGATCGCTTTCGGGAGAGGTCCCATTATATCCATTCCCATCGGGCGAATGGGTGCGGGACTATGGTGGGATGTAATAACTCATGTGGCCGATGGATAACGTCTTCGTGCATCTGACATAACTTGTACCGTCGGACATATTCTTCGGCGTCCCGCGACAGATAGGGCCAGAAGTATCCTTGGGAGAGTATCTTATGGGCAAGGGATCTACCCCTGGAGTGGTTCCCACAAGCTCCACTATGAATCTCCTGCATCACTGCTCTTGATTCTGATGGTGTAGTACATTTAAAGTAAGGACCTGAAAAGGATTTTCGATAGAGTTTCCCGTTTATAACTGAGTATCGGGCTGAGTTCCTCCTGATCTTGTGAGCTTCAGCTTTGTTCTCTAGGAGAGTTCCACTTTGTAAGTAATCCATTAGGGGATCCATCCAGCTGGGCTCCCATGGGATAAGCATCACTTGTTCGGGCTCTTGAATACTTGGCCTGATTATAAAATCCACAAGTGCAATCCGAGTCAGGTCTTCTTCGGCTGAGGACGCCTGGCCGGCTAGATGATCAGCTACAGAATTCTCGCTCCTCGGAATTTGTGTGAAGGTTATTTTCTGAAAGCTTTCTGTTTCTTTTAACACGAGTGCCCGGTAAGACTCCATTTTCGGATCCTTTGCTTCGTACTCTCCCTTGATTTGCCGAATAACCAGTTGAGAGTCACTATGTACTACTAGGGCTTGGATCTGGAGGCTTCGGGCTAACCTCAAGCCAGATACGACGACCTCATACTCAGCCTCGTTGTTCGTGGCCGGGAACTGTAGTTGCACTGACACATGAAGGCATGTCCCATCAGGTGTCAAGATTTCCAAGCCGATTCCTGATCCGGCACAGTTGGCCGATCCATCCACAAAAAGCTTCCAGGTGCCGGGTTCAATTTTCTGGTCTGGCTTTTTGGAGATTCTGCCTGAGAGGTCAGGCTTCGATATAATAACCCATAGGGGTGTGGTTGTCGGCACAATAATTGGGTGAGCTTCAAAGTAATGCCTTAGTCGTCTCTTGGCATTCACTAGTGATAAAACTAAATTTTCTTGCCTGCTGTATCTGGTCTCTGCTTCAGCTAGGGATTTGCTGGTGTAGAAGACATGCATTTGAAGATTTCCGTCTTCTCTGATAAGGGATGCGTTGGTCGATACAAAAGACACTGCTAGGTACAGATGCAAGACTTCATCGGGAGTCGGTGTGGATAGGATTGGGGGCATGGTCATGTACATTTTTAACCTTGCCAGGGCTTCGGACTGTTCAGGACCCTAGATTTCCCCCTTCTTTGCCTTGATTTCCCGAAAGAATGGTCTGCACCGATCAGTGAGTCATGAAATGAATCTGCTAAGTGCAACTACTCTTCCCGTCAAGACTTGAACGTCTTTACGTGTCCGGGGCTCCTTCATTTCAATCAAGGCCTTGACTTGAGACGGGCTGGCTTGGATCCCCGTTTGGTCCACGATGTGCCCCAGGAACTTCCCGGATGATACAACAAAAGAGCATTTCTCCGGATTAAGCTTCATGCCATGCGTCCTGAGGGTGTCGAACACTTGGCGCAGGTGGGTAAGATGATCCTCCTTCTTTCTGCTCTTGACCACCGTGTCATCCATATAGGCCTCAATTACTGTACCCATCATTCCCTTAAAGATCATGTTGACCAACCTCTGGAAAGTGGCACCTGCATTTTTTAGTCCGAAGGGCATTACTCTAAAGCAATAAGTACCTGTTTCAGTTATGAAGAAAGTCTTTTCTTCGTCTGTCGGGTTCATTTTTATCTGGTTGTATCCTGAATAGGCATCCAGAAAAGTTAGACGATCGTAGCCAACGGTAGCATCAACCATCTGGTCGATCTTTGGTAGTGGAAAGCTGTCCTTCGGGCATGCCTTGTTCAGGTCAGTAAAATCAACATAAACCCGCCATTTGCCATTCTTTTTCTGCACGACCACTACGTTGGCAAGCCATTCGGGATACCTGACCTCTCTTATAAAACTAGCTTGGAGCAACCTGGATACCTCATCTGCTATAATTTGGTTTTGATGTGCCCCCATGCGCCTCTGCTTTTGCCTGATAGGTCTGACATTTGGGTTAACATGCAATGAGTACTGGGCAATGTCAGGATTTATCCTCGGCATGTCCGTATGCTCCCATGCGAAGACATCAGAGTTGTCCTGCAACAATTGTGTTAGTTCTTTCAATTCATGGTCGGTAAGATTTGTACCTGCAAAAGTAATTTTTTTCGGGCTATCGGGTATAACGTAAACCGACTGCAATGGTTCGACCACAATTGGGGTACCCGGATCCCCCTCCTGTAATTGCTATTTGGAGCCTGAAGACTGTTCCTTGGAGTGGGGCACCATCGTGACCTACCCCTTCCGGATCTCCTTCAAGGTGACCGCGTAGCATTCCTTGGCGGCCACTTGGTCACATTTGATGTCAATGGTACCTATACCGTCGGGACTCATGCATCTCATGACCTGGTGGAGAGTGGAAGGCACGCCTTGCATTCGGTGAATCCATAATCTTCCCATGAGCAGGTTGTATGAAGGCTTGGTATTCACCACAATAAATGTCTTAGTCAGGGTCCTTTGAGCAGCAGATACCAGCAACTGGACTTCCCCGATCGGCTCGATCTACCTTCCATCGAAACCTGGAATGGGGCATCGTGATGTCATAATTTCGGTTGGGTTGATCTCAAGCTTCTCAAAAGCCCATTTGGTGATGATGTTTGCGCTGCTTCCAGGATCAATCATGACTCTCTTCACGAGACAATTAGCCACCATTAAGGTCACAACCAGAGGGTCATCATGTGGGGTCTGAACACTCCGAAAGTTCGATGTCGAAAAAATGATCTGCGCTTCTCCTGCCCTGGGGTGGATCTCACTAATTTCATTGATTTTTCTCATCTTGTGGGCTCTCCGCCTGTGACTCCTGTATGATCCATCCGTTTCCTTGGAGGAGGGGCCGCCATGAATCATGTTAATGATCCTAAGCGGTTGTGCGTCCGAGGAGTTACGAGGAGCAATAGGGGCACGTTGATCGGTTCTTGGTCTATCCCGTTGGGTGTAATCCCGAAGCTCTCCACGAAGCAGCAACGCCTCCACCTGTTGCCTGAGATTACGAAATTCATTTGTGATGTACCCGAAATCACTGTGGAAAGCACAGTGCTTTGACTTGTCCCTTTGGTTTAGTGGCTGTCTGATGGTTGGGAGTTGTTGGAAAATTCCCTTAGTTTTGTTCTTCTGGTAGAGCTTCGCAAGGCCGACCTTCAGGGGTGTCACCCTCTCTTTGAATCTGGAGCGTTTAAACGGTTTCGAGGCTGATGATCCCAGTGGAATTGATAATCCAGATGAAGTCGAACGCTTTCGATCAGTTGTTCGATCCCTAGATTGGGTTTCAACGCTGACTAAGGCCACCCTCCTCTGTCTGACAGTCTCCTCTTCTTCAATCCTCAAGTACCCCTGAGCTCTGGAGTTTAACTCCCCAATGCCCGACGGAGGGTGCTTCACCAGGGAATGGTGGAACTTGGTCCCTGGAATGAGGGCCATCCGGAAGGCCTCAACAGCAGAGTGTTGGTCACAATTATCAACAGAGGAAGATTCGATGTTGAATCGGGATAAAAAGCTCTTCAGTGACTCTCCTTTCTCTTGGATCATAGTGAAGAGGCAATATATAGTCTTTTTCTGTCTTTTGTTCCCATAATACTGGGCAACGAAGAGCCTGGTCAATTGTTGCCAGCTGGCGATGGATCGGGATGGCTGTTTCTTGAACCATAATAGAGCAACATCAGCAAGACTAGTGGAAAACACCTTGCAGAGCAAGGACTCATTTTCAGCATACATGGTCATCTTCTGGTGGATCTGATAAATGTGCTCTTCGGGGTCCTTAGTGCCATCGTATGGGGTGAACTGAGGCATAACAAATTTCTTAGGAAAAGGCTCTTAGGTTATTTCGGGGACGAAGGGTGATTGTATCAGTTCGGTGGACGCTTGGATAGCCATGTCGTCGATAGATCGGGCTCTCAAGTCCCCGAGGACTTTCCTTTGGAATTCATCCATCATCGCCTGAATCTTTTGGGGGGTCATGGACTCGTCGACTGCGGGAGCCTTTGCCGAACGCTGGGAAGACTCGGCATGCTCTTCCTGTTCGTCGCTATCTTGTTGGTTTAGAGAATGGTCGGGCGCCGCTACCAGAGGGTCTGGAGCGACTACTGGTGGGGCAGCTGCTGGTGGAGCCAACCTCGCCATAAGCTCCACATTCTCTATTTCCAGGGCTAGGTTACGCTCCTCAGCAGCTGCCAAGCGTTGAAGGATTTGCTCCATGGACTAGGGACCTCCTGTACGACTGTCTGCAATGTTTGAAATGTCTGCTTACGAACGAGTGACTGGCATCCTTGCCCGATATGTAATGAGTGAAGGTTTTAGAAGGTGGTGAAAGGTCTTTTGGTTCTACAAATGAACTCAGCTAAATGAGATGGGAAGAAGGAGGTGATTTTACAGATCCCGAAGGGTAAATCGGAAAATCAGGAACTCCTTAAACAAGATTTCCCACAGACGGCGCCAAAGTGTAAATGCTCAAAAATGCACAACACAACAATGAATCTTTTTATTAAATTTGGATCATCCTTATATACATTTTCTCTTTGGGCTTTGGGCCCATTAGGGCAATACTATATTGATTACATCATCATGACATAGCCTTTTTACTATTCAAATAGACACAAACTGAAATGGGCTTGATTACCGGGCTTAAGAGACCCTTATTGGGCCAGCAGCCTGATTCTTGGAGGGCTTTGATGGGCTTGGACAATTTCCACACTTACATTAGTTTTAGGCTATAAATAATATACGTATACCTCTATTACAGAGGTCCCCGACCAAATACATAAACAATGTTATTTCTCTGCGTTTAGCAGTCCTTTTATCATTATGCAATCATTTATTTTATCAGCACTGTTCCTTTCAATTCATTTAAATTCCCAGTCATTTATTTGCTTTCTTTCAGTACCAGTCTTTTCAATTCCCTACAATTGCACCTTTTAATTCTTTTCGCGATTTCTTTTGGTTACTCAAAAGTCCTATTTGTTGAGGCAATCAGAACCCTTTCGGTAGAGTTGAGTTCTCTCTCTCGTAAATCGTCTGATTTCATTCTACATGTTCAAAAGAGACGAAAATTAGTTCCTTTTGAACCGGTTGAACTCCGTCACTGGTTCTGGCACGCCCGCACCCTACGGATATGAAGAATATTATCGGCCCTATTATTCGGCCGATGATTATTATTTTTCAGAATCCTACGAAAATCATGATTATTATCGGCATTGCTATTCGGCTGATAATGATTATTATTTTTCGGAGCGAACATGATTATAACTGAATTTGTAATATTTAATTTTTTATGATTATATATAATAATGGTATAGTAGTAAAGATCTATAAAACCTCTCTCTCTCTTCCCTCCAACCAAATAGGAAAAAAGTCACCATATTTATCCCTTCTCTCATCCCTTCCATCCAACCAAACACAAAATGAGGGAGACACCTTCCCTTCTTTAGGGATGTCTTAGCCCTCCCTCCCCCTTTCATCCATTTTTTCATCCCTCCAACCAAACGGAACATAAAGACGAGAGAGTTTTGATAACAAAAAAATAAAATTTGTAGTTATCTGTTCCAATCTCTGATTTTAATTCCAATTTCATCTTGTATATTAGTTATCAATCACATCATGTTTCAACCTACTAGCCAAAAAGGATCTGCACTTCATTTGGAGTATGTATGATAAATACATAAGTTATAAAAACTTTTTTTTTAAGTACAAATCATGGTTGATATTCATGGAATTAATTGCAGTAATGATGTAATTGAGTCGGATAATATCGGTGTTAAAAATAATTATCAAAATATTTATGAAAAAAAATAAAAATACCAATGTAATGTTTTTGGTATTTTTGCAATGTTCGATTCAATACTATAGGTAAAATATATTTTGGTAAAACTTAAACCATATTCTACTAATTTATACTACCAAAAGACATTTCCATTTTAACTAAAAATACTCTTAAAATATAATTTTCTATTTACATTTAATTAAAAATAAAACACAACAAACAAAATGCGTATCAATCAAAATATAAACCGGATGACATGTACAATACTTGTACATTGATAGCTTTCATAAAATGGGATATCAATCGGATGATTTCTATAATAAATTTTATTTTATGAAGCTCATAAAACAATTTCTGAAATTCTAAAATCAAATTTAAGATTTCCAAAAACTCTCTCTAATTTCATTGAATTTATTTATTAAATAACTTAGTAAAGGTGGGCCAATTAGATGTGGATGTCTATTTTCGTAAACGTAATTTTGCTCTTACACGACGTCCCACCACTATAGTTGTGAGTCGTCACGTGGACTCGCATTTTCCTCTCCGCGTCCAACGCTTTTTACAAACAACAATCAAAATCCATTCAACTCAAAAACTGAAGCTGTGAGAAAGACCATCATCAATCATGAACCTCCTCTCCTCTCTCCTCTTTCTCTCTCTAACATCTTCTTCTTTCTTCAACCTTACCTTCGCCAGAGGCGCCCACAACAACTCCAACCATTCAGGTCTACTTCTCTTCAATTTCATCATCTCTCTCTCTATATATATGTATATATTTGTATATGTACACACACATATGTACACACTTGCATTTGTTTTGTTCGTTTTACTGCCGGCTCCGTTTGTTTTCACGGAATTTATTCCTAATACACCTCTTAGTTCATTTTTATTACCTTCAAGCTTGAGAATCAGCAATCATCAATTCTATAAATATCTGCTACTGATTACATATAATTATTGAATTTGTATCTGTTGTGTAATTTCATTGCTTTTTCAAAATTTTCAATTTACAAACTGAAGGAGCTTTGAGTTGACTGCTTTGACCACTAATTTTGGATATTCATTTGGGGGAACAATTATTGATAATTTTACCTAAGCTACTTTCCAATAAGGGTTTACTTATGTTGATTGTGTATGTCTTATTGGGTTTTATAAAATATTAGTTTTGCAGGTTTGGGAAGGCACTTGTTTGAGGAAAACCACTTTCAGAAGCTGTACTGTTGAATCTTTCCCATTTCGTTTTCAAATTTTTAACATTTTTTCTCTTTTGAGTCTCAAATTTGTCATGAAGTTGTGTAAAATGATGTGAATTTATGCTGTAGTGATAACTTAGCTCGTGGGTACATGAGTAATTCTGATCTTGAGAAGGCCATCAAGGCATTCAATCGTAGATGTGCTAATATATCGCGGATATACAGGTGACTCAGCTGGTATTTTTGATTCAGTATGTGTTATTATACATAATGTTGTTTAAAAAAAACTTATTTTTTCTTTCTCTCAATGAGGGATGTTTGGAATCTTCAAATAGTATTGGAAAGAGCATCCAAGGAGTTCCTCTGGTAATCCTTTTTCTAAGTTAGTCACTACTACGGACCTACAGACCACACATTCTAAATGGTGGTGGTTGTTTGATTACAGTGGGTGATGGAAATTTCTGACAAGCCCGGGGAGGATGAGGCAGAACCTGCTTTCAAGGTAACTATTTCGCAAGCTGCATTGTTTTTTGGAAGCAATTTATTCTTTATAACTTATTATCTGTACTTAACCCCACCCTTAAAAGTAAAGTAAAATTACGAAATATAAAAACCTCTTAACGCGTAGGAACCAGTGTTCAACCCACCAGCACGTTTAGTTTTGAGTCTTGCACTCAAAGGACTAATATAAATGATAAATCACTTTAACAAGTAGGACAAGCGTGTTACATTCTTCCTAATAGAAAGCCCAATTCTATTAACGAATGCTAAGTAATTTATAATTTTCCATATTAATGATTGTATCAAATGCTTGACACTTAATTCTACAGTTGTTAAAGGTTCAAGGTGCATTAAGGCACGAAGGTTCCTTAGCGCATGAGCTGAAAGGCAGGGCACTGGCCTGACTGAAGCAAGACACAAATTGCACAAATATGTGAAAAATGTAATATAGCATTGCAAATAATGCAAGATATAAGAACCACGGATATGATATCATGTATTTATATATGTCATATAAATGACATCATATTACTGTAAAGCTGCCCTATCTAAATGAATACATGGCAGAATACTGTCACAACAGACAAAGTTATATGGATAATAAAAAGAAGACTAGAGATGCAAACATGAAACAAGAATAGGCAAATCAGAGGCAATTGAGGAGTTTGTTAAACTAAGAAGAAAAAAGAATGGGAGTGCAGAAAATAGTAGCAAAAGGGAACCTGTTTGAAAATAGAAGGAAAGAGAAAAAAAGAAGAAGAAAATAAGGAAGAAGAAAGCTGAAAGAAAAAGGGCGAAATATGAGAGAGAAAGAATAGGTTCGTTGAAAGAAAATAAACACTTAAGAGGTGTAGACAGGTGAAGCAAAGGAAGAAGAGAATCTAGAGTTTGAGACTTTAGAGCAGAAGACTCCGCATGCTTATATATCCCCCTGACACAAGATTAAGCCCTTTAAAGAAAGGAGATTGTTCCCCATAAACCCCACCAAAGGCCTAGGAGAAACCCTTGTTGCATCACCTTGATGAAGAGAATCCCTATTCATTACTGGAGGATCTGCGGCCGCATTTTAGATCCCGAGGAAGTCACAGCTAGCTCATCAGAAACAACTTGCTCTCCACGAGCCAAATCAACATCAGTATCATCTGTCCCAATATCTTAAACTACAACCGGCTTGTTCACCTGCCTTTGATTCTCTCGTGAGGCATAAATTTCCATCGACTTTAACAACCCATTTTCAGTTACTTTCATCTTAATTTCATCTATATGTTTACTGGGGCAGTGATCTACTGGGTGATTATCCTCTTGCAAAAAGGGCAAACTTGAGGATGCCATTCATACTGGAACTTAGTGCTGTTGGTCTGTGAATATCGATTACCATGGACCGAGGAAGTTCCTCAAATATATCAATCTTTACCATTACACGACATATTGCCCTTCTCTTGGTCCAAAGATACATCACCCATATAAATAGGCCAAGATAAATGAGAACATACCTTTGAAAAAGCGACATTGCCATGACAATGGATAGGCAAATAATGATTTTTCAATCAAACAGCAACTGAACCTAGTAGATCCTTCTCAGGTTTACAATCCTACTCTACTATGTCAGAATAATTGGATTGTCCTTCAAAAGGCGTGAATTCACTGCATGACCCTCTCCATATTCCCCAAATTTTCAAATCAAACAAGCACCCTTCCTCCAACTGAACCAGTTTGATGTTTTTGCACCATCTTCGTAGTATATAGGTTTTAAAGAATGGATAATAGGGCTTCTTGCCCCTACAGTAAACCTACAACAGAACAGTTCTAATAGTCAATCTCATATGAAATATCTTCCTTCATAGTAGAAGCCTTGTAATACTTATACCCATAGACATAATCCAAGTTCACTGAAGTAAATTTAGTGGTGTTCTCTAACGCACTCTTCCAAGTAGCCAGTGGCAGGGCTGCTTCCAGGGAGGAGGTTGTTGGGAGCTGGTTTCATCACCTTCCATGAGGAACTTTGCCTCTAAGTATGGCCAATAGCATGTGTTATAGAAAACGCACCAAATCAACACGAAATCACGATAGAAAATATGCACGTCACACAAAGAACACAAAGATTTACAATTTTGACACAAATCGTGTCTTCGTCCCCTGGTGGAGATCCGGCAAAAGTTTTCACTATGCAAAAGCAGGAAATTACAAGTCATAACCCACAAACCCTCGCTCTCTCACTATTTAGCAAATTTCAGGGTTTCAATCTCTTAACCACTCCAAACCCTAGATGCCTTTATATATACTGGGCTACAAGAGAGTACTAAATAAGGCCCACGGCCCTAAGAGAAAAATGGGTCAAAAAATTTTCCCCTGGGTCGCAACGGGACCCGAATCCAAATTCGGTCCACAACATCACAACACGCAATCCAACAGCCCTACATCCAAAGTTGCCCTAGGTCAGAGTGGTAGCATTACGCTGTACTCAATTTGTTCACTCAAAAATTGAAAAGATGTGAACCAGCCTGGGAAATGAATACCCCTTTAGTTTTCTTTTTAGTACATTATTTGTATGTTATTTGTTAAATGGCGTGGAATAATGTTTACTCTTATATGGCAAGAAAAATGTGTGTTCTGTAGTTGGAACTATGCTGTCTCGGAACAAGTTAGGTCATAGTGTGATATACATGGATGATTTTGGAGTAAAGCTAGTGGGAGCATTTTATTTATGTTTTATTTTTTAGTTTTTGGAATACATAGAGTTATCAGGACTTTCATGTACATTTGAAGCAGGGGTGGAGCCAGGATTTGAACCGAGGGGGGCATAACTATTTATTTTTATTTTTATATAACACACCATTATTCAGGAATTGATATATCTATTACAAATATAGAAATAGCTAAACTTTAGCTTATTTGCATTTTTAAAATAAAAGGAAAAAAAAACTAAAATTTACTATCAAATTTGAACTTGAAGATTTTTTGAAAAATAAGAATTATCTATTATGAAATTTGAATTAAATTTGGAGCCATTGCTTTTTCAATATTGATACTCAATACCTTCGATCAATTGAAACCCGTCTTCCATCTTAAACAAAGTTGTGTTTTGACAAGTTTTATTCAAAAAAAATTTCTTTATGAAAATTATAGGTATCGATTTAGTTAAATCCTCAACTAGTCTCAACTTCATCTAGAGCTATCAAATTGGCAATTTTAATAACTTGAACATATTGCAATTATGATAATTGATATTCTTTAATTAAAAAATACTAAACAACTTGAAACTAATTTCAATAAATAATAAAAAATGATGGGATGAATATATATAGGACCCAACGTGTTTCCAAAATAAAATAAATAAAAGAGAAATAGAAAGTATGATTTTTTCTTAGTAAATTAGAGTGATGTTAAAATTGAAAAATTTAATTTATCAACACGATTAGAATGAAAAAAAATTAATATAAAAATTTATTATTTCTTGATTTGTGATATAATTTTAACATTGCATTGCATTTATTTATTTTTGCTACAAATAGTTTTTCTTTTGAAAAATAATAAAATTATTGGGGCTCAAATTATTAAGCCTTCTAATTTACTTTGGAGGGGCCAATTGTCCATAGACTTTAAATTAATGCTTAATTTATACTATAGTAATTAAAAAAATTGTAATTTGGGGGGGGCATAGCCCCCCTGCCCCTCCGCTCCTGATTTGAAGTATTACTACTGCGGGTACCACTACGTGAAAGCAATTTGGTTTTCATTCATATCCTGTATCAATAGTATTTGTACAAGTATTCATTCTTTCGGAACCATTGATGCTATGTTTGTTTTGTTACTAATTTTCTGAATGCAGTTCATTGGAAATGTGCATGGGGATGAACCTGTAGGTCGGGAGCTTCTATTACGTCTGGCAAATTGGTTATGTGATAATTATATGAAGGATCAGTTGGTAAATTTGTTTTGCTTTTTACCGTGTGTATTTTTTGCTAACTTTTCTTGCTTGATACGAAGGATCGGAAATTGGAGGGAATCTAGGAAGGATGGAAAAAGTATCTTTTTGTTTGTTTCGCAGGAAGTAATAGAAAGAGGAAGGAAAGGCATATTACGTGATTTTGTTACTAAAAACTTCGTATACTGAATAAATACTTTGTTGGGGGGAAAAAGTTCGAAAAAGAGGTTATCACGTTTCCAACCATTTTTGGGAGGAAAGAATGTGGTGGTTGGAGGGAAGGCCTATATTTTCATTTCCTTTCAGTTTTCCTTTCCCACCTCCACCAAATTCCTGGAATTGCTATTCTTCTCCTTCCGTTTCTTTCTCCTTTCTTCAGCTTTAGACTTGTCCTAGTTTTCAGGTAAATTCACTTTTGAAATTTCACATGCTAATGAATTGTGCAACTAATAAGATGCTTTTACTTTATTAGCTTGCTCCTTCTTGGTATTTCGTTCTTTTCTTCTTGGTCGAAGGAAAGTGGGGAAGGGGATGGGTCTTTTGGTAGTTGTGTATTGTCATAGTGCTGATGTAGTAAATTCTAGATGTCAATTTGCGATACTATCCATTCATTTCCCAAATTCAGCCTACTTGAGTACTAACTAATGTTAGTAATCCATGATGAGATGTATCTACCACTAAATTCCTTAGAATAATTTGTCGTGTCATCTTCATACGTATATAAATATATATCAGTTTTTTTTCCTTCTTTTTGGATCTTCCTTGACATTCATGATTTTATTTTCCTTCTTTTATTGAAGAATGTTCTTACCATAATGAACCGGGCATTGGTCATGACAGGCGACACTGATTGTAGAGAATGTTCATCTTCATATACTTCCGTCAATGAATCCTGATGGGTATTCACTAAGGAGACGTGGTAATGCACACAACATTGACCTAAACCGTGATTTTCCAGACCAGGTATATTTCAATTGCTGTGTTTGATTCTCCTTTATTTGAAACATGCACAGAACAACATTCTGAGAGAATTCTTTTGATCTGCTTCAAGGTGAATGAAATCATATATCGAATTGATTTGGTGGACATGATATTTTTTCCCTCGACAAAATATTACTAGATTCTCATACTGACAAAAAGTCTGTAGGATTCATCGAGCATACCACAGCTGGCAGAAAAACAAATGGGTTGGATATGTTAAAAATCACATTTTTAAACCGCGGAAGATGATATATTGTATACTACTATCCAATAATGCAGGATATGAGAAATATGTGAATGAACATGAAAAAACAAAAACAAAAACAAACAAACATGTACTGATGATGAATAAAGTATAAAAAATGATGTAGTTTACATTGCCATATTTAGTGACAATATTAGACTCTCATGCTTCTGTAAATGATATACATAAGCTCTTAATATTTACAGCCAGTTTCAGGGTGTGTAAGAGTTTCAAAATATGATGTCTTGTACATTCCGAAAATCAAAATGACAGAATCTATAAACAATAAGCTCAATGCATACACTCATTATCCTGTTATCTGTAATCCTAATTTTTGACATAAAAATTATTGTTGGATGTAATCAGAAAGATTTAATAAGAAATTAAGAATATCATTCAATAATGGGCAGAACAGTTTACCCAAGCGTTATGTACTAGTTTTAGTTCTCGGGTGGAATTCTCTTACCTAACCAAGCTTATAGGGTTCCAGCAAAGAAATAGAGACAGGCGGTGGGTTAGAATGCCCTTCATCAAAATATTGAGCAATATGATAAGGGTAAAGGATCCATCACTTGCTGGACTTTCAAGGAGTGATTGGAGGGATTGTTCTGGGGTTAGGAAATTGTTCATTGTCGTAGACATGCCACGGGAGCATGTGAACTTGACGTGTGGCCTCAATCTCATGTGTCTCTCCCATCAGTTTCTCCCTTCTCTCCAGCTGGAGTGATAAGGAGGGACAACACATTAAATTCGACAATGTTGGCTCGATCACATTTATATATGCAGGAGGAGGTATAGCACAAGAGGGTAGGGTATTATTTGTGACATTGAGACAGTTCGCCCTTCGTGGCTCAAGTTTCCAAAATTTCCCTGAATGAATAAGGTCTTGGATGACATGTTTCAGCCTTAAACATGGGCATGTATAATGAAGTATTTAGGCCATTTGTCTCCTGGTACTTGCAGTAGTCTTTGACTTTTGTACCTAAGAAGAGGATCTGGTGACGAATATCCTCTTTAACCAACATTCAGTCTCACAAAGATAATCTTTGGAAACCCTTGATTGAATAACTTCGTCGTCCTATGTCATCGAGAAATTCAGAGTAGATATGGGCAAACAAATCACTAGAAAAGCAGGCTTGCAGCTTACTAGGAGCAGATAATGTGGACAAGCTGGTTGATAGTGTCCGGAATCTTAGGGACTTTTACGTCATTTGTGTTTAGAGGTAACTAGGTGTTTGAAGGTGGGTGAAAGATGAACCTAGTAGAAATCTTTTTCTCGCTACTGGGTTGTGCCCGATTGAAATCATTTGTTTTTTGGATTTTAGGGTTTTCCATATGAAATTTCTGCTCTTCTTTATTATGTGTATTGCTTATTGTGATCTTATTAGCTGTAATTTTCAGTTAAATATAGTTTGATATTTGGTTAGTAGCAAAAATCAGCACATGAGCTATTCCCCCCCCCCCCCCCCCCCCCCCTTCCTCCTTTTTGTAGGTCAGTTCAGTAAAATTGCCGCTTTGTAATTTATTCCAAATAGAAACTTGCATTAAAACCTGGTTTTTAGGAATAAAAATATGTATAATAGATACCCTAAAATGAGAACGCATGATTATGAACCTAATTAGTTAGTTATCCACAAAGCTGATATTATCTTTCCGCCCTTTAATTGTCATCGTCATCATCCTTGGCTTAATCCGTCGTGAATGGAGTCAGCCACATGAATTATCGCTCTGAGCTTTTCTATAACGTTTCATTTCACTTACTATACTTTACGTTTTAAAATTATGTTTTATAACCTCATTCCATGCTAGTTTTTGCCGTCCTCTCCATCTTTTTATTCCTTTGATGTATCTCCAAATTCTGATTTTGCCCTTGGGCATGGATAACATGCCTAAGTAAACAAACATTTGAAAATTTGATTAGCTTAGCATAGATATACGGACTCTATATTTTTTTTTTATGAAATTTGACAACACAATCTTCTAATCTTAGTAGTTACTATATTGGAATTGTTAACAGTATAATTTTGACAATTACTTCATAATTATTGCAATTTGAAATACTGACGTATACTTTCTATTTTGGATTTGTGATTTTTTTCCTTCTTTTGATGAGATTCTATTGTTAGCTTTCATTTCTGTAATTTTATTCTCTGCTTAATTTGGTGTGACTGATTATGAAAGCATCGGCTGACATGAAATGGCATAGTTCTTTCCTATGAATGATGATGTGGACGTGCGACAATCAGAAACAATAGCAATTATGAGTTGGTTGAGAGAGAGACATTTCACTGCATCTGCCAGTTTGCATGGGGTAATACTCTCAGTTTCTCTTGTTATGAATTATAATTTTTTAGCATACTTGTAAAATCGTATTATCTTGTTGATTTTTAGAAATGCTTCCTTTTGGCTCTTGTTTAGCTTTAAAAAAATTGGAAGCATGTACTGGAATTTTACATCACTGTAAATCAAAAAATTGAGATTGGTTAGATCCTCTTTATATCTTTCAAGGACAATTGTTTCCAGGTAACCAAGTTAAGATGCAGAGGTGCTTAGTTTGAGCTGTCCTCTTTTGCGTTGTATACCCTTTGATTTAAGCTGGTGATTACCTAATACATGGGATTTGGAGGGCTGCATGCATGTATTTTGGAGGATAAGAAAAAGACGAGAAAGGAGAATTACGAGAGAAATATATAAAGGCTTAAGATTATTTATTCACAGCTGGTTTTTATATGTTAAAAGAGCACAAGTTGAAAACTACAGAAAGGAACCAATAGATCCTCACTCTAGCCCAAGTAAAAATGTTAAGCAAGAGGGATTGAAAAAGGGTAAGGAGTGATATGAGCATTCCCTTGGAACACATATTTAGATGTCTCTGTCTGTGCTATTTTAGTTATAAGGGCTGTTTGTTGGAAATATGGGATATATAACAGGAGATAGCTTGATGGGAGGCATGGTTGATTGCCTACTTGATGGGGGTGAAGATTGAGTGACTATACTTATGGGTATGGGTATTGGAGTATTTTTTTTTGTCGTATGTTTCTGTTGGGTTGGCATTGGGAGATGGCATGATTGTTGGTACATTGTGACGTCCCATATCACCCGGGTATAGTGATGGTGAAGTACTTATATGTATAGTGTTGTCTCCAATTGGTATGAGGCCTTTTGAGGGTAAATCCGCCCTAGTGCAAAACGGTGCAGGCTAGGCCCAAAGCGGACAATATCATACCAGGTGTTGGGGAGGACTGTTACAGAAAGAAAATAAATGTTTCATGCCTTCCCATCTAAAATAACACCTACCCTTTACACTATTCACCAAAACGAAGTCCCAACCCATCTCAGGCACAAACATGACTCTGGGCGCACATTACTGATTCAAATGGAAACACATTTATAGAATTAAAGAGATCTGAAAACACCTGAAACAACATTTCCATGACAAGAAACATTCTTAAAACACACAGAGGAAAGGAAGAAAGGAACTTCTGGTCTCTACATATTGATAGAGAACTCAATTAATTAAGACCTGCATTTCGTCTTTAATAAATGTCAATTCCATCACATTCATTCCCTTGAGGGGCACATAATCCCAACACTCATGACTCTATGTCTTGCATTTTCACTTGAGACTAGTAAATCTGTCTACACATTCTCTCTCTAGGTTCTGTTACTTTCTCTCTTTAACATTCCTAGAAACCTAGGCTTATCAAATTAAAGAAAGGGTCATAGAGGTGATATTCTAGAGGATGGAGTCCAAGGAAGGAGGAGAAGAGCTTGAGGGGAAGAGCTATCAAAATTGAGTAGAGGTTTCATCTAGGATTCAGGTTTCTATAATTTTATACTTAAATATATTAGTGTATGAATTTGTAGAGAAATTCAGTTTTTTTCAGCTTGAAAATTGGTTCTCTATAAGAAAACTGGGTAGATTTTCTTCCGCATAAAATCTCATATTTCAGCACACACATCGTGGAAAGATTTCAGATTGGAATTTGTCCTTGCACTGCCCAAAGCTGCTACAGGTCATGTTAAGTTTTTGGTTTGGTGAATGGGTCTCCTGTTATGTGATTGCTAATGCTTCAAATGTGGCTAAGTTGTTCTTTAGGAAGATTGATGGACTTCTTGGATTAGTCACGTGTACTGTATACGGATGTCAAGTTGTTAAGCTATTCGGACCAAATTATATTTCTCCTCAGCTTTTCATTTTCAAACTGATGGGTAAATGGATATAAGATGGAAATAGGGCTAGATATAATGAAACTTATAAACTTGCTGCAATGTTGAACTTAGAGATAGAGAATTCAATGATGGAGACCATATAATGGTTCCTATATGCACGTATCCCTTCAAGCACTTGCATGCCTAATTCCTGATTTACGACCCCGCGAATGCAAACTTGGCTTATCATCAGATATGTGTATTTGTCCAGTTTCCAATGTGGAAGACTTTTTCCCTATAGAAACACCTTTGAGTCTCCTACTTTGGCAGTAGGTTTTCCACCTGTTGACTGTAGAGTACTGTGTGCTTGAACTTCTCATAATTGCTTCCCTATAGGTGATTATTAGCAATATCTTGTTCATTGGGGAGATTGCCTAGATGCAAATGACACATGGCTTATAGAGGATGCAATTCACTGCAATGATCTTTTATGCTTTGGTGTGAACCACAGCACTGCTATCAGATGCAAGATCTTCTCACTACGGGAGAATGGATGGAGATTGTGGTGGTTCCCCTGCTGCATGCAGCAGGTGCAAGTTTCTTAGTGTTTTATGCTAGGGTTGTTCTATTTTGTTATTTTCTATTTTTAAGGTTTCTACATATTTCTTAGAGTTTTCCTATGTATACAAGCCTTTGTTGTACTTCGGTTCTTACCTCTTATATGCCCACATAAAGCAACCACTATGAATAATGTCATATAGTTTACAGTTGAACAGATTCGGTTATCCATGAGCTAATCATGTTCTTCTTGGGCAAAATGTAACTTTCCCTTTTTTATTTTATAGGAAGTAAATTTTCCCCTACATCTGTTTGATTTAGATTAACTAACTCAACTGATCTGAGTTCTAAAGGCTGACCCACAAGTATGTTATATCATCAATCTTAATTTTGCTTTATAAGAAGCTGATCAACCTATCATTTTGGATATTGACTGATGTTCTGGAATTCAATCTTGGTGCACATAACAACTGAGTCCTTATCGGTGTCTGTTCTTGTAACAGGGAGCACTTGTTGCAAATTATCCATGGGATGGAACTCAAGATAAAAGGTGATTTTTCCATGTTCATGATACCTCAGAAAGCTGTTATATATATTTCTCAGTTGAGTTGCTACCTTTGCCCTTTAAGACATCCAGTTAGTTCTGTTTTAATCTCATTTTTTTTTCTCGAACATGAAATAATTACTTGCAAGGGAAGATGGAGCTAAACATTGCTAGTTTTCCTTTGTCAAGACCACAGATGTTATTTTTCATAATTAACTGCTTTAAAGTCTATTCTCTATCCGTTAAGATTCCATTTTTTTGTTATGTGCTAATGGCAATGATTTATTTGCATCTTGGGTGGCTCGCAATAATGTGCTTTTCCAAGTATTTGTAATTATATTTTTAAAAAATTGCTGCTGAGGGTCTCTAAAATTTGGCTTCTTTGGTATCTTGGAGTAATGTGCTTTTCTAAGAAATCCAACTTACGTAATAATGAAAAAAAGGAGGCTCAGGGACTTGGAACTTTCCTTCATTTATTAGATCCTTTCCTGTTCTTCAATTTTCCCATAGATGTCTCAACTTTCCTGAGTGGTTTGTTCCATTGAATACTCTTTTCTATGTTATAAGTGTTTAGGGAACAATCACAATGATTTTGTGTTATTTCATGAGTTACTGATTGCATCTCTTTGCTTCATGAACACTTCAAATTATACTTGATCAGCATACACTATGGGTTGCTGGGTACTTTCCAAGTTAAGGCTTTTGCACTCAGAATTAACTTTTAATATGCATGAATTTCAGGACAAATTACTATGGATGTCCAGATGATGATACATTCAGGTTTCTGGCAAGTGTATACAGTCGTTCTCACTACAACATGTCTCTGAGCAAGGATTTTCAGGGAGGAATTACTAATGGAGCATCTTGGTATGTAAGTGTAGAAGTAAATACCAGGGTATTTATATCCAGCAGAAGTGCTTCGACGTTGGAAAGTTGTCTGGCTTTTTTCTTTCACATTTCTTCTATGGTCAATTGTGTAAATTATTGAATTGCTACAAATACTTGTTCTTTTTTCTTCATTAATATGCTCTGCTGCAGGTACCCTGTATATGGTGGCATGCAAGATTGGAACTACATACATGGTGGCTGTTTTGAGCTGACCTTGGAGATCAGTGACAACAAATGGCCCACTGCTGATGAGGTTAGATATCCGTTTGAGTTAAATTTGTCATGAATCCTTTTTATGTGGGTGGAGACCTGCATGGCTATTACTGTTTTCCTTGCATTCTTTTGTAGAGTGTAAAGATCTCTCTCTCTCAATTAAAATTTGATACAGAAGCATAAGTGGGTTGCCTCAATCTTGCTTCACCCGGAAAAAAAAAAAAACTGGATGCTTTATGTACCTCCACAGCTGCCTCCTTTTCAAGGCTTCTGAAAACTCACGGTGGAATGACACTATGACTATGAGTGTAATTCTCGAACTCACAATCTGGTCTCCTTTGCTAAGTGGGCACCTCACTTCAACTTCAAGGGTTGCACCACCCATTCTACAACAACCTCAAAGATGGAATTATTGGAGTAAAAGATATCCCTCAATGGACGGATTTTACAATCAAAGCTCCTCTCTCCATTAATGGATATGGCAAATGATGGACGCTTAAAGCTCAACTCTAGAATATGAAGGCTGAGCAAGAATGTTCAACAATATTGTAGTCTATATACAAATCAAGTACTACAGTTAATGGATGAGGGTAATCAGACAGGGACCTTCTCTTTATTGCTTCATTGGGAGAGGTGTATGTTACAACACTTGGGCACCTGTTTAATTTCGCATATAGCGAATGTCGATGCTCATATAGACGTCTGTCTGAGACTGTATAGGTGTCCGTTAAACTTTTTGTCATTATGATTACATTTTCCATTAGATGTCTGTAGGAGTTAAGCTCTGAAAATGCCTTCTCGGTTAAATTGATAATCACGAAGGTTTAGACGCCTATCTAGCCGATACAAACATTTGCGAAACTTTTTTGGAAAATGCTGAACTAAGAGATTTTGAACATATAAACAGCTGTAATAGACATTTAGATGTCTGGAGAGACTTTTTTCTGAAAACTTTGTGCAGTTTTTTGTCAAAGCATGAAGGTATCGACAACTGCAAAACCAGTGTACACGTCTGTAACTTCTTTCCTTTTATAGGCCATAGAGACATGTTGGGGTTTACAATGACCAGTTTTGTCAAAGCATGAGGGTATAGACATCTACAAAACCAATGTAGACGTCAGTAACTTCTTTCCATTTAAGCTTAATTTTATAGGCCATAAAGATGTGTTTTGAGTTTCACAATAACTTTCACTTAGTTCAATGACCATTTTTATCTTATGACTCGAATAATTTAAGTCCAACAATTGAGCCAGTCATTTTTAAGGGCCAGGATGTAAGTCTAAATTTGTTTTGTTCTTGCTTATTTTATTGTCGTAAACTTGGCCTTCCAGAACACATGGCCTTCCAGAACACATGCATCATGCATTACTTTACATTCCAGCATAATAATTAACACATAATACTAATGATATACACCTTCAAGTTTCATCACCATGTTCCATGGTCCACATGAGCTTCGAGTATTTGAGCTTTATGAATAATTTTAAATAAGCACACTCAAGTACATGGCTAGTGACGTTAGTCTCTCTCATAAATATGTTGTTATCATCAAAATTGCTTAAATGCCCTTAGGTTGAACCTTGGGGTTAACGGAGTATATTTTCTATATTGTTTCCGTTAATTTTCTACTTGAATATCTTTCCATCTTTTTGAATGTGCATGCTAGTAAAATTAGTAGTCTCTGGAGGCATGTTCTATGGCGCAATTGACTTTCTTAAAGTTTGTTTTCACTTTACAAGTTTTTGTTCATCTGCTTTTCTTCTATACTTCCAATGCCTTATATTCCCTCCTTGCCATGACTTATGAAATGTGCAGATTTCTACTCTCTGGGAATTCAACAGAATGAGTATGTTAAATCTTGTTGCAAGCCTTGTCAAGGTAATTCGTAAAGTTCTTGGCATTTGTCTTTGTGTTTTGATTTATTTTTTTGGGCTCTGAATGGTGTTGGAATCTTGTGGGGGAAAAAAAAAACTCAAAGGAGTGCATTTGAAAATGTGGCATAACTATAGAAGGTAACCATTCCAGTACATGGCCTGATCAAAGCAAGAGAAAACCAAACCAATGGAACTGCCTAAAAAAACATCAAGAAGGAAACTAGAAATAAATGTCCTGAGGTAGCCCACCAAGCATCTCCATGCACTCCCAAAGACATTAGCAACATCATGAGTGGCCCTCCTCACACCATGAGTGACGTTCAACAACCTTCCTGTCTCCAAATAGCCCATATAACTGTAGGTAGTAAACATTTCAAGAATCTACATCAAACCACCAACTGAAGTAAAGACTGAAACTGAGAAGCTGTACAGTTTAATTTCTGAAACATGTCTATCCAAATGGCATCAGCATAAACACGTCACAGAAAGTGATCAAGAGCATCTGCATCCCAGCAATCACAGACAGGGACGGATTTAGTTAAGGCCCAGTGGGGGCCATGCCCCCCACTGATTTTTTTTTTTTTTTATATTTTTTACCTTAAAATTTTGTATATTTCGTATTTAGCCCCCACTGAATTTTTTTTTTACCTTAGATACCACATAATTTAGATTTCTTTACAACTAAGCCCCCACTGAAAATTTGTTTTAAATCCCAAAGAAATAAATATATATCATTTATACCCCAAAAACCCAAAAAAAATAAATTTTAGCCCCCACTGACACGGATCCCTAGATCCGTCACTGATCACATAATGAAGTACGAGCTAAATCCATCCTCTGTAAATTCAATCGTATTGGGGCTTTGAGCTCTACAATGGTTCCAAACAGATTTAAGATAAATTTCACCATGCTTCCACTTTATTCGTATCTGCACCTTGTGTGTATAGAATATAAGTTCTCAGCACAACAGAAACTGAATGAGGGGAGAAATAATAAATATAGAAGAAAGTTGATTTTATTTATTATATTCTGTTTTTTGGGTTCTTTCAGTACGTAGGACTTCTTTTGCTCCATCATTTGCAAATTCCAGGATATATCCCCCTTTTCAACGCTTTCTAAAACATATTTGCTTATTTTTTAAAAATACATATAATAAATTAAATAATTGGGAATCTTGTACTGCCCATTCAATATCTAAATGGGAAATTAGCAAATTGGACATATACATGTAATCTTGTTTTGGGAGAATCTGGTCCACAGTACACCATACTAAGTGCTGTTTGGAAAATTGAAACACAATGGTACAATACACACAATAATTTGCGTTCTCAGAAATGAGGTGTGTTCATTTTTAGTTCTCATATTCATATACATGTAATCTTGTTTTGGGAGAATCTGGTCCACAGTACGCCATACTAAGTGCTGTTTGGAAAATTGAAACACAATAGTACAATACACACAATAATTTGCATTCTCAGAAATGAGGTGTGTTCATTTTTAGTTCAAATATGATTAGTAAACTGAAGATTTTCTTACACTTATTTTAGACAGTAGACACGTCGTTTTATTATTGTACCACATCCATTATGCGGAGGAGAATTCTACCCTTGTGAAGTATTGTCCAAATTAAAATAAAAGTTAACTCGTATTCGTTACTGGATATATGAATTAGTTTTCATAAGATAACTTTATATTACCATGTGATGCCAGCAGACAGCACTCGATTTGAGCCACCCATTTCATAAGGAAATCCAATTCAGATGAACTTTGTGCATAGATAATTAGGAATTCGATTTTTTTAATACATTCATTTCTTACTATATATTTAATCAAGCGAAAAAGATCAAGGGACATCAGACTAATAGCCGTCCTAGTGGGCCCTCAATAGGAAATTAAAGAAACAATTTCTACTTAGTTCCATCCTCTTTACTACATGTTTTGGAATTTAGTCATTTTTTTTTTCTTTTTTAGGTTACTCTAAAAAAAAGGTCTTACCCCCAAGGACGATCTCTCTGGGACCTAGACCCCAAGGAGATCGTCCTTGGAAGGTGTTACACGAACCGGTCCCACAACTCGTGTAACGTTAGGCCACGGTACGCACCAGCTAAGATTCGAACCCACGCTCTACAACTTGGATACAGTTGGTCCAAGCTTTAGAAGGTCCATCCTTGCCAACTGCGCTACGCCCGTGGGGGCCTTTTTTAGGTTATTCTATGTCATTATTTTGTGATCCTTTAGTCCTAAAATTTGTCATCTTAGTTTTTTGACATCAACAACATGCATATGTTACCATCACAAGTGCATGGTGTCTCCATCTTCAGTGGAGTATTTATTCTTCCCATACAGATCACCATATGTATGCTTGTACACCCACCCACACAGATACGTTCTACAGCTATATCAAACATATTCCACCTTCCAAAATCATCACACCTGAGAACATTAAACCATGTTTAGTGGAACAAGATGATTTTGTCCTACAAAATCCTTGTACATGATAGATGCTATTTGCTCTCTAAGTTTAAACTTTTGTGTGTGTGTGTGTGTGTGAGAGAGTGTGTGCGTGCGCATGCGTGTGCGTATTTTCAGAATGTTAAGCGCAAAAAATGGAGTACTGCATTTACTTAATATCACATGTCAAAAAAAGTGGTTTGAGGGGGTAGTCTCATCTTTTTGCAAATTTAGGGTCAGACACGCCTCATTTTGAAAAGTAGGTTTTCTGCAAGGGTGGTAAGTGCAAAGAAGCAGAATCCCCTCAACTGAACTGGGAACTAGATTGACCTTTAAATAGATGGCCTTGACAGTAGATCTTCTTGCCATGAAGTTAAATTGATGTTGATTCATTTTTCTCTCTTTGTGCTATTTCCCTTTTCCATAGTGATATATTGTGACTCGTCAATTTAAATACTTGATAGTAACCTTGATTGTGTACAGGTCTTTTATATTTGTTAATTGGTACTATACTGATTTATCTCCATTCATTCCTCTAATGACTTTTTGTTATTATTACTCATTTTATTAACTTCTTCTATTTTTCCGTTATTTGTTAATTCAATATACTTGCGTCAGGGACATGTCGTCATTAATTAATTCTATTTTTTTAACTTCTTCTTCTCCTCCTCCTTCTTCTTCTTGGTTTTACATAGAATATGAAATAAGTTATTGATATGACTTTCTAATTATATAGACAGGAATACATGGAAGGATCTTTTCGTCAGATTGTGGAAAGCCGTTGCATGGCCTTATTTCAATCAAGGGAATAAATTATACGGTATGTTTGCGACCAGAACTATTTTTCTTAGATTTCTTTTCCTCGAAATGAATTTTTTACAATATATATATATATATATTTGTGTATCATACATGACTTCCTTTTCATGTAACTGTTTGCCATGATATTGACATCTAAACATAAGTTAAACGTACAGCCTGATTATTTCTGTAGCAGGTCCGTAACTGTTTCATGCTGGCTGTTCATAGCCCATGAGTAAAATTTATCGGTGTGGTATTATTTTGCTCAATGGGTTTTTTTATTTTTAAATAAATAAATAAAGTGATATGTTGCATGCTAAAAACCATCCTGGTTTATTGCTGATAAATTATCTAACCGTGTAACTTATTTAAATATCATTCATTTATTATCTATGTTCAGAAGAATATGATGACGACCACCATATCGGTGATGAGGGGGCCATCAGTTAAGATTTTCATCTTCCAAATTTGAAACTATGTTCCATTATTACCCCTCCTTTTCTTGATCTATACTGGTATAATATCAACCTAGATGGAGTATTCAAAGATATTAGTATGTAATAAGTTGGAAGCCGTGGATCAGTGACTCTTGCATATTATATGAAAACACTAGCATTTCCATTAGTTACTAGTAGTTTCTAATAAAGGTTAATTGGTTAACTCCTAAAAATGTTATTTACAGGTTAAAGCCAGTCAACCATTCGCTGATTACCATCGTTTGCTTGCACCAGGAGAGAAATATGAAGGTAATTGATTTGAACGAGTCCTGAATTCTTCCTTTTGAAGTACTTTTTTCACTAATCCATGCCTTCTCCATTGAAAATTTTGGCTACCAGTTGCCAATAGAATTATTTTTTGGTTCAACTAGGCTTATACTTTTCATTTTTGGGGATTTCATTTTTGGGGATAACTTTCTGGTTTGTTATGCTACTCTAATTTGAATCCAACAACTATGAATCGGTAGTTATAGCAACCATGCCTGGATACAAATCGAAGAGCACGATTATTTTGTTGGGAGAAGAAGCCATGACAGTAGATTTCGTTTTGGATCCAGAAATTACTCCAGAAGGGAATGTACTACAAAGTGGTTGTGACTGCAGCTGTGAGCATAAGTGCAGGTTCAAATTGGTAGAATTTTCGCCTTGGCCTTACTGGGAAGTCTCTCTTATTGTGTTGTTAAGTTTAGCATTCCTTTGCTTTTTGTTGAAGAGAAAGATGATATTCAACCATATAAAGTACAGACAACCGAAGCGGTCTGTTGTAGTATAATGCTTTTCTGTGTGTACTATTTGGATAACATAACTGTATATTTCTATTAAGGGTGATCAATCAGTGATGATGATTGATCTTATGGAACAGTTTAAAAGGTTTAAATCACAAGGATTGAAATCCTCAATTTGTAGAACTAAAAGGAGTGACCTGTGAATTTATAATTTACAAATGTTCCTCCCTCTGGAAACAGACATTATAAATCAAGCTTACTATCATTCGTTGCACAGGAAAATAATGAATACAATATACAAGAACAAGAAGGTAACTAGGAACTGGAAATTTTTGTTTGCACTTTGAGAACTGGATGGTTCAGCTGAGCCTAAGCGAATAAAAAAATGACAAATATGACACATTTGTTTGTATATCGAACTGTGATGTGAGGAACTGAAATTATATAGTATAATGTGTTACCAGTTTACCTAAAACAGGAAAGAAGAAATACAAGAAAGATACGGGTGTGTTCCTTTGTGAAAATATTCAGGCTTTGTGAATAGGATTGGTTAGAAATTGCTTGGCATAAAAAATAAAAGTTAGATAGCATTTAATTTCTATGGAGTATTCCGCTAGATAGGAAAGATTAGAAGCATTTAATTTGCACTGAATACGGGGAAAATTACCGATACGTTGTCTTATAGCCGAAGTAAAAATTTATTTATGGAATAGACAATTTTGATATTAATATTTACAAAAGTACAATACTTGTCTCCTAAGGAACTTCCTCCTATCACATGACATGACCCAATAAAATATGGATACAAGGAATTTTTTTTTTTTTTAAAAAACTTTGATTACTCATCTAGTTTTTCATCACCGGTAATACCATGTCATTAGACTGACGTGGTATCACAATTCAATAAAATCTCATATTCACCTCTTTCCCTCTCTATATACTCTCTCTCTCTCTCTATATATATGTATGGTTGTAGGATTTACAGATTAACACAAGGATATATATAAATTACACATGATTTAACAATCTGAGCAAGGCATGGGTGTATGATTATACAAATTAACACAAGGATAAGTATAGATTACAATTATTTAAGCAATCTAAAGAAGTTAGGGACCTTAGGGTTTAAATTTTCTTTTTTCAATTTGGTGTTTCAGTTTATATATATATATATTATATAGTGATTTATATGTACAAGCAGAGAGAGATAGAGAATTGCTACAACAGAGAGAGATTCTTTTTTCGATTTGATATTTCAGTTTTTTTTTTTTATATATATAGTGGTGTATATGTATAAGCGGAGAGAGAGAGAGAAGAATTTGAGAATTATTTGTTTCCCTTTTTTCTTTTTCTTTTTTGTGTTTCCATATAAATTACATTGCTAAGATGGTAACTTATATGACACGTGTATAGAAAATATAAGATTTTATTGAATTGTAATACCACGTCAGCCTAATGACATGATATCACCGTTATAGCCAATAATTTATTATTCCCCCCCCCCCTATAACCTATATCTATCTCCCCAACTCCAAACACAAAATCGAAATAATTCCCAACATCATGAAAGACTAGGGTTTCAAAGATCCAAACTCGAAATCGAAACAATCAACAATAGAGTACGAAATGAAAGACTAAGATTTCGAAACTCCAATCCTAATCGACTCGATTGTCCTTCCTTCGATAAGAGTTGTATATATTATATATATATATATATGATCATGTGTCTATATATATATATGTATATTGTAAGAATATTTTTATTGGCATGTCTAGTCAATAATCATGTTGGGTAGATTAGGTATTTTGGTTAAAGTTTGAGGGCAGAATAATTAAATATTAATATTTAGGAACTATCGAACGATCGTGGAATCCTCAATCGATAGGCAGCGCCGACATTGGAATGCGTGCAAAAATGTACTGGCAGAATTTTGACTCCTTGTACAAGCATATTGAGGGACAGATTAGTTCATTCATAGTTATTACTTGGTCCTCACATCAAATCTTTTTGGAGTGCAAGCAAAGAAATATCATTTCATAATTGAAGATTTCTATTCCATAACTGAAGACTTCCTCTCTATAAATATGAGGAGATATTGATAAGAGAAGACAAGTTTTGAGAGCTTTGCAATTCTTTGACAGAAAATATTTTTCTGTAGATAGAGAGAAAAAAAAAATTGATTATTTATCTTCTAGTTCTCTCTAGTTTTTTGGGTCATCCAATTGTGCTACAATACTTGTGATTTTTATGCACAATAGGATTACCTAGATATTGAGAAATCTACACACTATCTGTTGCATTGTGTGTGCTTTGATCCGTGAGAAGCGGAGTCGTCAGAGTACGGAGATCGGAGTAGGAGGCTTCGTTGTAACGCGAGTGAATCAACAACTTTCAGACGTCGAGTGTAGAACGACAAATCCGGAGATATGGTAAGTCCCATCTTCATAGAGTTTGTATAACTCTTGATTCATAGTGCATCGATACTAGAGGGTATCCGTGGTTTTTACTTGGAGCTTTTTCCAAGGTTTTCCAAGTAAAAAATATGTGCGTTATTTTACTGCTTTAAATTATGTTATTATATTATTGTTTGATTAATAAACAATAATAACCCAATCATAAATTTTAAATCTGCAAACTGCTCCCATAATTCACGTGTAGAGTTTTTCGAACGATCGGGGGATTAATTGATCGATCGGTGGTAACAGATTCGTACGAAGCGAACGATCGTTTGGTGGTGCGATCTATCGGTGTAATACGCGATCTATTGGTTTTAGGTTATCGTGTTTCGAACGATCATTTGGTTACGCGATCGATCGATTTTAGGTTATCAGTGTGTTTGTTTCAACCCTACAATAATAATCTAATTACACATTAATCATACTCTACGTATCACAATAGTAATTTTAGGACATCACCAAGTGATTATCCAACATATTGTTATTTTCATTAAAAGAAAATTATTTTTAATAAAACTTAATTATATTCATTAAAAATATATTTAATAATAATTTATTAATTTTATTAAGATAAAAATATTTTAATTAAAATTTTATTTTTTTTATTAAAATATATTTTTCAATAAATATTAATTATTTTTATTAAAAGAAAAATATCTTTAATAAAAATCAAATATTTTAATTAATAATTCATTATTTTTATTAAAGATATATTTTTAATTAAAAACTATTTTATCTCTGATAAATATTATTAGTATAAGAAAAGTTTTTTTAATGACCTATTTATTCTGATTAAAATTAAATATTCCGCAAATAATTTTAATTGGTCATTAAATTTATAAAAGCCTATTCACCCCCTTCTAGGCTTAGTTCACCATCTTCTAGATAATTATATATATATAGAGAAAGAGAGAGAGAAAAGGGAAAGGATTTGGGAGTTTGGAGTTGAGAATTGGGAAGAATAGTGATGAAAAACTTGATGATAATTCTATTTTTTTTTAAAAAAAAGATTAAACTAAAAAATTACACGTGTCCACATTTTATTGGGCTATGTCATGGGGTAAGAGTAAGTTCTTCCTTATAGGGTAGGAGACAAGTATTGTCCTTTACAAAATTGACAATTAAAATTTTTTAACGACAATAATACCTCTCAACCTATTTCATGTCATCATGTGTGGTACTAAATAACCAAAACTACCATTTACACTTTGTCTTACACCCAAGGAAAAATTATATTTAAAATAGACAATTTTAATATAGTTATTTACAAATTTGACAATTAAAATTTTTTAGTGACAATAATGTAGTTCAATATGTGTGCAATACTATAGTATTATTATTTAATATAATCTACTGTGTCACAATATATATAAATATCTATATATACTATAATATATATATATATATAAACTATATAATAAAATTATTTATATATATATATATATATATAAATTATATAATAAAATTATATGTATATATATATATTAAATAGAATATATAAAATAAAATTCAATAGAACCTGTTAGGACGAGTCTAAAATTGGATTCTATGTCCTTAAGACATATTCGCCCCGCTACGGTGCTCACGATCTTTATAGCGTCTGTCTCCCAGAATACAACGACCTTCCTTCTCCTATAGCAACACTACAAATTGGAGAACTAGTGAACCTCTTCTGTGTTGTACTCTCTACTTCTACTATACTATGTTATATTTATGTAGAAAAATGAAGAAGGAAGAATGCAGAGAAGAATGAATTGCTGGAAAATTTGGATTGGGATGATCCTACAAATGACCCATAGGGGGTATTTATAGGCAACCAAGTGCCTTTTCAGATTACGTGAAGAGTCATCAGATGTGATGGTTCAACATAAACCATCATTAGTTGCGTTGGTTCAAGTAGTTTTTGTCTGTTCAGTGTTCAACTGCAGACACAACTCTTCATGCAAACTCAACTCTTCATTCAGACACAACTTTTCACATGTCTTTTCACAATTATATGTCAATTATATATTTAAACATAACATCTCATTCACTCAGTTTTTCAACAATCCCCCATATGAATGAGATTTTGACGTCAAATGCAATTAATGAAAATGCAGACACTATAAATAGTACAATTGGAAAGTTACTGCATCAGGAGAGGTAACTTTTGGCCTTGAACCTTCCTTAATGTATTACTATCGGATTTACTGGCTAATCAGTGAACATGATGTCTTGAATTGTTCAGCCGTTGATGTAAACCAAGACAATAACAAACACACAGTTTCCTTCCGCACATAATTGGTTCTCACTGTTGTGTTCATTTTGGCCCTGAACAATGCCTGGTACTTCATGAGTGCTCTAGACAACTTAGCCTTAGAAGTTTCATAGAAGCGTCCCCACTTCACACTCATATAGGTGACTTCTTATTAGGAATATTCTACCATATCCCACTTGAATTTTCAAGCTATAAGAGTCATTAAAAGCATAGCTTATCCTAATCATTGCACTGTCTCATCATAGAAATGGGTAGAAGATTTATTTCCTCCCAGTGCTTTTAGTTAGTCATTCAGAATTTCTGTTGTCCCTTTGAACCTAGATCTTGGGATCTCCAGTCAACTAGGTTGGGTTTCCATTAAGATGACTCGTTAGCTTTCGGCTTTAAACCCATTCCCCTCGATGAACTATACATTTGCTCTCTAGTCAAACATTTTGTAAACGGATCCACTAAATTTTCTTTTGACTTTACATAATCTATAGAGATTATCCCATTTGAGAGCAACTGTTTAATGGTGTTATGTCTTCGACGTATATGTCAAGACTTACCGTTATACATATTACTTTGTGCCCTTGCAATCGCCGATTGACTATCACAATGTATACATATTACCGACACAGGTTGAGGCCAATTTAGAATATCTTCTAAGAAATTACGAAGCCACTCAGCTTCTTCACCAGCTTTATCTAAAGCAATAAACTCATATTCCATAGTGGATCTGGCAATACACGTTTGTTTCGAAGATTTCCAAGATATGGCTCTACCTCCAATCGTGAAGACATAGCCACTTGTGGATTTTGAATCATTTGTATCAGATATCCAATTTACATCATTGTACCCTTCAAATACTGTTGGATATCTAGTATAATGCAATCCATAATTCTAGGTATATCTCAAATACCTCAGGACCCTCTTTATCGCAGTCCAATGCTGATTTCCTGGATTACTAGTAAATCTACTCAATTTATTAACTGAGTATGCTATGTCTGGTCGTGTGCACGTCATTAAATACATCAACCTTCCTATAATGCGAGAATACTCTAGTTGAGATATGCTAGGACCATTATTTTTCGATAAATGAAAATTTACATCAACAGGAGTCTTAACAATACCACTGTCTTCTTTGTCAATTTTTTTTAGTATTTTCTCAATATAATGAGATTGAGATAATACTAGACCATCTGATGTCCTAGAAATCTTGATTCCTAGTATGACATCAGCAATGCCTAAATCTTTCATATCGAAGTTTTTTGTCAACATCTTTTTGGTAGTTTTAATGATATCATTATTGCTACCGATAATTAACATATCATCCACATATAGGCATACAATGACATATCCATGTTGAGTGTTTTTCACATAAACACATTTATCACACTCATTGATTCTAAACTCATTTCACAACATCATTTTGTCAAACTTTTCATGCCATTGTTTAGGTGTTTGTTTTAATCCATATAATGATTTTACCAATTTGCACACTTTCTTTTCTTGCCCTGGAACTACAAAACCCTCAGGTTGTTCCATATAAATTTCTTCTTCTAATTCACCATTCAAGAAAGCCGTTTTAACATCCATTTGATATACTTCTAAATTTTGCAATGCTGCAATAGCTAGTAACAATCGAATAGATGTTATTCTATTCACTGGTGAATAAGTATCGAAATAATCTAAGCCTTCTTTTTGCTTGAAACCTTTAGCAACAAGTTTGGCTTTATACTTATCAATTGAACCATCAGCCTTCATCTTCCTCTTAAAGATCCATTTATAACCTAAAGGTTTAGATCCAGGAGGAAGATCCACTAGTTCCCACGTGTGGTTTTGTATGATGGATTCAATTTCACTAGTTATAGCTTCTTTCCAATAAGGAGCTTCTGGAGAACACATTGCTTCCTTAAAGCTTTGTGATTCATTCTCCACCATGTAAGTTAGAAACTCAGGACCAAAAGACTTAGACGTTCTAGCCCTCTTGCTACGTCTAAGTTCATCCTAATTTTCATTATCTATAACCTCTTGGTTAACATCCGCTTGTCCATTGCTATTAGCAGTATCAAAATTCCTTTTAAGAGAATTTTTCTCTTTTATTTATTTACAAGGAAATATACCCTCAAAGAAATAAGCATTCTTTGATTCAATAATCGTATTGACATGAATATCAGGAATGTCTGATTTATTCACAAGAAACCGAAATGCACTACTGTTATGTGCATAGCCTATGAAAATGTTATCAATGGTTTTAGGTCCTATCTTCACTTTCTTTGGTGTAGGAACCTTAACCTTTGCTAGAAACCCCCACACTTTTAAGAATTTATAGGAAGGTTTTCGACATTTCCATAATTCATAAGGTGTCATATCACTTTTCTTTTGAGGTAACTTACTAAGAATATAATTTGCACTAAGCACAGCTTCCCCTCACATATTTTAGGTTAAGCTAGAGCTTATCAACATGACATTCATCATTTCCTTTAGTGTACAAGTTTTCCGTTCAGCTACACCATTCTGTTGAGGTGAATAAGGAGCGGTAGTTTGGTGAATAATACAATATTCTGAACAAATGTCAGTAAATGGTGTTTCATATTCACCACCTATATCACTTCTTAAAACCTTGGTCTTTTTGTCAAGTTGATTCTCAACTTCATTTTTGTAATGTTTAAACATTTCTAAGGCTTCATATTTGCTTCTTAACAAGTATACATAACAATATCTTGTACAATCATCAATAAACGTGATGTAATATCTTTGCTTCAACACAAGTTTGACATTTTCCATTTGTATCAAACTTAACTTTATGTATAGAATCCATGTTAATTAATATACAAATAGTATCATAATTAACATGTCCTAACCTGCCATGCCATACTCCAGATGACTCAATCATGTAAGCAGAATTAACTGTGTTATTATTAACTTTGGGTATAACAGTCATTACACTGAATTTGAACAATCCATCACTTAAATACCATTTTCCCACATACACCCCATTCTTAGTAAGTATAAACTTATCAGAAACAAAGACTAGCTTGAACCCATTCTTCCTTTAAAAAGAACCAGAAATCAAGTTCTTCCTAATGTATGGGACATGCAGAACATTATTCAGAGTGAGTTCTTTTCCTGAGGTCATAATCAGCTTTATTGTGCCTTGTCCTTCAATCTTGGCAGTAGAGGAGTTTCCCATGTACAGTTGTTCACCATTTTTTATTTCTTCATAGGTCGTGAACATCCTCTTTTATGAGCAGATATGGCGAGTAGCTCCCGTGTCCACCCACCATTCTCTATTGTTGCTCACAAGGTTGACTTATGACACTACCGCTGAAAGGTTTAGCTCTAATACATCAGTTGCTAACCTCTCTTCCTTGGTAATGTGTACATCAGTAGTCTTCTTTTTGGAGTGATTCTGGGATGTCACACTTCGACAATCTTTACCACGATGTCCTTGTTTACCACAGACAAAGCACTTCCCATTGAACTTTTTGTTCAGTCCTTGGTTGGGACCTTGGCCAGAGTATTTCCTCTTTTTATTGCCAACCTCAACCACAGTAGGCATAGTTGTAGCACTACTACTTGTCATTCGTCTGTTATATATAAATATACAGACCACAATATCACAATTTAATATTCTAATAATACTATAATATTAAATTGAATCTGTCTTAAGATTGTAGTTCAATATGTGTGCAATACTATAGTATTATTATTTAATATAATCTAATGTGTCACAATATATATATATATATATATATATATAAACTATATAATAAAATTATTTATATATATATAAATTATATAATAAAATTATATGTATATATATATATACTAAACAGAATATATAAAATAAAATTCAATAGAACCTGTTAGGACGAGTCTAGAATTGGATTCTATGTCCTTAAGACAGATTCGCCCCGCTACGGTGCTCACGATCTTTATATCGTATGTCTCCCAGGATACAACGACCTTCCTTCTCCAATAGCAGCACTATAAATTGGAGAACTAGCGAACCACTTCTGTGTTGTACTCTTTACTTCTACTATACTATGTTATATATATGTATATGTATATATATATGTAAAAAAATGAAGAAGGAAGAATGCAGAGAATAATGAATTGCTGGAAAATTTGGATTGGAATGATCCTGCAAATGACCCATAGGGGGTATTTATAGGCAACCAAGTGCCTTTTCAGATTACGCGAAGAGTCATCGGATGTGATGGTTCAACATGAACCATCATTAGTTGTGTTGGTTCAAGTAGGTTGTGTATGTTCAGTGTTCAACTACAGATATAACTCTTCATGCAAACTCAACTCTTCCTTCAGACACAACTTTTCACGTGTCTTTTCACAATTATATGTCAATTATATATTTAAAAGTAACATCTCATTCACTCAATTTTTCAACAAATAATGCCCCTCAACCTATTCTATGTGTCATTACTTATTTTTTAACCAAAACTATCCTTTATATGAAATTTTTGCGACACTAACCGGAATTTAGACAAGTTGTAACAAAAGTTTCACAAGACCCATTTTTACGCGCCAAAATTTATGTTTCAAAATGTCAAAAATTTGTTTCTAAAATGTAAATTTATCATTATTCAAGTTTTACTTCTCTATGTCAAAATTTTGTTTCAACATGTCAGATTTAAAATGTTAAATTTTTGCTTTAAGATGTCAAAACTTTATTTTAACATCTCAAAATATCTTTCGCACTGTTAGTGTCACAAAATTATTTCGCTCAACATTTTCAAAAATTTTGCAATATTAATTTATTTTAGAATTACACATTTTTCAAAATTACTTTTAACTTTTAAAAAACTCTAATTATTTAAAACTACACCATTTTAAAAATTACATAACTCCTTAACTAATCGATGCCAAATAGAAGGGTTATGGCACAAGGATGAGGGAGAAGCCGATATTTCGGAGAGAGAGAAAATGGACATGAGGATAGGCCCAAAATTTCATGGCGTTGATGATTGTGTTGAGACCCTTCTCCGTGCCCATCAACAGGGGCGGAGAATAATAGTTAAGGGAGCCAAATGCAGTTTTTTATTAGTTTATTTTATAAATATATATAACTTTGTTGTTTATTACAGAAATTTTAAAAAAACTTGGGAGGCCATATGCAATTTTTATGAAGTTATTCATAAAATATTTAATTTTTTTGGGATAGTAAAAGAATTTTTTAAAAATTTAGAAGGGGCCATATGCAATTTTTAGGGACTTATTCATATAATATACAATTTTTTGTGATCATAAAAGCAAATTTTGAAACTTGTGGGAGGGGCCATGCCCCCTTAGCCAATACATGTTCCTTTGAATTGTACTTACATTATTCACTAATACAACATTACAACGGCTGACTTGGAGTTGATGGTCTCTATAGTGGATAGAGAATGAGATGTTCTATAGATTTAATGTTCGATACATGTTCATTATCAGCTGTAAATGTTTACATTATTATGTTTTTATGCCAATGTAGATGGAGATGGATTTTAAACTCCTCCCTATTTATAATTACTTCAAGGGTTAATTTTAGTAAACCCCATAAACTATCCAATCTAATCAACTAACATCTACTGTGTTCATTTTGCCCCCTATACTATTCAATTTTATCAATATGCCCCCTCACCTCTCAAAATGCCTAAACTACCCTCAATAGTATAAGGGGGTTTAGTGAAATTAATAGTATAAGGGGATTTAGTGAATTATTTCGGAAAAAATAATATATACTTTTTGCAAAAAAAAAAAATTTCAAAAAAAAATCATATTTTGTTCCAAAATATGAATTTTTTTTTCGAAAAATATTTTTTTTGCGAAAAAGTATATATTATGTTCCAAAATATGAATTTTTTTTTCGAAAAATATTTTTTTTTTGCGAAAATGTATATATTATGTTCCAAAATATGAATTTTTTTTTCTGAAAAATAATTTTTTGCGAAAAATATATATTATGTTCCAAAATATGATTTTTTTTCTGAAAAATATTTTTTTTGCGAAAAAGTATATATTATTTTCCAAAATATGAATTTGTTTTTTGAAAAATAATTTTTTTGCAAAACATATATATTATGTTCCAAAATATGATTTTTTTCTGAAAAATATTTTTTTTGCGAAAAAATATTTATTATGTTCCAAAATAAGAATTTTTTTTCGAAAAATAATTTTTTTGAAAAAAATATATACTATTATGTTCCAAAATATGATTTTTTTTGCAAAAAATATATACTATTATGTTCCAAAATATGATTTTTTGCAAAAATATTATTTTTCGGAAACGATCATATTTTGAAACATAATAGTATATATTTTTTGCAAAAAAATTATTTTTCGAAAAAAAATTCATATTTTGGAACATAATATATATTTTTTGCAAAAAAATTATTTTTCGAAAAAGATTCATATTTTGGAACATAATATATACTTTTTCGCAAAAAGAATATTTTTCCAAAAAAAAAAATCATATTTTGGAACATAATATATATGTTTTGCAAAAAAATTATTTTTCGAAAAAAAAATTCATATTTTGGAACATAATATATACATTTTCGCAAAAAAAATATTTTTCGGAAAAAAAATTCATATTTTGGAACATAATATATACTTTTTCGCAAAAAAAATATTTTTCGAAATTTTTTTTCATATTTTGGAACAAAATATGATTTTTTTTCGAATTTTTTTTTTTTTGCAAAAAGTATATATTATTTTTTCCGAAATAATTCACTAAACCCCCTTATACTATTGAGGGTAGTTTAGGCATTTTGAGAGGTGATGGGGCATATTGATGAAATTGAATAGTATAGGGGGCAAAATGAACACAGTAGGGGTTAGTTGATTAAATTGGATAGTATAGGGGGGTTTACTGAAATTAACCCTTACTTCAATCCCTAATGAATGGTGGAGATTCATAATTCAGAACACTCCACACAGTTTGTCTCCAATTATTGTATAATTCTAGTATCTTTTAGGTTGTCCAATTATTGTATAATTCTAGTATCTTTTAGGTTTTTGCAACTTACGTTTTTCATATAGAACCTAAAGACATTTTAGAGGAAAAGTATATGTTATTATTTTTGGACTCTGCATTATTTCTGAGATCATAAAATACAGATGCTGGACCTTTATATTATCTTTGTCTACACGAATCAGCCCCAAAACCCGAATAAGATTAAGTGGCAGACTTGCAGAGCAGTGAACATTGAATATGGTTCGCCCAGGCACCGAAGATTCATCATTCCAAACATCTCCGCTACAAACCTTCATCATACAAAAAGATATATGCTACAATTTTGTATCATATCTCATATTCATATTACACATGAACAATACTTAGTTCTCAATCACAGTTTTCATTTTCTACACACACATAATACGTTATTCAAGTGTACAGAGACCAACAAGCTCCCACTATGACCAAGTATTAGTTTGGCCTGTTTCATGCTCTCATTATTGTACCCTCTTTTGCTCCCACTCCTACTCGGTGTGAATTAGTGCGTGACTATACTAAAATGTAAACCAATCTTATCTAAATTCAAAGAATAAATCGAATCCAACAGTGACCTACGGAAGGAAAGCACTTGAACTCTGGCATCATGATTGCTTCTAAGGAAAATGATTTTAAAAATCGCTAATTGAAATAAATGACATGCATTAATTTGTATTTTATTTTATTTTATTTTTACAAGAACCAGTAAACATAGCAAAAATGTTATTCAGACAGCAGATTGAACTCACGCAGGCAATAATATGCAGGAGTAAAATGAAGATTTATTGACAGCATTCGAAGGTAGCCGAGGCTGTATAGCAGAAGTCCTGAGGAACGATAAATTTGCACATACATGCACATGACATATACCAAGTGCTCGAGGGAATATGTTGTTAACAATCTAACATAAAGAAAAAATAATATCTTTCACAAAAGCTAATCACTCTGTGAATTAGCTTGGCCTTATTTCAATCAAGGGATTAAATTACACGGTATGTTTGCCACCAGAACTAATTTTCTTAGATTTCTTTTCCTCGAAAATGAATTCTTTTTTTTTTAAAAAAAAAAAAAAATATATATATATATATGTGCGTATTGTACATGACTTCCTTTCCATGTAACTGTTTGCCATAAAATTGACATCTAAACATAAGTTAAACGTACAGCCTGATTAATTCTGTAGCAGGTCCATGACTGTTTCATGCTGGCTGTTCACAGCCCATGAGTAAAATTTATTGGTGTTGTATTATCTTGCTCAGGGGGGTTTTTTTTAAATAAATAAATAAATTGATATGTTGCATGCTAAAAACCATCATGGTATATTGCTGATAAATTATCTAACCGTGTAACTTCTTTAAATATCATTAATTTATTATCTATGATGAGAAGAATATGATGACGACCACCATATCGCCTATCGGTGATGAGGGGGCCATCAGTTGATATTTTCATCTTCCAAATTTGAAACTATGTTCCGTTATTACCCCTACTTTTCATGATCTATACTGGTATAATATCAACCTAGATGGAGTGAGTATTCAAAGATATTAGTATGTAATAAGTTGGAAGCTGTGGATCGGTGCTTTGCTAAACTCTTGCATATTATATGAAAACACTAGCATTTCCATTAGTTACTTGTTTCTAATAAAGTTTAATTGGATAACTCCTAAAAATGTTATTGACAGGTTCAAACTGATGGAATTTTCACCTTGGCCTTACTGGGAAGTCTCTCTTATTGTGTTGTTGAGTTTAGTATTCCTTTGCTTTTTATTGAAGAGAAAGATGAAATTTAACCATATCAAGTACGGACAACCAAAGCGGTCAGTTGTAGTATAAGGCTTTCTCTGTGTGTAGCATTTGTATATTTCTATTAGAGTGATCGATCAGTGATGATGATTGAGCTTCTGGAACAATAAAAAAGGCGTTGAGTCACAAGAATGGGAATCCACACTGAGTAGGGCTTGCTTGGTATGCATTTTCGAAAACAGTTTCTGTTTTTTTGAAAACTAAAAACCATAAGAGTATACAAAAATTCTACTTGGTTGAATTTTCTGGAAACTTTTAAAATTCGGCTATAAAAGGTTTGTTTTCAAAGAATTATTTTTTCTTGTTCTCAGAAAATAATTTTTTATTTTTGGAATTCTTGAGAACAGTTTTTAGATATGAATATCTAGCAGGCCCAAAATTTATGAATAAATGTGACAGTTATTTGTATATCGAATGGTGATTTGTGAAAATGTAAATACATATAATAATTTTGTAACATTGTTACCCAGTTCCGTGTTCTTTACAGTAAAGGAAAAAAATATAATTATTGAATCGTATATGTGAAATTAATACTGGTGTATCCTGTATTCAGGCTTTGTGAATTGGATTGGTGGGTAATTTTTATCATTTTCCTGAATTATCGTCTTTCCACTTGCTTTATTTGGGAACTTTACATTTGTAATTAGAAACTCGATTTGGCCTTTGCAGCTTATATTTAGACTTTTTATAAGAAAATTATATATTTCAGACCATTTGTTTTAATTCTGAGTTCAGAACTTTTTCTTTTTTCTTTTTAAATTACTCAATTTTTTTTAAAAAAACTTAAGATTTCACATTGATTGACACCATCTTGTTGTGCTCGCGCGTGGTCATTCGATCTCCTTCGGGGGCAGATGGATTAGGGCAAAGGGCCAAACCCTTGGTCACTCAATTCCCTTCGTGTCAGAAGGATTAGGGCAAAGGGCCGAGGGTGAAGACGATGTTTTGTAGAGAGAGATAGAGAATTGATGAGAGAACAAGCTCAAAATTCATGGCCATGATAATGGTGGGAAGAGCGCTATCCTCTTCCTAAAGGTGATCGAGTGATCAAGATTTAGCATTGGTAAGTGACGCTAAAGTGCAACCGTAAATAAATTTGTAAAATGACGATATAATGGAAGACAAATTGATCAAACAGAGTTCCAAAGAATATCCGGGTAAAAAATGTCAAGCTTGTCAATTTCATAAATGATTTTATGATTTATTTCTTTCTTGTAAATACATTTTGAATTTTTTAATAGTGCTTCCTTTAAGATGGTAAGTTTACTTTCCATGATCTATACTGATAAAAGTATAAACAAATATAAACGTAATAGAGTCTATTAAACTAGTGTGTATAAACATAAATGGCACTTCAAAGAACAAAAGGGTAAATTACGGTTTGAATCACCCGAGATATGATATATTACACTTGCATCCGATCATTTGGTAAATTACAGTTTAATCTCTTTTAGTTGATAAACAACTATGAAATTATTTATATACTCGTGTCTATTTTTCATTTTCTAATGTCCTTACAATAAGTGAGGGTATTATAGTAAACTCACCCCTGATCATTTACGGATGTAAGCATTGACCATGTCGAGGTTCGCTAAAGGAGATTTTTGTTACTATTTACAAACTAGAGGAGTCAATTATAATTTACCAAATAATAAAGAGCGCAAGTGTAATATATCATATCTCAATGAGTCAAACTGCAATTTATCTATAACAAAATTATGGGTGACACCTAAAATCAGTAAGAAATGGTTAATATATATTTGAGGTTTTAATACGTATCTCACTTGTTAGTATATTTGTAAGGTTTTAAAATATAACATTTTAAAATGCATTCAAATTTATTACATTAAAATCTATTATAGAAAATACATGTAACCCCCAACCTATGATAATTAAATTTAAATTGGTTTGTTTTCTATAATACTAAATTTGGTAACAAATAACAGCTATCAAGGTCGGTTCACGATGATAAATAGATAAATAAATAAATAATGGTGGCCTAAATTCCTAAATAATTTCAATGAGCCACTCCTATGTATAGGCACCTTTCATCATAATAGATGGCCATGATACATACAAGGTAACGGTGGTGATTCATCATTTATAATTTTCCACAATTTTATACATTTCTATAGAAGTCTCTATGCTTCTATATAATTCTTCTTAGTTACGCTACAAAACATAATAAAATCCTATAACTACTTGAAATATGGGAAATGCATCAAATTCTTTTTCCTTTTAACATAGCAAAAATGTTATTCAAACAGCCAGATTGAACTCATTTACTTGGCGACAATATGTTCGAGTAAAATGAAGATTGATTGACAGCATTCCCAGATAGACCAATGCTGCATTGCAGAGGTCTCGATGAATGATGAATTTGGAACAATTTCATGCACATTGCACATGCCAAGTGCTCAAGGGGAATATATTATCAACAAAAGTTCCAGATTTAACTCAACCAACAATATTTAAAATGAAAGTTGTGAATAGAGTGACTTTGTGATAGCAGAAATCATTAAGAATAGCCAAAAAACAAAAGATATTTTCTTGATATAAAACCAACTCATCAGAGTACATTATGTGACAGTCTCTAAATCCCAGACATCAATGATCATTTGTTGTGCCTTTTCTATGGGGTATATGAATTAAAATCTTTTAACATTACTAAAACTACGAGTACTTGACTATCTGCTCATGTGGCATTTTGTAGAACAAAGGTGCACGTATAAAGCTGTATGTCGCTAAAAGATTATATAATAATCGGCATATGTTACCTAGTAGTTTAAAGTCCAATCATAAGGCTGATACACCACCTTCAACTGAGTGGTGGCAAGCAACTCCAGCAACCCTTCAGAGATTGCGGGCTCCAGATAGTTCGCTGCATGCCTCATTACCTCTACCTCATTCTTGCCAAAATCTACACTGTACCTGAGCAGCATCCATAAAGGAGATGTCATTAGATATCAGAATTTACATGCAACGGTGAAGTGTCACGAAGCTTCAGTGTAGTATAAACACAGGCTTCACCAAAATAATCTCCATCATTGCAGTAAAGAACATGTGTTTATGTGTAGTTATCGTTAATACTTGATGCTACAACATGACTTCACTATAATCACTAAAACAGAGCACAAATGATACATATAATTCAGAGCAAGTTCCCACCAAGGGCTTATCAGAACTGGTATCTCCTCACCTACATGGAAAGTTGAGGATTCAAGACCCAAATTAGACAAATGGACACTTGTATGATTTACATTTCAATATAACATAAAGAAAAAATAAGTTGTTTCAAAAAAACTAATCACTCTGTAACCTCATATTAAGTTTGATATTCCACTTCATGTTGCAGCCAGGCATATGGATTGTAAGTTATCAGAACTATGGAAGCTTATTGACTTCGTCATGAAATATACTATCATTCTTTCGGACCAGAATGCCAAGCATGAAACCATGCGTGTGAGTGTGAGATTAGAGAGAAAGTCTAAGATTCGTCATTCCTCTTTAACCCAATTAAGGTTCCGCTGGATGCAAGAAATCTTTCAAGGAATGCATTCGGGGATCTCTATTAAAGCAACTTACCATTTGAGTATCTTACTGGCATAAGCAACCTTTTCATTCAGATCAACAATGAGTCCACTCTTTAAGAAATTCCGAGCTGCCTCCATCAATTCTTTATCAATATTCCCAGGTGCATAACATCGAAGAGCAGGTCCAGATCGATTTCCACAAACCAATGCAAAGTGAATAAGAGGCTCGGGGTATGGAAGAGCGACCTGACCAGCGGGAAGCAAAAGGCAGAAAGAAAAAATGAAAAAGGAAAAGGAAAGAAAATATATGAGAGCAAGGCCTACAATAATAAATACATTAGACAAAGCTGTCTAAGCAAGATTGTTTACAACTGGGATCGTACATGTTAAAAAACTAGGTGCTTTTAACATGTAAAAATGGTTATTCAAAAACAGAAAAGTTTCTCTTGTACAAATATCAGCCTACTCTGCCGCATATATTATTTAAACAAGCTTGATTTCAGCCCCCCCAACCTACAAGTGGTCTCACCTAAGTGTCACCCCCCAAATCCAAATTATATTTGAAGTATCCAAAACAATAATAATAAATACAGTAAAATAAAAAGATGAAGTAGCATCCCTTGGGTTGCAAAATATTAAAAACACCGTACAGAGAAGGTTGCTGAGAAATGAATTCCTGGTTAAACTAGAAAAGAGTTATACTTTTCCACTCTTTTGTCTTTTGTTTCTTATAAGTTCCTCGTTAAATTAAAAAATACGTAACTTTTCAGCAACTTCTTTAGTCTCTTGTTGTTTACAAGTATCAAGTCTTCATTTACATTCTTATTCAAAATCTCCACCAAGATATTGATAATACATGTGATAAAAAAAGTCAATCTGGTTGGAGAGTAGACAAGCTCAAGAACTTGAGTTAAAAGACAAAATGGTTTCCCAATTACTTGGTGTCAGCTACAAGACTCCAATGTTTCCATTCCGCTCTCTTTGAGGCCACGACCTTAGTCAATCCACTTGCTATCATAGCACTCTTAACTAACTCTACTGTGTTAATTTTGGTCTTCCTCCTCCCCAAAAACTATGCTCAAATGTGGAATACATCACTTTTTGTAACTGGTGCACGTAAAAGAGCTTCTTTGCACAAGTCCAGCTCTTGACCGACTCGCTCAATTTTATCTCCAATTCGTGCTAAATCCAACCATCTCTGAAAATCCTTTCTAATTCTATCCTTTCTAAGCTTACTGCACATCCATCCCATCATAATCACTTTCGTCACACTCACTTTATGTAAATGTTGTTAACTAACTACCCACAACTCGGTACAAAAAATAGGGCTTGTCCAATAGCTGATCTATACCCAGGTCAATCATAAGGCGGGATACACTTATTACCAGATGCACTCCTTCCTTTAACCCCATCCAGCCTTGATTCTAAGATTAACACCATCTCCAATTTCCCCCTAACTATGATTTGCATTAATGTAAATAATGAACACATTAATATGTTTATACCTTTTGTTTCTCAATCCTCACCACACTCACTCGTCTTTCTAGATTTACTGAAGTTACACATATTTTATGTTACTAATCTAAAACACTTTCAGTGCTAAAGCTTCTTTCCGAATCTCCCTTTTGGCATGACTCCTTCTCTAGTCTCATCAACTGAATTATATCCTTGGCAAATAATATACACCCCAATGAATCTCAGTAACTAAGAGAAAGTTCAATATATAATCAAAATTTAGATATCTTCAATTAACTATAGATTTAAATCTAAGCAACATTGATAACTACAATGGCCATGTGGATGTCACGAGAATAAGTTATATTCCAATAAAAACAGGGCATATTATCAACGTACTCACGGAAAAGAGAAAACAAAACCAAGAAAAGAGACATATTCATCAATAATTAGTAAAGTAATGTAGCTATCTTGCCTTTAGACGTTTGTCTTTCACCCCAAATGGCTTAATAAGATTGTATGGTGGTCGTTGATTGCTCCTCAATATGCCGTTTTCAATAGCTGAAAGTGAATAGGTCAACCCACCAATAACATACTTGAAGTCTCCCAGCAATTTCCTTCGCTCCAGTGCTCCTTCCGGATGAGCCCACACCAAAATTGCATGAATGGCCATCATATTGTGGAGATTTATAAAGAAAGCAAGCTTCTCCTCTCTTGACATGTCATTTAAATCCACCCTTTGAAGCTCCTCCACTGTTCTCAGATACCTACAAAGTATTACGGAGTTAAGACCAATAGGAAGTTCAATATTCAAAGCATAGATGTTTATTAACACATCTATTTTGGTTAAGAATGTAGTGCTTATCCGTACAACTCAATGCCTATAACAAACCTTGCAAATTCCTCACTCCCATGGATACTTCTATAATCAACATGCTTCCCATCTTCCGACATGTAAGCTTCAAAGATTGCATAAGATAAAAGTCTAAGCCGTGATGAGATTTCTAGTATAGGCTTTGGCTTCACATCGATTATACCCCTTGGAATGTTCTGACATTGTGACATTATGATAGGATCGTGATCCAAAAACCGATACAAATGGTTGCCATCTTCAAAGACATTCTCACTAGAGCAACATAAAGAATCACGCAGAACAATGACTAAGAAATTCCAATCGGAGATGTGAAATTTAGTGCGTTTTAGAGGGAGAGATAAATAAAAAACTGGAGAATACTAGTTCGTGGTACTTACTCGAGAACATGGTGGAAGAAGAGTTGTCTAGCAAGCTTGCGAGCAAATTCAATAGCCTATAGAAGAAAAGGTCGTAAAATAGTTAATTGTGATACAACCCAGGAAGAAAAATCAGCAAGCTTCTTTATGTAGAAAGTAGTGGCTGCTGATTCTCCAAAATTATTTAGATTAAATCTCCCAATGGGGAAAACTGAAATTTTAACGATAAATTAAATTATGATGTTTAAGATTCCACATATGATGGAACATGGTGAGACATCATGCCCAAGCAGTAATAGGCTATGAAAATATGACCCTGTTCACGATAAAGATTCGTCAAACATTTGTTTCACTTGAATAATAATATAAGACGGTGAACCAGAGGCTCATCGAAAACAAAAATTCAGGATCAGATTTAAATTCTCACGGATATGGAACAGGCCATATGGACTGCCATGACATAACTTCACACTCTTCATAAAACAAATTCTACATGAATACACCAAAAATATATAAATGAAGACCAAAGATCTAGTAGTATTTTGCCAATAATTTAGATGAAGCAAAGTACAACTAGATTAAGGCAACGTCTAAGTTACACTAAAGCTAAGTTAAAATAACGCTAAACTCCAACTAGATTAAACCTAGGAGTACAATAAGATAATGCTATAATATCAGAGTTCTAAAGAAAGGAAACAAGGATAATGTAATGTATAGTAACTTAGATGTGACATGGTGTAGCTCATACATGTTAAAACCACGAATGAAACCACTAATCCCCGATCACATGCAACCAAAACATCATAGATTAGATACATTGTGTCGCATAAATAATCAGGTTTTGCAAATTGAGACGATCTCTAGTTGGGCACCTGGTTTCCGAAATAAAAACTCAAGCCTCACACGAAATAAAATTGGGTTCCCAATTTTAAACCCAAGCCTAGATTAAACTTCAATTTAGACAGCGCAAGCTCGAAAAAATTGGGGTTGGTCTCAGTTTGGACCTGGTGGGGGCGTCCGAGTCGCAGCCCTAACCAAATTAACCAAACAAAATTACTATTTTTCCAACAAGGGTAAATTTGTGTATAGCATGAGCTATAAGGATAAAAAGTAATTTTGCATTATAAACGGGGGTTGACCTTTCCTTGTCCCACTTCGCATTGCATAAGTTTTCCCAATAAACCCAAACCCTACTCGAAGCTCTTAAACAAAACCACTTTAAATGGGTGGGCTATCTTGCCATCCCTAGGGACTACAGTTAGGAACATAATTTTTTTCACTCTGGTGAGAGAATCTCTAGGCCTTTCTCTTGCAGTTAGTCCTCTTCCTTTTTAGGCTTTATTGTGCTGTGATTCCTGTAGAATCAATCTACACCATCTAGAGTTCATGTCTTGACCACCATTTTGCTGATCTTTTACTACTGTTTACTTTGTATACGATAAACCAAATCAAAGTTGGTGAAATCGATTTGCCCTCTGCACTCATTTTAGATGTAAATGAGGTTGTCCATCGTCGGCCTTAACTACTCCAAAGTAATCTCAAGTGGAGATTGTAGGCATCAACTATATGTGATAGGTATAACGGATCAAATGCTTTGTGGTTTGACTCAAAAGCTTAAGTTGATAGGTGACTCTAAGATCCACTCGATTATACACCCAATCACTTTTTCATCCGGATTCGATGTGGGACAAGACCCTCTAACATTCTCCCCATCCGAACTCGTGAAACGCCTTCATTACGACTGGACCACTGTGTCTGCCCGACCTAGACCCGGACTCAACCCGGGTGGTGGCACCTAAGCGGGTGCTTGGTGTGGCACTTGATCAAGGACTGAGTTTGGCTCTAATACCAACTGTAATGGGTCGATGCTTCGAGGTGACCAAAAGCTTAAACCGGTAGGTGAGGCTAACATCCACCCATTTATACACCCAATCACTTTCCCATTCGGATCAGATGTGGGAAAAGACCCTTTAACAGTGGGCTTGATGGACTTGGTGAGCCACACAACCCACTCCAAACCAAGTCCCATTTACCTAGCCATTTAGTAGTCCGTTGTCAAGTCAATTGAGCAACATGCTTGCATAAATAACCTGCAAGGTGCATCAGCCTACTTCACTAAATAAAAGGCCCCAAATACTACTTCACTAAGTGACTTGATATGCGACATTGCCAGTTCATAACATCAAGGTACACATATTGATCCTTATAGTTCCCTATGGCAAAATCTGCGCCATCGAAAATGGGTGTAAACCAAAATTTTACAAATATAACTCAAAGAAGAGTTGAAAAACAATAATTTTGTAAAGCAAGACCAAGAGAAAATTGAAAATAAAAGGAAGACAGAAGTCACCACTGATCAGGACTCCCTTCAGAAACCTACAGTATTGTTCAATATTTTCATAATAGCATCCATAATAAGCTCTAGAAAGCCACACAGCAACTGAATCAATTCAATATAACACATGAGGACCACAAATTGCATGACAACACGAGGAACACAAAAACATGAAAAAAAAATTCACACACAAAAGTCTCAATGATATAGCACTAAAAGCAAAACTACAACAAGTCTAAAGGTCAATAATAGCATCCTTTGATCAAATTAAGGTATAGAATAAATTCAGCTGGGTTCCTATCAGACCTTAAACTAATGATAAGGACAATAAATGGACAGCATAACATAAAACTCTCCCCTTAACTGTAAGTATAAAATATTCTGGAATGAATAGAAACAGTAACCTTAAGTTCCCAAGGCATTGTGACGATAATTAAGATGAGTATTGAAGATAAATAACATTTGGAGTGAATCATTTAATATATAAGAATGAGTACAGTAACTGAAATACGACTAAAAACACAGGTCAGAAAGAAAAGTAAGAAATATAAAAGTGAACCAACATTATTTATCAAGAAAAGTAAAAGCAGACCAAAGTCATCACGGGTCAGGCTCCCGAATAAACCACAAATTCGTTCAATATTCACGAATAACACCTATTATAAGCTCTAAAAAAGCGATCATCATATCTTTTAATTGCAATATATCTTATGAAGGTTGTGACACCAGGCAGACAAATCCAAAGATAGATTCACATACAAAATTTCTAGTATTCCAGCAATGAGAACAACCAGAAAACTTCATTCCAGCTGAGTAAATGTACAGTAACTAATAGATGTAGCAGTCAATGGGGTTTAAGTCAAACTGCAGTTCAGATCTACTACTTCTTGTACTATTGTTTTAGTAGTGGAAATTGTTCCAACTTCCTAACTTATCAAACTTAAGTTGATCTATGTGTAACTTTACAACCAAGTTCAATCACTCCAAAATACTTGGTCATGTCAGACTAAAATTTCATAAGCACTTACACTATACATTCCATAAGTGGATATTAGTTCTATTTATGAACTTATCAAACTTTAGCTAATATGTGTCTACCTTTCAGTTAAACCTCAATTACTCCAAAATGAGATTTATACATATAGCTTAATATAAAATTATTTAAATAAAAAAAACTTGAAATCAAACATAATATTATCTAGTCTTGGAAACCACCAAATTAATTGACATATTTCTTCAAAAACAAACAAAACGATGAACATCCTCTGACTTGCGGTTTATACTGATATCTGAATCATCTGCCTTAAGGTTAACTTATCTTGTGATCGGAACACAAGTGATGGAGTCATAGAAACTTGCATGTAGGAGACATTTAGAATTATGTAGATGTAAACTACCACCTACGAAAAGTAACATTGACTTCCCAAAACATGAAATTACACTAGAACTCACCTCTTCTCTTTCCAAATACTGATCCTCTGATAAGAAATCCACAGCTTCTGAACCTAGAAAGGAATTGGTGAACCTGCGCATTTTATAAAACCGATCTTTAATGACGATAGATTCTCTCATTTTTTGGACAATAAGAGCTAGCTCATCAATCGCCCCAGAACTAGACTCATCATCCTCACCAGAAAGTGGTGGTAAAGGAGCTTCACATGATGCCCTTTCGGTAACAACATACTCGATCTTCTCATCAAGTTTTCCAGAATCAACTAAGCTCTTTAGCTCACTCCATCCTCCAATAAGGACTTCATTAAAAAACACTCTAGGAACAGCAGAAGAACCAGCAATTCTCTCTAGTTCCAGCTTTCTGCTAGGGTATATGTCAATATTAATCTCAACGTATCTGAGCCTTTTCCAGTGCAAAAATAACCTAACCTCCTTGCAATCCTGGCATCCCAACCTTGTATATAATATAACTCTTCCTTTCATATCAGTTGCTTGTGCTGATTCTTTAACTACGTCCTCCTGCTGCACAGCTTCCTTTTCTGCATCAACATCACGTGAGATCTTAAGAAAGCTGAGTGGATTCCATCCAGATCTCTCTACTGGTTTCGGAGAGACTTCTCTGCCTTCAGTGCTCTCAGGAGCATCTGCAGTCTCATTAATATTGCAACGGCTGTTGTCATTCTTGTCTTCAGCATCAGGAACATTCTGTTCATCGTCACTTTTTCCTGAGAGGCGACGCAGAACACTGGAAACTGCAACTACACTCTTCTCCCTGACAAAGTTTTTAATTGCTACTGCTTTCTCAGGCCAAGCATAACTTTGACTCTCCGGATCAAGATCCAAAGAACGAGAAGACTGGCTCCTGTTAGCTTCCATTCCAGGAACCTCTGTCCCGTCAAAGACAGGCTCCACCTCCTCCCCACTACTTTCCTCAAGTTTTTTGTTTATTCCTTCTTCATTTTGGGACCCCAATTCCCGACTCTCATCTATCGTTTCATTCAAGTCATCTAGTTCTTTCTGATTGACCATACTGGCACCTTCTACATTTGTATCAGATGAATTAATAACCGTAGGTGATTTTACTAGGTCATCTTTCGGAGCATCAAGTTTATCTCCCGCGATCTTTTCAGAAGTTGGAGATATCGAAACAATTTTAATAGAGGTCTCTTCCTTTTCATGTTCATTCTTCTGAAAAGCAGGTATATCCCCTTCCTCCTTTTCAATGGCAGGAGAATTTACCATGTTATTCCCAGCAGAATTGCCCCTTTCCTGGTCTTCTTTCTTAACTGCTGGCAAACTTCCCTCCACATCCTCAATTGAAGTTCTTCCTGAAGCTTCTTTAGTAGAATCTTCCTTTTCGAGGGATTCATTCTGAACACCAGAACTTTCACCCTCCTTCTTATCAGCTGCTGGAGTCTTCACCGAACTTTTCTTATTGGAATCATCGTTTTCAAGGCCTTTGTGCTGAACATCAGGTGTATCTCCCTCTGTCACATCAATTGGAATGGTCACTAACTTGTGTATAGGAGAATCCTCTTTTTCGAGGGCTTCATTCTGAACTTTAGAAGTGTCATCCTCCTTTTGATCCACTGTTGGAGTCATTACTGAATTTTCCGGAATCAAACCATCCTTTTCCAAGCCTTTTTGCTGAACATCAGGTGTAAGCCCTTCAGTTTTATCAATCGGAGTTGTTACTGAATTCTTCTTAGTAGAACCTTCCTTCTCAAGGGATTTATTTCGAGCATTAGGAGTTTCACCCTCTTTTTCATCCACTGTTGGAGTCGTGATTGAATTTTTTTCATTCGAATCATCATTTACTAGGCCTTTTTGCTGAACACCAGGAGTATCTCCCTCCTTTTTTCCAGTATCAGAAGATGCCATCACATTTGTCCCAGTAGAGTCTTCTTCTTCCATTAAGCCAGTGAGATATCAAGTTCAAATAGATTCACTAGTACATGGCTTCCAGATGATGCATATTTCTCCAATTGTTGATTTTGATAATTTAACAAGTTGTTTACAGCACCCTGCGACAAGTTCAGATTAGGGCTTAGAAACTGCCAAAAAGAACTATAGAACTTCATGATTCATGTAATTTAGTATTAACAGACAGAAATAAGGTTTTTTCTCGGCTAGTGATCAATTCAATTGTAACATGGTTATGAAACTCAGAAATTTAGAAAAGTTGGCAAGACTGTCTTAGTAGTGTGAAAGAACAAGTGAATTATACAACATGAAATGTACTATGAAATTCAAACCCTTATACACAAATAAATTCATAAAAAGAAGACTGCGTGGAGGTAGACCTATATGATATGACTACTAGTCTTAGCTGTATTTTAATTGACAAGGCAATGAAAATTCAACAAGATACCCCCCGCCCCCCAACCCCCCCAAAAAAATATATTAATGAACAAAAAAAAAAGAAAAATTTAATACAAGGTGACAGAAGAAAAGATGAACATTGTAGCTGTTTCAGTTAGATTGATACATGACACTAGAGAGCTAGTTTTTCTATTATATTTGAAACAGCACCCGCAATTGAGCTGGTACTTTGAGGTTGACTTCCTATAACAATAGTTAACATGGTCCTTTTCGAATTGCAACAATTTGAAAATAATCAATCTACAGTAAGGTGCTCGCAAGTCTCGAGTCACTAGTGACACCATTTCCGAGTAAGCTTCTCTATAAAGGGCCACACTTGATACAATGAGAACTGCCAACATGGCATACAGAGTATATATGTACATATATATATATACATATAGCTCTTGATGTGGCATACAGAGTATATATGTACATATATATATATATATATATACATATAGCTCTTGATGGGGTGCCATTATGACCAACAAAATAAATAACTTTAGAAATATAGCAGTTGACACAAGCCTTCGGTCGAATGCCAAATTGATTACAAGCAAACCATAATCATATCATCAAATGACTGCTCAAACGGTGTAACAAGCATAAACAATTGACCATTTTCACATTCAGATTGATATATTATGAGATACACATACCACAATACACATATACAAAGATTTCAGATGAGAAAGGAAAAATCAGATCAGCATGAATTAGAGGTAAAGAATGATAATCATGAACAAGAAACAAAATAAAAAATGGTCATAAACCCCAAACCAATGCATAGACCAAAAAAGGAAGGAACTTCTAAGCAAAAAATATCATTTACGATTTATATATGTGTGTGTATATATACATGTGTATACGTGAGTGCGAAAATGAGGATAGAGAGACTTACAGATCTGAGTTGGATGATGTGAGATAAGAGAAATTGAAGAATAGAGATCTGTAAGTTATGGAAATGGGAATGAAAAAAAAAAGGAGAGAGTGTTGAGAAGTGGATTGAATATTTGAAACGGTCCTAGAATTAGGGTTCAAATTGGAAAAAAAAAAATCACATAATAAGGTGGGATTAAGACCAGCGACACAAGCGGGAACTTCTTCTATTTTTATGACATTTCTTGTAATTAAACCCTCCATTCCTGTCTTATATTACCATATACCATTTTATATAGATATAATATGATAAATGATATTTAATCATATGTATAACATGCTTTTGTTGTATAATTTTTTGTTTTCTGCAAAGCGATCATAATCGGGATTCTAGCTATAATCGTTTTGAGGTCCGTAGAATCACAAGATTCTACTAATTCGTATTAATTATTTAAAAAAATATTAATAATTAATTATTTAATTTAAAATTCTAAATCATATTAGAATTTTCAAAAAAAATTAATACATTGGCCATTTAAATATTTTCTCATAAATTTAAGTCATATATTAAGATATTGGACTAAATCATAAAGTTTTTGATCATTTCAAATAAAGGCTAAATCATAAAGTTTTTTATCATTTCAAATGAAGGGCGAAACCATCAAATCATTATAAAAGCGTAATAAAATTGTATAGAATTGTAGCAGAATTGTAAAATTTTAGCAGGTAGAATCAGGATTTCTACTTGGTTTTTTTGTTTTTCATTTTGAACAATTAGATACTGAAAGTTAATAAATACAACTGAACAAATAGAGTTTGACTTAAAAAAAGAAAAAAATTATTGGATATTATTTAAAAGAAAATTTAAATCGGCCTTGCGCATTGGTCAAATCCATTGCCTAATGTTTATGACTGCACGAAAAACCAATACAATTGAACCGAGTCTTATGGAACTAGTACTTCGGTTCCAGTTCTACAACGATTCGGTTCGATTCCATTTTCCAAAATGAAAGAACCAATCATATTAATTAGGTTCCAGTTTTTTACCTTGAAGATTCGAATGAAACATGAACCCAACCAATTCTTACATTTTTATATTTTATCTTTAATAATTAATTTTTTATATGCAAGTCAAGTGAATACTAATTTGTGAATTTTAAGTTTTTTGGAGTTAAAATTAAAATCATGAACTTGTGGTAATTGGAGCATGTCTTTTTATTATTTTCATATGCTCTCTTTTATTTATTCTTGAATGTGTTTTTCAACACCAGGGATGAATCGAAAAAGAAATCTTTATTTAATAAATAAAAAAGATTGAATATATACTTTCATGGGATGTAATATTAAAAAAAAATTGATTCGGGGAATGTAAGAATTGACGTAGAACATTTAATTCAATTAAGATTCTATATTTTTTTGAAAGGAAAAATGAGATAAGTATATATTTATTTATTTTTATTTTTTAAAAAAGTTCAGTTAAAAAAAAACAATCAGAACCGAAAATATCAGTTAATTCAATTAATTGAATTAAGATTCTATATTGTCTTTTATTATTTAACATTTAACACTTGATAATTTGATGTGTTTCAATTTTTTAAATGTGATAGTAAAAATCAGAACCAAAACGTTTTCACTTTTGATCCTTACACTAAGGCCCTGTTTGGTTCGCGATCCGGTTCTATGTGGTCCGGTCTTATAATGACTTTTTTGGGACCGGACATTGTTTGGCAACACAGTTCCAAAAAAACAAGGACCACTTGGGACCAAAAAGGGTAATTTAAGACAACCAAAAATGTTGATCTCAAGTGGTCTTATATACAATTGTCTTAACACATAAGATCATAAAATTTGAAATATATATATATAATTAAAATATATATATATAATTTGAAAATAATATATAAAATTAAAAAATAATATAAAAAATTTGAAATAATGTATAAAATTTGAAATATATATAAAATTCAAACTTAATATATAAAATGCAAAAAATATATTTAAAATTTGGGAAAATAAAAAATTCCAAAATAATAGAAAAAATCAAAAATAATATATAAAATTCGAAAATAATATAACTTTTTTAAAATAATGTATTAAATTCGAAAACAATATATAAAAATCAAAATTAATATATAAAATTTTAAATATATATATATATATAATTTAAAAAATAATATATAAGTTTTGAAAAATAATATAAAAATTTGAAATAATGTATAAAATTTGAAAATAATATAAAATTCAAAAATAATATACAAAATTAGATATATATATATTTTAGAAAATATAAAAAATTTGAAAATAATATAAAAAATCAAAAATAATATATAAAATTCAAAAAATAATATAAAAATTCAAAATAATTTATAAATTTTGAAAAATATATTATTTTTGAATTTCTTATATTATTTTCAAAATTTTTATATTTTTTCAAATTTTATATATTTTTCATACTTAATATATTTTTTGAATTTTATATATTATTTTTTTATTTTTTGTATTATTTTCCAAACATAAGACCAAACAGTTTGAATAAGACCATATGACCAGACAACTTTACCAAACAGATTTTCAAAACACCACTCAAATAAGACCAGATCAAATAAAACCGGACCGAACTGCCTACCAAACGGGCTCTAACATTTCAGGTTCCTATTAAAGAACGAAAATATCAGTTTGACCGGTATCAGTTCGAAACCAAACTGTGTGCACCACTTTATTTAACAATAGTGTCAATAACCAAATTAATGGCACACAAATGAATTACAAATCTCCTTACAAAGTAATATTAAATATTTTTAATTCGGTTATCAGCTTTCCTTTATATTGTAGAGAGATCATTCTGACATTGGCTAATTGTATATATGTAATATGATAATATATATTATCATTTTTCTCCTTCTTAAATTACAATCTAAAAGAACAACATTATTAGTCAATATTACTATAAAACTCATAAAAAAATTGGGTTAATTTCAAGAAATCGTCCTATACTATCCAGTTTAATCAATTAACTCTCACTATATCCAATTTGCCCTCATATACTATTCAATTTCATCATTATGCCCCATCAGCTCACATTTTGAATCAAAATGCCAAAACTACTCTCAATAGTATAAGAGAGTTTAGTGAAATCAACCATTTAAAAAAGTTATTTTTCAAAAATTAATTATATTTTTTGCAAAAATTATAAATTCAAATATATATATATATTTTTCGCAAATTTTTTTTTTTTTGGAGGGAGTATATTATTTTCCAAAATATGAATTATTTCGAAAAAAATAATATATATTTTTGCAAAAAAAAATATTTTTCGGAAAAAAATTCATATTTTGGAACATAATAAATATTTTTTCGCAAAAAAAATCATATTTTGGAACAAAATATATATTTTTTGGAAAAAAATTATTTTTCGGAAAAAAAACCATATTTTGGAACATAATATATATTTTTCGCGAAAAAATTATTTTTTGAAAAAAATTCATATTTTGGAACATAATATATATTTTTCGGAAAAAAATCATAGTTTGGAACATATTATATATTTTTCGGAAAAAATTCATATTTTGAAACATAATATATACTTTTTTGCAAAAAAATTATTTTTAGGAAAAAAAATCATATTTTGAAACATAGTATATATTTTTCAGAAAAAATTCATATTTTGGAACATAATATATACTTTTTCACAAAAAAAAATCATATTTTGGAACATAATATATATTTTTCACAAAAAAAATATTTTTCGTAAAAATATGATATTATGGAACATAATATATATTTTTTGCAAAAAAATTATTTTTCAGAAAAAATCATATTTTCCAAAATATATATATATATATATTGAAATTTATAATTTTTACGAAAAATATAATTTATTTTTGAAAAATAATTTTTTTCATAGTTGATTTCACTAAACCCTCTTATACTATTAAGGGAGGATAGTTTAGATATTTTGACTCAAAATGTGAGGAGGATGAGGCATAGTGAGGAAATTGGATAGTATAGGGGGCAAAGTGAATACAGTAGGAATTAGTTAATTAAATTGAATAGCATGGGGGGATTTCTTGAGTAAACCCTAAAAATTTTCAAGCTCACTTATTTGAAATCTTCATATCAAAATCGTATTTTTTTGTAAGCATTGATATAGGTATAATTACAGTTGTTGTTTTTTTCGAGATTTGTTAAATTACACTCCGCATTTCTTGTTTTTTGAATAATTATCGTTTTCTTTATTTTTAAATGATCATAGTTCATTTCCGATCGCCGAAAATATGAAATTATCCTTATAGCTATGTGATTTTTGCATATGCATAAATCTCTTTATGAATAAGTGAGAGTATTATAGTGAAGATTATTGGAAAACTGTTAAAAAATATATAAGCTAGAGGAAGGGTAATAGTAATTTTAAAAAATAAAAGTGGTGTAGGGCATAATCTTATAAATCTAGGGAAGTAACTATAATGATTCCTAGATTAAATAACTAGTTACATAGTTTTCTTATATTATATATTATATTTAATTTTAGGGTAAAGTGCAAGAAACCCCTCTAAATTCTTGAGCTTTTGCAAAAAAAAAACCCTAATCTAAAAATCACCCCCCCCCCCAAACTATTTAAAACATGAACTTTACCCCTTAGCGGTAATATAAAAATACACTTCCATCCCCTCTTATTTTACTAATTACATTTTCATCCTTTATTACAAAATATATATATTACGAAAATTACAATTTGATTTTTTTATATAAAATTAAAAAAACATATAAAATTCAAAAATATATATATAATTCGTAAAAAATATATAAAATTCGAAAAATATATATATAATTTGAAACAATATATAAAATTCGAAAGAAACATATAAAATTCAAAAAAAACATATAAATTTCGAAACAAATATATAAATTTCGTAAACAATATATAAAATTCGAAAAATATATAAAATTCTAAAAAATATATAAAATTCAAATATATATATATAAAAAGTGTGACTGAAGTTTAAGTGGACAAGTCTCAGAGTCATTAGTCAAGATAACGGATCCTCTCCAGCTCTCTACAGAGCTATTTCAAGGGTCACGATGGCGACACATGCCCCACGATAGTGATCGAAATCGGAATCGGAATCGAACCGATACTTTATTAAAATATTTTAATCGAAATTAAATATATTAATATTTGAATCAAAATTAACGGTTTGGTTCCGGTTCTCATTTTTAAAGAACTGAAAGTATCGGTTAGATTCCGGTTTCAGTCGGAATCGAAAGTGAACCGCACCGTGAATATATTAATATTTGAATCAAAATTAATGGTTTGGTTCCGGTTCTCATTTTTAAGGAACCGAAAGTATCTGTTCGATTCCGGTTTCGATCGGAATCGAAAGCGAACCGGAGCGTGTGTACCCCTAGATTTGGGTACCAAGGGACCCTTTAATCGATTAATTTTTTTATTTTGATTTTGATTTTATATAATTTTGATTAAAATATTATTTATATAATTTTTATTTTTATTTTATATTTATTTGTTGAGATGAAAAGTGATAGTGATGGAGAGAGGAAAGTGGTAGAAAGAGAAAGAGAGTTGGAGAGGATCCGTTACCGTGGCTAATGACTATGAGGTTTGTCCACTTAAACTTCAGTCACACTTTATATATATATATATTTAGAATTTTATATATTTTTTTGAATTTTATATATTGTTTACAAAATTTATATATATTTTTTAATTTTGTATGTTTCTTTCGAATTTTATATATTGTTTCAAACTTTATATGTTTTTTCAAATTTTATATATTTTTTACGAATTATATATATATTCGAATTTTATATGTTTGTTTCGAATTTTATATGTTTATTTAGAATTTTATATAAAAAAAATCAAATTATAATTTTCGTAATATATATATATATATATATATATTTTGTAATAAGGGGTGAAAGTGTAATTAATAAAATAGGAGGGGTAGAAGTGTAATTAATAAAATTACTTTTTAAAATTCTGCACCATAGGAATAGATTGGGGGAGTTTTGTGCCACTTTAAAATATTAGGAGGGTTAGTTGGGAGAAATAGTATAGTTTGGGGGTTTCTTGCCCTTTAACCTTAAATTTATAGACGTTAAAAATTTGAGAAATGTAACTGAGGCCTAGATTTAATTTTGTTAAAAATTAAAAGAAAAACATGTAATATGAAATTTGAGAAGATGAGCTGCCACATAAGAAAAGTGGGTCCTTTTTACTGATGGGTAGTTTTGTTTATAAAATCTTCTCAATTGTTGTTAAGCGTGAACCCTATTTGCCGTTTTTCTTGGATGTTTTAGGCTTCAAAGTTACACTATGACACTGATTCATAACAAATTAATATAGACCCAAGTGAATTTTTATAAAAATAAATGACAACAAATTAATATCGACCCAAATGAAATTTTACCAAAATAAATGACAAATTTCAGATGCACTAAATTAATAATAAAAAAAATTATAATATATTTTAGCAGCGTAGCGAATTCAAAACATTGTAAAACAGTTTTATATATATGAGTGAATGTAATATGAATATAGTGCTTATAACACAAATTACATGTTTTTTATTCACTCTCTCTTTTATAAATCACACGCAGACACACACCAGAGCTTCGATCGCCACTCCTCACCGTGCCTCACCGTCGTCCGCCCCGGCGCTATCCAGTATTATCTCTCTGTCTCGCTTTCTACAAGCACACACACACACATCTCTCTCTCTCTCTCTATATATATATATATATAATCCAATTATTCTCTCTATTCTCCAATTTAGATATGATTATTTTGTGAATCTAATTTATTTATTTTTACTTAAATTAAACCTAATTTATTCACCAATTTAAATTCATGTTCTGAATTTTGTTTTTATTTTTTTAGGAGTAGATTAGCTATATGTTGGTGTTTGTGTAATTAACGATGATTGAAAGCTGAATATTTAACAAATTAAGAAATTTTTTATTTAAAAAGGCAACCGGGGCAGAACAAAAAACAAAAAAAGTTAACGGGGCGGGGCGGGGCAATTATGGGACCAGAAATTAAACGGGGTAGGGGATAGGGGAGGATCCAGCCCCACCCCATTCCTATTTTTTTAGGATAAATTGTATTTTCATCCCCTTTTGTTTGGGAAAATTATATTTTTCCCTCTTTTATTAGGATAATTACAGTTTACTACCTTGCAGTTTATATTTTAGTTTCACTTTCCCCCCTCCTTCAAACTTCTGGCGGAGTCAACTTCGGCCAATGTTGTAAAATAACTAAATTACCCCTTAGATCATGTAAATATCTATGTGCCTTTCCCACAAGGTGTGAAATGACAATTTAATCCTCACTTTATGGACAAAAATGCCCTTGATTAACCCAGAAAAAATCTGATTTTTTCAATCAAATTCAAATTAATTCCGGCCCCAAATTCACTATCAAGATCAAAACAAATGCACTCAACAAACCCTAATAAAATGTCACAAAATCTTAATCAAAACATTCCAAAAACTTTAATTTTTTACATCAACCACTTCCTGCAATATATATATATATATATATATATATATATGAACATATAGAACATACATATACACGTCCTAATATATATATGTACATATATACGTATATAGCTTATGAACAGAAAGAGAGAGGAGAACACCATCCTCATCTTCTTCCTCACGTCACCACCAGGGCCGACCCTGAGATCGCTAAAAACATTTGAGGCCCTAGGTGAGATTTAATATGAGGCCCTTCTTACAAAAACTACTAGAACAAAAAATTTCATTAAAAGATATTGTATATTAATATGAAAAACAAAGAAAATACATCAGGTCTTGGTGCTTTATAAAGAACACAATCCCGTTTAGAGAAAAAAGAAATATGCAACAAACTTAGTCACAAAACTCAAAATCCAACTTCATATCAAAGTAAATGTGACCGTATAAAATTTTGAGAAGCAAAATTATCAATTAAAGTGCTCCAATCAAGCTTCTCCAACATGTCTTTTTCAATAGAAATAATTGTCAAACCGTTCGATCTTTCTTGAGACATCATTGGCTGTAGGTAAGATTTAATCAACTTTAACTTTGAAAAACTTCTTTCAGCAGATGCAACTGTAACTGGAATAGTCAACAATACTCTATATGCAATCCAAGCATTTGGAAAACAATAGCCTAGTCTTTTAATAAATTCCAATATTTCAATTGCCTTTTTCGTTTTCTTTTGTAAAGCTTCTCTTCAAACTTGCAACTCTAAGAATAATTTTGTCCCATCAATATCAGAAATCTTGTCATGTTGTAGGAGATCTTTAAGGCTATGGCATGAACACTTCAAACTGTCATTATCTGCAAACTTTAATCTCTCCAAATTGAACAAAAATACAAAAGAGTCATCATATTGTTGAAATTGTTCAAATCGACTTTTAAGAAAAGAAAGAGCTTGATCAATTATAAAGAGGAAGTAGTTAGCTCTAAACGATTCTTTGGCCGATTGTGTCATTTCATCATTGACATTCTCATCAAATTGTTTCTTTCTATAAATGAGTTGTTTTTCACGAAATATAGGTTCAACTTCCATTTCACTTGCAATCTCTTTAGCCTCAATCATAGCGGATACAAATCCACTTTTTCTATACATTTCAAAAAATTGAATGAGTCCTCTTAAAAGATCAATGGCAACATCAATTTGCATGTCCTCTGTTTGCATGATTTTGCTTACTTTGTTTATCTCATTCAATACGGTAAACCAAATAACCATGCCAAGTAAGAACTCAAAATTCTCAAGTTCATATGTCGTTAAGCTCTCTGCATCACTCTTTGTTTTGGGATCTTCACTAGAACTTGTCAAGTCAATTAAAGCATTTCTTATATCTGGAGCTTGGAATCGTATTGCTTTAACACTTTCTAGTTGACCTTCCCAACGTGTTTGTGACGGTGGCTTAAGTGTAAAACCTTTGACATTATCCGTAAAAACTTTCCACCGCTTTGTAGAAGATGAAAATAATGAATAAATACGTTGCACGACTCCAAAGAAAGAAGAAACTCTAGAACAAGAGTTTGCCATATCACAAAGTGCAAGATTAAGACTATGACAACCACACAGTGTGTAGAATGCTCTTGGATTTATCTCTAGTAATCTTTTTTGCACACCTTTGTTCTTTCCTTTCATATTAGAACCATTATCATACCCTTGTCCTCTTATATTACCAATATCAAGTTCAAGAACTTTCAAAGCATTTACAAGTTCACCAAAAAGCCCATGCCCCGATGTATCATCAACCTTTAAAAATTCTAAAAAATATTCTTCCACATTTATCGAACTTGCTTCAACATTCACACATATTAATATAAGTGACATTTGCTCTTCATGACTTGCATCCGGAGTACAATCAAGTATAACAAAAAAATATTTTGTTTTCTTCACTCTTTCGATGATTGTACATTTTATCTCATATGATATTCGAAGAATGAATTCATTTTGAATTTTGTGACTAAGATAATGGTAATGAATTTCTTTCTCTTGAATTCGACGAATGTGCTCTTTCATTATTGGATCAAATTTTGCAATCATTTCAATTATGCTTAAAAAATTTCCATTACCCTCTTCATAAAGCTTCTCACTGTACCCACGAAATGTTAAACTATTTTTTGCAAGCGTTTTTACAACATCAATTATCTTCAATAATACTTGTCTCCAATGTTCCCTATCCTTCTTTATTTGTTCTTCCACACTTTTATCAATTGTTGCACATTTTTGTAATCTTATCTCCAATTCAATCCAACTCCTCATGTGAACAATGTGGTCACTACTAGTCTCATGACTTTTAAGCTTGTCACTCAAAATTTTCCAATCTTTGACTCCTTCATTTGCTAATTGAATTTTCTTTTCATCATGTTTGAACAACTTGCAACAAAAGCAAAAGACTCTATCCAAAGTACTTGAATAAATTAGCCATTTCCTATCATGTTTTTCACCGTTTGGCAAGTGTCGAACATAATATGTAGAAGAGAAAAGCCTATTTTCTGAGTCCTTGGGAAAATCTTCAAACTTAGCATTTCTTATAGGGCCTCTTTCAACTAATAAATCTCTAAAATTTTTATCCATTTTTTTCCAAGTTCCGGGATCATTAATATTCAAAGGAACACTATCATTCTCATTTGTAAAATCTTCATGCTCATTTCTAGTTTCATTCTCATTCTGATGATCATCTTTTATAAAATCTTCATCTTCATTCAGATTTTCTTCAATTGCATTCTCATTCAAATGTTATTCATTTACGAAATTTTCAACTAAATTATCATCTCTGCTACTAACAAAAAACTTACGAAGAGCTCCTTTTTGAGATTGGATAAATTATTCTTCTTTTTCCTTTTTTGATATCCACATTCAAATTTTCTCGTAGACATCACTGTTATAAAAGTTTAAAACAAAAATTAGACACACACTGTGTGTGACACACAGAAACTGTTTTGACAACTAAAAAGCATGTAATATTTGTACATGAAAAAACAAATAATCAAAGAACAAAATTGCACCAAAATAATAAGAAGTAAAAAGAAATAAAACAGGAGACAGAGGGAAATGTCCAAAAGGATAGAGTGAAACTCAATCAAAATCTCTAGCTTTAGCTAGTCTTATTGCCAATATATTTATTTATATATATATATATCGATCTATGTATAACCTAGAACTATTTTTTAACTAGACAAGACTTGAAACCAAAATTTCTATTAAATGTCCACAAAAATACCCATCACTTAGTGCAATGTAAAAATACTAAAAATCCCATTTGGTCAAACAAAAAAACAATCAACCATAAGCCATTCTCATAAAATCAGCATCCAACCAAAACCCACAAATCAATTCAATAAGACCAGAAAATAAAAAAATCAATCTTTAGCAAAACATGTATATATATACCTGTATTTATCGTGTAAGCATATGGAGACTGTTGATAGTAAGGAATGCCCGAGTTCTGAACAGTCTTGCAGACCAATCTACTATTGTCATTACTCAGAAAAGGAACTTCTGATTTGGGCATGGAGAAGAGAAGCTCAGCATGTTTCGGTAATCAATATAGAAGAAGATTGGAAAACACTCACCTTTCAAAGGAATCAAAGCTTTTGTCTCCAACCCAAGCTGTTGTGCCGATTTGCCGAAATGAGGCCTCCAACTCCAAGTTGTTTTGCCGAACAGAGGTCTCCTCCAAGCTGTTGTGTCTAACTTGATGGGAATTGATGGATTGGGTCGTGCCCTAGTTTTAGCCTTTAGGTTAAGTTTTGTTTGGGAAATTATAAAGTCTTAGGATAAATTTTCTTTGGATTGATTTGTTTTAATTTAACTATTGGGCTGAATTTGATTTGTTAGGCATGAATTGGAATTGGGTCAAGCCCATACAAACATAATTATTGTTTTTTTTTCAATTTTTGGCCTACATTATTGCAAGTAAATTTTTTTTTTTTTAATTTGAATCACATTCTCTAACATCCCCCCGCAAAACGGTGCTCCTATCGGAAATACCGATCTTGAGACGTAATTGCTTGAACGGAAAAATAGAAAGGGGTTTGGTTAGAGCATCAACTAGCTAATCCTTCGAAGAAATATGAGACACACCAAAGGAGCCATGAGCAACATGATCCCGAACAAAGTGATAATCGATGGAAATATGTTTCATTCTGGAGTGAAAGACATGATTGATTGACAAATAGGTTACACTAATGTTGTCACAGAAAATTGTAGGAGTTAGAGAAGAAGAAACTTTTAACTCACTTAACAAATTCTTTAGCCATAAGACTTCAGCAACACAAGAAGCTAAAGCGCGATATTCTACCTTTGTAGAAGAACGGGCAACAATTTTTTGTTTCTTTGAGCACCATGAAATAGCGTTGCCACCAAAATACACAATATAAGTTGAAGTAGACGTTCTATCATCACGATTTCTTGCCCAATCCACATCAGTAAAGGCAGTGAGGTGTAATTGTTGATGACATTTGAGGAAAAGTCCATGATGGATGGTTGACTTGAGATAGCGAAGAACCCTTTTTACAGCTGCATAGTGAGTTTCAGAGGGACAATGCATGAACTGAGCAAGTTTGTTGACTAAGTAAGAAACATCAGGACGAGTGAGAAAAAGATATTGAATGGCAGCAATAACTGACGAAACTAAGTTGTATCAGTTGGGGAAGTTCCATCATGTAGCCGAGGTAGTTCTGAAAAGGACATTGGCGTAGAACACGCATTTGCTCCAATCATATTCATTTTTTCCAGTAAGTCCCGAATGTACTTGTGTTGTGTCAGAAGCAAGCCTTGTTGTGTGGGAAGAACTTCAACACCGAGAAAGTAGTGAAGATCACCAAGGTCTTTAACAGATAATCGATGAGACAAATCATTGATAAATTTAGTGAGAAAAATATTATTGTTCCCAGTAGCAATGAGATCATCTACATAGACCAGAAAATATAGGGTGATAGTATGATTTTGAAAAATAAATAATGAAGTGTCACTCTTCGAGTTAACAAACCCATAGGATATTAGAAAGCCCTTGAGTTCATTATACCATGCTCGAGGAGCCTATTTGAGACCATACAGTGCTTTACGGAGCTTGCAAACAAAGGATTAGAATCAATAAACCCCGACGATTGATGCATATAAACTTCTTCTGAGAGAGTGCCATGAAGAAAAACATTATTGACATCCAATTATCATAAAGACCATCCATTAGATAAGGCAATGGTGAGAATGAGTCGAACTGTAGCTGGTTTTACAACAGGACAGAAGGCGTCATGATAATCCACACCTAGGCGTTGATGAAAACATTTGGCTACAAGGCGAGCCTTGTAGCATGAAATTGAGCCATCTGGATTGCGCTTAATGTGAAAGACCCACTTATAACCAACCATATTTTAAGAGGGGAGCGGAGGTACAAGATCCCAAGTAGCATTGCGAAGAAGTGTTGTAAGTTCATCGGACATGGTCTGTCTGTAACGTCCGGTATTTTTACGGGTTAATTTAAATTTTTTATTAAGTGCTTATGCGTTTATGTGTTTTAGCATGCCTTACATGTTGTACGTGTTATAAAAATTGTACGTAGCATGTTCTATTTTCATTTTGAAAATAATGAAAATTATTGAAAACGATTTCGGGAAAGAAATGACTTAGGGGTGAATGAGTAATTTCATATTTTGAGCAATTGGGTAAGAATTAGGGCATAAGTGACATGTTGGTAATTAGAGATGATGACAAGGGGTAAAAAGGTAATAAAGAGTCTTGATGACACTCTTGTAATTAACCCCAACTTTGGAAGAATTTGGTCATTTCCACTTTTCATGTGTTGTCACAGTCCTAGCCCTTGATCTTCTTCTCCCATCTTTGTTTTAGATCATTGGATCATAAGGCCTTGTTTGGTTGACACTTAAATAGAATAATCCATTATTGTTGGTCTTCCACTTGGTAAGACTTTTTCTCAACCATTGGATGGTTTATTGATTTCCATCTTTTTTCTAAGCCCTTGGATGATAAGGCCTTGTTTGGCAAAATAATGAGTTTTGTGATTTGTGTAATAAGTCTTCCACTTGGCAAGACTTATTCCTAGCCCTTGGATTCATTTCCTTTTTCCTCATCTTTATTTTGGACTCTTGGATGGTGAGAAGGGTGAGTGGGAAATCTCTACACTTGTGTATTTCTCTCATTTACAAGACAATTCCCTCACTCACCAAGAAACTCTCTATCTTCTCTTATACAGTTCTTGCTAAGCTCTCCCTTACTTCACCCCTTCTTCTTCAAGTTGTCAAATTCTCTCTTCCTTATGATGAGAATTTGAAGAAGGTTTGTGCATGAAAGTTGATGTTGGTGCTCCAAGCTTCCTTTTGAGCCAAAGCTTGGTAAGTGATTCTTCCTCCTTTGGAAGTTCTAATTTCAAACCCTAACTTATTTTATTGAGTTATTGTCTTCAATTTTTGATTATGGGGTTGTCTTGTTTATAGCTCTTGCTTAAGACTCCATTGAAGCTTAGCTATCGGTTGAATAAAACCTATTGTTGGCTTTGGAGGAGGTTGGGTTGATTCAAATCACTTTTGGAGGCCTTGCTTGTTCTTGGTGCTCTTGCTTGGAATTGAGGTAGGGGGAAAACGATTTGTCTTTGTCTTTGTAAGAGGGTGTGTGCGTCTAAGTGTAGAGTTGGTTTTGACAACTTAGACTATGATTTAGGCCCTTGAGAATATGATTATGTTATATAAATTCATGTTGTTGTTTATTGATCATAAATGTGATATGAATTCATGTTGTGGTTTATTGATCATAAATGTAATATTATGTGCATGTGGATAGTTTTGACATGATATATTGCATAAAGAGAAAAAACATATATTATGATGGAGTGTGGTTGATGAAAAATCATACGTGCATATTGAGTACGTCATGTAGTGTCAAATTCATGGTGTTGGAATATACGGGTGGTGTAGTGATGTGTTGGTAGTCGGGTTCGGATCAAAGCAACAACTGGCCAGGAGGTATCACGCCTACGGAACTAATAAGCCGGCAAATGTGAGTTAGGAGTCCGGGTAGAGGCTCAAGTTCTTGACTTTTGTAGTCATGGCGCACGGAGTTGCAAGTTGGGCTCTCGTGCAACCGTCTTCCTTGTTGAAGTGATAGAGAGAAAAATCACTTGGGAAGAGTCGGTGCGGTACTCTACATTACTTGTTGAGCTTGTATCCTCAAAAGTAATTGGACAGAGTATGTATCCGTTACCCTGAGTTGGGCGTCGTGTGTCTCGTGAGGTGTGTTGAGTCATGGTGTATTTAGATTACCATATATCTGATTATGATATTAATATGAAAGCATGCTATAAATTGTGGAAAATTGTGTTGTGAGCATATTGGGGAAAATTATTTGTGGGGTTCGAAGGGGTTCCAGATTGGCGTGAGAGCCATGTGGAACAAAAGACTGACCTAGGAATAGTTGCATGTACCATGGGTAGGTCGTACCACTCGGACTACCGAGATTGAGGCAATGACGCTTCCTCTACTGGGCTAGTGAGCTCACCCCACGCCTTATATATTTTTTAGGTGATGATCCCTTTGGGAGAGTTCCGTAGTCTCTCCGTGGACGTGTGTATGTATGTTCGCCCTTTTATGCATGGCAGGCGGACCATACTTTTCTTTTGTTGGGCATTAGGGCGATCAATATGTTCTTTTTTCCCATGTAAATCAAGCTTGTAAAACTACTTTATTTTGATCCGGCTAGCATGTTAGTCGAAGTGTTATTGTCTATGTACATCCCTTGGAGCGCTATGCGCGGGGATTATATTCTTTTGGTGCACTTCGGTGCCGGATTGTACAAGCATGTATTTTGAACAAACTATAACATGTTTCGCCTTAGAGCACTTTAAATGTCATTATTGAATCTTTTTCATTGGAGTTGTGAATGTGAAATGGGTTATTTGTTATGAAATGTGAGTATTAGGTGTTTGGCCGAGAACAACGTTTTTCTAGTCTTTCAAACAAGCCCTTTCGTTTTGAACGGAAAAACCCGTTTTCGCTTTACCCCGTAGCCCCGGTAAATTTCCTTGCTTTTAGAAATGAATTTAATTAAATTCGTTTTCTTAGATATTTCAAACTTTAGAAACCGACGGTAGTTAAAACGGATACCGGGGGCAAGACGGAAGATTTTATGAAAATTTACAAAAAAATCATTTTTTGCTAAGTTTACATTTTACGCGTTTCCCGAGGTCTTGGTGACTATTTTTGGGTTCCGCCAAGAAAAAACTCACTTTTCCAATATTTATGATTTTTCGGGACCGATGGCGCGAAAAACAAAGCCATATCGCAAAATCTCGCGTTTTTGCATATTTAAACTTTAAAGCAAATACTGAATTGGCAGTGGCTAAGCTTTCCCATACTTCGAAAAAAATTCAACATTTTCGAAATTTGAAGTGGAGGCCTGCTGCAGCGGCATACGACGTCCGATGTTTGAAAATCCGTATTTTCCTCCTCGCATGTTGGAATGGACCCCTGTTTGTTTCTATGGGTTGTCCTACATCCAAATTATCGGGATAAAATTTGAAATGACTAGTTTAATCCTGAAATGACTATTTTACCCTTGGTGAAAGAGGGGTACTTCAACTTTAGTTTTGGGTCGGTGTTGTCTGACACTACTTTTGAAAATTCATATTTCCTTCCTCGTGGCTTCAAATTTGGTTCCGTTTGTTCGTATTACTTGTGATAGGTCCAAAGTTTGTAGTTGTAGTTGTAGTTGGAAATTATTATTTTACCCCTGATTTGACCATTTTACCCTTGGGTAAACATGGGGGTTGGAATGATTCGTTCAAGGTACCGAGTGTTTTGGTTTACCTCCTTTTCGATCCCGTGTAATCTTTTTGGCATCTTTGAGATGTTTTATGTCTATTTTACCCTTGTACGGGTGTTTGACGACTTAAATGAATTTTATTTCATTTTTATTTCTTATGCATTTACTCCCTTAGCTCTTAGGCTTGGGTTTTGGAGTCCTAGGAAATTTGGGGCGTGACAACTTGGTATCAGAGCGTGTTCTTTCTCTATGGAATGACGGGCGAGGGTCGTTATCGCTTTACGCTTCTTGTTTGCTTTTATGTTATGTGTTTACATATTAGTTCTCGTCTCTTATACGTCGTTGGCTTATACATGTGTCGGCATGGCTTTGTGGTTTTGTTTGGCGTACTATGATTGTACTTGTGCCTTACATGTTTAGTTGTTGTCATGTAGAGAGCATGCCGCCACGTAGAGGTCAACCGCTTATCATTAGAAAGGGTGATACTCCGGATCAAATACCTCCATTTGTGGACGAGAATGTGCCAGTACATCCGGATGTAGGGGAGCATGTACCAGCTGCACCTTTCATGGATGGTGAGCAATTTGCACGTGCTTTAGCGGCAGCTATGGCACAGGTTCCTCAGAGGCAACATGTTGAGGACGAGGGCTCACGTGCTCAAAGGGCTCTCCGGGATTTCTTACGTTTAGACATACCTACCTTTGTGGGCGATCCGGATCCACTTATAGTCGATGATTGGTTGGAGCAGATAACCAACGGGTTTGATATTCTCAAAGTGGTTGACGATGATGTACGGGTCATGATTGTATCATTCTTACTTACGGGCGATGCTAAGGGTTGGTGGAAGTCTGTCACGAACACAAGGGACATTCAAACTATCACATGGGCGGATTTTTGCACGTTTTTCTTGGATCGTTTCTTTTCACATCTTGCTAGGATACGCATGAGGGACCGATTATGTGAGTTGGTTCAGGGTGAATTGTCAGTGACCGATTATGAGCTTCAGTATACTAGCTTATCTCGATTCGCACCAGAGATGGTGGTGGATGATGAGGTTAAAGGCCGACGTTTTGTGAGGGGCAACCTTAAGTCAAAGATTTTTGTGCTTACTTGGCTGACGTACCGCGAGGCTGTTATAAAGGCATTACTTGCTGAGGAGGATGCAAGAGAGGGCCAACTAGCTCGTGAGGCTAGGGACAAGAGCTTCAGAGGTTCTTCATCTTCGGCCTTTGGGAACAAGAAGAGGCAGCGAAATAGCACTTCAACTCCGGTTGCACAGCAGCAACAGCCTCAACAGCAGCATCGGGGACATTCTACACTTTCTTCTAGAGCATCTTCGGGTTTCACTCGTCGGGAGATTGTTTGTCATTATTGCCAACAGCCAGGGCACACAAAGCCACAATGTTCGTCTCTTCAGCAGGGACATAGTAGTGGTCCAGTGCGTAACAGGGGTTGCTTCCAGTGTGAACAACAGGGTCATATCGTCAGGAATTGTCTTCGGGGATAAAACGGTGGCACTCTTATGAGCGGGACTTGGCAGCAATCTAGGGCTACACAGCCAGCAGGTCAGTCTGGGTATAGAGCACCACAGCAACCAGCACCGTCAGCTCAGGGTTCTCAGGCTAGGACATCTGCATCGACTATCCAACAACCTTCACGTCTTCAGGGCCGTGCTTATGCAGTCACATCAACAAACAGTATAGCAGGACCTTCTATCGTGAGAGGTACATTTCCTGTATACGGTTGTTGGGCGAATGTTCTTATTGATTCTGGAGCTTCGCATTCTTTTATTGCTTATGCTTATGCATATACTTTGGGTATACCTGTTTCATATCTTGGGGTACCTTTGTGGGTGGACACGCCGATCGGGGGTAGTGCGTACTTATCTAAAGTGTGTCGTAAGTGTGATATTGTGATTGCCGGACGATCGTTATGGTTCGACTTCATTCTTCTAGACATGACGGGCTTTGACGTCATCTTGGGCATGGATTGGTTATCTACCTTTCGTGCACAAATTGATTGTTTTAGAGGTCGGGTGTCAGTGTGCACGCCTAAGGGCGAACATTTCCACTTCTTTGGTCATCAAAACGACTCTTCTACTTCTTCCTATTGTATATGGAGTTGTGATACTTCCGGCTTTCTTTTGGTAAGTCTCTTTCCGATGATGAGGTTGATGGTCACGTTGAGGTACCTTACGTCGTGGGCGAGTATTGTGATGTTTTTCCCGATGACTTGACTTCTTTGCCTCCGATTCGTGAGGTGGAGTTTGTAGTTGTAGTTGGAAATTATTATTTTACCCCTGATTTGACCATTTTACCCTTGGGTAAACATGGTGGGTTGGAATGATTCGTTCAAGGTACCGAGTGTTTCGGTTTACCTCCTTTTCGATTCCGTGTAATCTTTTTGGCATCTTTGAGATGTTTTATGTCTATTTTACCCTTGTACGGGTGTTTGACCACTTAAATGGATTTTATTTCATTTTTATTTCTTCTGCATTCACTCCCTTAGCTCTTAGGCTTGGGTTTTGGAGTCCTAGGAAATTTGGGGCGTGACACTGTCGCCATTCAATATGTTAAAGAGCCGTGGTTACACATATGGGTTCAATTGAGGTAGGTAGTGGGTGTTTAGTGACAGCTTGATAAATTCTTTTAGGTTTGAAGATATTATTCTTGGAACTCGTGGTCATAGTATGAGAGGGAATATTTGGATGAGATTTGGAAGCATCAACATATTTAATGGTAGTAGGATGATTATGTGATGGCTGAGGATAAGAATGATCAGAAGTGGTATATAAAGGTACTGCAGGTATAGGATAAGGGATAAAAAGGAAATAAGTAAATGAAGAAGTCAAAGGAGATGTACATGGGGAAATACATGTATCCGCAGCAAGAAGTGGCATTGAAACGGATGGCTAGAAAATCTGTGAGCTAGGAATTGGAGTTGTCGGGTTTGTTGCAACGACATAAGGAGTTGTTGCAACAGCCTAATTTTCTGATGCGTTTGTTGCAACAACGTGATTCTCAGCATGTGGGATGGAGTTCGATCCGAGATTTTTTAAGAGGGTGGTAACTGGTGCATGCGCAAAAGCATGAGAGAAATAAAACCAATTTTGAGTGTCTGATGAATTGACAGGATGTTTTGAAAATGGAAACTCAGTTTCAACAAATTTAACATGATGGGATGTGTATATTTTTTGACTGAGAATATCCATAGAGAGATAAGCACTTTGATTTAAAGAATACCCAATAAAAACACAAGAGGTAGATTTGGGTTCAAGTTTATGTGAAGAATAAGGTTTAAGCCAGGGGAAACAAAGACAACCAAAAAATTTGAGTTTATTATAATTTGGATGCTGGTGAAAAAGTCTTTCATAAGGGGAAGAAAAATGAAGTATTTTGGTGGGAAGACAATTAATTAAATAAATAGTTGTTTTAAAAGATTGTGACCAAAATTTTTGGGGAATTTTTGCTTGATAAAGAATTGTTAAACCAATATCAACAATTTGCTTATGACGACGTTTGGCAGTACCATTGTGTTGAGGAGTATGCATATGTGTTTTAAGGTGCTGAATTCCTAAAGTGGTTAAAAAATCTTTGAGAGTCGTATATTCACCACTACCATCAGAATAAATTGTGACAATTGATTTATTGAAATATTTCTCAACAACGGCTTTGGACTGACAGAAAACATTAAACACATCAGATTTCAAACGAAGAGGATAAAACCATATATATTTTGTGAAATGATCAACAAAAATAACATAATATTGAAATCCATCAAATGACTCGATAGGAGACGGACCCCAAACATCAGTGTAAATTAAATCTAAATGACCTTTACTTTGTAAGGTGGATTCACCAAACGAAAGTCTTTGGCTTTTATTATATAAACATGACTCACAAAAAAAATTATAAGGAAAATTGGATGATAAAACAAGGAGTCCAGATTGAGCGAGAAACTGGATTATTGGAAGAGAGGGATGACCGAGCCGTCCATGCCACACAGGCAGAGAAACACTGCTACTTATGCCAGTTGTAAAAGCCCAGACAAGTTGTTTATTCCTAGATTCCAAATTTGGCCATTCATACAAATCATGTTGATTTTTGCCGCGGAGTAGAGTAGTTTCCGTGTGTAAATCCTTGACAACAAAATATGAAGGAAAAAAATCAATAAAGGAATTATTAGAACGACAAAATTTAGAAATTGATATAAGATTCTTGTGCATGGTTGGAATACATAACACATTAGTTAAATTAAAATTAGGAGAAAGAGACGTGGAACCGGTATGGGTGATGTTCAAACTTGTACCGTCGCCAATGACAATGTCATCAGGACCTTCATAAGGTTGATGAAAAGATAAATTGGACATTTGAGACGTGACATGGTAGGATGCACCGGAATCGACTATCCAAGGGCTTTGAGTAGGAGAGTGAGTGGTGACATGATTTGCGGATGGGCGTTGATGACGTAGGTGAGGAAAGAGCTTAAAATTTTTTTTTGGCATCATGACCACGTTTGCCACAAATTTGACACTCTACCAAGTTGGAAGATGCAAAGGTAGATTTGTAGTGTTTGTTTGTATTAGAAGGATTTGGTAATAAACTAGGAGTAGGAGAGGGAAAATTGGGCTTGTATGGGCAATGGGAATGTTGGGAGGTTTTGGCTAGATTTGCAGTAGGTGGGGTGGATTCAGGATTATGTTTTTCATTATGAATGAGGAAAGTCTCATGATCGATGATCTTGTCAAATAATTCTTCAAATGGTACCACAGAGTCTCTTGTTCACAGGGATGTGATGAGTTCTTTGTATGCGGGGCCGAGACCACGAGTGCTGTAAAGAAGGAGGTCGACATCACTTGGTGGAGCACCAAGAGCAGTTAATTCATCAACAATTCTTTTGATGTAGAGGAGAAAATCAGTGACAGAAGAAGATCCACAAGTGATCATAGTGAGTTTAGCCTTTAGATGGATGATATGCGTGTTGGATCTCTTGGCGTAGAGACGAGAGATATGAGTCTAAGCTTCCTTACTTGATGTTGCAGACGAGACTAGGGGAATTACAGCTTCGCTCAGAGATGCAAGAATAACATGAAAAATGAGATGGTCTTGACGACGCCATAGGAGATGATCCGGGTTGTTTATGGTTTTACCATCTTGGACAATTGTTGGTGAGGGACACGGTAATGTGCGATTAAGATAACCGAGAAGATCCAAACCAAAAAATAAGGCGTTAAATTGAGCCTTCCAAGAAAAATAGTTGAGAGATGTAAGTTTCAAAGGCAATTGTGCAGCGACATTGATGGTGACTAGATTTTGTGTGGGATTTAGAGGAACGGAAGCAGTAGACTGAAAATTGCTTGTGGAGGAGTCGAAGCTCATGTATGAAGTCGGAAAGAAAAAAAAATCAAGCTCGTTGGAATGAAGGCTCTGATACCATGAAAGGTTTGATGAATTAGATAATTGACTTAATTAGTTAAAATATTGTTACAAGCTTGATTTAAATACATGTGAAGTACATAGCCTAGATACAAAGGTTGGTTGATATCTATCCATTAGTTACAACAAAAAAAGGCATCTAAATAGATTACATTCAAAATTAAAGAATTATATAGAATCTGTATCTAAAACAGATTTTTCTAAAATCACTGAGTTGTTGTTGTTGGTTCAGTTTTTGAATTTGAATCATATTCTCTAACAGAGTGTTTCTTGTATGTGGCCATCAAGCCGACTGTGGGTTAACCCTTCCCTTGCTCGTGCACTTAATGTCTCCTACATTTAGTTGAATAATTCAGCATCCCATCTATGTATCAACAAAGGGTCTTCTGCATAAAAGAGTTAAATGGAGGTAACAACACTTTCCACCACAATCATATCTATCATAATTAGGGGTGGCAAAAAAACCCGCCCCGGCGGTGCCCCGCCCCATTTATTCCGGGTTTGGGGCCCCAATTAAGCTAAGCGGGGCGGGGATGGGGCAAAAAAAAAAACTCGATTTTATTCGGGGCGGGGACGGGGCACCCCTGCCCAGCCCCGAACCCCGCCCCGATTATCTGCCCCGCCCCGCGTAGCTATTTGCTAAATTAACCCTACACATCTTTACACATTTAAAATTTAACTAGGGAATTAAAAATAATAATCTTTATTCACTAATTTTCATAAAGTAATATAATTTTTTTAAATAAATAAAATTTATTATCTAACTTAAAATTATTTAAAATTTCAATAACATTATATCAATAGACAACACAACAGAGAAAAATAGGAGAAAAATGAATTGAAAACCAAAATACACATATCTATGTATAATATCAAAATAATAAATAATAAATTTACAAAGTCGCACAATAAAGTAATTACCATATGTTGAATCGGTGAAAAACTTAATTTTAGAATAGTGAAAATCATCTAATTCAAATAATTAGAAAAAAAGAAATTTCAATAAATTGATCATGGACTTATTTCAATCTTAGTAATAAAAATTAAACAAAATTACTTTAAAAATAATATATATTGTATAAAAATAAAATATGAAATATAAAAATCTTTTGAATGATATATTTAAATACTATAATAGAATTTTGTCAATTGAACTTAATTTCACTACTTTGAATTGGAGATTTTCTCAATTTCACTCAATTTAATTCAATATTCACTATTTTGAATTGGAGATTTATTCAATTAAACTCAATTTCACTATCTTGAATTGATGATTTTATCAATTTTACTCAATTGAACTTAATTAAATTACTTTGAATTGGAGATTTACTGAATTTCACTCAATTTATATAAATTTCACTACTTTGAATTGAGAATTTTGTCAATTGAACTCAATTTCACTAAATTTTTATTATTTTGAATTGAGGATTTTATCAATTTCACTACTTTGAATTGAGAATTTTGTCAATGGAACTTAATTTCACTAAAATTTTACTATTTTGAATTGAGGATTTGATTAATTTCACTCAATTTAATTCAATTAAACTACTTTGAATTAGGAATTTACTCAATTGAATTCAATTGCACTACCTTGAATTGAGGATTTTATCAATTCTACTCAATTGAATTACTTTGAATTGGGAATTTACTGAATTTCACTCAATTGAAGTCAATTTCATTACTTTGAATTGAAGATTTTGTCAATTAAACTCATTTTTCACTACTTTAAATTGGAATTTTTATGAATTTCACTCAATTTAATTCAATTAAACTATTTTGAATTGGGAATTTACTCAATTGAACTCAATTTCACTATCTTGAATTGGGAATTTTATCAATTAATTACACTACTTTGAATTGAGAAATATATCAATTCCACTCAATTTTACTCAATTAAAGTCAATTAAACTAATATTATTTTGTTGTAATGTAACAAAAAAGAAAATATAATTGAATTATATGAATTTTTTATTCAATAAAGTTTTATTATCCTTTTTAAACAAAAAAATGAAGTTAAATTAATCATTATTTTTAAAATAATAATTTATTTAATACTTTAAAATATAATAAAATTAAATGAATATATATGTTTAATAGATATTCATATAATTTAAAACAAAAAAATAAAAATAAATTCCAATTAACTACATTATCTCTAAGGACACTTGTCAACTATATACCAAACCTTATCTCAATGTAATCTACATTTTCGTTTCATTCAGGACACTTGTCAACCATATACTAAACCTTATCACTTTACTATTGTTGGTGAAGACTGAAGAGAGAAAGACTTACAGAGACTTACAACCTCTACTTCAAGATCTTGTTGATCGGCGACTCCGGCGTCGGCAAAAGCAGTCTTCTCCTCACTTTCATCTCCAACTCTTCTCAAGATCTCGCTCCTACTATTGGTACTCCCTCCATTTCATTTTTTTTTCTCTTTCTCTCTCTCTATATATATATACTCACTCATATATACATATATATATATATACAAACAAGCATATATATACACATATGTATATGTATACATATATAAACACATTTATGAGAGCAATTTTAGGCTGTGTATTATTTGATTCTGAGACTCAATAGTGAGTATGTTTACTGAACTTTACAAGGCATTTTAAGTGTTCTTTCTTTATTTAATTTTGTCAAATTTACTTATTTTACCGTACACGGACATGTATTGCGTGTTTGATAATTTGAATTTATAATAGATTTGTTGGTTTATAGCATTTGTTGATTTCTACTTGCGATTGTGTCTTTTGTTGATTGTTACTTGAAGAACTCTAGGCATGGAATGATCTACTTCTACGAGTGAGCTTCTTATTCCAATTTGTTTTGATTTCATATATGCGTACATACAAATAAATACATAAAAGAGAGTAATGATGTCTTGGGACTTCACCCACACCAAAGCATTTACTGGTGGATCTGATTGGTGAAAAAAGGTAATTATGAAAGAAAAAAAAATGTACCAATCATAGTGTAACGTAATTTTGTATTCTACAGACTACAATCTACCCTAACTCAAACGACTAAAAGTCTGAAACCCTTCCTTTGTCTAAGAGTGAGAGTGAGATTGCAAACAATCTATCTCTCTCCTTTAATTTACTTTACCAATTATGTGAAACTGAACCCTAAAGTGGAATATATGTATATATATATGTATATGTGTGTGTGTGAATATATGTGTGAATATATATGACAATGGAATTCGATTATGGTTTTGGACAGAGATTGAAATATAGAGAGTACGATTCCAAGAGGCTGGATGAGCATTTCAATATATGAAGCGACTCTGCTCAGGTATCAATCTATATACATATATATATGTATATATATTATTTGATTTATATTGTGAAAGTGTTGTTTATTTAGGTTTTTTGATAAATGTTTTTAGTGATTTGTACTCTGCTCAGGTATCAATCATGTAGGGGGAATATAAATATGCATATATATGAACTTCATGATTTTTTTATGTGCAATTTTGTTGTAGGTATTAGGGTATTGGAAGATGTTAGAGAAAGAATCAAATAGTCCAAATGTTGTTAGAGAGCCTATAAATGATATTGCATCTCCTGCTACCTCTGAGGCTCCCACTTCAAACCCTACCCCTGAAATTCCTAAAGATAGTGAAGACCCAACTAGTGTTCCAACTATTAATGAAAAAAAAAGAAAATTAACATCAGTTGTTTGGAATGATTTTAGCAAAATCACAGAGAGTGGAATGGTGTATGGCGTGTGTCATCATTGTAATAAGAAATTGAAAGCTCCTAGTAGTTATGGAACTAAGAGCTTGTTTGATCATATAAAGAGGTGTCCTAGAATAAAGAGGGATAGTGGTGGTTTGAGACAATCGGTTTTGCAAAGCTCATATAAAAGAAATGTGGATACACTTGAAGGACAAGTTTCATATCGCAATCATGTGTTTGATCAAACTGTCTCCAGACATGAGCTTGCATGTATGATAATAGTGCACGAGTATCCTCTTTCCATGGTTAACCATTGTCGTTTTCGAAAATTCGTGAATAGCCTTCAACTGATGTTTAAGATGGTTTCTCGAAATACAATTAAAAGTGATATCTTAAAGATTTACAACATGGAAAATGCTAGAACGTGCAGATTTTTGGAGGAAGTTAATGGTAGAGTCGCTCTCACTTCGGATATGTGGACTTGCAATCATTGAAGGAAGGGTTTCATGGCAGTAACAGTTCACTTCATTGATGATTCGTGGAAACTACAAAGAAGACTTTTGAGGTATGAAATTTTATTTTGAATTTCTATTATGAAATTTTATGTTGAAATTTATATTCTGAAATTTTATATTGAAATTTATATTCTGAAATTTTATGTTGAAATTTATATTCTGAATTTTTTTTTGAAATTCTATTATGAAATTTATATTCAGAAATTTTATGTTGAAATTTATATTCTGAATTTTTTTTTGAAATTCTATTATGAAATTTATATTCTGAAATTTTATATTGAAATTTATATTCTGAAATTTTATGTTGAAATTTATATTCTGAATTTTATTTTGAATTTCTATTATGAAATTTTATGTTGAAATTTATATTCTGAAATTTTATATTGAAATTTATATTCTGAAATTTTATGTTGAATTGATATTATGAATTTTCTTTTGAAATTCTATTCTGAAATTTTAGGTTCGCATATGTTCCTGCTCCACATAATAAAGAAGTTTTAATTGAAGTGCTACTTGATACCATGTTGGATTGGAACATTGATAGAAAATTATCCACGATTACATTGGATAATTGTTCTGTCAATGATGCCTTGATAGATTGTCTCATTGACAAGGTTGATGTGAGTTCACTTTTACTAGGTGGGAGAATTGTTCATATGAGATGTTGTGCTCATGTTTTGAATTTGGTTGTGAAAGATGGTCTAGAATTAATACGGGATTCAATTGAAAAAATACGTGATAGCGTTTATTTTTGGAGTGCAAGCCCGAGTAGAACTGAAAAATTTGAAGAAGCGGCTCGTCAATTAAAAGTTTCGTGTACCAAAAAATTAGCCATGGATTGCAAAACTCGTTGGAACTCTACATATCTCATGCTTGTAACTGCTATAGAATATAAAGATGTGTTCCCACGGTTGAAGCAAAAGCAACGTGAGAAACTTTACAAAACATCACCAAGCAATGAGGATTGGGAAATGGGAAAAGAAATTTGTGACAAGTTGGAGTTGTTTTACACTGCCACGGAGTTATTTTCTGGGTCACAATATCCTACTGCCAATTTGTTTTTTGGTACTATTTGTGAAATTAGAATTGCATTGAATGATTGGCTTAATGATAGCAGCCTTTTAATTCATGAGATGACAACCAACATGTTAGCAAAATATGTGAAATATTGGGATGTTTGTCATGAGGCATTGGCAGTGGCGGTAGTATTAGATCCACAATATAAGATGCGATTGATTGAATTCTTTTATCCTCAAATCTATGGAGCTGATTGGATGGAGCAAGCTCAAAAAGTGCAAGAAAGTTGTGTTGATATGTTTTTTGAGTATGCAAGAAAGTTCAAAATAGATAAAGCTGGTGCAAGTGGCTCATCTTCTAATCTTACTAGTGTGAGTGAAGTTAGGGGGGGGGGGTGTGCTGAGGTATAAGTCGAATTTTGATAAATTTATTATCCAAACTGCACCTGAAGATGGGGAGAAGACTGAGTTTGACACATACTTGGAAGAGAAATTATTGCCTCATAGTGATAATTTTGATATTTTGGGGTGGTGGAAGACGGCAGGAGTGAAATATCCTACCTTACAGAAGATGACCCGAGATATATTAGCGGTTCCCGTCTCTACTGTTGCCTCAGGGTCTGCTTTCAATACTAGTGGTAGGGTGGTTAGTCCACATCGTAGCAGTCTTCATCCAACTATGTTGGAGGCTTTGATGTGTTCCCAAAGTTGGCTTTTGGCTGAAGAATATGGTAATTGTTGATTTACATTTTTTTTCTCATTTCTTTTTAACGCCATGACTTATTGTTTTAAAAAAACTATGTTTTTTGTTTTGTAAGAATTCCATCCGAGATGAATGCAACAAATGAAAATATATTTTGTGACTGTGATGATGACAATTCTATGTCCGAGGTTCTTCAATAAAGGTATAACATATGTTCTATTAGTTTTATTTGGTAATGATTTCAATTTTTTCACATTTTGATAATATATTTTATGTTTTATTTGGCACAGATTTTAGAACTCTCACGTGCCGACAATGACATGCATCCTTTGGAGGAAGCTGATGCTGGGAGCAAGATGGAGGAAGTCGACTAAATGAAGATTTTTTGGAAATCAAGATTTCTCTGTTGGGTGTTGTTTATTGAACTTCTTTAGTTTTTTTTGGAATGAATTCAGTGGAGCTGAGATTGAACTTAAACATGTTATATTAGTTTTATTGTTTATTTTTTGTTTTTTTTTAGTTTATTGTTTATTGAACTTCTAAATGAAGAGTTTGCTACTGAGATTGAATTTAGACTCCAGTGTGTATGTGCATTTTGAACATGTTTTTGTGTAACATGTTCAACTATTGTTATCAACATAGAATAAGCAACACTGTCCTCAAAAATGAACAAACATAGAATTATTGTTTGCTCATTTAAAAATAAAATAAAATAATATTATATAATCGGGGTGCGGGACGGGGCGGGGCGGGGCGGGGTGCGGGGTAGTCCAAACCGGGGTACGGGGCGTGGCGGGGTGGAAAAAAATAAAAATTACCGGGAATGGGGCGGGGAAATTAAGTCGGGTTCGGGGATGGGGAATGCGATCCCCGCCCTGCCCCGCCCCATTGCCATCCCTAATCATAATGGGCAAGATATAAATATATATATATATATAGTGATGAAGGGATTTGAGAGGTGATTGTTGAGAATGAAACAATGACTACGTGTCATTTTTTTGCTATTTTTGATTTAATTTGTTTTAAAAATTATTTAGAAAAATTAAAAGCGCTCGTACATTTAATAGTAGTATAGATATAGATAGGTATATATATATAAATAGTATATTGGGAAAATTACACAAATTATCCCTGAACTATGACATAATTGCACGCGGTGCCCCTTACGTTTCAATAATATCATAAACTACCCTTAAAACCACCTCCGTTGTAACACTTAGCCCCTTATGTTAAAAGTCAACCCCTTCAGTTAAAAGTCAACGACGAAAAATATGAATTTTGGTCAATAAAACCTATTTTTGGAGTGAACTTCCAATTTTGCCTTTATATATGCATGTTCCAATTTAACCATAACTTTTTTTTACCAAATTGCTCTCACAATTTCATTTAAAAAAATATAAAAATATTTTTTTTTGTGAAAAATACATATTATGTTCCAAAATATGAATTTTTTTTGCAAAAAAAATATATATTATGTTCCAAAATATGAATTTCTCGGAATTTTTTTTATATTTTGGAACATAATAAATATTTTTTTGCAAAAAACTATTTTTCAGAAAAAAAATCATATTTTGGAACATAATATATATTTTTTGCAAAAAAAATATTTTTCAAAAAATAAATTCATATTTTGGAACATAATATATAAGTTTTGCAAAAAAAATATTTTTCGGAAAAAGTTCATATTTTGGAACATAATATATACTTTTTTGCAAAAAAAATTCATATTTTGGAACATAATATATATTTTTCACAAAAAAAATCATATTTTGGAACATAATATATATTTTTCGCAAAAAAAATATTTTTCGGAAAAAATCATATTTTCCGAAATACATATATATATTTTGACCTTTATATTGTTTTTGCGAAAAATATATATTATGTTCCAAAATATGATTTTTTTTGTGAAAAATATATATTTTAAGTTCCAAAATATGAATTTTGTTTGCAAAAAAGTATATATTATGTTTCAAAATATGAATTTTTTTCCAAAAATAATTTTTTTTGCAAAAATTATATATTATGTTCCAAAATATGATTTTTTTCTGAAAAATAGTTTTTTGCAAAAAAATATTTATTATGTTCCAAAATATAATTTTTTTTCCAAAAAATTCATATTTTGGAACATAATATATACTTTTTCACAAAAAAATTATTATTTTGGAACATAATATGTATTTTTCACAAAAAAAATATTTTTATATTTTTTTAAATGAAATTGTGAGGGCAATTTGGTAAAAATATTTAAGGTTAAATTGGAAACATGCATATATAAGGGCAAAATTGGAAGTTCACTCCAAAAATAGGCTTTATGGACCAAAATTCATATTTTTCGTCGTTAACTTTTAACGGAAGGGGCTAAGTGTTACAACGGAGGTGGTTTTAAGGGTAGTTTATGATATTATTGAAACATAAGGAATATCGCGTGCAATTATACCATAGTTCAGGGATAGTTTGTGTAATTTTCCCATAGTATATTTTATATAAAAAACAAAAGTTCATAACATCTCTCTCAAAAACCTATATTCCGGCAACGAAGCGAGGGCACCATAGCTCAGGGAATCGCCATATCTTCCAGCGAATCGTGTCGTGAAGGTTTGGTTTCCAGGGCTTCAAGGTCGCATTCTGGGGCTTCGATTCCAAGTTTAACTCTTTTTTTGCATGTAATCTCTTGCTCTCTCTCCCTCTCTCATGTATAAAGCACACATTTGACATATACATACACATATATGGCTTCAATTTAGATACACATATACATATATAGACAGGCATAGGGCTTTGATTCAGCTTTGATTTAGAAATATATAGGGCTGAGATTCATACATATATATAATATTCTGACATATATGTTACGCTTCTGGAAATAGGTGCTCTCCATTATTACACTCTGTTCATGTATACCTATTAAGGTCACCGACCTTAGCGATTCCCCGAGAATTGTTGCGGGTGAGTTCTCTCTCACGATCTTGTTTCCTCAATTTAATTCCAATTTAATCTAATACTAACAACCAAATTCAATTCAAATCTGGCTGTTGTGCTGATTTTGGATGGTTGTTTTGTTAGGGTTTTGGAGTTTGGTTTTGTGGGTTTCTTTTTCGAGGAAGGGCTAGATGATGACGAGAAAAACTAGCTGTTGTGCTATTTGTGAGAACCCAAATCTAGCTTCTATTTGCACAGTTTGTGTAAATTACAGGTATGTCCCCCAAATTTGGTGTCACCCTTGGTTAATTGCACTGCTGAACACGGACAACAGTTGCATTAGATACTTTTATGATGCAATTTTAGTAATATGGTTCACTAGACAGATACAAATTCGAATAATTGTTCTCCTCAGTGGATGCTGTTTGTGAAATGGTTTCGAGTAACATTTTATGTTAATTTTTTCCCTCTGATGCAGATTAATTGGGTACAGTAATAATTTGAAAGAGTTGAAGGCTCGCAGGGATTATTTGTATTCAAGATTGAGTGAAGTGCTTGTGGCAAAGGTTTGTTTAATTGTTGTAGAACTTGTAGGTCCTTTTGTTTTGTTATTCTTGCTTGATGTTCACTGGTTATCTGAACGCCATTGTAGAAACAATCATCTCCCTCTGAACTTAGGCAATCACATGATTGAAAGCTCCTTAAATAAGATAATTGTGTACACAGTTTCGGACGCATTGTGAGCATTTTAAGTTTCAACCTCTACTGTTTTATGTGGCCTCCCAACCCCCTCCCTTCCCTCCTCCTACGATTGATGGTTTTGAAGGACTGATAAAGATCCATGGAATAGTAAAAAAAACTGATAATTTGCAACAAAACCAAGAGTGGAATCCCCTTGAAATCTTTTTGTTGCAGTCTATTGCTCTTGTGGAAACATGGAAGTATAAATTCCTCTAATTATGCGGAATATTTAGTGGAAGATACGTGACTGGTTTGACCTAAGTTCGAAGGTAGCTGTTACCTAATGAAAATCTAATTTCAACACGTGAGAGAGACTATCTGTAAGTTGTTACATCTAGCGAATTAAAAGTTGAATCGTGAGTATTTTTATCCTGCTTAGAATTTTTGAGTCTTAGAGAGAGGACTTTTAATAGATTGTTTTAATATTTATTTATTTTTGTGTGTAAATAAAAAAAAATTGTTGAGAATCTATTACAGATTAATCATCTCGTCAAATAAACGGCTGACTTTATACAATGTTTTACAGTTGTCAAATTGAGATGGTTTTGATAGAAGTTCCTTGCTCAAACTTTTTAAAGTTATATTTCAAGTGTTAGAAGTTTATTAGTGTGGAAAGATGTAATTTTGAGTGATGGATATACTTAAACCCTTTGTAGGTACCAAACTGATGTTTGAAAATATTCAGATAACCATTTTTAACTTCAATCTTGTTATGGCATTGTTTGAACTTTGAGTAATATTATCCCTTGAATGTTTTAACAAGAATTAAACGTTTCCTTCATTATCTCAAGCCACTTTATCTGCTGAATATAAAACATTATGAGCTATATAATTCCAAACACACATAATTGTTGAAAAGAACAAAATCGTTGTCATTTTCATCCACAAAGCAGTATTTATATATTTACCGGAAAAAAAAACAATATTTATATAAAGTAATATAAGAAATGTACAAACTTATGATGGGAGAACCATTAAAGTGCCGGTTACCTTTTCTGGAACTTGTTGGAACACATATACAATAATCAAAGAAGTATATATATACATATATATACATATACATATATACATATATATACAGAACACACATGTATATAATTGTGTACATGTGCATTTATATCGAGGTAGAAGGAACTAAGACAAGCATTGTAGGAAAATTAATCCAAAATGGAAAACCCACCTAAAAGGTTGCTTCCACTAGCAATCTTGTGTTTCTTTGGTGTATACAGACATACAAGTATTGGGTGATAACACATTATAAAGAGGAGAAACCAATAGGATTCTTAAGATGAAGAAAAATGATATCAATGCTTGATCAAAGTTGTAACAATTGATAGAAACAAAGAACAACTATGAATAAGAGCTATATTGGACTACGCAAGGTTATTGAATGACTCAAGGGCTCTTCAAAAGCACAAGAGGTTTGGCAGAATTCGCAAAATTCATATAATCATATACCATCTCGGTGTTAAGAGTCAAATCAAGTGTGTCTGATGCTTTAGATAGGTTGACTAGCAACGAACCAAAGCTTTGTCAAGGTAGGAGGGTTCAATTGTATATCGTTGAAACCAAAAGGATTTGAGAGCAAAAAATGAGCTTTGTTAGTTGGGAGTACTTTCTTCTTTGAAGAAAAAAGTTAAAACATCTTTTTTTTTTATAAAGGAAGTTAAAACATCTTGCCATGGGGTGCGGTTAACATTTATATCCAAGTGAATAAGAATCTATAAACGTTAATGATATGGATTAATGGAACAATATAAGTAGATATTCATTGAGGAGAGGTTTATGGACGCATGTTGTGTTTGTTATGCCCTACATGACTCATTTTGTAATAAGTATTTCATGGTGGGGTGGTTAGAATATCACAGGAGAGGAAGCACTAATATTTCACCTAAAGTTGTTGTGGCAGTATTGAGCACTCGCCTATAAAGCACATATACTTCCCTGGAAGTGCCGTGGCCATATCGGACACGCGTCCAGTACCGATACGCCTCAGACATGTGTCTGATACTCCGTAGGAGTATCCGAATTTTTTATATTAATTTTTTAATTTCGGACACGTCCGGGATATGGCAAGGATACGACATGATATACGCCTAGGATACGGTCAGGATACGACAATATATATATATATTTTAAAATCTGCTGAAAATCTACCTTTCTTTCTTGTAATGGAACATTACTTTTAGATTATGAAATTATCGGTTGTAATGTCATCTGTTTCTCAACTATATAGTTAATGTTTTTGTGATGAGATACCATCTTTTAACTTTTTTGATAAAGGAATCTATGAACATATATATCTAAATTAATGATTGATTCAATGGTGAGAATTGTTAAGTGTATTTCGTGTTTAACGTGTGAATCACTTTAGGCCTATAATCTCTTCTTTGGTCCAATATGGGTCTTACTTATTTACTGTTTAATGTTAAGTGAAATTGTAATTAACAAATTGATGAATGATGTGGTGAAAATTATTAGTGTATTTCATGTTTAATGTTTCATGTTTAATGTGTGATGATATCAAATCTTGTGTTTAATTTTTCTTAATTTATTAACATTGTATATAATACATTGAAATTTCTCATATTATAAAAAAATTGATAAAATTATATGTATTTTTTTAATATAAATTTATTATTTATTATTTAATTTTTGCTGTCCTGTTTTTTTGAGATTTGCCGTATCCCCGTGTCTGTATCGTGTCATACCCGTATCCCGTGTCCGTATCCGTGCTACGTAGGCACTCACATATGGTATGGACACGTGTTGGATTGGGCTACAAGTATCTTGAAATTTGAAGATGTTATTTTCTGCTTGAACATAGTTGAGATACGAATGCACACGACAAGGTTAAGTTATTTTCTGCTTGAACATAGTACAGTTCTGGCTCGCTCCAGTGCTGCAGCCAAGTACCGTGCAACGGCTCACACTGCTTGAGATGAACAAGTTCGATTTTTGATTAAAGTAGTGATATTATCTTTTGAAAAAATTGAGCAATAAATACAAAAGTAAATATTACTTCTGCTAATTCAAATTGAAGGGGCTCTATTTTTGAGAAGGTTTTAGGGTTCAGATCATATTCCTAGTTATATAATTTAGTAACATATTGTATTTTTATTAATTTATTATTTGGTTTTGAGATCAGCTGTATTGTTATGTCCGTGTCATGTCATAGACGTGTTCCATGTTCGTATCCATGCTTCTTAGACAACAATAGGTGCTATCTTTTGCATCTTTTCTTGCTTGATGGTTAGGTCTGAGTTCACCAATGAAGTGCTTAATGAAATGTCTTCTCGTTTCTCAGCCTTTCAACTACGGCTAAAATACGAAATGGGAGAATAAGATGTTATTCTCAGCCTGGAAAACAATCATGAAGTTGAAACTGCTACAACCCTTGCCTTTTTTCCCATATGGGCGGGTTGTCCACATGAATTTTTTTTTTCCTTGTTTTCTATGATATGCCATCCTGTCTCTTGAATTTTAGTATATAAGTTGTTTGTTTATCTTCATTTCACGTGAGTTTGTGTCAGCATTTTTCTCCTGTACCTTCTAAACAAACTACTCTTCCTCTTAGGTTCATCAGCAGATCTACTTCAAATATGACACCCAAGTCCACATCCCTAATTTTACCGTTGATAGGCGCTATACTAATGTGCTCCTCACAAGTTCAGTATTTATTCTATCTCTTCTAGTGATTCCAATAATCCAACATAGCTCCTCATTTCTGCGAATGGTTTGTATTTTACCTCTCCTTCAATGGTGAACCCTTTGCTCCATACAGGATTGCAGCCTTAGAAATGTTCTTAAGAAGTTTTTTTTTTTTGGTTTATTTCTTATTTATTTGGTGTTCGTTTGTCACAAAGGATACTTCTATCTTGCCTCCATCTGGGTGGGTGTTTATATATGCTGTTACAGGGGTATTGGTCTTTTTTTTTTCATTTTTATTTGGTTCATCTAATGACATATCTTCTTACTTTAATGAGTTCTTTTTGTTACATTAACCAGGGTAAGGGTGTTTATATATGCTGTTACAGGGTATAGTATTGGTCTTCTTTTTTTCATTTTTATTTGGTCCATGTAATGACATGTCTGCTTACTCTAATGAGTTCCTTTTGTTACATTAACCAGGGTAAGGTAGATGATCAACTCAGTTGGAGAGTGCTTCAAAATGAAAAGCTTGCAAGATTGAGGGAAAAGCTTCGTCATCGTAAAGAAGAACTAGCACGAGGTTGGCTGCCCCTTAATAACAGTCACATAAAATTATTTGTATTTGCATACAATATTTTGCTAAGCAAAGTTGTGTACGGTTTCGGTTGGGTAGTTTCTGTATATTACTTATGAGGTAAATTATTGCTCTTTTATAGGGAAGTCTAAGGCTGAAAAGGTGGCCTTTGATTCAAAAGCTGAATATGAATTGCTTGAATCAGCTATGAGTACGGTATTACAGACTGCCTTTTCTTCATCCCAATGTTTTAAATAATGTTAGTATTAGTATAGTTACTGTCTTCTAAGGTCATGATATTGATTTCCACTGGCATATGCTAACATGTCTGTGTTGTACGTCTTGTTGCAGTTGGAAAGAAATCGTGTGGAACAACTAGAAAAGTTCTATCCTAATCTTATTTGCACTCAGAGTTTAGGGCATGTGAGTCTATTATTCTTCTTCTTCTTCCACAGTCAACTGATCAATAGACGATATATGAATACATTTAGAATCTGGTTATCCCTTCCTTTATGATCTTCTCAGGATAACTTTTATTCATCTATCTTACATGCAGATGGCAATTACCTCCGAACGTCTTCATCAACAGTCAGTGGTTATAAAACAAATATGCAAGTTGTTCCCACAACGTCGGGTGAGTATTTTAAAGATTGATGCTTCTACTATTGTTCTAAAGTTATTAGTTGTTTTACATTTTTGACCATATTTATCAAGTTTACCCTCAAACTAGATTCATATTGGCTTCTTAATGTCTCAAATTAGTAGTGTTCGGAAAATATTTACGCAAAAGTTGAAACAATGTTATTTTGATGATCCAATTGTTTTGATGAGATATTTTGTTGGTCTTGCGGTGACTGGGTAACTGTGTATGAATCTCCGAGCCTTCCTTTATTTTGGTCAATAAGTGATATCTTGGCAGCTTTTTGAATAAGCTATGTAATTTTGAAAAGTTAAACATAGTGAATTTGCATGTATAACAAAGCTTGGAGAGAGAGAATTCATGTGGCCGACCCCATTCCTTTGGGATTAGGGCAAACTGATGTTGATGATGATACTAATTCAATGTTGCAGGTGATTATTGATGGCGAGAGAAAAAATGGGTCTAGTGGCCAATATGATCAAATTTGCAATGCCCGCTTGCCAAGAGGACTTGATCCCCATTCAGTTCCTTCTGTTGAGCTTGCTGCATCTTTGGGGTATCTTTTTTGTTTTTTGCTCACTAAGTATTATACTTATATTTTCCTTTTAAGGTGCTATCTTTAAGTGTTCCTATGCTATTAGTTCAATCTACATTCTAGCTTATAGTTACGCCCTAACATTACAAAGAGGACCCACGATGCACGGCTTCACCATTCCAGAACATTTTACATGTGTAGAATGTATACTAATACAAAATTCTCTAGATTGTTTGGTAGCTTGTAAATAACCTAGAAAATCTTCTGGTGTTCTGGAATCTAATTTAGAATTCCTATCAACACTTCTAAATATCAGTGTTACATTGTAGGGGCCTCTGCCTAGTTATAGGGGTGGGTGCTTACTTCGTTAGCCAGACTTTGTCTTGCATACTTGTATTCACTAAATTTTAGCAAAGCTAGGTAGCTAGGCTGACTTAGCACTTAAAGGAGTGTATGTGTAGTAATGACGCTTGCACTACCACGAGCCTGTCACAATTGGGATTGTAGTTTGTGTTGTTTAGTGTCATATAGAATTTGTGAAGGAAACTAATGGGTGACTATAGAGTAACTCACGTCTTGGAAGCAAGAACGTGGTAGGGAAGAGCAACGTCCACAGACCACCACAAGCGCTATCATGGAAACATAACATGGGGGTGTTGGGCCATTTGTAAAACTATAATTATAATCTTCTAGTATTTATTGAGAGTTGGAGAACTTGCGTCCGAGTAGGCAAGAAGCAATATTGGGCAATTGGCAATAAGTTATAGAGAAGTTTTGTCCCTTTTGGGTATAATTACAATAACTTCGTAACATTATACAGACATGAAGTAGGGCTTTCTGTTTTCAGTCTCACCGCCTCTCATTCAAGTGTACCTGAGATTCTTAATTGCCAAAGAGAACCTCTTATCGGCCATTTTGGCGACCTTTTTAGACTCTGATAGAAATGTTTGCCGAGTGGGAGGCATTTAGTTAAGCATTTGAGATACATTGTATTACATTGTA